>JAKOOJ010000037.1:1842859-2442859 GCA_022577455.1 Arizona elegans
AGATGGACTGTGAATGGTCCCTCCTAAAGGGAATAAAAGAGGAACAAAAGGGGAGTGGAGTTTGCAGGAGACAATTAGTTTGGGTGAAGATCTGTTCCTGCATTCTTGCCAAGTATTGTCGGTGACAGTGTGGAATCTGAAAGATACCGGCCTAGCCACTCTCTAAACCTGATAAAGGTCAGATCCTGGTTAGGGTTTGGTTTTGGGAAGGTGACGTCAGGCTTGGTTCTCTCCACAGGTGAGAGAGTTGAAGTGCCTGGGCTTCGAAGAGCGGGGCCCTGTGTTACAGGCCCTGTACGAGAACAACGGCGACTTATGGCGGGCTCTGGTGCAGCTACAGCGTGCCCGTCTGGCACCTTTCCACCAGCGGCTGTGGGAGAGCGAAGACCCTCCGCTAGACTTCCAGAGCGCCGACCGACAGGTGAGCAAGAGAGGAAGGGAAGGGATCCTGGGCCGCCGGAGATCCAGTGGGAGGAGGTACCACTGGTCCTTTCTCGTCTCTGTTCCTCGCCAGGCGCTGCTGCGGCGTCTCCTGGCCTCACTGTCTCTACCCAGCTGGGGCCGGGCCGAGCTGGTGGTCTCGTTGATGCTCGAGCAGTCGAACGAAGGTTGGGAACTGTCGGACATCGTGGAAGCCGTCAAGGCCTCCCCGAACCGCGACTTCATCAAACGCTTGCTCAGCTGGGAGTGCGCCGTCTGCAGCCTGGCCTTGCCGCGGAACAAGGTACCGACGTGCGCCTTTCTTCCATTACGGGGCTTGGTTGACTGTCTCCGGCCCGTAATTAAGTTTTGGTCGCCACGATGTGAAAAATAAAAGATGTTGAGACTCTAGAAAGAGTGCAGAGAAGAGCAACCAAGAGGATTAGGGGACTGGAGGCTAAAATATACGAAGAATGGTTGCAGGAACTGGGTATGTCTAGTTTAATGAAAAGAAGGACGAGGGGAGACATGATAGCAGTCTTCCAATATCTCAGGGGCTGCCCCAAAGAAGAGGGAGTCAAGCTATTCTCCAAAGCACCTGAGGGCAGGAGAAGAAGCAAAGGGTGGAAACTCATCAAGGAGAGAAGCAACTTAGAACTGAGGAGAAACTTCCTAACAGTGAGGACAATTAACCAGTGGAACAACTTGCCTCCAGAAGTTGTGAATGCTCCAACACTGGGAGTTTTAAAGATGATGTTGGATAACCATTTGTCTGAAGTGGTGTAGGGTTTCCTGCCTGGGCAGGGGGTTAGACTAGAAGACCTCTAAGGTCCCTTCCAACTCTGTTATTCTATTTCGTTCCGTTCCGTTCCGTTCCGTTCCGTTCTGTTCTGTTCTGTTCCGTTCCGTTCCGTTCCATTCCATTCCATTCCATTCCATTCCAGTGCTGAAATCCATTTTTTTTACTACTGGTTCTGTGGGCGTGGCTGGGTGGGCAAGGCAGGGGAAGGATACTGCAAAATCTCCATTCCCACCCCACTCCTGAGGGAAGGATACTGCAAAATCTCCATTCCCACCCCTCTCCTGAGGGAAGGATACGGCAAAATCCCCATTCCCACCCAACCTTCCAGCAAAATCCTCATTCCCACCCCACTCTGAGGGAAGGATACTGCAAAATCTCCAATCCCACCCCTCTCCTGAGGGAAGGATACTGCAAAATCCCCATTCCCACCCCACCTTCCTGCAAAATCCCCATTCCCACCCCACTCTTGAGGGAAGGATACTGCAAAATCTCCAATCCCACCCCTCTCCTGAGGGAAGGATATTGCAAAATCCCCATTCCCACCCCACCTTCCTGCAAAATCCCCATTCCCACCCCACTCCTGAGGGAAGGATACTGAAAAATCTCCAATCCCACCCAACTCCTGAGGGAAGGATACTGCAAAATCTCCAGTCCCACCCCACTCCTGAGGGAAATATTCTGCAAAATCCCCATTCCCACCTCACTCTGGGGCCAGCCAGAGGTGATATTTGCCGGTTCTCCGAACTGCTCAAAATTTCCGCTACCAGTTCTCCAGAACCTGTCAGAACCTGCTGGATTTCACTCCTGGGTGGCACGCAGAGCCCTCTCTGTGGGCGCGCGTGCTGTTGCCAGTTGCTCTTCGCGGGCACTGGAAGACGGCCTGAAAAATGGCCACAAAACAGGCTGTTTCCAGACTGTTTTTCAGGCCATTTTTGGGCCTTCTTTGGGCCGTTTTCTAGCTTTTTTTCGGGCCAAAAAACGGCCAATAAACAGGCATGCGCACGCCGACCAGCTGTTCTTCAGATTTCCTTCGCTCCGGCGTGCACACATGCACATTGTCAGGGTTCCAAGTAATCCGATTGGTTGGGTCCACATAAGGACACACACACACATGCACTTGGTGCCTTAAAGGTTCGCCATCACTTACAAGGTCCCTTCCAACTCCTTTAATCTGTGAAGTCCTTCTCTTTTCAGATGCAGTCACTAACGTCGTGCGAGTGTACAATTTGCCCCGAGTGTTTTGCTTTGCACTTCACCATCGCCGTAAAAGAGAAACACATCACGGATTTGGTGTGTCCAGCTTGCTCCGAGCCGGAAATTAGCGACGAGACCGAACTTCTAAATTATTTCTCTACTCTTGATATCCAGGTGATGTTTCTCCTATCCCGTTTCTCCCCGGCTTCCGTTGGGAGTCTATTTTTATTTATTTTTTTAACCGTTTATTTATATATTTTTCCTTAACATACATACAGTAGTGGCCAAAATTGTGGAAACCCAAAGGGGGTATTCAGCCGGTTTGCTAAATACGAACCGATCCGCCAGTCGCCACTCCTTCACCCCGCCTGCAATGTTCGTCGCCGCCATGTTCTCCACACACACGCATCTCATTGTCTTGCAAGTCCAATGGGATGCGCATGCACAAAGAACATGGCGCCAACGGTTGCAGCTTTTTCTGCGACCTCCAGTACTTTTCAGCGGCCTGCAGCCAGCCGCCACAGCCGCAAAGTGACTCTCAGGCTGGCTGGGTGCCGCGGAAAACTCTGATCAGCTTGCCTTCCGGATTCTGGACCAGCCACCACGGAAGGAAAGAAGCCCGAACAAAGAGGCGATGGTGGGGGAGGAAGCAGGGCTAGGGCTGGGCCCACTAAAAGAGGGGAAACGGGGGCGATTGGCGAAGAGAGGGCAGTGGTGGATAGGTGGAAATTCCAAAAATTTTCCTACCTTTTCCTGTGGGCATGGCTGGGGGTGGGTGGGTCATGTGACTGAGTGGGCGTGAGTGACGTCAGGTGGCCACACCTACTCAGTCACATGCTCCCCCCCACACACACACACATAGCAGGGCTCAGTGGAGCTCGCCATTTCCCCGTCTGTTTCCCCGCGCTGCCAAACGGAAGTCTCTCTCTTTTCTTTTTTTAATACTCTGGTTTCTCTTCAGATTGTATAAATCTTTCGCCTTTTTTTGGAGTTTCAAGATAATCCTATTCCACTGCTGGAATGGCCTGGGAATAGCCCAGACCTGAACCCAATGGAAAATCTAGGGAGCCGACTCAAGAAACTGGTTAAGTCAGAAGCGACCCAGCAATAAAACCCAGTTAATAGAAGCCATCCTTCAATCTTGGTTTCACATTAGAACAGCTGCAGAACTAAAAGACTTGGTTCACTCCATGGGAAGACCTTGTAAGGCCGTCATTCATGCTAAAGGTTACCCAACGAAGGATTAACTGACATAGGGATCATTTTTCTGTATCTTGTTTTTTTCTACGGTGATCATTTTTGTATATCTCAGTTTTTCTACGTGTTTCTCTTTTCTTCTTTATACTGTAACTGCTATTCTAATAGCAAATCCTTCATGAAAATTATTGCATTACATTCTTGATTCAATTACCTTTCCATTGATATATAATTTTATTTATTTATTTATTTATTTATTTATTTATTTATTATTTACATTTGTATACCGCCGTTCTCCCGAAGGACTCAGGGCGGTGAACAGCCAAAATTAAAACACATACAGTATAAAAATTAAAAAGAATTAAAACAGAATTAAATCAGTTTGGCTTCCCTAAATTTTAAAACCCTTTACCCATAAAATAGCCTATTAAAATTTTAAGCCAGCCCGGCTTGCTGGAATAAGAAGGTCTTCAACGCTCGGCGGAAAGTACGGAGGTCCGGGATCAGTCGTATTCCTGGGGGTAGCTTGTTCCAGAGGGCGGTATGGTACTACTCCCCAAAAAAGTGGTGTTATTAGCTAGTTTTAGAAAATATACTTTTCCCCAAAAGGTTTCCACAATTTTGGCCACTACCAGATTCTTTCCCAATTTTTTGGGGGGTACTGAACCCCTCAATTCTTTTAAATTGGGTTTCTCCACAGTTGCGCGGTTGCCTGGATCAAGAGACGTACGACCTCTTCCATAAGAAGCTGACCGAACACGTACTTATGCAGGACCCCAAGTTTCAGTGGTGCACCCATGTGAGTAGCCCCCACAACCGAGGTTGATTTTGTTTCCGAATGAAAGGAGAAAGGAACCAAAAATTGGAATGCTTTTAAAAGAAAAGGAGAAAATCTCCCGTTCAAAACATCAGTGAATGAGTAGACCAGGGGTATCAAACTTGATTTAATTGAGGGCCGCATCAGTGCTGTGTTTGATATTAGGGGGTGGGATGGACAGGATGGGCATGGCTAGCTTGACGTCACTCGTGTCAGGGGCGCCTGTGGTGGCTTGAGCGCTCTGCCAGCGAAAACGGGCTCCGAAGCTCCGTTTTCGGCTGCGACGGCCTCCTGCAACCCTCTGCCAGAGAAAATGGAGCTCAGGAGGGCCCGTACGCGGCCCTCCCAATCTCCGTTTTCTCTGGCAGAGGCACCGCGAGCCAGTCCTTCGCTGTTTCCAGGGCCGGCCAGATCTAAGCACCCTGTGGGCTGGATCCGGGCAGCAGGCCTTGTGTTTGATACCCCTGGAGTAGGCCATCTTTCTAAGAAACTGGTGGACTTCCGGGGATAGATGCAGTGGTGGTACAGCTGGTCCTATCCGGTTCAGGCGAATCGGTAGCGGTGGCTGCGGGAGGTTCCGCCCGCCCGCCCGGACGTCATCACATCCCGTTTTTGACGCTCTGCGCATGTTCGCTTTTGCGAACCGGTAGCAAAGGTAAGTGAATACCATCCCTGGATAGATGGCCACCTTTCCTAACCCGGAGCATTGGCTTTTTTAATTTGCTCGGTTGCTTGGTTGATCCAGAATTTTGGATTATTTTTATCGGTCCAGGGCTTAAGGAGCCAGGCTAGAAGCCAGGAGACTGGGAGTTCTAGTTCTGCCTTAGGCATGAAAGCCGGCTGGGTGACTTTGCGCCAATCGCCAGGAGACGGAGTTCTAGTCCATTTTAGGCACGAAAGCTGGCTGGCTAACTTTGGGGCAATCGCTAGGAGACTGGGAGTTCTAGTCCTGCCTTAGGCACGATAGCCAGATGGGTGACTTTGGGCCAATCGCCAGGAGATTGGGAGTTCTAGTCCACCTTAGGCACAAAAGCTGGCTATCTAATTTTGAGGCAATCGCCAGGAGACTGGGAGTTCTAGTCCATCTTAGGCATGACGAAACCTGGCTGGCTAATTTTGGGGCAATCGTCAGGAGACTGGGAGTTCTAGTCCCGCTTTAGGCACAATAGCCAGATGGATGACTTTGGGCCAGTCCCTCCTCCGCAACCCTAACCCACCGCACAGAGTTGTTGTTGCGGGGAAAATAGGACGATCGAGTATTAAATAGGTTTGCCAGCTATTTATAAAAAATAATCAAGACGGGATAGAAATCAATAAATAATAAACCTCCATTCCTCTCCAAGTGGACTATGTGCTGATTGCTTTTAAGACGAGTCGAAATGTCCAGCTCATCATCGAAATAGGATGAAAGGCCTCCGTTCCGATTTAATTTCTTTCTAATTTAAGGACGGTCTCTGCATCCGCTTCCTGGAATCGGGAAGGTCTGATTGCAGCCTGAGCTAAAATTGATTTTCCCCCCCCTCTTCTTGTCTTTAGTGCTCTTTCGGTTTCATTTACGAATCGGAGCAGCTGGAAGCCAAATGCCCTCAGTGCCGCAAAAGTTTCTGCGTCCAGTGCAAACGCCAGGTTGGTAAACTTTCGGGCCGGAGATATTTGTCTGAAACCGGTACAGGATTTCCCTTCCAACCAAGGGATGGGATTCAGCCGGGTCGGACCAGTTCGGGTGAACCGAATGTTAATTTTAATCTGCTTCGTCAAACCAGTTGTTCCAAGGACTGGCTGACCCCACCCACCCTGCCCCACCCCTCCCAGGAGTCTCCACGTGGCACGTTTTAGATACCAGGTAAGTGCAGGGCACGCATGGAGGCTCCGGGAGGGCGAAAAACAGGCCTACTGGAAGTCCAGAAACAGGCCTGTTTCTGGCTGCCAGAGGGCCTCAGGTGCCCAGGGGAGATTGTTTTCGCCCTCCTGGAGGCTCCGTGAAAGCCTCTGGAGCCTGGGGAGGGCGAAAAACAGGCCTACCAGAAGTACCAGAAGTCCAGAAACCGCCGTGTTTCCGGCCTTTTCAGGGCGCGCGAAGCGAACTGGTTGTTACAACCAGTGAATCCCACCACTGCTTCTAACTCTATTATTCTGTTATTCCTCCTCCTCTCCCTCCTCTTGCTTAAATTCAGTAGCTGGAACACTCAAGGGTTGCACAATAAATCAGTACACAACACTTATTGAACTTTATTTATTTTATTTATTTATTTTTAAATTTATATACCGCCCTTCTCCCTGAGGACTCAGGGCGGTGTACAGCCAGAATTAAAAAACATGGAATACAAATATTAAAAAACAATTAAAATATATATAAATTTGGCCCAAAATTAAAAATACAAACCAATTAAAACATTTAAAATTTCTTCTTAAGGCAGCCCGGCTTGCTGGAAAAAGTGGGTTTTAAGGGCACGGCGGAAGGCACTAAGGTCTTGGATTCTCCTTATCTCTGGGGGCAGCTGATTCCAGAGGGTAGGCACCCCCACAGAGAAGGCCCTCCCCCTGGGGGTCACCAGCCTACATTGATTGGCTGATGGCACCCTGAGGAGGCCCTCTCTGTGAGAGCGCACGGGACGATGGGAGGTCATTGGTAGCAGCAGGCGGTCTCAAAGATAGTTAGGCCCGATGCCATGGAGCGCTTTAAAGGTGATAACCAACACCTTGAAGTGCACCCGGAAGACCACTGGGAGCCAGTGCAGCTCGCGCAGGAGCGGTGTTACATGGGAGCGCCATGCTGCTCCCGTCACTATCCGCGCTGCTGCATTCTGGACCAGTTGGAGCCTCCGGGTGCTCTTCAAGGGGAGCCCCATGTAGAGAACATTGCAGTAGTCAAGGCGAGAGGTGACGAGGGCATGAGTGACTGTGCACAGGGAATCCCGATCAAGAAAGGGCCGCAACTGGTGAATCAGGCGAACCTGACAAACCAGGTCCCCCTGGTTACAGCTGTCAGATGTTCAAAATGTATTTGAATATAAAATAAAGCTCGGGTTGGTAGTTGGGCTATCGGCCTGCGCTCCGAGCTTGACCGTTTGGTTGCAAACATTTCGTCACCATTTGAGGAGACGTCGTCCGTGCGCTCAGACGGACGAGCCCACTTCAAAGCACACGGACGACGTCTCCTCGAACGGCGACGAAACATTGGTAAACCAAATTGCCATGCTCGGAGCTCAGGCTGACGGCCCACACGACAGTTCTAGCGCATTGGCGCCTGCCTGAGGCAATCTAAGCATCTTTTTGTGTGGGGTTGCTTGGCCTCTTCTCCGCTTGGGGGACAAAGGATGGAAGGCTAAATGCTGAATTTGGGGTGTCTTTTTTTTTTTTTCCTTCCGCGGCGACAGTGGGAACCCCAGCATCAGGGCCTGAGCTGCGAAGCGTTCCTGGATTGGAAGCGAACCAACGACCCCGAATATCAGGCGCAGGGCCTGGCGATGTATCTCCAAGAGAACGGCATCGGTAAGGATTTTGCCCCCAGGTTCATTTTGGGACACGCCGAGAAACGTGAGGTAGCTTTGAGCCAACTGAGTTTCCTACATTAAGCAGAGAGCTGGATTTTAATGCTCCCACTTCCTATCGTCAATGCTTGGGGGTTTCTCCTTAACTTCTTGCTTAGGGGCAAAGGGGTTGGACTAGAAGACCTCCAAGGTCCCTTCCGGCTCTATGATTCTATAATAGAAACAGCGTTGTGTAGTGATTAAGGTAGTATGTTGGAAAGCAGGAGACTGGGAGTTCTAGTCGTGAAAGCCGGCTGGGTGACATTGAGCCAATCACCAGGAGACAGTGAGTTCTAGTCCCACCTTAGGCATGAAAACTGGCTGGGTGACATTGAGCCAATCACCAGGAAGCAGAGAATTCTAATCCCGCCTTAGGCATGGAAACTGGCTGGGTGACTTTGGGCCAATCACCAGGAGACAGAGTTCTAGTCCCACTTTAGGCATGAAAACTGGCTGGGTGATGTTGAACCAATCACCAGGAGGCAGAGATTCTAGTCCCGCCTTAGGCACGAAAACTGGCTGGGTGACTTTGGGCCAATTACCAGGAGACAGAGTTCTAGTCCCACCTTAGACACAAAAACTGCCTGGGTGACATTGAGCCAATCACCAGGAGGCAGAGAGTTCTAGTCCCGCCTCAGGCACGAAAACTGGCTGAGTGACGTTGAGCCAATCACCAGGAGGCAGAGAGTTCTAGTCCTGCCTTAGAGATTAAAACTGGCTGGGTGACTTTGGGCCAATCACCAGGAGGCAGAGAGTTCTAATCCCGCCTTAGACACGAAAGTCAGCTGGTTGACTTTGGGCCAGTCCGTCTCTCTCAGCCCGACCCACTTCACAAGGTTGTTGTTGTGGGGAAAATAGGAGGAGGAAAGTGTATTGATTATGTTTTTCACCTTGAGTTATAAAGTGAAAATAACAAAACATTGTTTTTTGACAACAAGACAAGGAATAAAATTCCCTTTTTTCCTCTTTTTTCCAGCTTGTCCCAAATGCAAGTTCTCGTACGCCTTGGCTCGTGGGGGATGCATGCACTTCCAGTGTTCCCAGTGCAGACACCATTTCTGCAGTGGTTGTTATGGGACCTTCTACGCCTCAAATGTAAGGATGCTCAGGGATTGTGTATTTGTGGTGCAACTCTGGAACTCGGGACCCTGCTGCTGTTCGTTCTCCCTTTGTGGGCCTTGTAGACGTGGAATTTGGAGAATGGGGGCAGAGAAAGTTAACATACAGGAAAATAACATACAGGTAGTCCTCGAACTTATGACCAACATCAAACCCAACATTTCCGTTGCTAAGCAAGACTGAAGGGAGTTTTGCCCCATTTTGCAGTGGTTTTTTTTTGCCACCGTTGTTAAGTGAATCGCTGCATTGGTTAATTAACAACACGGTTGTTAAGTGAAACCAGCTTCCTCATGGACATGGCTTGTCAGAAGGTCACAAAAGAGGATCACAAGATCCCGGGAAACCGTCGTAAATACGAGCCAGTTGTCAAACATCCGAATTTTGATCCCGTGACCACAGCAAGCCTGCAGCGGTCGTAAGTGTGAAAAACAGCCACGAGTCCCTTTTTTTCAGTGACGCAGTCACTAAATGAACGGTTGTAAGTTCGAGGACTATCCGCCGTGTGAGAAAGCGGCTTAAAAAGGCGGGAATTCTGCATTTTTGTGTATTCGCAGGCTGTGGAAAGTTGGTTTCTCTTTGTTTTTGTATCCGAAATTGTCGAGGCCGACTTGAAATTTCAGGGTGTTTTTTTCCCCTTCATTATCTTATCTTCCTGGCCCGAATTGCATGTTTTTGTTAACTTTCGCATAGTTTCTTCAAGGCCGTCGTCTCCGCTGTTTTTTTTTCTTCTTCTAAGGATATTATCTGACAATGTTTCCTTGTGATTCTTCCAAATTGTAGTTATTTTTCACGTTTAAGGGGGGGGTTACTATTCAGTTTTTCGGGGGAGGAGAAATGGATTGGAAAAAATATATAAATTGCTACTTATCACATGTCTGTTAGAAAGAGAGGCTAACATTCCACATAGAATGGAATAAAAACTCCTCGAAGCAGATTATTTTCCTTATTGGTTACTACCGTATTTCCCCGAAAATAAGACCCTGTGTTAAATATATATTTTTTTGAACCCCAAAATAAGCACTTGGCCTTATTTTCGGGGAAGTCTTATTATTTTGGGGCGCATGGAGCAAGACGGGGCTCCCCTTGCCGTCTTACCTGATTTCCAGCTCTGCGTTTAAATATTTTCAGGGAGGGCTTATTTTCGGAGGGAGGCTTATTTTAGCGCATGCACTCAACAGCCCGATTGGGCTTATTATCAGGGGAGGTCTTATTTTCGGGGAAACAGGGTAGGTGATAAGATGGCGTTGCCTGGGTATTTATTTATCCCAATCCTGTATTAGACAAGAAGAGCAACTTCACCCTCAGCTGATTTCGGCGAGAATTAAATTAGTACATGGTGGGCCCAGTAGGCCTGTTTTGTGCCCTCCCCAGGCTCCAGAGACTTTCTAGGAGCCTGGGGAGGGCACAACCCCCCCGGAGGCCAGAAACGGCCCGTTTCACGATTTCTGGTGGGCCCGAAAATCAGCTGGCTGGCGTACGGATGCATGCTGGAGCTGAGCTAGGGCAACGCTTGCATGCCCACAGATATAGTTCCACATGCTACCTGTGACACACAGAGCCATCTTTCCAGGCACACCAAAGGGGGCGTGCACAAAAGCTATGCGCCTGCTTAGATGGTGCGGTTCCTCCCGGTTCGGTTCAGTCCAGTTCTCCCGAGCCAGTAGCGATGACAATATGATGTCACCGAACCGGTTCTGCCCCCACCCCCACCCCCTGCGTTATTCTTACATTTTATTTGGCCCCACCCCCAATCTATTGGTGCCTCCTGAATCCCAGCTGATGGCTGGAGGGGAAAAAAAACTGTTTAAACTCTTGCTGCAGGGCTTCAAAGGGCCGCCCTACAGCTGATCAGTGTTAAAAGAAAAGAAATGAGTAGACCGATGCCTGCAAAAATACATGAGTAGATCAGTGCCTGCAAAAATACATGGGTAGATCAGTGCCTGCAAAAATACATGAGTAGATCAGTGCCTGCAAAAATACATGAGTAGATCAGTGCCTGCAAAAATACATGAGTAGATCAGTGCCTGCAAAAATACATGAGTAGATCAGTGCCTGCAAAAATACATGAGTAGATCAGTGCCTGCAAAAATAAATGGGTAGACCAGTGCCTGTAAAAATACATGAGTAGACCAGTGCCTGCAAAAATACATGAGTAGATCAGTGCCTGCAAAAATAAATGGGTAGACCAGTGCCTGCAAAAATACATGAGTAGATCAGTGCCTGCAAAAATACATGAGTAGATCAGTGCCTGCAAAAATACATGGGTAGATCAGTGCCTGCAAAAATACATGAGTAGATCAGTGCCTGCAAAAATACATGAGTAGATCAGTGCCTGCAAAAATACATGAGTAGACCAGTGCCTGTAAAAATACATGAGTAGATCAGTGCCTGCAAAAATACATGAGTAGATCAGTGCCTGCAAAAATACATGGGTAGACCAGTGCCTGCAAAAATACATGAGTAGATCAGTGCCTGCAAAAATACATGAGTAGATCAGTGCCTGCAAAAATACATGAGTAGATCAGTGCCTGCAAAAATACATGAGTAGTTCAGTGCCTGCAAAAATACATGGGTAGACCAGTGCCTGCAAAAATACATGAGTAGATCAGTGCCTGCAAAAATACATGAGTAGATCAGTGCCTGTAAAAATACATGAGTAGATCAGTGCCTGCAAAAATACATGAGTAGATCAGTGCCTGCAAAAATAAATGGGTAGACCAGTGCCTGTAAAAATACATGAGTAGATCAGTGCCTGCAAAAATACATGAGTAGATCAGTGCCTGCAAAAATACATGAGTAGACCAGTGCCTGCAAAAATACATGAGTAGATCAGTGCCTGCAAAAATACATGAGTAGATCAGTGCCTGCAAAAATACATGAGTAGACCAGTGCCTGCAAAAATACATGAGTAGATCAGTACCTGCAAAAAATAAATTGGTAGAATGGTACAGCTCTGCAAGCAGTTAAAAGCTTGGTAGACCAGTACCTCTGCTAAATCCTAAAGAATTGTCACATGACCATCAAGCCACACCCACAAAATAAGCCACACCCACAGAACCGGTAGTAAAAAAATTTAGAACCCACCCCTGGGTTGCGTGCGCAGCGTACGGGGGAGGAGCCGCGAGTTAGTGTGGAGAGCACGCAAAACGCGTACCTGTTCAGCACGCGGTGAATAAAAGGTTTGCCACCACTGTGCTAAGACTTATTTTCCAGTTGGGTCCTATTTTTGGGGAAACAGGGCATGCGGCCATTCACTTAACGACTGTGGCGAGAAAGATTGGCAGCAGGACCAAAAGCTCCCTTAACCAACGTCTCACTTACACATGCGCTACAGACAATTTTGCCCAAACTGAAACATTGGGCTCAGTTGTGGTCGTAAGTCGAGGACTGCCTGCAGTTTTCACTTTAGAGGAATGGGTGGGCAGTTCAACCATTTTCCTCCCCTGGCATTTTATTTTATCTCTCTCCCCTCCCCCCCTCCCCCCAATCTCTGCCAGAAATGTCCGATACCGCACTGCCCGATCCGGCGGTCCCTCCACGGCCATCATCCGCGCGACTGTCTCTTCTACCTGCGGGATTGGGCCGTGCCACGTCTGCAGAAGCTCCTCCAGGTGGGTCGGGCATGGGATGGGGTGGGGTGGGCTTTCAGAAGCCGGGGAGGGGGAGCCAAGGGGGCTTATGGCTTCTTGGGAAACTAACTGGGATTATCTGTTTTCTTCTCTCCGTCCCAGGATAACAACATTGCCTTCAATACAGACCCCCCAGTGGGGACTCGGGCCACTCCCGGAGGTGCGTGTGACTAAGTTGCTGGGAAGCTCACCTGTCCTGGGATGGCTTCATTTTAAGTTTTGAACAAAAGATTTTTTTTTTAAATTTGATTTATATGCCGCCCTTCTCCGGAGACTCAGGGCGGCTTACAATGCGTTAAGCAATAGCCTTCATACTTTTGTATATTTTTATATAAGGTCAGTTTATTGCCCCCACAATCTGGGTCCTCAATTTACCTACCTTAGAAAGGATGGAAGGCTGAGTCAACCTTGAGCCTGGTGAGATTTGAACTTGCAGTAATTGCAGACAGCTGATGTTAATAACAGTGCTTTAGTCTTCCATGCCACCAGGCTCTTTTCACCTGCAAATATTTTCACTTCACTTCACTTCATTTTACTTTACTTCACTTTATTTTACACTTCATTTTATTTGACTTTATTTGACTTCACTTTATTTGACTTTAATTTACTTCACTTCAGTTTATTTTACTTTATTTTACACTTCATTTTATTTCACTTTATTTTACTTCATTTTACACTTCATTTTATTTCATTTTATTTTACTTCACTTTACTTTACTTCACTTTACTTTACTTCATTTTACACTTCATTTTATTTCACTTTATTTTACTTCACTTTATTTTATTTTACTTCACTTTATTTACTTTATTTTACACTTCATTTTATTTCACTTTATTTTACTTCACTTTATTTCACTTTAATTTACTTTTATTTACTTCACTTCTCTTCACTTTATTTTACTTTACTTCACTTTATTTTGCTTCATTTTACACTTCATTTTATTTCACTTTATTTTACTTCACTTTATTTTACTTTATTTTACTTCACTTTATTTCACTTTATTTTACTTCACTTCATTTTACTTCACTTCACTTCCCTGTTACCTTTATAGATAGTCCTTGACGTACGACCACAATTTAAGCCCAACATTTCTGTTGCTAACCGAGGCAGCTGTTGACCCATTTTAGGACCTCTCTTGCCACAGTTGTTAAGTGAATCATTGAAGTTGTTAAGTTAGTCACATGGCCGTTAAATGAATCCGGCTTTCCCCATTGACTTTGCTTAACCACTGTGTTGCTTAGCAACACAAATGTTGGGCTTAATTGTGGTCGTAGGTCGAGGACTGCCTGTAGTCTCGATCCAATGACGGAATGGGCACGCTTTAAACTGTTGGGGTCTCTCCTCTGCACGCAGGTGGATGTCGGGTTATGGAGCAGAAAGAAACCCTGGATGGTTTGAAGGATGAACCATGCGGCAAAGATACCCCGGCCGGATATGCCGGCCTTTGCGAGTGAGTAAAACCCTTTGATGTGGAGTCAGAAAATGGGGGCCCTTTTCCCAGAATTCCTAGCTGCGATCCAGCAAAGCTGAAATATGCCACAGGAAGTCCTCGATTTACAACCACCGTCATGATCAGCACTCCCGTCGCTAAGTGAATCATCCCATGACAGGCCCCGATTTTGCAACTCCCCCCCCACGGTCATTAAGCAAATGTGGCTCTCCCACCCCATTCCTTGGCTTCGCTCGTTGGAAACCAGCTGGCAAGGTCGCAAAATGGGGGATCATCTGAACCCAGGGACGCTGCGATGTATCTGGAATTGCCATTGAGTGACGGAAGGGGGCCTTGCGACAGTCATAAGTGCGAGGACTGGTCGTAAAGGGGTGATAGCAAGGAAGCAAAAAGAAGGAAAGAGGGGAAGGAAGAAGAAGGAGAATGAAGAGGAAGGAAAGGAAAGGAAGGAAAGAGAAGGAAGAAAGAAAGAAAAAGGAAAGAAAGGAAAGAAGGAAGAGAAGGAAGGAAAGGAAAGACAAGGAAGAAAGAAAAGAAAGGAAAAAGGAAAAAGAAAGACAAGGAAGGAAGAGAAGGAAAGAGAAAGAAAAGAAAGAAAAAAATTGAAGAAAGAAAGAAGAAAGGAAGAAAGAAAGAAAAAGAAAGAGAAGGAAGGAAGGAAGGAGATTATAATGAGAGGGAGCTAGGGTCTGAGAGAAGTCCTGCCTTAGCATGGCCACCACAGGTGCCCCCCCCGGCATAAGTGATGTTGAGCTGGCCACACCCACCCCAGCCACGCCCCCCACCCACCCCGAAGGTCAGACACAACCCTCAATGAATGCGGCCCTCAATGAAATCGACTTCGACCCCCCTGTTTTAACCAGATCAATAGTCTCCAAACTTGGCAACTTTAAAAACTTGCGGATTTCAACTCCCAGAATTCCCCGGCCAGCATGAGGCATTCTGGGAGTTGAAGTCCACAAGTCTTAAACTTGCCAGGTTTTGGAGACCTTCCTTGAAGGAGATGGCGGTTCTGACAAGGGGGCCTAGAGATCTGGTGAGCCGTGGCTGGAAGGTGGGTGGGTGGGGTTGGCAGGAGACCCGAGGGTCACACTGATGGATGTCCCCGATTTCTTGATCCACTTTCCCACCCCCCCTCCAGGGCTCACTACAAGGAATACCTAGTCAGTCTGATCAACAGCCACGCTCTGGATCCCGCCGTCTTCTACACCTTGCAGGAGGCGGAGATCGTATGCCGGAGACACCTCACCGCGGCCCAGCTGCTCCCCAGGGGACCGACGGAGGACGAGGAAGCGTATCGCAGGCGCCTGATCCAGGTGAACCTGTTCTGGCCTAGGCTTCCCCGGCAGCACGAAGCCGAGTCCTCGTCCCGATAAACCCCTTTTATTTAATTGACAGTGAATTCCTCTCCAGTAGTCTTTCCTCTCCCGCAGTCTTGCAAGATCGTTCACAATTACCGACCGTTATCAGGCTTGGAGAGATATTGGCCAGGCCGATATCTTTGAAACGCCGCAATACTTAGCAAGAATGCAGGAATGAACGAATTGTCTCCTGCAAACTCCACTCCCCTGTCGCTCCTCTTTTATTCCCTCTGGGAGGGGCCATTCATCGTCCACCTGTGGCTTTACTCCTGAGTCGACCCTTGTTCTTTAGCTGTTCCCTTCTCCTGGCAGCTCTGCGCATGCGGACACTGGGAACAGGCCCCAGCTGTTCGTCTACCTCACTGATGTCTGACTCTAAAGTCAGCTGATAACTGGCGTACGGCCCTGGCCCCCTCTCTGCCTCCGGCGCAGAGCCTTCCCCAGACTCCAAGACTGGTCCATGTTCCTCCCCAACCTCCTCACTGTCCGAATCTGGTGGGCCACAACTGAACCTTCTCTTCTGTTGGTCTGGAAGTCTTCTTGCTTGAATTCATTTTTCATTTTCATTTTCATTTATTAGATTTGTATACCGCCCTACTCCCGAAGGACACAGGGCGGTTAAGCAGGCACAGAATAAAACACATAAATACAAAATTTAAAAAACATAATTAAAACCAAATTAAATAATTTCGCCCAAGACAATTAAAATTCCCAATAATTTAAAAACAAATTAAAATTTCAGTTTAAACATTTAAAAGAAAGGGGAGAAAATTAGGCCAGGCCGGCCTGCTGGAATAGGGCTTATGGGTCTTAAGAGCACAGTGGAAAGTGTGCAGATCCGGGATCCTCCGTATCTCCGGGGGGAGCTCGTTCCAGATAGTAGGTGCCCCCACAGAGAAGGCTCTCCCCCTGGGGGCCGCCAGTCGACATTGTTTGGCTGACGGCACCCGGAGGAGCCCCTCTCTATGAGAGCGTACCAGCCGGTGGGAGGCTGTTTGTGGTAGTAGACGATCCTGTAAATAACCAGGTCCTAAGCCATGGAGCGCTCTAAAGGTGGTAACCAAAACCTTGAAGTGCACTCGGAAGACCACCAGGAGCCAGTGCAGCTCGCGCAGGAGAGGTGTCACACAGGAGCGCCATGTTGCTCCCATAACCACCCACGCGGCCGCACTCTGCGCCAGTTGGAGCCTCCAGGTGCTCCTCAAGGGGAGCCCCATGTAGAGAGCATTGCAATAGTCCTTCGCTAATCGATGGGATGCCTGCTTGAGCAGGGAGTTGGGCTGGACTAGAAGATCTCCAAGGTCCCTTCTAACTCTCTGTATTCTTCTGCAGGTTCTAAGAGATGAAGTTCCTATTGACCTGGAGATCCCACGGAGACGGAAGTAGACCGAGAAGATCACCCATACGAGAAGGGAGAAGCTGTGAGGAGCTTCCAAACAGATGGAGAAGAAGACATGTTGGGTTTTGAGAATTGTCCTTTCCGGTTGATTGTTCGTATAGTGAGGCCTCCTGAGATACAGTCTTAAAGCCCTCCTTGCTCTAACCACTAGGTTGCCTTTAAGGGTTGTGTTGTTCTACACCTTATTTCTTCTGTCTTGTGTGATACACAACCAGAGGTCTCTTCATTGGGACCAGTTAGAATATGGGTGTCTGTGGCAATTTTAAGATCTGTGGACTTCAACTCCCAGAATTCCCCAGCCAGAGAATTCTGGGGGAACTCAAGAAGAGTCTCTCTCTGGGGAATTCTGGGAGTTGAAGTCCACAACAAATCTTAAAAGTTAACAAGATCGGACCTCCCTGAAAAACAAAGAATTTTAGATTTTGTCCTAACACTGTTCAACAAGTTTTTGATTTTAATCTTAATGGATTTGTGGGTTAGGGGAAAAAAAAATTGCTGGTGTGTGGAATAGATGCTTTACTTCCATTGAAAGTTTCTTGTTTTCGGTTTTAATTCCATTTATTCCTGTGGTTTTAATCCCATTTTGTTCTTTCAGCCGGCATGTCTCCCGGGAAGTGCATCGGTCTGAATAAAATTTATTTTGTTAAATGAGACTCTCATTTTGCTGTCATTAATATAGGTCTCCGGGTCCCAGCGTTTAGATTTTGCCACTGACCGAAAAAAAATACAGGTGTTAAAATAAATTTCTGAGTGGTCTCTTTTTTTTTTTTCCTCTTCTCCAAATTTGTGGAACGCGTCTGCCAATTTGGAGGTTGTTAATACGACTTAAATACCAATGAAATCTCAGAAATTCTAATTAATAAAATTTGCAACATCTGACAGGCAACATCAGATAACTTTCTTGCTTTCTCCTAGAGAATTTGAGGATTTCTGAATTATTTGAATGTTTTAAGATACCTAGGGAGTTAGTTGTCCAAATAATGGCCCTTTCCCACAGGTTTCTTTCTTACAGAGTTATTGAGTATGATGGTAGGCATTGTTGTGATCACTCTAGAAATTCTGCTTGCCAAAAATGATAGTTCAGATACTTCCAAGAGGAGAAAACCTACCCATTTTTTTCAGTATTTAAATCTTTTAAGGCAGCGTTTCTCAACCTAGGCTACTTTAAAATGGGTAGTAAATAAAATGGAGAAAGTGATGCCGCCAGCAAGACTGGCCAAAATGTATAAGAACTCCTGCACCAATTGTTGGAAATGCAACCAGACTCCCGGAACATACTGCCACATGTGGTGGATATGTAAGAAAGCAAGGAGTTACCGGGAGAAAATTCATAAATGGCTAGAAATGATAACTGAGCAACCTATTGAGTTCAAACCAGAAATGTCCCTCCTTAGGTATATATATGTTTATATATATTTGAATTTATATACCGCCCTTCTCCCCCTAGGGACTCAGGGCGGTGAACAGCCGAAATTAAAATACATACAATATAAAAGTTAAGATAGCTAAAATAAATAAAATCAGTCGGCCCCCAATTTAAAACCCCAAAGCTACACAATTAAAAACTAACCCATAAAAAACCTAATTAGGCTAGGCCAGAAAATTATGACAAAGCAAACCTTTTACTTACTGGTTACCACCTTTAAAGCGCTCCATGGCTTAGGACCTGGTTATCTACGGGACCGCCTACTACCACCAATAGCCTCCCACCGGCCAGTACGCTCCCATAGAAAGGAGCTCCTCCGGGTGCCGTCGGCCAAACAGTGTCGACTGGCGGCCCCTAGGGGGAGAGCCTTCTCTGTGGGGGCACCTACTATCTGGAATGAGCTCCCCCCGGAGATACGGAGGATCCCAGATCTGCGCTCCTTCCGCCGTGCTGTGAAGACCTTTTTATTCCATCAAGCGGGCTTGGCCTAATCTCTTCCCTTTTTAAATATTTAAATTTTAATCTGTTTTTAAATTATCGGGGTGTTTTAATTTGTCTGGGCCAAATAATTTAATTTGATTTTATTGGGTTTTTAAATTTTGTGTATCTATGTATTTTATTGTTGGCTGTTCACCGCCCTGAGTCCTTCGGGAGTAGGGCGGTATACAAATCAAATAAAACTAAATTAAACTAAACTACATATATTGACTGCCTCTAGAATTACATAGGCTAAATATTGGAAAAATATTGGAACACCCCATCAGATGATGACATAATTAGGAAAATTTGGGAGTGTGCTGAAATGGACCGAATAACTTTAAAAATTAACAATAAAGAAGACTCGAAATATTACGGGACATGGAATAAATTTTACGAATGGATCGAGACAAGAGGTAGAAATGAGAGGGAAGTTTATGAATGCCAGTACAACAAAGATGTCTAAAACTATGGATATAATATGGAAAAATTTGTAAATAAGCTAATGTAAGTAGAAACTTCATTGAAGTTTTCTTTTCTCTCTTTTTGGTTGTATTGCTGTAATTACTCTTAACATAGTACAGTTATAGTTAGTTGGTTAAGATTTACCATTGATCTCTCTGGCTCTGCTTTATTTGCATTGTTATCCTGACATGGCACTGTCTTTTCAATAAAATAATTTTAAAAAAAAAAAATGGAGAAAGTGGGATGAGAAAGTCATAATAATCATCTTCAATAATCATAACTCTCTATAATCTCTCTCACATGATAGATATGTGATAGATTATAGAGGAAAAATGACAGTGAGAGACACAGACAAGGTAGATGGACAGATAAGATGATAGATTAGAGAGAGAGAGAGATGATAGATAGATAGATAGATAGATAGATAGATAGATAGATAGATAGAGTCAGCGTTCCAGAACAACCCTACTCCGATAAAAAACTCTGAGGCAAGCGTCATCCCAAATCTTTCATTTATTGGAATAGGTACATTGGCACATCTGGGAAAACCCGAATCTGAGAGTTCTGGATTTTCCCTCAATAAATCAAAATCCCAAACCCATCACATGGCCCAATCATCACCTGTCCCAACTTGAGTCACCACGGCAACCACTCCTCCTCCAAATGCAGGAACAACCCTGACCTTGACCGAAAAGGAGAATGCTATTATCTCTTACCAAATCCCCCCTCTTATTTTCCCAAGAGCAAGAAGGGAAGCTTCCGGGGTTAATATGGCTTCCAAAGCTGACAGATAAGATAGATAGATAGATAGATAGATAGATAGATAGATAGATAGATAGATAGATAGATAGATGATATTGATAGATGATAGAGGCAGGCAGGCAGGCAGGCAGACTGACATGAATAAATAAAGAGATAGATAAACATGTAGATATAGGCAGCCTGACAAAAATGGTGTGATAGATGATAGATAGATAGATAGATAGATAGATAGATAGATGATATTGATAGATGATAGAGGCAGGCAGGCAGGCAGACTGACATGAATAAATAAAGAGATAGATAAACAGATAGGTAGATATAGGCAGCCTGACAAAAATGGTGTGATAGATGATAGATAGATAGATAGATAGATAGATGATATTGGTAAGATGATAGAGGCAGGCAAGCAGGCAGATGAATAAATAAAGAGATAGAGATAGATGATAGACAGACAGACAGACAGACAGATAGATGATAGATGATATTGATAGATGATAGAGGCAGGCAAGCAGGCGGATGAATAAATAGATAGAGATAGATGATAGATAGACAGATAGATGATAGATGATATTGATAGATGATAGAGGCAGGCAAGCAGGCGGATGAATAAATAGATAGAGATAGATGATAGATAGACAGACAGATAGATAGATGATAGATGATATTGATAGATGATAGAGGCAGGCAAGCAGGCAGACTGACAGATGAATAAATAAAGAGATAGAGATAGAAAGATGGACAGGTAATGGATGGATAGATAAAGGATAGACAGAGATAGACCGACAATAGATGGACACAGATGGTAGATAATAGATGGGATAGTTTATATCATATATTTATAATATATAAATATATTTTCATATAATATATATTATATATTTATTTATAATATAAATATATATTTTATATATTATATAATATATTTTATATTTATATATAAAATATATTTTATATAATATACATTATATATTTATTTATAATATAAATATATATTTTATATAATATATATTATATTATATATTTTTATATTTATATATAAAATATATTTATATTTTATATTTTAAATATATTTTATATAATATACATTATATATTTATTTACAATATAAATATATATTTTATATTATATATTATATATTTATATTATATATAAAATATATTTATATTTTATGTTTATCCTTATACCAGTTATCTCGTTCATGTTTGACAAACTAACTAACTAACTAACTAAATAGATGATGGGGAAATAGATCGATAGATTGATAAACACAGACAGACAGGCTGGACAGGTAAGATATTAGAGGGATAGAGGGATTTGATGAGGGAGATGAGATGAGAGATGAGAGAGATGATAAAATAGAGGCTAGAGATGTGAGAGATGATAGATAAATGACAGACATGAAGGAGATAAAAGAGAGGTGATGGCTAGATATACACAGGACACAATATTCCACTTCGAGGAATCAACCTTTCATTTCAACCTGAGCTACAAATATTCTCCTGTATTGAGATTCCTCTATCTATCTATCTATCTGTATTTAAAAAGCCAGCCCTCTGCCGCCCCCTGGAGGTCGCCGCGGTCGGAAAGCGCGACGACACGTGATTTCTGGGAAGGATGAAAAAGCCACGGAGAAATGGAATCGGGCGGGGCCGAGGGGGCGGACCAGAGAGAGAACAGGCGGGGCTAGGCGCCAGCTGGCACCCCGGGAAGCGCTGCCTTTTTTTTTTTTTTTTAAATTAGTATTATTATTTTTTCAACCGGTCTGGAGCATCGGCAGGGAGAAAGAAGGGAAGGAGAAAGAGAAGGAAAGAAGAGAGAAAGAGAAGCGCGGCCAGGTAGGACTTTTTTTCCGCTTTTTGTTTTTAAAAGTTTATTTACTTTTGATGCAAACTGCACGATCGAGCGATCGATTTACTTCTGGACCTGCTCGCAAACGGGCACGATCGGTTTGCCATTGTTTAATTGTTATGCCGACGGGAAGGACTTTTTTTAAAAAAAAAAAATATTTTATTTTATTTTATTTTATTTGCAAAGGGGCATAATTTAATTTTTGTTTTTTTTAACAAATATTGCACCGGCCGGCCGATCACTCTCTCTCTCTCTCTCTCTCTCTCTCTCTCTCTGTCTACGGTTCTTGTTGTTTATTATTGTTGTTGTTATTACTGGGGGGAGAAAAGCAGCATATCCATAACCATTTCATATATTCATAATTATGGTTACACTTGTATCTGTTATCAAATGCATGCTTGACGAGCAATAAATAAATAAGGAAGGAGGGAGGGAGGGAGGAAAAAAGAAGGAAGGAAGGAAGGAAGGATGGAGGGAGGAAAGAGAAGAAGAAAGAAGGAAGGAAGGAAGAAAGGACAGAAGGAAGAAGGGAGAGAGGAAGGAAGGAAGGAGAAGGAAGGAAGGAGAAGGAAGGAAGGAAGAAAGACAGGAAGGAAGAAAGAAAGAAAGCGAAGGAAGGAAGGAGGGAGGGAGGAAAGAGAAGGAAGGAAGGAAGAAGGACGGAAGGAAAAAGGGAGGGAGGGAGGAAGGAAGGAGAAGGAAGAAAGGAAAGAAGGAAGGAAGGAAGGAGAAGGAAGTAAGAAAGGAAGAAGAAGGAAGGAAGGAAGGACAGAAGGAAGAAGGGAGGGAGGAAGGAAAGAAAGAAGAAAGAAAGGGAGGGAGGAAGGAAGGAAGGAAAGAAAGAAAGGGAAGGAAAGAAAGAAAGAAGGACGGAAGGATGGATGGAAGAAAGAAGGGAGGGAGGGAGGAAGGAAAGAAAGAAAGAAGGAAGAAAGAAAGAAAGAAGGAAGGAAGGAAGAAGGGAGGGAGGGAGGAAGAAAAGGGAACGAAGGTAGAAAGAAAGAAAGAAAGAACGAACCCAGGTGCTGCTGCTAAAAAGGCATTACATTAAGGGATCGAATGTCTCTGGCGACTTTCCTTTTGTTTTTTAATGATGATAAAATTATTTTTATTAAATTGGATTAAAATAAAATAAAAATTAAATTTTAGAGCATATGCACCAAATTCCTTGTGTGTCCAATCACCCTTGGCCAATAAAAAAATTCTATTCTTGTCTAGTCTAGTCTAGTCTATATTAAATGAAATAAATTTTTATTAAATTTTATTAAATAAATTAAATTAAATTAAATAAATTTAATAAATGTGGCTAGGGTTTTTTTTGGGGGGGGTGGGGAGGTGGGAGATTTTCCCTGAAAGATGAGGCACGAGAGGGCAAAACATCCTTCCAGGTTTGTTGGAGATGATGGGGAAGCGGGCTGTGATGCCAATAGTTCGGAGGTATTATTGTTGTTGTTGTTATTTGAAAAAAAGTTGTTTATTTTTATTTCTTATACACAGATTGTAAATGTACATTCTCTTATCCATAACTGATCTAATTGAGAGGGTAGAAGAGCTACCCTGAATGTAATTAAGAGATCTTATTTTTATGCTTTCGTTAGAAAAAATATGTATATTTATTGTTGTTCTTGGAGTAGTTGTGGTTAGTTGTAGTTCGGAGGTGTTATTATCTTTATTATTATTTATTATTATTATCATCATCATCATCTCTTATTCATTGAATATGAAACTCAGTCAGCTGAACATTTAAAAATGTATCCCATCGTACATTTTCAAGTTTTTTAAAGTTTTAAAATTTTAAAAAATTTAAAAATTTTAAATTTGTCTTATGAATTTTAAATTTTGTTTTCCGGGCCAATTATTTAATTGTATTTTAATGGTTTTTTTTTAACATTTGTATTATATGTATTTTATTTGGCTGCTCACCACCCTGAGTCCTTCGGGAGTAGGGCGGTATACAAATTCAATAAAGAAGAAGAAGAAGAAGAAGAAGAAGAAGAAGAAGAAGAAGAAGAAGAAGAGGAAGAGGAAGAGGAAGAAGAAGAGGGGGAGGAGGAAGAGAAGAAAAAAAGGAGGAGGAGAAGAAGAAGAGGAGGAGGAGAAGGAGGAGGAGGAGGAAGAAGAAGAAGAAGAAGAAGAAGAAGAAGAAGAAGAAGAAGAAGAAGAAGAAGAAGAAGAAGAAGAAGAAGAAGAAGAAGAAGATATTTGGTTGATACCTAAGATGCTGGCAGCAACCCTATCAACCATCAGCGCCAGTCAATGATATTTTTGTGATATTATTAGTATTACTATTATTAAAGGTAAAGGTTCCCCTCGCACATACGTGCTAGTCGTTCCCGACTCTAGGGGGCGATGCTCATCTCCGTTTCAAAGCCGAAGAGCCATCGCTGTCCGAAGATGTCTCCCTGGTCATGTGGCCGGCATGACTCAACGCCAAAGCCGCACGGAACGCTATTACCTTCCCACCAAAGGTGGTCCCTATTTTTCTACTTGCATTTTTTACGTGCTTTTGAACTGCTAGGTTGGCAGAATTACTATTACTATTACTATTATTAATATTATTATTGGTTAACGTTTGGTGAGATTCACAGCCTTTGAGGCTGGTTAATAGCTCAGCAGCTCGAGTCCTAACCTAGGAACTGTTAAGGTATCGTCGGAGGATGTAAGCCGCCTTATTATTATTATTATTATTATTATTATTATTATTATTGATCATTGGCCGGCCGGTCAGGTGTTCAGACTGGGTTTTACATTCCTGTTTAACTATCGAGTCCTTACCAAGGACCTGGGCTAGGCAGATCTGGGATGTTTGACGGTAGTAAAGATATTGTCGTCGTAGGATGGAAGCTGTTCTGAGTACAGCCGCCGTCTGCAATTGATGCTTGGTGAATTTGTCAATGCCGGTGGTGTTTAGTAGCTTTTTGGGATTGCACCCAAGGAGCCTTATGACGATTGGTGCTCCCCTTGCTTGCCCTTGCCACTGTCGTTCTATTTCTATTCGCTGGTCTTTGGATTTGATTATCTTCTCCCGTTCTTTCTCTTCTCTTCTGCTTTATTTTTAACTCTTGTTGTTGTTGTTGATTTAATCTTCAATTCAATTCACACTTTGGGACTCATAAATACTTATCAGCCTAACCAAGGACCTAAGAGCTACTGTATTAAGGTAGCGTCTGAATATATAGGCAATTCCGAAATATTATAAAGTCAGAATGATTATTCCTAGTTAAGATTTAATCTTCAATTTGATTGACAGTCTGGAACTGGTTAAAATTTAACAGTTCAAGGCCTAGCCAAGAAACTTAAGAACTATTAAGCATCTGAGTATATGGGCAGTTCTGAGTAAGGTTGTTTTTTTGCAAAGTCAGTTGTAATAAGTTCAAAATGTCAATGTATCTTCTTCTTCTTCTTCTTCTTCTTCTTCTTCTTCTTCTTCTTCTTCTTCTTCTTCTTCTTCTTCTTCTTCTTCTTCTTCTTCTTCTTCTTCTTCTTCTTCTCCTCCTCCTCCTCCTCCTCCTCCTCCTCCTCCTCCTCCTCCTTCTCTTTCTCCTTCTCTGTCTCCTTCTCCTTCCTCTACTCTACCTCTTCCCCTTCTTCTTCTCCTTCTCCTCCTCCTTCTCCTCCTTTTCCTTCTATGATGATGATGATTTCTAAGTTGCTTTCCCAGTTTAGGTCAAGAGACTGGTTGGGAGGGAGAGGTGTCCAAGTTAAAGCAGACTTTTGCAGAACAGCGAAAATCCATTGAGATTCATTCATTCATTCATTCATTCATTCATTCATTCATTCATCTTGATTTCCACGGAAAACATTTTATTGACTTGACTTAACAGTAGCTGATTTCTACAGCCACAATATTCTTTGTGGCATTTTTTATTATTATTATTATTATTATTATTATTATTATTATTATTATTATTATTATTATTTAATCTTTAGTGAGATTCATAGCCTTTGAAGCTGGTTAATAGCTCAGCAGCTCAAGTCCTAACCAAGGACCTAGGAACTGTGAAGGTATCGTTGGAGGATGTAAGCTGTTCCGAGTAAGGTGGTTTTTTGTAAAGTCAAAATGTTCAAGTCCGGTAAATTTAGAATTTCTAAATAGCGGGCTAGCCCTTTGGGTATTGCTCCAACGGCTCCAATTACAATTTGTACTATTATTATTATTATTATTATTATTATTATTATTATTATTATTATTATTCTCTTTTATTTATTAAGAATGAAACTCAAGTCAACTGGACATTTAAAAATGTGTCATAAATACTGGTGCTCATGGTTGATACGGATTGCTGCCAGCGTCCTAGAGATCAACCAAATACCTTCTTAAGATGTACGATGTTCCAAGTAGCACGGTTTTTTTGCAGTTCCGCTGGTGTTATTGCAGGAAGCTGCAATTTCTTGAAATGTTTTGTGAAATACTACTTCTTCTTCTTCTTCTTCTTCTTCTTCTTCTTCTTCTTCTTCTTCTTCTTCTTCTTCTTCTTCTTCTTCTTCTTCTTCTTCTTCTTCTTCTTCTTCTTCTTCTTCTTCTTCTTCTTCTTCTTCTCCTCCTTCTCCTCCTCCTTCTCCTTCTTCCTCTACCTCTTCCCCTCTCCCCTTCCCTTTCTTTTTTCCTTCTCCTCCTCCTCCTCTTCCTCCTCCTCCTCCTCCTCCTCCTTCTTCTTCTTCTTATTTATTCAATTTATATCCCGCCCTTCTCCTAGTGGACTCAGGGCGGTGGCACAGCCAGAACTAAAACACATATCAATACAAAATTTAAAAATATTAAAAGAATTATATAACTGTGGCCCAAAAATTTAAAACAATGAAAACTAAAACACATTTGACAATTTAAAAAGCTAAAAAAGACTAAAAAAGGCTTTTCTTCTTCTTCTTATTATTATTTAACGTCTCTCTCTCTTTCTCTCTTTCTCGTTTATTTATTTATTTGAAGTCTTTTTTGCTCTCTTTGTACAGCCCACTCAGGAGGTGCTTCTATCATATCTCTGATTTTCTGAGGTTACTGGAAGTTCAACAAAGAAACCTCTTTGTGTGGGTAGTCTGTTTTTTCACCGAAACTTCCTTGATGTTTTTTTTTTTGCTAGTCCTTGTGTGCTTGAAGTTATTTCCAAATCTGGATTGTTGTTGTTGTTTTTTTTTAAAGAATGAGCTTTCCATCTGCTCTTCTCTCAGTCTTTCATTTCATTTCGTTTCGTTTTTAAATTTCTACGTCCGTCTCGCCTGGGTGAACGGTTTGCAACAGCCGAATCCAAACCGTCTCAAAGGCACGAATAAAAATGACATCATAAAAATAAAAAAATAAAAAAAAAAACAAGATGGCAAACAAGTTTAAAACTTAAAAGAAAAGTTTTAAGTTTATTTATTTATTTATTTATTTATTTATTTATTTATTCATTCATTCATTCAATTTATATCCCGCCCTTCTCCTAGTGGATTCAGAGCGGTTCACAGCCAGAACTAAAACACATATCAATACAAAATTTAAAAGTATTAAAAGATTTATTTATTTATTTATTATTAAATTTCTATACCGCCCTTCTCCCTGAGGACTCAGGGTGGTGTACAGCCAAAATTAAAAAACATGCAGTACAAATATTAAAAAAACAATTAAAAGATATATAAATTTGGCCCAATTAAAACTCACTACCAATTAAAACATTTAAAAATTTCTTCTTAAGCCGGCCCGGCTTGCTTGAAAAAAATGGGTTTTAAGGGCACGACGGAAGGCACTGAGGTCTTGGATTCTCCTTATATAACTGTGGGCCAAAAATTTAAAACAATTGAAAACTAAAACCCATTTGACAATTTAAAAAGCTGAAAAAGACTAAAAAGACTTAAAAAGGGGGGGGGGGGTTTCACGCCAGCCCTGCTTGATGGAAAAGAAAAGTTTTTAGGGCACGGCGAAAAACCCGGAGATCCGATATCCTTCGTATCTCCGGGGGCAAATCGTTCCAGAGGGCAGGAGCTACCACAGAGAAGGCCCTCCCCCTGGGGGTCGCCAGCCGACATTGCCTGGCTGACGGCACCCTGAGGAGTCCCTCTCTGTGGGAGCGTACTGGTCGGTGGGAGGCTATCGGCGGCAGAAGGCAGTCCCGCAAATACCCAGATCCCATGCCATTAAAGTTCATTCATGTGGGGAGAAAAACAGAATGAATAGCGGTCTGTCCTTCTGCTAAAGCAGCGGTCACCAACTGGGGGTCCGTACCCCACTGGCGGTCCGTGAGAAAATTTTGGTGGTCCGCAGAACAATTATTTGCATTTTTTTATATTGCACTAAATCAGGGGTCCTCAAACTCTGGCCCCTGGGCCGGATACGTGCAATGAATGCTTGTGTTGCTACAGAGAGTCTCCCCCTTCGGGGTCTTCTTGTGTGGGTCGGAGGGGGGCAGAAATTCCAACTCGGGGTCTGCTTCGGCCTCCTGGTGTGGGGCTTTGGCTGAAGAATGGAGGGAAGAGCCTGAGGGCCTTGTTCCAGTGGGACTGCATCACGGCCTGGAACTGGCTGACCATCTCAGCCCGCTAAGCCTCCAGGCGCCAGCGCCTGGCTTTGCACTCCCAGAGGTCTTCCCTCTGCTTGGAAAGTCTATGCTCCTAGTCCTCAGTGAGGTACTTCTGCTGAGCCTCCTTCTCAGTCAGATCCAATTTGAACTGAGCCAACTCTTTCTCGCGGTGGCTGCTTAGCTCCAACAACCGTTTCCTCTTGGGGCCCTAAGGAGCCCCGAGGCGAGGAAGGGCTGGGAGGGGAGGGGCGAGTAGAGGCCGGCAAGGAGCCCCTTGACATGAGTGACATCGAGTTGGCCACGCCCAACCAGTCACATGACCACCTAACCACGCCTACCCAGCCGGTCCTTAGGCAGATCTATATTCGTGGTCCGCGGGACTTAAAATTATGAATTTAGTGGTCCCGGAGGTCCGAAAGGTTGGGGACCCCCGGTCTAGATAGTATTAATCCACATGATAGGCAATAAAGAGCCCTGCTGGCACAGCAGACTAAAGCACTGTTATGAACATCAGCTGCCTGCAATTACTACAAGTTCAAATCTCACCAGGCTCAAGGTTGACTCAACCTTCCATCCTTTCTAAGGTAGGTAAAATGAGGACCCAGATTGTAGGGGCAATAAACTGACTTTGTATAAAATATACAAAAGTACGAAGGCTATTGCTTAACACATTGTAAGCTGCCCTGAGTCTCCGGAGAAGGGCGGCATATAAATCAAATTTAAAAAAAATAAAATTGAAGATGGCTCCCAATAAAGGAGAACATTTGTTGTTCAGGGTTAGAACGGGAGACGGACGGACCTTGGTTCTCTCTGAACTTGGTGGTTTCCTCGCAGACATTTCATGACCCAACTAGGGATCGTCATCAGTGCTAGAAGGGAGTGGGGTTTGGGGTAGAAGGAGGAGGAAGGGGACAGATGGATCCTTGGTGCTCTCTGAGCTGGTTTGTTTTCTCACAGACATTTCATGACCCAACTAAGGAACGTCATCAATGATAGTCATCGCTAATTTGTTATTTTATTTTATTTTATTTTATTTCGAATTTATATACCGCACCTTCTCCCGAGGGACTCAGGGCAGTGTACAGCCAGATAAAAAACATACAATACAAACATTAAAAACAATTAAAAAGATATATATTAATTTGGCCCCAATTTAAAATAACAAACCAATTAAAAATATTTTAAAAAAATATATTAAGCCAGCCCGGCTTGCTGAAAAAAGAAAGTTTTAAGGGCACGGCGGAAGATACGTCTTTGGTTTGGCGAGAAATCGGCAAATAATTACGGATGGGCCTCGACTTACGATCAGAATTGAGAGTAGAATTTCCATTGTTAAAGCAAGCCCAGTCTTATAACCTCTTTTGTCACTGTTCTTTGAGTGAATCGCTGTGGTTGTTAAGTGAATCGCGCGGTCGCTAAGCAAATCCGGCTTCCCCCATTGACTTTGTTTGTTGGAAGCCAGCTGGAAAGGCCGTAAATGGCGATCATGTGACTCTGGGATGCCGCAACCACTGTTGGTTGCCAAGCAGCCTAATTTTGATCATGTGACCGTGGGGGTGATGTAACGGTAATAAGGGGCCGAGGACCAATGGTCAATCCCTTTTTTCCCCCAGTGTTGTACCTTCGAACGGTCGCTAAACGAATGGTCGTAAGTCAAGGATTACCTGTACCACGGTCTGGGTACAGCTTCATAAGTCAACTGCATTTGAACCCACGACCGGTTTGCCACCTCAAAGCTGCCCAAAGTCACTTTGGAACAAGACGGGGCGGCAAATTAAATAAATTAAAAATTAAAGGAAAATCACACAACAGGGATAACAATAAATAAAAGCAAATAAGAAAATAAAATAACATAAGAAAATAAAATAAAATAAGAAAATAAAATAAGAAAATAGAGTAAAATAAGAAAATAAATTTAAAAAAGAAAAAAAGAAAAGAAAAGAAGAAAAGAAAAGAAAAGAAGAAAATAAAATAAGAAAATAGAGAAAAATAAGAAAATAAATTTAAAAAATAAAAGAAATAAAATAAAATAAGAAAATAAAATAAGAAAAAAAGAATAAAAGAATAAAATAAGAAAATAAAAAAATAAGAAAATAGAGTAAAATAAGAAAACAAATTTAAAAAATAAAATAAGAAAATAAAATAAATAAAATAAGAAAATAAAATAAGAAAACAGTAAAATAAGAAAACAAATTAAAAAAATAAAATAAGAAAATAAAATAAATAAAATAAAATAAGAAAAAATAATAAAATAAAATAAAAATATACAAAAAGAAAAAAGAAAAGAAAATAAGAAAAGAAAATAGAGTGAAATAAAATAAATTTAAAAAATAAAATAAATTAAATTAAATAAATAAATAAAATAAAATAAAAGAAGAAAAGAAAATAAGAAAATAGAGTAAAATAAGAAAATAAATTTAAAAAATAAAATAAAATAAAATAAAATAAAATAAGAAAAGAAATTGCTGAAGTATCAAGCCCTCTCACATCATTTTTTTTTTCCATCTCGTTGTAAGTTTGAAGGGTCACTAGACGAACGGTTGCACGTTGAGGACTAGCTGCATTATCTTTTTTTATTATTATTATTATTATTATTATTATTATTATTATTATTATTATTTTTCGACTCTTCCTCATAGATGGCGACCTCCAAGCGAGGGAAGAGATCCACTCGGAAACTTCGAGATTGGACGGTGGAGCAGGTGGAGAGCGGGAAATACCCAGGTTTGGTTTGGCATGACCCTCCGGCCAAAACCATGTTCCGTATCCCGTGGAAACACGCCGGAAAGCAGGAATTCCGACAGGAAGAAGACGCTGGTTTTTTCAAGGTGATGAGTTGGTAGAGTCGGGTGCGCAAATGGGACTTTGGGAATTGTCGAAAGCGGTCATGGTTACGACAAAACATGATTGCGGCATAAACTGCGGGATAAATAAATAAGCCCGCCATGTGCTGCAGCAACCCAAAATAGCCAATAACTTTGGGCCAATCACCAGGGGGACAGGGAGTTCTAGTCCTGCCTTAGGCAAGAAAGCCTGCTGGGTGACTTTGGGCCAATCACTAGGAGACTGGGAATTCTAGTCCCGCCTTAGGCATGAAAGCCGGCTGGGAGACTTTGGGCCAATCACTAGGAGACTGGGAATTCTAGTCCCGCCTTAGGCATGAAAGCCAGCTGGGTGACTTTGGGCCAATCACTAGGAGACTGGGAATTCTAGTCCCGCCTTAGGCATGAAAGTCGGCTGGGAGACTTTGGGCCAATCACTAGGAGACTGGGAATTCTAGTTCTGCCTTAGGCATAAAAGCCGGCTGGGAGACTTTGGGCCAATCACTAGGAGACTAGGAATTCTAGTCCCGCCTTAGGCATGAAAGCCGGCTGGGAGACTTTGGGCCAATCACTAGGAGATGGTGAGTTAAGTCTGCTGGGTGACTTTGGGCCAATCACCAGGAGACGGGGAATTGTAGTCCCGCCTTAGGCACGAAGTCTGGCTAGGCAAAATTGAATCACGTCCTTCTCTGTCTCAGCCGAACCCACCTCACAGGATTGTCGTCGTGGGAAAAATAGGAGGAAGGAAGGAAGATTAGTGACTTATAAAGTAATAAAGGAAGGATATTGCCTTTGAGCGATAAGTAAGAAAATACATACATACATACGTACGTACGTACATACATACATACACATAAATAAATAGTGGTGCGGTGGCCTAGAGGTAGACCTCTCGCCTCACAATCAGGAGGCTGTGAGTTCGATCTTAGGTAGAGGCAGATATTTCTCTCTCTGGGCACGATGAGAATTTATCTGCCGAATATAACTCCGCATTGGAGACAGGAAAGGCATCCGGCCAGTAAACACTCAGCTCCATTCAGTTGCCCAGACTCCACCCAGCAAGGGATTATGGGGTTATTAAAAGATGATGATACACGTAAGTAATTTCTTTCCTTCCTTCCTTCCTTCCTTCCTTCCTTCCTTCCTTCCTTCCTTCCTTCCTTCCTTCCTTCCTTCCTTTCTTTCTTTCTTTCTTTCTTTCTTTCTTTCTTTCTTTCTTTCTTTCTTTCCTAGGCCTGGGCTATCTATAAAGGAAAATACAAACCTGGAGAACACAACCCGGCGACTTGGAAGACGCGCATCCGCTGCGCTTTGACCAAAAGTCCCGAGTTTGAGGAAATGCCGTCCCTTTCCCGATCGGATGTGACGGAGCCTTACAAAGTATACCGCTTGGTGCCGGTTGTGGAGCAGCCAATGGGTAAGGAACCGCGCTGGATTCTCTCTCTCTCTCTGCAGAACCTTCTTCCTGTGTCTTCCTGGGAATTCCTCAGACAGTATGCTTTAAGATAGGAAGAATCTTTCCCAGAATTCCCCAGCCACCTTGCTTTAAGAGTTGAGGACTTCAACTCCCAGAATTCCCTACCCAGTAGTGCTTCAAGATGGATGGGCTTCAATTCCCAGAAATCTTTACCCAGCGTTCTTTAAGATGGGTGGACTTCAACTCCCAGAATTCCCCACCCAGCGTGCTTTAAAATGGTGGACTTCAACTCCCAGAATTCCTCAGCCAGCATGTTTCAAGATGGGTGGACTTCAACTCCCAGAATTCCCCACCCAGCGTGCTTCAAGATGGGTGGACTTCAATTCCCAGAATTCCCCAGCCACCTTGCTTTAAGAGGTGAGGACTTCAACTCCCAGAATTCCCCACCCAGCAGTGCTTCAAGATGGATGGGCTTCAATTCCCAGAAATCTTCATCCAGGGTGCTTTAAGATGGGTGGACTTCAACTCCCAGAATTCCCCAGACCATATGCTTTTAGATCGGAAGACTAGTTCCCAGAATTCCCCAGCCACCTTGTTTTAAGAGGTGAGGACTTTCAATTCCCAGAATTCCTCAGACAGTATGCTTTTAAAAAAAAGGAAGACTTTAGTTCCCAGAATTCCCTAGCCACTTTGCTTTAAGAGCTGTGAACTTCAACTCCCAGAATTCTCCAGGCAGCATGCTTTAAAATGGGCGGACTTCATTTCCCAGAATCCTCTACCCTGCATGCTTTAAGACGGATGGACTTCCGCTGGCTGGGGGAATTCTGGGAGTTGAAGTCCTCACCTCTTAAAGCAGCCGAGATTGAGACACACAGCCCCAGCCTTCTCGTAATCCTTAACGATTTTTTTTCTGACCTGGCCTACCTTGCAGGGCTGTCGGGGGAAAAAAAAAACAGGATGATGGCCTAAAAATTGTGTTTTAAGATCCCGTCCTCTCTTTCTTCCAAGGCAAGAAGGCCAAAACACCGAAAACCAAGCAGGGGAGAATGGAGGATGCCAGCAGCTCCGAGGCGGAGGCGGCGAGTCCCAGGGAGGAGATCCAGCCGCCGGCCGATTCCCTCTCGCTGTTGCAAAGGGTAAGGGGCGAAGATTAGGCTGGTTGGGATCCCGGGTGAGGGGTGGGAGGCCTGGCCTGGATTGGGTCAAGATAGAGGAGGGGACTCTCGGTGTCCCCAGGCCTGGCTCAGTGCGACGGAGAAAGGACATCCCGGACTGGGAACAGATCTACCCCTAGGCTAGAATTTCTTAACTGTGGCCGCGTTAAGACTATACGTAGACTTCAAATCCAGTGGCTGGGAGATTCTGGGAGCTGAAATCCACGCGCGTCTTAAAGCAGCCCAGGGTGAGAACTACTGACACAATTTTATCTGGAGATGACTTGCCTTTGCTTTGTTTGAAGTTCTCCTCTATCCCTTCTCCTCCACTATCTCCTCCTCCTTTTCTTGCTTCTCCTTCACCTCCTCTTTCTCCTTCTCGTTCGTCCCATTTCCCTTTCTCTTTCCCTTCTCCTCCTCCTCCCCCTCTTTCTCCTCCTTCTCCTCCTCTACCTCCTCCTTCTCCTTTTCTTTCTTCTTGTTCTTCTCCTCCTAATCTTTCCCTTTTTCTTCCTCTTCCTTTTCTTCCTTGTCCTTGTCTTTCTTCTCCTCTTACTCCTTCTTATTCGCTCCCTACCTCTTTCCCCTTTCCTCCTCCCCATCCTTCTCCTCCTTCTCCTTTTCTTTCTTCTCCATCTCTTTTTCTTTCTCCTCTTCCTTTTCCTCCTTGGCCTTTTCTTTCTTCTCCTTCTCCTCTTTCTCCTCATTCTCCCCATTTCCCTTTCTCTTTTCTTTCTTCTCCTCCCCCTCTCCCCCCTCCTCCTCCTCCCCCTCCTTTTCTTTCGTCTTGTTCTTTTTTTCTTTCTCCTCCTCTTCCTTTCCTTCCTTGGCCTTTTCTTTCTTCTCCTTCATCTCTTTCTCCTTCTCGTTCGCCCTATTTCCCTTTCTCTTTCCCTTCTCCTCCTCCCTCTTCTCCTCTTCCTCCTCCTCCTTTTCTTTCTTCTCGTTCTCCTTCTCCTCCTAATCTTTCCCTTTCTCTTCCTCTTCCTTTTCTTCCTTTTCCTTTTCTTTCTTCTCCTCTTACTCCTTCTTATTCGCTCCCTACCTCTTTCCCCTTTCCTCCTCTCCATCTTTCTCCTCCTCCTCCTTCTCCTCCTTTTCTTTCTTCTCCTTCTCCTTCTTCTCTTTTCCTTTCTCCACTTTCTTTTCCTCCTTGGCCTTTTCTTTCTTCTCCTTCGTCTCCTCTTCCTCCCTCCTTTCCACAAACCCCATTCCCTTCTAGCACTGATGATGTTATCTAGTTGGGAAATGTAATGTCTGCCAGAAAACCGCCAAGCTCAGAGAGCATCAAGGACCCCGCAGCCCTTTTCTTCCTCCTCCTCCTCCTTCCTCCTTCTCGTTCTTCTCTTCCTCTTCCTTGTCCTCCTTTTTAATAGAGATTGGACCACCATTTGTCTGAAATTGCATAGAGTTTCCTGCCTGAGCAGGGGGTTGGACTAGAAGACCTCCAAGGTCCCTTTTGATTCTGTTCTCCTCTTCCTCCTCCTCCTCCTCCTCTTCCTCTTCTTCTTCTTCTTCTTCCTCCTCCTCCTCTTCTTCCTCTTCCTCCTCCTCCTCTTCTTCCTCTTCCTCTTCCTCTTCCTCCTCCTCTTCTTTTTTTTCTTCTTCCTCTTCCTTTTCTTCTTCCTCCTCCTCTTCCTCCTCCTCCTCCTCTTCTTTTCTTTTTCTTCTTCCTCTTCCTCCTCCTCCTTCTTCCTCTTCCTCCTCCTCCTCTTCTTTTTCTTTTTCTTCTTCTTCTTCTTCTTCTTCTTCTTCTTCTTCTTCTTCCTCCTCCTCCTCCTCTTCTTCCTCTTCCTCTTCCTCTTCCTTCTCCTCCTCTTCTTTTTTTTCTTCTTCTTCCTCTTCCTCTTCCTCCTCCTCCTCCTCTTCTTCTTTTTCTTTTTCTTCTTCCTCTTCCTCTTCCTCCTCCTCCTCCTCTTCCTCCTCCTCCTCCTCTTCCTCCTCCTCCTCCTCCTCCTCCTTCTTCTTCTTCTTCCTCTTCTTCCTTCTCCTCCTCCTCCTCCTTTGGCCTGACTGTTAATGAAAGCAAAGGATGAAGGAGTTGTGTCAAGGATCCGGCCAGGGCCTTTTGGCCAACAGATCACTTACCTTTCTCTCTTGGTCCCGCAGGAAGAGCCCCCCGCCCCAGAAGCCATGATGAGCCATGCGACCAATGTTTTCAACCCGTCCAACTACCAGAACGGGCAAGTCAGTCCTCAGGCCGCTGAACCAGGTAGGGGAATGAATACACACCGCACCGTAAATTGACTACCCCCTCCTGATACAAGGGCTCAGAGAGTGCAGCGAAGACGTGATCAGTGCAAACTGAGCAGGCCACGCGTGAGGAGAGGGCCTCACCAGGCACACCTGGGGAATGAGACTTAAGGAGACACCATGGGGAACGTTCTGCCCCAGCTACGGACCCCAAAGAACGCAGCACACACAAAGTCTGTACAAACCTTTAGTTTACTAGGTTTACTAGAGTCCCTTGGGAGTTGGGTGGCATAGAAACGCGACAAAATAAATAAATAAAATAAATACTAAATTAAATCAGTCTATTTCAAACAAACACTGTTAGTTAACTTTCTTAACAGCCTACAAGACTCCAAAGAATAAATAATCGTAATCTTACTAGCATTGGCAGAAAGCCCAGAAGCAATTTGCAGGTAACGGATAAGAGAACTAAGATCAAGACACGAAGGAGAGTGAACGAAGTTGTTCCCTGCAAATTGCTTCAGTTGGTGTTCCTCCTTAAATAGGCTAAGGGAGTGGCCAATTAGCCCCAAGCCTTACTCTCAAGGAGACCTCCTCCTGAGGAGCCACTCCTGCCTTTTGGCAGCTCTGTGTGCCCGTGCATCGAGAAGAGACTCCTCCTCTTTTTCCTCTTCAATGGAAGCTTCTGGAGGTTCTGAAGGCCCTGACTGAATCCCCGCCTCTGGCACCACATATTCTCCAGCCTCCTCATTGTCCGACTCGAGTGCCAGCTGTCCAGGCTGCTGGCGCAGCACCACACCAGCCTTCTCGCTGTCAGAATCAGCTACTAGCTGCACAGGCCGCTGACGGGCCACAACAGAGAAGAGCATTTGTTGGGAACAAACACTGAGTTCCTGAAGTGTTGTGTGCCGGACGTTTGAACTTACCAAGAGTCCTTGCATTCCTTGTTGGCGTTCTGGACTAATTATCTTGATCTTTTGTTCCCCGAACTCCTTGTTTGGCTCTTGTTTTGCCAAATAATATTTGGGATTTATTGCCATGCAGCCTGGGTGCAGACAGCCACTGGGCTGGATGAATTGTAGCCAGAGGCTGCTTGAGGTTTGTGTGGGAGGGTTTGTTTTCACTCTGCTCTGGGGCTTGCCAGAAATGTGGGAGCGTTTGGAGAGCTTTGGAGCAATAAAGGGGCGATTTGAACTGCCGGCTTTTGTGTGTTATCTCAGTGCCATGCCCTGGGTCATCACAGAGACATTGTACAGGTAATCCTCCATTTACATCCACAATTGAGCCCAACATTTCTGTTGCTAAGTGAAACAGTTGTTCAGTGAATTTCACCCCTTTCTGGCCACAGTTGTTCAGTGAATCACTGCAGTTGTTAAGTTAGTCACACGGTTGGTAAGTGAATCTGGCTTCTCCGCGGATGTTGCTTGTCAGAAGGTCACAGATCACGTGACACTACCCTCCTCTCCCCGAGACACTGCGACCGTCATAAATACGAGTCAGTTGACAAGCGTCTGAATTTTGTTCACATGACCACGGGGGATGTTGCGACGGTCGTAACTGTGAAAAACGGCCATAAGTCGCTTTTTCAGTGCCATCGTAACTTTGAATGGTCACTAAATGAGCTGTTGTAAACCGAGGGCTTTCCATACAGGACAGAAATCGTCTGTTCGCGAGAACAAAATTGAAAGCGGTTCTGAGGTCAAGCAGTCTGACTTACGCCCGGTTGCTTATAGCTAATCCTCAACTTACAACCATTCATTTAGTGACCGTTCAAAGTTACGACAGCACTGAAAAAAGCAACTTATGACCGTTTTCACACTTACAAAAGCATCCTCGCGGTCGCGTGATCAAAATTCGGACGCTTGGCAACTGACTCATACTTATGACGGTTGTGGTATCCTGGGGATCACGGGATCCCCTTTTGCGACCTTCTGACCAGCCAAGTCAATAGTGAAGCCTGATTCACTTAACAACCATGTTACTAACTGAACAGCTGCAGTGATTCACTTAGCCACAGTGGCGAGAAATGTCGTAAAATGAGGCAAAGCAAAACTCCCTTAGACAAATGTCTTACTTAGCAATGGAAATTTTGCACTCAATTGTGGTCGTAAATCGAGGACTACCTATACCTGTGGTTGGGGGCGGGGGAGTTGCATTTTCCGCTTAGAAATCAACGTTGAATGGCCTCATTGAAGTTACCCGGAGTAGATCCCTGCCGGAAATCGATTCTAGCTGAATAGATCACTGCTAGTAGATAATTGACGCTCATGAATCGGTGAGATATCTCGTAGCCCAGGAGAAAAACGACATTTACACCCAAATTATGTGAAGTAATTTGGTCACGAGAAAGGGTAGACCATTTGGCCTTACCGTTCCTTGTTTGTTTGATCCCTACAGCGCCGGAAGTGAACCTGATTACTTTCAGCTTGAGGACAGATCCCAACCCTGTGGTGAGGACTGCTACCGAACCAACAGGTGAGATCCCAGACCTGGGAGGATCTTCCGGTGAAGCACGGTTTCCGGACCCTGGTCATTTTTAAGACGTGTGGACTTCAACTCCCAGAATTCCCCAGCCAGCAAGCGTTTACCAGAATATATTACGTCGAGTGCATTCCCACTATCTATTAAGAAAATTATCCTATCTGAAAATGTGGCTAAACTACCTTCATTGCATTTTCGGATAGGACATGTGGCTAAACTTCCGTATTTTTCGGACTATAAAGCGCACTTTTTTGTCTCCTGAAAGGAGGTGAAAATGTCTGTGCATCTTATAGACCGAATATTGCCGAAGCCCCGCCCACCTGCCAGCCATTTTTTTGCGTCTGCATGGCGCATTTTGGGGCCTTTTTTCGGCCTTTCTTTTGGCTCATTTTCAGGGCTTTTTTCAGCCCGTTTTTGAGGCTTTTTTTGGCCTGTTTTTGGGAAGCATTTTTTGGGGAAAAAAGCCTCAAAAATGGGCTGAAAAAAGCCGAAAAATGGGCCGAAAAAAGCCTCAAAATGGGCTGAAAAAAAGCCTCAAAACGGGCCAAAAAAGCCTTGAAAGCAGGCTGAAAAAAGCCTCGAAATGGGCAGAAAAAAGCCTTGAAAATGGGCCGAAAAAAGGCGGGAAAAGGGCCGGAAAAAGGGCTGAAAATGGGGCCCGCGGAGGCCAAAACCTTTTTTTTTTGGTTGATTTCCTCTTCTAAATTTAGGTGCGTCTTACAGTCAGGTGCGTCTTATAGTCTGAAAAATACAGTACCTTCATTGCATTTTCGGATAGGATAATTTTCTTACTAGATAGTGGGAATGCGGTCGACGTAATATATCTTGATTTCAGCAAAGTGAAAAAGAAGAGCTGACTGGGGGAAAAATTCTGGGAGTTGAAATCCACACATCTTAAAGTGAGCAAGGTTGAGAAACTTTGCCCTGAAAAAAACTCTAGGAGACAAGGATTATGGGTGTACAATGAGTCTGTTTTTTGATAACGTCATGGAGTTTGTGGTCCCTTTGAGGAAGGGTCTGAAGGAGAGATCATAACCATCCAGCAGATCTGATATTCCCTGATTTCCTGTAGTGTTGTCCTTCGAGCAGTGGTGGGATTCAGCCGATTCGGGACGGCTGAATTTAACGGTAGTTAAATTGCTGGCTGGCCTCGCCCCTCTCCTCCCCACCCCTTCTAGGAATCCCCATGTGCCCCATCGTTGTCTTCTCCACGTGGCAACTTGTGGTGGGGCTCCTGGATGCCACAATCCTTGTGCTAACGGATAATCCTCGATTTACAACCCCAATGGCATAAGGATGGAAATTCTGCTCCCCATTGTGGTCTCTTGTGACATTTTTTTACCAGTTTCTAGTAAAAAAAAAAACCCACCCCATTGGTTAACATGACCACGTGTTTCACTTAAAGACTGCAGTGTCTCGATTTATGACTGCTCTTAAAAGTAGTTGTAAAATCGAGTCCGGTCATATGATGACACGACATATAACCGCAATGACTTACGATAGACATTGCAGTCCCAACTGTGGTAATTTGTGACTTTATTTTTAACATGTTTTCAACCAAAACAAAAACCCCGCCATTGGTTAAGCTGGATTCACACTTACGACCCTATGATTCACTTAACAACTGCAACGACTCAATTTATGACCCCTGTTAAAAAATGGTTGTAAAATCTGGTCGTGTGACGACTCGACTTAACTACCACAATGACGGACGACGAAAATTCCAGTCCGCATTATGGTTGTAAGTCGAGGACCACCCGGATCAGATCGAGGAAAAAAAATCAGAATTATCAATTCAATGAATATTGAATTTAATATCGGTTTGTTTTTCAGAGGATTTTTCTCTTTGCATGTCCATCGCCTACGCGGGCGAACCACTCTGCGAATACTTGTTACCGGAAGGCGAATTTCTCATTACGTCGGTCCCAACTCCGCTGAACGGCGCGGTCAGTTGTATGAAACGTTTTGTTTTGCCGGCCCCGGTGAACATGGCCAATGAGCCGAAGCAGGTGATCATTCAGCGTCTGCTCAAGGAGTTGGAAAAAGGCATCATGGTGGCCAGTAACCACGAAGGGATCTTCATTCAATGCCGGGGCAAAGTATGCGTCTCGTGGTCGGGATTTTTGGTCCCTGAGGGCCAAATCAAACTGAAGAATAACACTCACCAGCAGCTGTTCAAACCCCGGGAGTTTCGGTCAGGTGAGAACGAGGCAAAGTGAACAAAACAGCCCGTCAGTCCTGCACATGCACACATGTGCCCCATTCATTACGCATCCCAAAAATCAGCTGGTCGGCGGGAGCCACACATGTGCAGTGCAGCTGAGCTGGGCAACGGCTCGCGTGCCTGCAGAGAGGGCTCTGTGGCACGTGTCCATAGGTTCGCCATCACAGAGCTAGTCCTTGACTTATAACCATCCACTTAGCCAACATTCGAAATTAACGAAATTGATTCAGACAGTAAGCTCGTCACTAAGCGCTTATTGAACACAAAGAAAAAAGCAAAAAAAAAAAAAAAATCAGATGCGGTCCTGTGGCGACTTAACTTAACGATCACAATCGTGGAAATTCAGGCCCTATCATTGCGGTCATAAATCGAGGACTGTCCATATCAGATTAGGGAAGAGGGGTGTCGTTCGTTGAATTGCTATCGCTGAACTTTCTGTCTCGGATTCACAGCTCTGGAGCAATACCAACAGGGCCTGGCTCCACTCCCGGATTCCCGGGTCATTCTCCACATCGGAGGTAAACTGGAAAGAAACGGACATATGGACTGCAACCCCATCGTCATTCAGGTGAGTAAAGGGGGAAATTGTTGTGGTCCGCCAGCGGCCAGCAGAGCTGGCCGCAGATTTGGACAATGAGGAGGTTGGGGAGGAACATGGGACAGTCCTGGAGTCTTGGGAAGGCTCTGATGAGGGCTCTGCGTCGGAGGCAGAAATGCCGTACGCCAGTTATCAGCTGCCTTCGGAGTGAGACATCAGTGAGGCAGATGAGCAGCTGGAGCCTGTTTCCAGTGTGCGCAGAGTTTCCAGACGAAGGGAACAGTTTAAAGAACAAGGGTCGACTAGGGAGTAAGGCCACAGGTGGACGATGAATGGCCCCTCCCAGAGGGAATAAAAGAGGAGCGACAGGGGAGTGGAGTTTGCAGGAGACAATTAGTTCGGTTCGTGGCTCCTTGCCAAGTGTTGAAAATATCGGCCTGGCAGCTCTCCAAACCAGATAAGGTCTGTGACTATAAATTCTCCCTTGAAAGACTTTGCTGGATGTGAATGAGAAGAATTCACAGTAACTTAATAAAAAGGGATTTTTTGTCAGGACAAGGAGTCTGCTTCACGCTCTGGGGAAGCTTAGGTCAGAACAAAAATATTTTGCCAAAAACGAAATTAAATTGGACCAAAAAAACCCACATTGGTCTATTTTTGTTTTGATTTGACTTTACAACTATCTTGCCTAGCTGCAGAGATGTTGGGACTCCATTGTGGTCGTAAATCGAGGACTACCTGTATTGCACATTGGCGTTGATGCGCCATGGACGGGGGGTGGGGGTTTGCGTGATGTCGGAGCTGAGTGATGTTCGTTTTGATTGGTCGGTGGCCAGAGAAAACAACTCTGGAGTTTTTCGAACTCAAGATTGGAGTCTATGGTCCACAGAGGGAAACTCAAGAATTTTACGGACAGGGATTCCGAAACCAATGCCTGGTGGCTGTGGAACATGGGAGCAAAAGACTTCCAAGGTTGTTGTGCTCTCTGGATCGCTTCCGGATTCCTGTATTCTGTATTTTGGGCCTGAATGAGGGGTCATCCTCGATTTGGTTGTATTTCGGCCACCTTTTAGCTTACGAGAAGATGGGAAGTGGATGATGGTACTGCGTGGCTCCGATATCCCTTGGGTAGCATTGGGAAAGCGTAGAAAAGCATCCTGGGTTAATAGAAAGCTATTATGGGATGGGAACGGAGACAATAATCCTGGATAATCATGGAGAAACCAGATTCGTGTAGTGGTTTAGGTGTGCTGGTCTGTAAACCAGGAGACGGTGAGTTCTAGTTTTGCCTCAAGCATGAAACCCGGCTGGGTGACTTTGAGCAAATCACCAGGAGATGGTGAGTTCTAGTCCCACTATTGGCATGAAAGCCAGCTGGATGACCTTGAGCCAGTCATTACAACGAGACTGTAAGTTCTAGTCCCTCCTTAGGTATGAAAGCCGGGTGGGTGACTTAGGACCACTCACCAGGAGACTGGGAGTTCTAGTCCCTCCTAACGCATGAAAGCCAGGTGAATTCTAGTCCCATCTAAGGCATGAAAGCCGGCAGGTGACTTAGGGTCAATCACCAGGAGACGGGGAGTTCTAGTCCCTCCTAACGCACGAAAGCCAGGTGGATGACTTTGATCCAATCACCAGAAGACTGGGAGTTCTAGTCCCTCCTAACGCATGAAAGCCAGGTGGATGGCTTTGATCCAATCACCAGAAGACTGGGAGTTCTAGTCCCTCCTAACGCATGAAAGCCAGGTGGATGGCTTTGATCCAATCACCAGGAGACTGGGAATTCTAGTCCCACTTTAGGCATGAGAGCTGGCTGAGTGACTTAGGGCCAATCACCAGGAGACGGTGAGTTCTAGTCCCAGCTAAGGCATGAAAGCCGGCTGGGTGACTTAGGGCCAATCACCAGGAGACGGGGAGTTCTAGTCCCTCCTAACGCATGAAAGCCAGGTGGATGACTTTGATCCAGACACCAGGAGACTGGGAGTTCTAGTCCCACTTTAGGCATGAGAGCCGGCTGGGTGACTCAGGGCCAATCACCAGGAGACTGTCAATTCTAGTCCCACCTAAGGCATGAAAGACGGCTGGGTGACTTAGGGCCAATCACTAAGAGAATGGGAGTTCTAGTCCCATCTTAGCCATGAAAGCCAAATGGGTGATGTTGGGTCAGTCCCTTTCTCTGTCAGCCCGACCACCTCACAGTGTTGTTGTAGGGAAAATAAGACGAGTATTTACTAAATTCACTACCTCGAATTATTTGTAAAAACAATCAAGGCAGGGTACAAATCAATCAAGAAATAAAAATGTCGCCGACGAGAACAAACCAGGTTAAATCCAATAACTCCGACTGTTACTTCGGTGTCTCCCCGAAAGTTTAACGAACCCTCCTTTTTTTTTCTCCTTTCTATCTGCAATCCATCCAGATGGAACAGACTTTTGCTATCCGGCTGCGTTCCTCCGGTTGCTCACTGGAGTAGAGATCCTCGTTTCCTACCCCAGCGTGGTTTCCCTGGCCACCTTATCTGCAGAAACCACATCCTGAGAACATAAAGCTTTTGATTCCTGCTTTCTCCTGAGAAGAAACCAACATTGGTTTGGAGGCCAAATTTGGACGGGCTTGGAAAAAAAAAAAAGCGAATTTTGGGATCATCTCTTTATGTTTTGGAGATGAGGAGACGAACGTCCTTCCGTAGCCCGACCGTCCTGCCGAATTCTGCATTTCCTGGCTGAGATACGGTGGGGAAAAAAAATGTCTTTTCTGCCATCTTCTGCAAAATTATCTGTTGCTTCTTCCCCTTCCTGTATTGTCACTTTATACTGTTTGCACTTTACCTGAGTCTAAAAGAAACCTAATCTGACAGACTTTTTACTGTGTTCCGAATTAATAAAACGTTAGTGAAAGTCGTGTGATAATCTGGTGTCTTGATGGATGAATCTTCAAAACGGGGGTTATTTTGCGACTGAATTTACAGGTAGTTTTTCAGATTTTCAGATTAACAGAGTTGGAACGGACCTTGTAAATCATCTAGTCCCGTGATAGCGAACCTATGGCACGCGTGCCACAGCTGGCACGTCAGCCGTGGCCCAGCTCAGTTATAATGTGCATGTGGTGCCCGCCCGCTGGCTGATTATCGGGATGCGCAGGGGGGGTGGGGTGCATGTGGGAGACGTGTGTACATGCGTAGGGGGTGGGGGGTCACACTTGCATGCGTGGGGGGCAGGGGTTATGCGCACATGCACGGGAGCTGGGGGAGTGCGGCGGTGTGTGGCGCCTCCCTGCGGCCCATTTTTGGTCTCAGGAGGCTGCAGGGAGGCCTACTAGGCCCAAAACGGGGCCCTGGGGGGCAGCGCGACCCACCACGGCCAGTTTTTGGTCCCAGGAGACTGCAGGGAGGCCTACTAGGCCCAAAATGGGGCACGGGGGGGGCGTGCAGCGCTACCCCTCACGGCCAGTTTTTGGCCCCAGGAGGCTGCAGGGAGGCTTACTAGGCCCAAAACGGGGCGCAGGGTGGGTCGTGCACGCGTGCATGTTCTGTCGTGCCTCCCCGCGGCTGCTTTCATTTTACGACCTTTCTCGCCACAGTGAATCACCCTAGTCGATAACTTAGTCGCACGGTTGTTAAGCGAAACTGGCTTCCCCATTGGTTTTGCTTCTCCGAAGGCCGCAAAAGGGGATCAGGTGACCCCAGGTCATTGCGACCCTCATAAACATAAGGCAGGTGCCAAGCATCTGAATTTTGATCATATGACCAAAGGGATGCTACCAAAGTCGTAAGGGTGAAAAACGGTCGTAAGTCACTTTTTTCAGTGCCGTTGTAACTTTGAACGGTCACTAAATGAACTGTTGTATCTCCAGGACTAGCTGCATCCAGATGTACAATACCTGCACGAAGGTGGAATGGCCTAATCCAGTGATGGCTAACCTTTTTGCCATTGCGTGCCAAAAGCAGGGGTCGCGCGGAGGGGGTCGCGCGCCTGCGTGCCCACATCCACAATTCAATGCGCCCCACCCCCCTGCGCATGCATATGAGACCCCCCCCGTGCTCCCCCTGGTTTTGGCACGTGATGGCCCAGTGGGCCCGGTAGGCCCGTTTTTTCGCCCTCCCCAGGCTCCAGAGGCTTTCTAGGAGTTAAAATGGCCTTCCCCAGCTCCTTGGAGGCCCTCTGGAGGCCGGAAACGGCCCATTTGCCAATTTCCGGTGTGCCCAGAAAGCCCAAAAATCAATTAGCCTGCGCACTCATATGTGGTGTAGCTGAGCTAGGGCAATGCTCGTGTGCCCACCGATATGGCTCCGTGTGCCACCTGTGGCATAGGTTCGCCATCACGGGCCTAATCCATACGAAATCTGGGAATACCATGGATTTACACGTTTTGACAAAAGAAAATGTCTTTTATTTTGATTTTGACGGCATTACAACATTATACATCATACATGGTACATTATATACCCTAGGGAGCAGCTTGGAATTACTCAAGATCCTGATAATAATTTTCATTTTTTTCTCTCTCTCTCTCCAGCTCCTTCCAATCAGTATTTTGTTGTTGTTTTTATTTAAAATGTTTCTAGGAAGGCAACAGTTTTAAGAACATCGTCAGTCTTCCTAACATGCTGGTGTTGTTATGGAAGGAAGGAATTAAGAGACATCCCTTTGGGGCAGACAGAGTCAGTTTATTATTGCAATAAGGTTCAGATAGGTATTGCTACCTCAAAAGTAATGAACATGAGATTCCAGTTTTATACAGTTCCAAACAAAGGATTCTGCTAACACAGCAATTGATGTGGTCATATACATTTGTTATATTTAATTGACATTTCCTAATTACTAAGTTTCATATTACTCTTTGCCAACAGTCATAATTCTTCTTGTAAATCACTGAAGCATAGATTCAAATTATCTCTTGTTGATATTACATGTGGTCATCCTTTGATCTGTTTTAACCTTCAGACAAATATCTCTATCTCTGATAACTGAGAGGCCCTTCTTCTGAATGTTTCTACTTCAAAGGAATTCTCTGCCTTTCAACTGGATAATTGGCTTCCCTTAAACAAGCACATTTCCTTTCCTACAATACTATGAATAAAGAGGGCCCTTCAGTGATCATCCAGCTGGACCCGCTTACCTACATTAGTGTTATGGAATGAAAGACTGAAAAACATTCCTGGGTCAGCCAGATACAGTTTATTGCGCAGGTTCAGAGCCAGATTTGTACCTGAAATTCTGAACCCCGGAAAGCTCTGATACAACTGCTTATATATGTTTCCAAGACAAAGGGTTTGGTGAGCACATGCATTTTTCCATATATGGTTAACATACACTTGTTATATGATAATTGACACTTCCTAATTACTAAAACATTATTTTCTAGTTTATAAGATTATCTTTAGCTAGACAACCTTCCTTAGTTCTGTAATTACTAATACGGGAGATTTATTGCTGTCCTTAGGTAATAAGTAACTCTTTGTAACATACATGTCCTTGTGTCTTTGACAGTGAGGCCCCTCAGATGTTTTCCATATGACTGTCCTTCCGTGACAGCTAGGCCTCATCAGAAGATATATTACCAATAGTGGGATTTAGCTGATTTTTAATATAATCTCCAAACAAGCACATTTCTCCCTTATAATAATGTGAATAGAGAGGATCCTTTAGTGTTCATGTAACTGACCCTGTATGATTCCTACTTTATTCACATTACTAGTAATCAGTCATCTTGGAACTCGTAATCTTTTCTCACATTTTTTTTTGGTGGGTTTTTTTTTTCTGAATGTGATTTGTCACCAAAAGAGGAAACTCAAAAAAAAAAAAACGTTGACTCATTTTAAAACTTGAGACTTTTCTCAAGTTTTCAGGAAGTGGCACAAAGGCATCGTTTTTCCAGTTAAAAACTGAAATGCTACAAGACTTCTTGTTAATTAATGAACAATGTTGTTTATTTTCAAATTTTTAGGGGCTTGCCCTAAAAATGAGCTGGTAAATCGTTCAGTTCCCGGGAAGCAATTTTTTAAACCTATATTTCGTGAATTGGTGGCAGAGCTGGGAGTTGTTCTTAGCATCGGAGCAGCCGAACAATCAGATCGTGGTAGTTTCTTGCATTTTCAGCTGACGATTTGCAGAATAACAAGAATTCGAAGGCACCTTGGAGGTCTTCTAGCCCAACCCCCTGCTCAGCAGGAAACCCTATGCCAGTGATGGCTAACCTTTTTGCCGTCGCGTGCCAAAAGCGGGGGTCGCGCGGGTGTCACACATGCTCATGCCCATACCCATAATTTAATGTGCCCCGCCCCACATGCGCTCCCCCCCGCTTTTGGAACAGGATGGCACGGTGGGCCCAGTAGGCCTGTTTTTTGTCCTCCCCGGGCTCCAGGGGCTTTCTTGGAGCCTGGGGTGGGCAAAAACAGCCTTCCCCCCCTCCAGAGGCCCTCTGGAGGCCGGAAACAGCTCGTTTCCCAGCTTCTTGTGGGACCAGAAGGCCTGTTTTTTGTCCTCCCCAGGCTCCAGAGCCTTTCTAGAAGCCTGGAGAGGGTGAAAATGGCTTTCCCCACCCGTCTGGAGGCCGTCTGGAGGCCGGAAATGGCCCGTTTCCTAACTTCTGGTGGACCCGGAAGGCCCAAAAATCAGCTGGCCAGTGTGACAGCTAGATAGATGATAGATAGGTAGATAGATAGATAGATAGATAGATAGATAGATAGATAGATAGATAGATAGACAATAGGTAGATGATGGATGGAAATAGAGAGAGAGAAAGAGAGAGAGAGAGAGAGAGAGAGAGAGAGACAATAGGTAGATGATGGATGGATGGATGGATGGATGGATGGATATAGATAGATAGATAGATAGATAGATAGATAGATAGATAGATAGATAGATAGATACCCTGTTTCCCCAAAAATAAGCCTCCCCCTGAAAATAAGCCCTCCCCGAAAATATTTAAATACAGAGCTGGAAATCAGGTAAGACGGCAAGAGGAGCCCCATCTTGCTTCACACACCCCAAAATAACAAGATCTTCCCCAAAATAAGGCCAAGTGCTTATTTCAGGGTTCAAAAAAATATAAGACAGGGTCTTCTTTTCGGGAAAATACGGTAGATGGATGGATGGATGCATGGATGGACAGAGAGGGAGAGATAGAGAGATGATAGACAGACAGACATAGATAGATAGATAGATAGATAGATAGATAGATAGATAGATAGATAGACAGACAGACAGATGATAGATAGATAGATGATAGATAGATAGATAGATAGATAGATAGATAGATAGATAGATAGATAGATAGAAAGAAAAATATAGATAATCTCAGATCTAACGAATGTTTATAGGGAACAATTTCTTATATTATGTATCTGAGATCAATGCACTTGCTTTCAACTACAGGTATAAAAATGCTGGAAACTTTTGCTTGTAGATACTTGCTGTAGGAATAAACCCCAAGAGACTTATTCTGCAGAATTAAATTGATTTTATCTCACCCTTGGTGCGTTATTAATTGGGCTAATACTGCCAGGCAAGCCCCCCCCCCCAGCTTTTTGGCTTCAATCACTGAAAATAACATGGCTAGCAACTCCGAAACCAAGCGTGCCCAGTAAGGTTACGAGATAATATCAGCCTTGCTATCCATAGTTCAAAGTTCCATTTCCAGGCAGGTGATGGCATGTGGGATCGCCATGGTGACAGGTCAGATTGTCCTCCCGGGGTTGCTAGGCAACCTATCCTCCCTAATTATTTTCCCTTTGATCCCTGCAAATCCACCGGAAGATTAAAAACTTATTTAAAGATGGCCTTGGCCGAAGCATTCCTAAGGTATTGCTCAGTGCAAAGCACTGGGGAAATGAGCATAAATGAGCCCATATCAACTTGCGAAATAAATGCAAATTAATTGTAGGAATAAATAAACTAAAAAGAAACCTGGCTACGAGTAAAAACATTTCGCGATTTCGTTCCAGCTATTGACGCTTCCGTCTCTGCAAAATTCATGCAGTGATGATTGCAAAGGAAGGCAGAAATGCTGTTTCTTCCTATTTTCCCCAAATTTGGGATCTTTTTCAGTTGGGTTGGACTACAACTCCCATCAAGGCCAATCCTCCCGAAACAGGATGATGGGACATGTCATATAGAGTCTGTTTAGGAAGGGCCAGGATCGAAAAGGCGGAGTTGCCATTTCTCTTTGCTCTGACGGGGACCAAAAGTGGCGGGAAAAGGGTTTTGAACCCGTTCCGTTTTATTTTATTGATTGTCTTAATTTAGGTATCAAATTTAGAGACTGCCCAGGTCATGTGCCGAGCAACGGTTTTTAACCTCACGACGGTCTTGTAAGGTAGGCCTTGGTATCTATTGCGAATTATTCTATTCTCACGATACCTTGTCCAGTGGGTAAACAGATGGGAGTTATTGTTGTATCTTTATTTTTTATTCGTTTTATTGCAATTTTTCTTTGTTGCGAGCTGCCCAGGGTCATTGAGAATTTGATGGCAAGTTTATTTAAGTAATAGTAATCATAACAAGAGACATGTGACATTAAGAGTCACATTAACTGGGCTAGAAACTAGGTGATGGTGAGTTCCAGTCCTTTCTCATCCATGAAAGCCAGCTGGGTGACTTTGGGACCAGGAGTCAGTGAGTTCTAGTCCCATCTTAGCCCATGAAAGCCACCTGCATAACTTTGGGCCAATCACCAGGAGATGGTGAGTTCTAGTTCTTTCTCATCCATGAAAGCCACCTGAGTGACTTTGGGCCAATCACCAGGAGATGGTGAGTTCTAGTTCTCTCTCAGCCATGAAAGCTACCTGGATGACTTTGGGCCAATCACCAGGAGCCGGTGAGTTTTAGTCCCATCTTAACCCATAAAAGCCACCTGTGTAATTTTGGGCCAATCTCCAGGTGACTGAGAGTTCTAGTTTTCTCTTAGCCATGAAAGCTACCAGGGTGACTTTGGGCCAATCACTAGGAGATGGTGAGTTCTAGTTCTTTCTCATCCATGAAAGCCAGCTGGGTGACTTTGGACCAATCACCAGGAGTCGGTGAGTTCTAGTCCCATCTTAGCCCATAAAAGCCATCTGTGTAACTTTGGACCAATCTCCAGGCGACTGAGAGTTCTAGTTTTCTCTTAGCCATGAAAGCTACCAGGGTGACTTTGGGCCAATCACTAGGATATGGTGAGTTCTAGTCCCATCTTAGCCTATGAAAGCCACCTGGGTGACTTTGGGCCAGTCACCAGGAGACAGTGAGTTCTAGTTCTTTCTCAACCATGAAAGACACCTGAGTGACTTTGGGCCAATCACCAGGCGAATGAGAGTTCTAGTCCCATCTTAGCCCATGAAAGCCAGCTGGGTGACTTTGGGCCAATCACCAGGAGATGGTGAGTTCTAGTTCTTTCTCATCCATGAAAGCCAGCTAGGTGACTTTTGGCCAATCTCCAGGCGACTGAGAGTTCTAGTTTTCTCTTAGCCATGAAAGAAAGCCAGCTGGGTGACTTTGGGCCAATCACCAGCAGACTGGGTGACTTTGGGCCAGTCTTTCTCTCTCAGTCCAGCCCACCTCACAGGGATGTTGTTGTTGTTGTGGGGAAGATAGGAAAAGGAAAGAGTATTAGGCATGTTGGCCACCTTGAATGGTTTATATATTATATTTAATTTAATTTAATTTAATTTAATTTATCAAATTTCTATGCTGCCCAACTCCCAAGGGACTATTTATATATTATACCATGTTTCCCCAAAAATAAGACCCGGTCTTATAGTTTTGGGGGGCTCCAAAACCTGCATTAGGTTAGGAGTTATTGTCAGGGAAACACAATATATATTATTTTTATTTAAAAAAACAATAAAGGCCGGATATTAATTAATTAACCTCTGGGATGAAATACACCCCCTAGGGAAAATGGGTGGGGCAAAATCACTATGTGTTGTGATTGGATGGTTTTCCTCCCGAACTCTTTCGTCTGATTGGTCAAGCTTAGCAAGTGGGTGGGTCAACCAGCCTTGGGGAAAAAAACCTGGGCAAAAAAAAAAAGACTGAATGGCATTTATACTATCAGAGAACCGAAGAGATGAGATTTGATTGGGCTACCGCTCCAGAGAGAGCCTTCTTATTGGTCCACCCTCCTAAAAGATGCCGGGATGACAGCAGGTATTGGGCTCCATCCAATCAGGGCTACTCAATTGTCCACAGAGCGGTGTGAGGGGAGAGAGAGCAGAAGAGAGAATACAGAGATGTGATTGGTTGGAATTAGAGAACTAACGTCTGTCTCCGAGCTGGAAGAAAAGTTTCCCTTCATCTGTTTCTCCATGCCGGGATTGGCTGAGCCATTAAAGGAGGGAGAGATTCTTATTGGCCAGAGCTTTGGAAAGCAGCAGGGATTGGTCCAAAGCTATTCTTATAAAGGCAAAACTGACACCTGTTTCATTTGATGTCTAAGATACACTGAGGGAATATAGAGACTTTATTTACAAGAATTAATTGGAATCTAATCCTTCTCCTCTCTTAATTCCAATTAATTCCTTAATTACTTTTTTTAAAAAAACCTACTCACCAACTAGGTTCCCCATTTTGGGAATAGCTCAATTCTTTCCATGTCTCCTTTTATTCATTTTTCCACCTCGGTTCTCAATAATTGCAATAATTAACAATTTGGGTCAAAAGCTCCAAATTTATTGGTTTTACTCCAGTTAAAACAGCCTAATAATTCATTGTTAGGCACTAATTAAGCCTCTCGTTAATTGTCTTTTTTTTTTTTTTTTTTTGGTGGAATCTGCCTTTTCCGTTTTTGAACTTTTGAACCACAAATTTTTTCTTTTTTTTTAATTCTTTTTTTAAAATTTTGAATTTTGGGCTTCTATTAATCTGGGTTTTTTTTTCCCCAGCTCAATAATTTGTCCCTTATTAATTAGCTTTGTTCAGTTGCTGTTAATTAATTGTTCTCAAATTACTCCATTCCTTTTACCAACACCGTAATTCTTAATATTCTATCCTCATTTACTTCTTACAATTAATATAATAAGATTTATTTTTAATGCTACCAACTGGGCTTCAGTTATCCATTCTCATACAATAGTTAGTTGCCTTCTTTGGCTATTTTAATTAATACGGTCACCAACAGAGGCAGAAACTTCTCTCAGTAAATTCTGCTTATTCTTCATAGCCCTTTTAATTCAAAAGCGTTGTTTTAAAAAAACCTCCATAACTCCATAACTTTACATCTTTTAAATCTTGATGTAAAGTCTTAATTCACAATGAAATAATTTATGGGGCAGAAAAAAAAATACTCCTGCCTTCAATTTGATGCCGTCTCAAATCAAACCTTTGAGATGACTTGATTTCTGAGTTCAAAAAAACCTTCAGTATATCTGCCTCTTAATCGATTTGTATAAGCACACAAATAAAATAATACAATATATAGCTGTCTTGTCTGGAAAAAAGGGCCGCTCTTTAGAAGAAAGCATAAACATCCATCCATTTTAATTTTTTTTACAATTTCGAAAAGTTTTTCTTCCTCTTATTCTTTTTTTTTTTAAAAAAAAACACCAATTCCATCATGTTTTACTATCCCAATGTTCTGCAACGCCATACCGGATGCTTCGCTACAATTTGGTAATTTGCCTTTGTTGGAAATTCAGACATTTGGGTGTAGTAGAACAGGGTGGCACTACAGTTGAGGGGTTAAGGGGTCTTATAACCCACTCCACCGATTGACCATGTCATATGTCCCGCAGGTTAGCAGCGACTGGAGCTTCAAAACTCCTAAAACGGGAATACCTGAAGGTCAACGTACCCCAAACATGGTGAGTGAGAGTTGAATTCCCTAAAAAAAAGAGGAATTGAGATCTGCTGGGTGGATGAAGTATTTTTTGTTATTATTATTATAGGTCATCCAGGAACGTACGCCCACAATCGAGCCCCAAATTTTTGTTGCCAAGAGAAACAGTTGTTAAGTGAATTTTGCTCCATTTTACGACTTTTCTTGCCACGGTTGTTAAGTGAATCACTGCAGTGGTTAAATGAGTAACACGGTTACTTAAATGAATCTGGCTTCCCTGCCCCCCCACCTTGACTTTGCTTGTCAGGCGGTCCCAAAAGAGGATCATATGATCCAGTGGTGAAATCCAGTTTTTTTTAGTACTGGTTCTTTGGCTGTGGCTTGGTGGGTATGGCTTGGTGGACGTGGCAGGGGAAGGATACTGCAAAATCTCCATTCCCACCCCACTCTGGAGCCAGCCAGAGGTGGTATTTGCCGGTTCTCCGAACTGCTCAAAATTTCCGCTACCGGTTCTCCAGAACCTGTCAGAACCTGCTGGATTTCACCCCTGATATGATCCTGAGTCATTGCAAACTGTCATAAATATGAACCAGTTTGGCAAGCATCCAAATGTTGGTCGCATGACCATGGCGATGCTGCAACGGTCATTAAGTGTGAAAAACTTAGTGGTCATAAGTCATTTTTTTTAAAGTGATATTTGTAACTTTGAATCATCACTAAATGAGCTGTTGTAAGTTAAGGACTACCTATAATTATTACTATTCCTTTTGAAGAGGACGGGTTCAGTATATAAGTGGTCCTCGACTTACGACCACAACCGACCCCAAATTTTCCATTGCTGAGCAAAGCAGTTGTTAAATTGAGCTGCATCCCATTTTGCGATCTTTTTTTTTTTTGCTGCCGTTGTTGAGTGAGTCGCTGCAGTTGTTAAGCGAATCATGCCATTTTCAGCATAAGCTGGGTTCCCTCATTGACTTTGCTTGCTGGACGCCAGCTCGGAAGATTATGAATGGTGATGTATGTGTCATATAATATAGGTGGGCATACGCATAATTTTGTATTTATTTATCTATTATCTTGTCGTGTTTATGCAGTATATATTGGAGGTGGTGATCCTTTGAAAACTGGCACAACTAAAATCTCATTTAAATGTATGCTGATTAGTGTACATTTAAAGTGACAATAAAATTATTCTATCTGTCTTTCTATCTATCTCCCTTTCTATCTATAATTTATCTATCTCTAACTCTCTATCATCTATCATTTATCTGTATCTATCTATCTATTTATCTATCTATCTATCTATCTATCTATCTATCTATCCATCCATCCATCCATCCATCCATCCATCCATCCATCACATGACCCTGGGATACTGCAACTGTCCTAAGTACATACCAGTTACCAAGTGCCTAAATTTTGAAGTGTGACAACCAGTCCTAAGTCTCTTTTTTCAGGGCCATTGTAACTGTTGTGACTTAGGCTCACTTAGTCATTACAGGACACAATTAGTCTCAAACAAAACTATTTTATTATAACAGCTGAGAATTACTTCATTCCCAGCTGAGTCCAAATTAATTACAAAACAAGTCCTTCAGAAAAAGTCCTTCGGGCTTATCACAAACCTTTATCTTCTTTGGCACGCTGCCAAAGGCCTTTCTTGGCAAAGCCCCATGCAGTTCAGAAACAAGAGATGCCGACTGGAAACAGATTTAGCAATGTTGCTTTCCTACAAAGAGCCCAAGAGCCTTTGCTGCTCTTTTAAGCCTTATGGGAAGGGCCAATCATCACCTGGCCTTACTCCCGAGTCGTCCCTTTTGCTTTAGCTGCTCTTGCCTTCTGGCAGCTCTGCGGATGTGTCCACTAGGAACAGGCTCCTCCTGTTCCTCTGCCTGTCTGCTGTCCGACTCTGGAGGCTCTGGAGTCCACGCATTGCTCCCAGATGGCCCTGGCCCCATCTCTGCCTCTGACGCAGAGCCCTCGTCTGGGCCTTCCCCAAACTCCAGGACTGGCCCATGGTCCTCCCTGGCCTCCTCACTGTCTGACTCCGCTGCCAGCTCCGCGGGCTGCTGGCGGACCACAACAGTAACTTCGAAAGGTCACTAAATGAACGGTTATAAATTGAGGACTACCTGTATTGTGGGATCCAATCTGGATCGGTCACCGGGACCAGAGGTTTAGTTTTCCGAGCTTTCGGACTTGTGCTGGAACCCATCCTCAGGGAACTTCTCTCTCACACAAGAATGTGTGCTTTGGGCTACTTGATGTATTAATATTTAGGTTGTGTGTGGTTTTTTTAGTTGTTGATTGGGTTATTGGTGGGCAGTTATTAGACGGGCCTGGTAGCTCAGCAGACTAAGAGAATTGTGATTAAAACCAGCTGTCTGCAATTACTGTAAGTTCGAATCTCACCAGGCTCAAGGTTGACTTAGCCTTCCATCCTTTCTAAGGTAGGTTAAATGAGGACCCAGTTTGTGGGGGCAATAAGCTGACTTTGTATAAATATATACAAAAGTATGAAGGCTATTGCTTAACGCATTGTAAGCCACCCTGAGCCTCCGGAGAAGGGCGGCATATAAATCAAATTTAAAAAAAAAAAAGTCGTTGTGTTGCCAAGTCCTCGGCTCCTAAGTACTGGTGGTAAATCAGCACTCCTGTTGATTGACAAGGGACCCGTTTCCCAGGTTTCAATCATTTCCCAGGCTGTTTTTGTCCCTGCTCGGCCAACAATCTGAATAGCTGCGAAACTGAATGCATGTCCTTGTTCATGGCAAAGTGAAGCTACCAATGAGTTCATGTCTTCTCTTCTCAATCGTGTTCCTTCAGTTGGGTGGTTAGCTTTCTCCCCATGTAGAATAGAATAACAGAGGTGGAAGGGACCTTAGAGGTCTTCTAGTCCAACCCCCTGCTTAAGCAGGAAACCCTACACCACTTCAGACAAATGGTTATACAACATCTTCTTAAAAACTTCCAATGTTGGAGCATTCACAACTTCTGGAGGCAAGTTGATCCACTGATTAATTGTTCTAACTGTCAGGAAGTTTCTCCTCAGTTCTAGGCTAGTCATAGGGGCAATCCATGCAAGGGATCTGGTAGATTACACTGAAAGTATCTCCCACCTCCAAGCGATCGTTGCGACGCAGGATTTGTCCACTGCCTCTCGGCAGGATGCGATGCCCGCTTGCAGATCTCGGAAGCTGCGTTCTACTGCTTCCGAAATGTTTTCTGATGTATGTAAATGTATTTACTAGCTGTGTTTCCTTTTCTTTACAGCGACGAGATCCTGGCTTACATCCTGGTCCGTGTCCCACCACCAGTTCCTGGAGCACCCCGGCCAAGATTCTCTCTCTACCTCTCTGCTCAGCTGCAATATGGCGTGATCTTGGTTTATAGTCGCCAATGTCAATATCTCGTCGGTAGGATTCCAGCTGTCCCTTTTTGTTCCTTCCCAGAATGGATTTCTCCTTCTTTCAGAAATGCAGGGGGCATCTGTTGTGGCATGTCGGCTGCCGGCCCCTCCAGCAGCCGAATCAGTGGAGGAGGAGGAGGTGTGGGAGTCAGGGCCAGCATCAGGGCAACCTGAGAGCTCAGAGGGGGAAGAGAGAATGGAGCTGGCAGAGAGAGAGAGAGACAGAGGAGGAGGCGGAGCCTGGGCCGTCCGTCAGCCCTCCGATGGAGAGTCAAGAGCCCCCAGGTCTGGAGGTGGCTGATGAGGAAGAGGAGGAACAGCTGGGTCCTGTGCCTGACACGTGGATGCATGGAAAAACTTCCAGTGTTGGAGCATTCACAACTTCTGGTGGCAAGCTGTTCCACTGGTTAATTGTTCTCACTGTCAGGAAATTTCTTCTTAGTTCTAGGTTGCTTCTCCCCTTGATTAGTTTCCACCTGCTGCTTCTTAAAATAAATAAGATAAAAAACTGTTTTTAATTTTTTAAAAAAAACAAATTTTATTAAAAGACAGAAGTTTTTGAGAGCTGCAGCTTTACATACCAGATGCATCACACAAAAATTGCTCGTCGCATAAGATGCTACCAGATTAGCTCTCGCCTCACACTCAGGAGGCTGTGAGTTCGATCCTAGGTAGAGGCAGATTTTTCTCTCTCTGGGCACACTGAGAATGTATCTGCTGAACAAAACTCCGCATTGGCGACAGGAAAGGCATCCGGCCAGTAAAAAACACTCTGCTAGCTCCATTCAGTTGCCCAAGACTCCAGAAGAGATTATGGGGTTGTTATCTTTTAAGAGGATAATGATGATGATGATAAGATGCTACTAGATTCTGTAGGTTAGTGTTTCTCAACTTCAGCATCTTTAAGCTGGGTGGACTTCAACTCCCAGAATTCCCCTGGGGACTATGCTATTATGCCGGCTGGGGAATTCTGGGAGTTGAAGTCCACCCAGCTTAAAGTGGCCAAGTTTTGAGAAAGATTGGTGTAGTAGACTAAAATATCAAGTCTAATGGTTTTTAATGGCTGCATCCCAACACATTTGGACGAAGTGAAATCAACAGATTTAAATCAAAAACATTTCTGTACTTTATTTTCCTTCAAGAGTTTTCTTCCCGGGTTTTCCCAAATTCACAAGTACAGCTAGTCCTCGACTTACGACCCCAACCGAGCCCAACATTTCTGTTGTTAACTGAGACACTTGTTCAATGTTTTTTTTTTTTTTTTGCCGTATTTTACGACCTTGTTAAGCGAATCGCTACAATTGATCATTAGTAATGATTCCGGTTGTTAAGTGAATCTGCTCTCTCCATGGGCTCCATGGACAACTGCAACCGTCATAAATGTGAATCAGTGGCCAAGCGTCTGACTTTTGATCACACGAACATGGGGATGCTGCGAAGGGTCACATTTTTCAGTGCCATTGTAACTTTTTTAAAAAAAAAGTTTTTCAGTTTTATTTCTTACACACATAACATAAAATGTACATTTTCTTATACATAATTAAACATACATATACATGCTTTCCTTAAAGAAAGCATGAAAATAAGGCATTTTAATTTACATTCGGAGTTGCTCTTCTATCCTTTCTTTTTCTTCTCTTTCCCTCCCCTCCCTTCTCTCCTCTCCGACTTTCTCCTTCCTCCTCTCCTACCTCATCCTACTTCCCCTTCCTTTCCCCCACTCCTCTCTTCTTTTCCTCCTTCTCACCTTCTGTCCTACTCCTGTCCCCTGCCCTTCTTTTCCTCTCCTTTTCCCTTTCTTCCATTCCTCTCCCTCCCTCTCCTCTTCCTACCCTCTCCTCCTCTCTCCTTTCTATCTTCTTTGCTGTGGAATATTCTCCTTGTTTGGTATCCGAGCAACTCCTGTATTCGAATAGTATATACTTTCTTTCAATTCCTTGTCAGATTTATTCGATCTGTCAGTATTATCATCGTCATTGTACATTTATTCTTATTATCTTCTTTCTTCCCCCCCTCCCATCCAGAGGTGGGTTTCAGCAGGTTCTGACCAGTTCTGGAGAACCGGTAGCAGAAATTTTGAGTAGTTCGGAGAACCGGTAGTAAAAATTCTGACTGGCCCCGGCCCCATCTATTCTCTGCCTCCCAAGTCCCAGCTGATCGGGAGGAAACCTTCCTCTGGATTGGGGAGGGAATGGAGATTTACAGTATTCTTCCCCTGGAGTGGGGTGGGAAAGGAGATTTTACAATATCCTTCCCCTGCTATGCCCACCAAGCCACACCCACCAAGCCACACCCACAGAACCGGTAGTAAAAAAATTTGAAACCCACCACTGCTCCCATTTATTTGTTTGTTTGTTTGTTTGTTTGTTTGTTTATTGGTTCTATTTATGTGCCGGCCTTCTCTGGAGACTCAGGGCGGCTTACAATGCGATAAGCAATAGCCTTCATACTTTTGTACATACCTGCTTAGTAGGGCTTTCGCCCCCCCCCCCCCAGAAGCGGTGTTCTTTTTTATACAAAGTCAACTTATTGCCCCCACAATCCGGGTCCTCATTTTACCTACCTCGGAAGGATGGAAGGCTGAGTCAACCTGGTGAGCCTGCTGAGATTTGAACTCGCAGTAATTGCAGGCAGCTGGCAGCTAAGTGCTACTTAACAACACTTTAGTCCACTGCACCACCAAGGCCCATCCCCCTTTTTCATTTACTCTGGTGTCACCTGGGTTTCTATTTCTTTTTTATCCACTCCCTTGTTTAACTTTCTATTATCTAAATCATTTATCTATCCTCTTACCCTCATATTTCTTTTCTAACCATATATAAAATCTTCCCCATGTCTTGAAATACACTGATTCCTCTTTATCTCGAGACAGTGCCATTGTAACTTTGAATGGTCAGCTAAATGAACCGTTATTAGTCGAAGATTAACTGTATCACGGAGGACAGATATATATATGTATATATATATATGTCCTCCGTGGGACAGATATATATATATATATATATATATATATATATATATATATATATATATATATACACACATACATACACACACACACACACACACACACACACACTGACACCCACCATGAAGATGTGGCACGACCATGAACGCGAAGCCAAACAACAGCAACGCAGCTCACCAGCTCAAATCCCCCTGCAACTCAGACTAACCCGAGCACAACCAAGCCCCCACCCAAACAGGACACATCCCCATCCAATCAGAGCACAGCCAACCCCCCATCCAATCAGAGTACAGCCATACCCCCAACCAATCAGAACACATCTCCACCCAATCAGGACACAGCCAAGCTCCCACCCAATCAGTTCACACCACCACTAGCAGTTGAAAGGAAGAAACAGCTGCGATCACACATTGCTCCTAGAAGCACGAAGCCGAAAACACCAGCCTGAAGATGACGAATGGGACTTCGTCGAAACGTCGCCATGACACTTCCAATTTTACGTGGGAGAAAACCCGAATAACCAAAGACCTACATACAAACACCCGTGAAAACCTCAGAAAACACACACACACACACATATATAGATATTTATATTTATATTTATATATACAAATATATAGCAAATGTTTGGATTAAGAAAGTGTGAAATATTGTTTGGAAGTCTGGGGGATTTCCCTTGTTCTGAATTTTATTTTTTTCTCTCTCTCTTTTCAGAGGAAATCCAACTCACCTTGGAACGCCTGAGCCGAGCCCACCAACAAATAAGGATCGATTTGACCGATCTTGAACAGTGAGCGATTGTGATCTTCCCGGATTTAAAAGGCCTGTGTGGTGTTTTTTTTTTTTTTAAAAAGATTCCTTTGGCAATTCTTTCTGTTCTTCCCAATTCCAGACCGGGTCTCCTCCTTCCCGACCAACTGGCGCTCATGGAAACTCTGGAGGAAGCCCCCGATCCCTTTTTCGGCATGATGGAACCTCTGCTGCCCAGCCCTTTTTTGATCCCACATGTAAGATCCATTTTTTGGGGGTGTGGGGGTGTGGGAGAGAGATGCTGGTGCTAATTCTCCCCACCCTGATGGTGGAGCACTCAGATTTTGCGACAGAGGGTCGTAAGGGCGAGGACCAGCGCTGTCGTAACTTTGAACGGTTGCTAAACCGGTGGTTGTAAGTCGAAGGACGACCTTGCCTTGCCACAGTTCGTTTAGTGACTGTTCAAAGTTACAACGGCACTGGAAAAAAATGACCGTTTTTTTCACATAGATATTGTATTTTTTAGCATAACTTGCAATGGCGGGGTTTCCTTGTGGTGTCCCATCCTTACTACATATGTCTGGCTCTGGTTAACTCAGCCAAGATCATCCAGTTGGTCCTATCTAGAACTGCCAAAATTCCCACTTGGGACACATGAATCCAATTCCTGGCACAATATCAGAATAGGATAGGGTAGAGTAGGGTAGAGTGGGATGGGATGGGATGGGATGGGATGGGATGGGATAGAATAGAATAGAATAGAATAGAATAGAATAGAATAGAATAGAATAGAATAGAATAGAATAGAATAAGGAAAGAATAGAATAGAATAGAAATAGAATAGAATAGTAGAATAGAATAGAATAGAATAATAAAATAGAATAGAATAGAATAATAAAATAGAATATAAAAATAGAATAGAATAAGGAAAGAATAGAGTAGAATAGGAATAGAATAGAAAAATAGAATAGAATAATAGAATAGAATAGAATAATAGAATAGAATAGAATAGAAAAATAGAATAGAATAGAATAGAATAATAAAATAGAATAGAAAAATAGAATAGAATAAGGAAAGAATAGAGTAGAATAGGAATAGAATATAAAAATAGAATAGAATAATAGAATAGAATAGAATAATAGAATAGAATAATAGAATAGAATAGAATAGAATAGAATAATAAAATAGAATAGAAAAATAGAATAGAATAAGGAAAGAATAGAATAGAATAGGAATAGAATAGAATAATAGAATAGTATAGAAGAATAGAATAGAATAGAATAATAAAATAGAATATAAAAATAGAATAGAATAAGGAAAGAATAGAATAGAATAATAAAATAGAATATAAAAATAGAATAGAGTAGAATAGAATAAGGAAAGAATAGAATAGAATAACAGAGGTGGAAGGGATCTTGGAGGTCTTCTAGTCCATCCCCCTGCTCTGGAAGTGAACCCTATACCATCTTCTTCTTTTCCCAGGTCCGAGACCTCTTGGAGGCCCCAACTCCTGAAAGAAGCCCTCTGGAACTGTCTCCTCCCTCCCTCCGGCCTCGAAGGACAGGTGAGGCCGAAACTCAGGACTGCAGTTTCGAGTAGAAAAAACCTCTTCTCTCTCCTCAGGCGAACATTTGCATCGCTTAACCACGAGGCAGGTTTGCCTTTCGGGATGACTGTCAACCCACAAATGCAAATCCTGACAACCGCTTTTCGTTGTGGGAGGATGTGGTGACTCTCACCCTGTTTTTGCAGCCCTCGGCCTCTGCTTAAAATTGAAACTGGCCAGAAGTTATGAACGCAAAGTGTGAAACATTCCTCACACTACCTGTTTTGACTGCAGCTTTCAAAGCATTGTAAGAAGACGTGATGTCTATGGAGATTCTCAGTCATTTGGGTTACGGTTGTGACAAAGGTGTTGTTAGGGTTTTTTTTTTAAAAACACCTCAGCTGGATTGTCTTTGTTTTGTTTTGTTTTTTCCTTGAAGATGTTTCGCTTCTCATCCAAGAAGCTTCTTCAGTTCTGACTGGAGGATGGAAGGATTTATATTCCTTGCAGTCATCTGGTTGTTAGTACTCCCTCTGAGAGTCATTGAGGCCACTTGGAGGTTTATCTGTACCCTCCGGGTCCCCTGAATCAGAATGCAAATATGCATGTTTACCTCCAAATTAGACTGTGTATTGTTTCTCTGGGTCATATAATATCTGTGCATAATTTTGATTTGATTGATTGACTGATTGATTGATTTTGTCATGTTTATGTAGTGTATATAGGGGTGGGCTGCTGGGGTTCGGGAGAACCTCTAGCTACGATTCTGTGCAATTCGGAGAACCCCCAAATCCCACTCTTGGCTGGCCCCACCCATCCCACCCCACCCCTCCCAGGAGTCCCTACACTGCCCATTTTGGATGCAGGTAAGTGTAGGGCGCACACGGTGGCTTGGGGAGGGCAGAAAATGGGCCTACTGGAAGGCCAGAAAAAGGCCCGTTTCCAGCCTCCAGATGGCCTCCGGAGCCTGGGGAGGCCATTTTTGCCCTTCCAGAGGCTCGAGGAAAGCCTCCGAAACCCGGGGAGGGCAGAGAAGCCCTTTCTAAAATTTTTGAAGCCCACCCCTGAGTGTATATTGGAGGGGGTGACCCTTTGAGAGCTGCCTGCGACGAAATTTCATTTTAATGTACGCCAAGGAGTGGACATTCTGTTATGGAATGATGGGACCAAACAACATTCCTGGGTTAGCCAGAGACAGTTTTATTGCGCCGTTTCAGAACCAGATTTGTATCTGCAATTCTGAACCAAGAAGAGCTCTGATACAACTGCTTTTATCCATCTCCAAGACAAAGGATTTTGCGAGCACAGCCGTTTTCCATATATGGTTAACATAACATTTGTTACATTATAATTGACACTTTCTAATTACTAAATTCTTTCATTATTTTCTAGTTCATGAGATTACCTTAGCTAAACAACCTTCCTCAATTCTGTGTTTGCTGATGCGTAGATTCATGACTGCTTTTGGATAATAATTAACTTTTTGTTTCAGATGGATGTCTCTGCATCCTTCACAGATAGGCCCCTCGGAAGATATATATTACATATGGATGTCCTTGCATCCTTGACAGCTAGGCTCCTCAGAAGATATATATTACCAAGAATGGAATTTAGCTGACCTAGTGTAATTTCTAGACAAGCACATTTCTTTCTTTATCATAATGTGAATAAAGAGGGTCCTTCAGTGTTCGTATAGCTGATCCTGTACTATTCCTACATCATTCACATTAATTCAAAGCGACAATAAAGTTATTCTCTTAAGTGGGTGAGGAACTTTCTTGGAACTGCTAAAAGGACTGTGTTGTAAACAGGAGATAGATGGTTTTATCACACACATACACAAACACTCTCTGTTGAGAGAGGCGTTTGAAAAAGGGGTCGAAGAGGCCATCTGCTTTAAAACTGAGCAGCCCTCTCTTAACAGAGGCAGAAGGATACGATAACATCGATCTCCTGTTTACAACACAGTCCTTTCAGCTCCACACCCATATGGCACTACTCGGGTGTCCCTGGGGGCAGAGATAAACCTCGAAGTAGCCTCAACAACCCTCAGGGAGAGTACTAAGATGACTGCAAGGAATATAAATCCTTCCATTCCTCACCATTCAGTCAGAACCGAAGAAGCTTCTCGGATGAGAAGCGAAACGCCTTCGATGGAAAAACACAGAAAGTCCAGTTGCCTTTTCAAACAAGCAACTCGGGGCGAGGAGGACGTGAGCTTTGCAGGAATTAAGGTGTAGGGGGCCGTTGTTGTGTGACCCAAACCCTCCTTGTTTTGGAGATCGAAAAATATGCTGCCCTCCTCTCTGTTTTTTGTATATATATATTTTTTCTCTGCAGCTTCTGACTGCGCTGTTTCAACCTTGCCAACAGCTAGCCCCGATTTTTAACAATTATTCATTCTATTTGCACAAAGCCGCCTCTTTCTTCCGTTTGATAATCGTTTGCTTGAATGCCACTGTGCCTCTGCAGCTGTGGACCAGCCGTTAGACAGAAATAATCATTCCCTTCGTTGCCCTGTAATCGTTTGCAGCAAAAAATTAAAAACGAAACAGAACAGAATCCTGGGACTCATTAAAGGCAAACAATGCGTGTTCCTGTGCCATGAATTCAAAACAACTCTTCCTTGCGAATTCCCTGGCTTTGCAAGGCCAATTCTTTATTTTTCCATTGAGATAGTCCTCGACGTATGACCACAACCGAGCCCAAAATTTCTGCTGCTAAGTGAAACATTGGTTAAATGAGCCGAGCCCCATTTTTCGACTTTTCTTGCCAGCGTTGTTAAGTGAATGACTGCAATTTTTTTTAAAGTTAGCCACAGGGCTGTTAAGTGAATCCAGCTTCCCCATTGACTGTGCTTGTCAGAAGGTCGCAAAAGGTTGACTTCAGGACATTGCAATCGTCATAAATTTGAATCAGTTCCAGGTGTCTGAATTGTGATCACGTGGCCATAGGTCGTAACTGTGTAAAAAACAGTCCCTGTTGTAACTTTGAATCAGGGGTGAAATGCTCTTGGTTCGGACCGGATCGCCCGATCCGGTAGCGATGGTGGCGGGTGGTTCGGAGAACCAGTAGCAAAAATCCCTGCGCTCCCCACATGCCCAGCTGAACCACACGATCATCAGAGGCTTTTTTTTTTTTTACTTTTAAAAGCATTTTTTCTACAACCTCTTCTGACGAAAAAAATGCTTTTAAAAGTAAAAAAAAAAAAAGCCTCTGATGATCGCGCGGCTCAGCTGGGATCCTCAGAGGCTTTTCAAAGCATTTTTTTCTGCAACCTCTTGGCCGAAGAGGTGGTAAAAAAAATGCTTTGAAAAGTCTCCAACAATCCCGGCTGAGTTGCCTGATCGGCAGAGAGGTATTTTTTAAAAAGCCTCTCTGACCATCCCAGCTGAGTTGCCTGATCGCCAGAGGCTTTTAAAAGCATTAGAAAAAAATGCTTTGGAAAGTTAAAAAAAAAAAAAAAGTTGGCCACGCCCACCCAGTCACATTACCCCCACACACACACAAGCCACGCCCACAGAACTGGTACTAACACATTTTACATGTCACCCCTGCTTTGAATGGTCATTATATACTACCTGCATCTTTGCCGAATGGAGTTTTTGTTTCTAGTTCGTTTTCACCGCTCTGAGCCTGCTGGGCGAGTGCAAATTTTGCAAAATAACCAGTAATTTTCAAATCTTTTTCATGCCAAAGGAAAACCGAGGATCACCGTCTCTCCTGATGCAATCACACTCAAAGAATCCGAGCCCATCACACTGCTGAAAATTGAAGTAAGCCCTCCTGCTGGGAAGTAGGGAAGAGGGGTAGACAAGGATGATGTGATTTGTAATGTGGGAGCGTCAAATGTCCAACTAAAGGACATTTAGCACCCCCCTCGCACCTTTGCGCTAGTTGTTCCTGACTCTAGGGGGCGGTGCTCATCTCTGTTTCAAAGCAGAAGAGCCAGCGCTGTCCGAAGACGTCTCCGTGGTCATGTGGCCGGCATGACTAAACGCCACAGGTGCATGGAACGCTGTTCCCTTCCCACCAAAGGTGGTCCCTATTTTTTCCACTTGCATTTTTTACGTGCTTTCGAATGGCTAGGTTGGCAGAAGCTGGGACAAGGAACGGGAGCTCACCCTGTTACGCGGCACGAGGGATTCAAATCGCTGAACTGCTGACCTTTCGATCGACAAGCTCAGCGTCCTAGCCACCGAGCCACCGCGTCCCTTTAAATGTCCAACTAGTCAACCCAAAATAAGGACACACTCTCAGGTGCTTGGAATTCCCCAAAAGTAAAACTTTATTGGATGCACCATTTTGGTACTGAAGAATCAAAACCAGCTCTGGTTTTCCCGCACGAATGCTCACCCAGTTAATCAATAGCTTCTCTTCCTCCCCACCCCTGGGCAATCACATTGTCCAATGATGAGACGTCCTTTTGTTATGGGAACCATCCGCCTCTTTCTCGAGCACCTGCAGTGGCGACTTTGATGGTTTCCAGGCTTTCACGATCTGTGCATTACATGAAGCAAGCATTCATTGGCAAGTTGAATAGCAAATTGTAGAAACTGGTTCTCTGCTTGGTTGCTGGGTGGGTGTGGCCATGGTGGGTGTAGCCTACTCGGCCTCTTGCACCATGGCAGAGGGGGAGGCATTTTTGCCCTCCCCAGGCTCCGGAGGCTTTTCTTGAGCCTCCAGGAGGGTGAAAACAGCCTCCTCAGGCTCCGGAGGCTGGAAATAGGCTTGTTTCTGGACTTCCAGGAGGCCCATTTTTCGCCCTCCCAGAGCCTCCGCGTGGCTGCTGTACTTACCTGGCATCCAAAACGGGCTGTGTGGAGACTCCTGGGAGGGGCAGGGCAAGGCGGGCCTGGTCAACCAGTCCTTGTAACCACCAGTTTGACGAACCACGTTAAAATTAATATCAGGTCAGTGGTGAAAATCAATTTTTTTTTACTACCGGTTCTGTGGGCATGGCTTGATGTGAATGGTGGGGGAAGGATACTGCAAAATCCCCATTCCCTCCTCACTCCTGGGGGAAGGATATTGCAAAATCTCCATTCCCACCCCACTCTGGGGCCAGCCAGAGGTGGTATTTGCCGCTTCTCCAAACTACTCAAAATTTCCGCTACGGGTTCTCCAGAACATGTCACAACCTGCTGAATTTCACCCCTGCTCATAACAGGTTCATAGCAGATTCTCTCCTACCCACTTTAGGACGAGCAAGATCTCCCTGAAATTACAGCCGGAGAGATCGACTTGTTGGTGGAGCAGGAAGGATTCCTGGTGCCCGGTGCAGAGAAGGAGCCATTGTCCCCTCAGGCTGTTGTCAGAAAAAGGCGCGTGGAGGAAGGTGAGAAGTAGAGGGTCTTAGAAGGGTGAGACTTTTAGGCTCTTTCCTGGTCCTGAAACTCAGGAACATTTGAGGTGTATCAGATCAACCAAAATGGTCTTCTCCTCGGTGCCCTTGGTTGCTTTCTGGAATCCCCAGAGAGGAAGGAAAAAGACCGTGTTTGAAATCCAGGGAGAGTCTTTAAAATCTTTCGAAAGAGGTGGCCCTTGAACAATAGGATAGCGGGCGAAATGAGCTGGTGAGTCTGGAGTTCTATTTCAGCAGATGGTCTTTGAATGTTCTGGTTCTCCAGATGTGCAGATGTCCCTTCATTCTTTAGCTGCCGACAGGAGAACAGAGAAAGAGAGTGAGATGGGCAGCATGCTAGATAGAGTAGATAGATGAGAAAGAGAGAGAGAGAGAGAGAGAGAGAGAGAGAGAGAGAGAGAGAGAGAGAGAGAGAGAGATATTCTTACTCTTTCTTCTCATTGGTAGATTTGCTCAACTTTCCCAAAAGTTTTTCTAGAAGCTATGAATGGCATGGCATGGCATGGCATGGCATAGCATAGCATAGCATAGAATACAGAAGAAAACAGAACAGAAAAAAATAATAGTGTAAGGTCCCAAAATATACTTGAGTCACCAGAATGCCAAAGAGAGAGACTCAAGACGAGGCTTGCAAAAAAAGCAGATTTTATTTAGGGCCAAAAACAAAATCCTGGGTGGAACTATATCCAGAACATACAGATACAATGCATGCAAGGAGATAGCCACCCCTTGGGGAAGGTATGGCGTCCTTTTATACCCTCAGAGACGTCAGCTTAGGACCCAACTCTGGCCTCCTAATTTAGGCTTGTGTATTCCTTGTTGCCCTGCAAGGAGGAATAGAAACTTCCCAATTAGTTTTATTTTAAGCATTTCTTTGTTTACTCAATTGGCCACTTAACCCCCTGGCTCTGGAAGACAGGAGTTTATCCAGATCAAACATAAATTAGGGCTGAGGTGTAAATTATCCCTTTGTTGATGACTGTAGTTTCAATTGAGATACGTACCATGCTTTTAGATAGCACAGAAAGAAGATTGATATGAGTTCAGGTCAAATGGCAGGGACATACGTTTGACAAATACCAGATACATTACAGAAGCCTAATAACAGAATATGTTTGTTACAGGAGATACAAATATAAAGGCATAATATATGTGATACCAATACAAAGGCATATATGTATTACAGGAACCTAATGATTACAGAATCTAATATACCAGTATATCATATTCTAGTATTATTTATTATATCCTGATTATTGTTTCCCTTCAATAGAATATAATAGACCAGAACAGAAAAAAATAATAGAACAGAACAGAATAGAATAGAATAGAATAGAAAATATGGAATGGAATGGAATGGAATGGAATGGAATGGAATGGAATGGAATGGAATGCAATGCAATGGAATGGAATGGAATAGAATAGAATAGAATAGAATAGAATAGAATAGAATAGAATAGAATAGAATAGAAAATATGGAATGGAATGGAATGGAATGGAATAGAATAGAATAGAATAGAATAGAATAGAATAGAATAGAATAGAATAGAAAATATGGAATGGAATGGAATAGAATAGAATAGAATAGAATAGAATAGAGTAGAATAGAATAGAATAGAATAGAATAGAATAGAATAGAATAGAATAGAATAGAAAATATGGAATGGAATGGAATGGAATGGAATGGAATGGAATGGAATGGAATGGAATGGAATGGAATAGAATAGAATAGAATAGAATAGAACAGAACAGAAAAAATAATAGAATATAATAGAACAGAACAGAAAAAAATAATAGAATAGAACAGAACAGAACAGAACAGAACAGAATAGAATAGAAAATATGGAATGGAATGGAATAGAATGGAATGGAATGGAATGGAATGGAATAGAACAGAACAGAACAGAACAGAACAGAAAAAAATAATAGAATAGAATAGAACAGAACAGAACAGAAAAAAATAATAGAACAGAACAGAACAGAATAGAATAGAATAGAATAGAATAGAATAGAATAGAATAGAATAGAATAGAAAATATGGAATGGAATGGAATGGAATAGAATAGAATAGAATAGAATAGAATAGAATAGAATAGAATAGAATAGAATAGAATAGAATAGAATAGAAAATATGGAATGGAATGGAATGGAATGGAATAGAATGGAATGGAATGGAATGGAATAGAATAGAATAGAATAGAATAGAATAGAATAGAATAGAATAGAATAGAATAGAACAGAAAAAAATAATAGAATAGAATAGAACAGAACAGAACAGAACAGAACAGAACAGAAAAAAATAATAGAACAGAACAGAACAGAATAGAACAGAACAGAACAGAACAGAATAGAATAGAATAGAATAGAAAAGAAAATATGGAATGAAATAGAATGGAATGGAATAGAATAGAATGGAATAGAACAGAACAGAACAGAACAGAACAGAACAGAACAGAACAGAAAAAAATTATAGAACAGAACAGAACAGAACAGAATAGAATAGAATAGAATAGAATAGAAAATATGGAATGGAATGGAATAGAATAGAATAGAATAGAGTAGAGTAGAATAGAATAGAATAGAAAACATGGAAGAGAAGAGAAGAGAAGAGAAGAGAAGAGAAGAGAAGAGAAGAGAAGAGAAGAGAAGAGAACAATACAAAACAGAACAGAACAGAATAGAAAAAAAGAATAGAGTAGAATAGAATAAGTGTGCCTTTTTTTTACAAAAGATAAATACAAATAATTTATCTTTAAATTACAAATAAACCACTTTATTGCAAAGTGGTGACACAATGGCTCCCGCCTGTCCATTTCCAACATTTCTTCTAACTTCCCGATTCCCTCCCTCCCTCTCCTTTCGTAGCTCCCCTCTTCACATTCCTCACTTGATTCATTAGTGTGCCTGCACATTTTTCCCTTCGCTCTCTCTCTCTCTCTTTTTTTTTCAGAATCTGTGGAGGAAGCCAGAGTGCGAGAGGCATGGGTGTCCTTGGGGCTATCACCTCCCACAGGGTAAAGCACAATTTAAGGAATTTAAACAACCTCTGGGAAAATACACATAGTACAGGTAGCCCTCGACTTAATGACAGTTCATTTAGTGACCGTTCGAAATGACAATGGCTCCAGAAAAAATGTCTTATGACCATTTCTCACCATTGTGACATTCTCACCATTTGCAACATCCCCATGGATTTGGACGCTTAGGAACCAGTTCCTATTTATGACCGTGGCTGTGTCCAGGGGTCATGTCATTTCCCCCTTTTGCAAAGTCAATGGGGAAGCCAGATTCACTTAACAACCATGTTACAACTGACTTAAGGACTGCAGCAATTCACTTCACCAACTTGTAAAGTGGGACAAAACTCACTTAACCAATTTCTCACTTAGCAATAGAAGTTTCGGGCTCAATTGTGTGGTTCGTAAATTGAGAACTACCTATATATAATATTTAAAAAACTCCAAGCCATGCCTATCCTTGCTTTCAGTACTTGACCTCCCCTCCCTCACACACACACACCAATCGCTGCAGCTTATACTTTCGGGTGAAAATTGATTGCCAACTACCAGTCTCTTTTCCTTTTTCACAAGAAACACCCTAAACTTCCCCAGGCACCATGAAGATAGGCTCAAGATCCAGATGGATCTTCACAGATTTGAACCCTGGGCTCTCTCTAACAAAATGAAATTCAATGTAGAGAAAAGTCAAGTCTTACACTTAGGCAAGAAAAACCCCAAAAGTACACATATAGACTGGATAAACCAGGGGGTTTTTTTGAATTTTTTTTTATTTTTAAACAAAACTTAAAACATAAAACAATTGTCATCTGTTACAATTACAGAAAGTGTATTGATCGGTTACGAATCTTTTGTGCTTAATCCCCTATCCCACATTTTCTTATTTAACAGTTTATTACGTTATTATTCTCATTTACCAATTATTTAACAGTAAATTATCCTCTATAAGAGAGGGGAAAAAAGCCCCCTTTATATGTTTTATTATCTTATCCATTTCATAATTCATATTTCATTTCCATTCTTTCTTGTCTAACCATTGATAAAATAAATCCCATATCAAATAATATTGTTTATCTTCTTGTTCCCTAATTTCAAATGGGTGAAACCAGGTTTAATGCAGGGGTGAAATGCTCCCGGTTTGGACCAGATCACCCGATCCGGTAGCAATGGCGGCGGGGTGGTTCGGAGAACCGGTAGCAAAAATCCCTGTGCTCCCCTCCTCATGCTCAGCTGAGTCGCACGATCATCAGAAGCTTGCTTTTTTTTTTTTTTTACTTTTAAAAGCATTTTTTTCTACAACCTCTTCCGACGAAAAAATGCTTTTAAAAGTAAAAAAAAAAAAGCCTCTGATGATCGCGCGGCTCAGCTGGGATCCTCAGAGGCTTTTCAAAGCATTTTTTTCTGCAACCTCTTGGGGGTAAAAATAATGCTTTGAAAAGTCTCTGACGATCCCAGCTGAGTTGCCTGATCGCCAGAGGCTTTTCAAAGCATTAGGAAAAATGCTTTGAAAAGTAAAAAAAAAAAAAGGCACCCTATTATTAAGCTGGTTATTAAGACCAGCTGCCTGCAATTACTGCAAGTTTGAATCTCGCCAAGGCTCAGCCTTCCATCCTTTCTAAGGTAGGTAAATTGAGGACCCAGTTTGTGGGGGCAATAAGCTGACTTTGTATAAATATACAAAAGAATGAAGGCTATTGCTTAGCGCATTGTAAGCCGCCCTGAGTCTCCGGAGAAGGGCAGCATATAAATCAAATAAAAAAAAAAAAAGTTGGCCACACCCACCCAGTCACATTACACCCCTGGCCACCAAGCCACGCCCACAGAACCGGTAGTAACCCATTTTACATTTCACCCCTGGTTTAATGGCGGTCACTGTGAGAGGGATCTTGGAATCTTAGTGTACAACCGGCTAAATATGAGCCAGCCGTGTGCAGCTGCAGCCAAAAAAGCCAACACAATCCTAAATTGCATTAACAGAGGGATACAGTCAAGATCAAGGGAGGTACTAACCACTCTACAAAGCCTTAGTAAGACCACACCTAGAGTACTGCATCCAGTTTTGGTCACCATGCTCTAAAAAAAGATGTTGAGACTCTAGAAAAAGTGCAGAGAAGAGCAACCAGGATGATTAGGGGACTGGAGGCTAAAACATACGAAGAACGTTTGCAGGAACTGGGCATGGCTAGTCTAGTGAAGAGAAGGACCAGGGGAGACAGGATAGCAGTCTTCCAATATTTGAGGGGCTTCCCCAAAGAAGGGGTCCATCTATTCTCCAAAGCACCCGAAGGCCAGACAAGGAATAATGGATGGAAACTGAGCAAGGAGAGATTCAACTTAGAAATAAGGAAGAATTTTCTGACACAGAGAACCATCAACCGATGGAACAGAAGTTGCCTTCGGAAGTTGTGGGAGCTTCATCCCTGGAGGCTTTCAAGAAGAGAGGTGCTTTTTTGCAGGAGGCAACTGGAGTTTCTGGGTTTTTTTAATCTTTCAAAGACGTTTCGCTTCTCATCCGAGAAGCTTCTTCAGCTCTGATTGGAGAGTGGAGAATGGAAAGATTTATATTCCTTGCAGACAGCTGGTCATTGGCATCCTGGAATGGATTTCCAGAGGGGGGGAAAAATTGCAGATTATAGGAACCATTAGCACCTGAGGACACAGGTAAACCTCCAAGGGGTGAAATCCAGCAGGTTCTGACAGGTTCTGGAGAACCGGTAGCGGAAATTTTGAGCAGTTCGGAGAACTGGCAAAGACCACCTCTGCCTGACCCCGGAGTGGGGTGGGAACGGAGATTTTGCAGTATCTTTCCCCCAGGAGTGGGGTGGGGATGGAGATTTTGCAGTATCCTTCCCCCTGGAGTAGGGTGGGGATGGAGATTTTGTAGTATCCTCCTGGAGTGGGGTGGGGATGGAGATTTTGCAGTATCTTTCCCCCAAGAGTGGGGAGGGAATGGAGATTTTGCAGTATCCTTCCCCCACTCCTGGGAAGGGAATGGGGCTTTTGCAGTATCCTTCCCCCAGGAGTGGGGAGTGAATGGGGCTTTTGCAGTATCCTTTCCCCTGGAGTGGGGTGGGAATGGAGATTTTGCAATATCCTTTCCCCAGGAGTGGGGAGGGAATGGAGGTTTTGCAGTATCCTTCTCCTGGAGTGGAGAGGGGACGGGGATTTTGCAATATCCTTTCCCCTGGAGTGGGGAGGGTATGGAGGTTTTGCAGTATCCTTCTCCTGAAGTGGAGAGGGGATTTTGCAATATCCTTTCCCCTGGAGTGGGGAGGAAATGGAGATTTTGCAGTATCCTTCTTCTGCCACGCCCACCAAGCCACGCCCACAGAACCGGTAGTAAAAAAAAATTGGATTTCCCCACTGCAACCACCCTCTAAAAAGGATGCAAAGGACCAGCTGTCTGCAAGGAGTATAAATCCTTCCATTCCCCACTATCCTATCTCAGACCTGAAGAAGCTTCTCGGATGAGAAGCGAAACGTCTTCAAAAGAGAAAACAAAACAAAACAAGAAAATCCAGTCGCCTCCTGAAAAAAAGCCTCTTGGGGGACAAACTTGAAGACTGTTAACTTGGATATAAAACGAAGCAGAAATAAAATGTGCATTTCATGTTTATTTTTTAATTTTGGGGGGTGGGGCGGATTTAGGATGGCGGAGGAGACCGTGCCAGCGAAAGAAACGGGACCGCTGTTGAGAGAAGAGGCCCGGCCTTCTGTCAGCGTTCCTCTGCAGCCTTTGGGTGAGTGGTCTGCGGGCAAAGAGCGTGATCCGTGGAGCTTCCCCCCCACCCGTTCAAGCAAACTTTCGCTTTGATTTGACTCAAAAAAGGCCCGATTCTATGAAAATAATAACAATCTAATCCAGGGGTCGGCAACCTTAAACACTCAAACACTAACCGGAAGCCCCCGTTCAATTTTGGAACCGACCTGAAGTCTGGTTGCCCTATCATAGAGTCTCCTCCTAGCGCGACGTCCTTTTTCCTCTACCTGTCCTAACTGAAAACCCGATCAATTGTGGAGCCGACCAGCAACAGGGAGCCACAGCAGAGGGATGAAAGAGCCACATGCGGCTCCAGAGCTGCGGGTTGCTGACTCCTGATCTAGTCCTTGGCTTACGAGCACATTTGGAACCAAAATTTCCAGGGCTAAGCGAGGCATTTAAAGTAGGTCACGCCTGATTTTACCAACCTATTTACCGCGGTTGTTAAGCGAATCACTGCTGTTGTTAAGTGAGTCGGGCGGGTCATTAAGCGAATCCGTCTCCCCCCCTCCATGGACTTTTGCTTGCCGGAAGCTGGGGAAATCACGTGGGATGCTGCTACCATTCCAAATTTAGACGTCAAATTGCATTTTGACTACCTGATCTTGGGGAAGGCTGTGACATTAAGCCCCGAGTCCCTTTTCTCACTTGTTACCTTCAACCGTCACTAAATGAATGGTTGTTAATTTGAGGCCTGCTTGTAAATTATTCGTGGGGGGGAAAAAAAACAACCTCCCAGATTTAAATCAGCTGCGGGATCTTGAATAGCTCTGACACCTCAAAAAAAAAACCCAAAATCCATTTATTTATTTATTTATTTATTTATTTATTTATTTGTTTATTTGTTTGTTTATTTATTTATTTATTTATTCATTCATTCATTCATTCATTCATTCATTCATTCATTCATTTATTTAGGCTTCCCAAGACATACAATACAGGTAGTCCTTCGGCTTACGACCACCACACAGCCCCAAATTTCTGTCGCTAAGCGTGACGCTGGGACAATGCGATCGTCATAAATGGGAGCCCGTTGCTGAGCGTTTCTGAATATTTGATCGCATGACCCCGGGACAATGCCGCAATGGTCGTAAGCATGAAAAACGGTCATAAGTCCCTTTTTTTCAGTGCTATCGTATCTTTTGAGCGGTCGCTAAATGAATGGCTGTTACAAAAAAAGATGTTCAGACATTGGAAAAAGCGCAGAGAAGAGCAACTAGGATGATCAAAGGCCCGGAGACTAAAAACATATGAAGAACAGTTTCAGGATTTGGGTTTGGCCAGTCTAGAGAAAAGAAGAATTAGGGGTGACGCGATAGCAGTATCCCAATATTTGAGGGGCTGCCCCAAAGAAGAGGGGGGTCAAATTATTCCCCAAAGCACCAGAAGGCAGGTTAAGAAACAATGATTGGAAAATAATCAAGGAGAGAAGCAACCTGGAATTAAGCAGAAACTTCCTGACGGCGAGGACGATTCACCAGTGGAACAACTTGCCACCAGAAGTTGCGAATGCTCCAACACTGGAGGATTTTTAAAGAAGAGATTGTCTCAAATGGCCTAGGGATCTCCTGCTTGAGGAATTAAGACTAGAAGACCTCCAAGGTCCCTTCCTGCTCTTTTCCGATTGTAAGTCGAAGGACTACCTGTCAAGAATAAAACCTACAAATGTGTTCGGATTCGACTGAGGGACCAAGGAAAATCAGCACTTAATGAGGCCTGAGATATTTCACCCTCCCATCCCGCCCTCTGCCTTTTATCTTTTATCTCTTGGCGGGGAAAAAAAGTCCTTTTTTTTCCGGGTGTCCTTTTACGTGGTTGTTTTCAAAAGATGCCTCCTCGCTTTCATTCATCTCCTTTATCTTTAGAGATTACTCCTCCGGGAGAGGAACCCAGGTTCCCACCTACTCCCCCTTCGCCCAGGGTTAAGGCCAAGAGAGAGCCACCGCTGAGTCCCGAGGTGAGATCAAAGGGAGGATGGCACGGAGAGGGTCCCACTCCCACTCAGAGGCGATACAGACTGTTCAAGGCCAGCCCCAAAAATTCTCATGCGTTTATTTTATTTTATTTTATTTTATTTTTCCCCCAGCTCCAGCTGCCCGAGTACGAGCCGTCTCCGCCGCGACCCTCCAAGCGTCGAAGGCAGCTGCGTTTTATGGACGTCGTGACACAGATTTCCAAGGAGGATTTCCAGAAACAGATCTCAGATCCCCACATACAGTGCCAGCCCCTGGTAGATGTTTGAGGCGGGGAGATCTTGTGGGTTCCAATTCCTTGCCCTCCTTTGGAGTTTCTCCTTCTCTTCCCTGGCAGGGAGTTTTAGGAGTTTTGGGATATCCCGCTGTATTTATTTATTTGTTTGTTTGTTTGTTTGTTTGTTTATTTATTTATTTATTTATTTATTTATTTATTTTTCAAATTTCTATACCGCCCTTCTCCTTTCGGACTCAGGGTGGTGAACAGCCAAAATAAAACATTTATACATAAAGTACGATTAAAAATAGATTTAAAATAATTAAATTTGGCCCATAGTTTAAAATTTGTCAATTTAAAATCCATTTCAAAATTTAAAATCAGCCATAAAATCAAGAGAGACCGGCTAACTGAAAGAGATGAGTTTTTAGGGCCCGACGAAAAGTCCGGAGGTCGGAGATCACTCGTATTTGAAATCTCGTATTTAAAATCACTGATTTTAATCAGTTTTGGGATATCCCGTTGTTTTTAATCTATTATTATTATTATTATTATTATTATTATTATTATTATTATTATTATTATTATTATTTTATTTATATACTGCCCTCCTCCCGAAGGACTCGGGGTGGTGTACAGCCAATTAAAAACATAAATATACGATATCAACAAAGATGATTAGGGGACTGGAGGCTAAAATATACGAAGAACGGTTGCAGGAACTGGGTATGTCTAGTTTAATGAAGAGAAGGACCAGGGGAGACAGAATAGCAGTCTTCCAATATCTCAGGGGCTGCCCCAAAGAAGAGGGAGTCAAGCTATTCTCCAAAGCACCTGAAGGCAGGACAAGAAGCAATGGGTGGAAACTAATCAAGGAGAGAAGCAACTTAGAACTAAGGAGAAATTAACTGACAGTTAGAACAATTAATCAGTGGAACAACTTGCCACCAGAAGTTGTGAATGCTCCAACACTGGAAGTTTTTAAGAAGATGTTGGATAACCATTTGTCGGAAGTGGCGTAGGGTTTCCTGCCTGGGCAGGGGGTTGGACTAGAAGACCTCCAAGGTCCCTTCCAACTCTGTTATTCGATTCTATTCTAACAACTCAAGGTGGAGAACTTAGCTAACACTCCTTTTTTCTCCCCGTTTGCCTCAAAATAACAACCCTGTGAGGTGGGCTGAGGGAGAGAGAGGTGGGGGGACCGGCTCAAAATCAGCCAGCTGACTTTCATGCCCAAGTTGGGACTACAACTCACAATCTCCTGGCGATTGGCTCAAAATCATGTAGTTGGCTTTCGTGCCTAAGGCGGGACTAGGACTCCCAGTCCCTTGGTGCTTAGCCCAAAGTAACCCAGTCGGCTTTCATGCCTAAAGTGGGACTAGAACTCACCGTCTACTGGTGATTGGTCCAAAGTCACCTAGTTGGCTTTCGTGCCTAAGGCAGGACTAGAACTCACTGTCTCCTAGTGATTGGTTCAAAGTCACCCCAACAGTCTTCATGCCTAACCCGGGACTAGAACTCCCTATCTCCTGGTGAGTGGCCCAAAACCACCCAGCTGGCTTTCATGCCTGAGATGGGACTAGAACTCCCAGTCTCCTGGTGATTGGCCCATAGTCACACAATCAGCTTTCATGCCTAAGGGGGAACTAGAACTCACCATCTCCTGGTGATTGGCCCAAAATCACCCAGCCGGCTTGCATCCAAAGGCAGGATTACAACTCCCTGTCTCCTGGTCATTGGCCCACGATCCACCTAACAGCTTTCATGCCCAAGGCAGGACTCGAACTCCCCGTCTCCTAGTTTCTAAGCCTGGTGCTTTGACCTGTAGACCAAACTAGCTTACTCCACTTTGCTACAGGATCGTGGGCGCATTCACGACCCGCGGAAAACCTCCCATATCTTCGTCTCTCACCTCAATTCCCTTTTGCCCCCCCTCCCCACACATCCTAATAATTTCCTTTTTTTCTCTGCTTTTTTTGTTTTAGGAGAAAGTACTTCTACCAGCCAAGAGGTTAAAGACTCCAGCCGAATTGTTGAGTAACCCAACCTACGGTAAATAAACCTCCCCGTAGCTGTAATTCTCCAGGTTGTTCCCTTCCGTTCTGCTCCTCCCTTGCGGGAGGCAAATGATTCGTCTTGCATCAATGACCCAGAATAAAGCCTCACCGATGGCCAGGAACGCAGAGGTTTCCCCATTCTTTAGGTCGTGTTTCGCACTGGGCGTACTATTGGACTTAATCGACTTGTGCCCATCTAAATCTAAATCTAGAGCAGCGTTCCTTCTGTCCCGTTTCCAATCTTGGCGACTTTGTGTTACTTGGCACCTCCAATCCAAAGAAAATTCCGTTTATCCAGCCTGCCTGGGTACCACTCTCCAACCGTGGAATCCTTGAACAGATAAAGGAGAATATTAGTACTTTCTCCCTCTTTTTAAACATTCTTAATATTTCTTAATACTTTTTAGTATTTTTAATATTCAAAGTTTAAATCATTTTAAATTGATTGGGGTTTTAAATTTGTCTGGGCCAAACTATTTAATTCGATTTTATCTCTGTTTTTTAAATTTTGTATGTATGTATTTTATTGTTGGCTGTTCACCGCCCTGAGTCCTTCGGGAGTAGGGCGGTATATAAATTAAATAAAAGTAAAAAGTAAAGTAAAAGTAGTTCAGAGCTGGGGTCCTTGATGCTCTCCGAGCTGGGTGGTTGATTTAGTTTATTTATTTTATTATTTATTAATTCAATTTATATGCCGCCTTTCTCCGGTTTCCGGGCAGATGTTTCGTAACCCTGAGCCTTTGGAGAGGGGCGGCATATAAAATAAATAATTAAATTAAATTAAATTAAATTAAATTAAATTAAATTAAATTAAATTAAATTAAATTATTAAATTAAATTAAATTAAATTAAATTAAATTAAATTAAATTAAATTAAATTAAATTAAATGGCTTAGAATTTTTATTGGTGAATTTTATGGGTAAGGGGTTTTAAATTGGGGAAAGCCATTGGATTTAATTTTGTTTTAAATGCATTTTAATGTTTGTATTGGATGTTTCTTAATCTTGGCTGTTCACCGCCCCGAGTCCTTCGGGAGAGGGGGCGGTATAAAAATTTAATAAATAAATAAATTAAATTAAATTAAATTAAATTATTAACTTAAATTAAAATAAATAATTAAATTAAATTAAATTAAATTAAATTAAATTAAATTAAATTAAACCCAACTAGGGAATATCATCAGTGCTAGAAGGGAGTGCGGGAGGAGGAGGAGGAGGAGGAGGAAGAGAACAGTGACTATGGTCGTGATGGCGAACCGATGGCATGCATGCCACAGGTGACAGGTGGAGCCATGTCGCCTGGCACTCCAGCTTAGCTCCGGGAGTCTCTGGAGGCTGGGGACAGCAAAAAACATTACTTCCTGTCCAACTGGAAGTTGGGAAATGGGCCATTTCGGTCCTCCGGAGAGCCTCCGAGGAGGTGGGGAAGGCTGTTTTCACCCTCCCCAGATGCAGAGAGAGGATCTGAAGCCAGGTGAGAAAGAAAAACGGGGCCATTGTGTGCCAAGAGCGGGGGAGGGGGGGCACGTGCATGCACATGAACCTCCCCTGCCCCCCCCCCCCCGCCTTCCTGACACGTGATGGCAAAAAGGTCCAGAATAGCCATCACTGGACTATGGGGTCCTTGGTGATATCTCTGCTTGGATTTTTTTTTTCCTGACCTTTCATGACCCAACTGGGTTATATCATCAGCACTGGAAGGGAAGAGCAACCTCCCCCCCGCCCACTCCTTTCTAGCACTGATGATGTTAGCTAGCGGGGTCATGAAACATCTGCAAGGAAACAACCGGGCTCAGGGAGCACCGAGGACCCCGCAGTTCAGGCCTGAGGTACAAATATCCTCTGCTACTTATTCCTTACTTTCCTGGACAGGTTTTAGGGGGAGGAGTAGCCATGGGGCTCCTGACGGTCTCTGGGGCTTGGTTGTTGGTTTTTTTTTTTTTTTTTTTGCTGACCCGATTAAACATCAGTGCTAGAAAGGAGTGTGGTATGTGGAGAGGAAGAGGAAGAGGAAGAGGAAGAGGAGATAAGGGGGTGGGTGGGCTTCTTCATGCTCTCCGAGTTTGGTTGTTTTTCTGCAGACGTCTCATGACCCAACTAGGGCACATCCTCGGTGCTAGAAGGAGTGTGGTGGCGGGGAGGAGGGGGAGGAGGAGGAGGAGGAGGAGGAGGCCTGTGGGGTCCTTGGTTGCTTTTATGCAGATGTTTCATCACCCAAACTGGATACCATCATGTCAGCACTGTTCCCTAGTTGAATCATGAAATGCCTGCAAAAATATTACCAGAAAGGACCCCACAGTCCTCCTCCTCCTTCCTCCTTTCCACAAACCTCCCTCTCTTCTAGCACTGATAATGTTGCCTAGTTGGGTCATGAGATGTCTGCAGGAAAACAACCAAACTCAGACCAAGGACCTTACAGTCGTCGTCGTCCTCCTCCTCCTCCTTCCTCCCTCCTTCCTTTCCACAAATCTCCCTCTCTTCTAGCACTGATAATGTTGCCTAGTTGGGTCATGAGATGTCTGCAAGGAAAACAACCAAACTCAGAGAACACCAAGGACCCCACAGTCCTTTTCCTCCTCCTCCTCCTCCTCCTCCTCCTCCTCCTCCTCCTCCTCCTCCTCCTCCTCCTCCTCCTCCTTTCCACAAACCTCCCTCTCTTCTAGCACTGATAATGTTGCCTAGTTGGGTCATGAGATGTCTGCAGGAAAAGAACCAAACTCAGAGAACACCAAGGACCCCACAGTCCTCCTCCTCCTCCTCCTCCTCCTCCTCCTCCTCCTCCTCCTCCTCCCCCCCTCCTTTCCACAAACCTCCCTCTCTTCTAGCACTGATAATGTTGCCTAGTTGGGTCATGAGATGTCTGCAGGAAAAGAACCAAACTCAGAGAACACCAAGGACCCCACAGTCCTTTTCCTCCTCCTCCTCCTCCTCCTCCTCCTCTCCCCCCTCCTTTCCACAAACCTCCCTCTCTTCTAGCACTGATAATGTTGCCTACTTGGGTCATGAAACATCTGCCAGAAAACCACCCAGCTCAGATACCACCCTATGATACTAAAATTGTCCTTTTTAAAAAAAAAAACAAATAAAGATGAAGGCTTCTCTCGATGTAAGACGACGGCTCAGCCACTTCCTGTTCGCACATTCCGGTGAGGCTTTGGGGTGGATCCGAAAGGGTTAGCCTTTCTTCGAGTCGACTTCCTTTGCCAAATTGGGGCTGGGAGGAAACAGCCCGAGATGAACTCAAAAAAGACAGAACAAAATGTGCTGGGTCGAAGTTAGCTTATTCAGTCCTTGGCACGGAGCGACCGACCGACTGTAACAAACGAAAGAGTGAGCCAGGATGAAAAAACGAATTTATCTTTCATTTAAGCAAGTTTCAATTCACAGGAAAAGGCCTTGATTTTCTGGGTTTGATAAAAGTTGCAAAAAAAAAAAAAGGCGACACGAAAAAGTGGTACTGATCAGGCCTCGATTTACAACTGTTCGGGGAATCGTTCGAAGTTACAGCATTGAAACAAAAAAAAGCGACTTACGACCATTTTTCACAATTACGACTGTTGCAACATCCCTAAAAATCACTTGATCAACCGACTCGTATTTATGATGGTCGCAAAGTCCCCGGGGTCACGTGTGATCCCGTTTTGCGACCTCCTGACAAGCTAAGTCAACGGGGACGCCGGATTCGCTTTAAAGACCGTGTTCCTAACGGAACAACGGCAGGGATTCACTTAACAATGACGGGTGGTGAGCTCGTAAAAAGCAGAGGTGGTATTTGCCGGTTCTCCGAACCACTCAAAATTTCCGCTACGGGTTCGCCAGAACCGATTCGAACCGGCTGAATACCACATCTGCGTAAACGGTAACAAAACTCACGGAGCCCAGTTTTCCTCTCACGAAGTGAGTTTTGTTACCGTTTACGCAGATGTGGTATTCAGCCGGTTCGGATCGCTTCTGGCGAACCAGTAGCGGAAATTTTGAGTGGTTCGGAGAACCGGCAAATACCACCCGCCATTGTTAAGTGAATCCCTGCTGTTGTTCCGTTAGGAACACGGTCTTTAAAGCGAATCCAGCGAATGTGGGCGGGGTCGCATGTGTGCATGCCCACACACATAATTCAATTTGGGCCCCCCCATGCATGCGCGTGCGACCCCCGCTTTTGGCATGCAATGGCACGGTGGGCCAGATAGGCCCGTTTTTTTTGCCCTCCCCAGGCTCCAGAGACTTTCTTGGAGCCTGGGGAGGGCGAAAACAGCCTTCCTCACTCCACCCCCCCGGAGGCCCTCCAGAGGCCGGAAACGGCTTGTTTCCCGTCTTTTGGTGGGACTGGAAATTAGCTGGCTGGCGTGGCGCATGGGCGCTGGAGCTGAACTAGGGCAACGCTGACGTGCCCACAGATACGGCTCCGCGTTCCATAGGTTTGCCATCACGGTCCTAGGTTGAGGACTACTTGTAAAGGGCTGCCGTTCCTCTAACTACGCCACCCATGCTGCTTTTTTTCCTTGGCCCAGGATGGATGCACCCCACTCTCCGTGGATTATGGGCCCGGTGCACCAATGTCCGGCCGGTGACTTATGCCAAGGGTCGAGTTGCTGAGGAGGAAGAACGGAGAGCTGAAATTCCCAGCGAACTTGAGGTAACAATTTCTGACAGAAAATTTCTCAGTAACTGACCGATGTGACACTTTAGGACAATGTGTCTCAATTTTGGCAACTTGAAGATGGGTGGGCTTCAATTCCCAGAATTCCCCAGCCAGCAATGCTGGCTGGGGAATTCTGGGAGTTGAAGTCCACTTATCTTCAAGTTATTAAGGTACAACAACACTGTTTTAGGCACTACCGAATTCCATCTCAATTCACACTTGGAGGGATTACTGAGCCTCGGATCCATCCATGGGGAATCCCTCACAGCACAGAAAATGTTTTTGAAGGTCGCACCTGTCATTTGGGTTCGGCCAGTCTAGAGAAAAGAAGGACTAGGGGTGACATGTTAGTATTCCAGGATTTGAGGGGCTGCCCCAAAGAAGAGTGGGGTGGGGTGGGGAATCAAGCTATCCTCCAAAGCACCTGAGGGCAGGACAAGAAGCAGCGGATGGAAACTCATCAAGGAGAGAAACGACCTAGAACGAAGGAGAAACTTCCTGACAGTGAGAAGAATTCACCAGTGGAACAGCTTGCCACCAGAAGTTTGTGGATGCTCCAACACTGGAAGTTTTTAAGAAGAGATTGGATAACCATTTGTCTAAAATGGTATAAGGTTTCCTGCCTAAGCAGAGGGTTGGACTAGAAGATCTCCAAGGTCCCTTCCAACTCTGTTATTCTATTCTATTCTATTCTATTCTATTCTATTCTATTCTATTCTATTCTATTCTATTCTATTCTATTCTATTCTATTCTATTCCATTCCATTCCATTCCATTCCATTCCATTCCGTATATTCTCTCTTCTCTTCCCTTCCCTTCCCTTCCGTATTTTCTCTCTTCTCTTCTATTCTATTTCATTCCGTATTTTCTCTTCTCTTCTCTTCTCTTCTCTTCTCTTCTCTTCTCTTCTCTTCTCTTCTCTTCTCTTCTCTTCTCTTCTCTCATTCTATTCTATTCCATTCTATTCCATATTTTCTCTCTTCTCTTCTCTTCTCTTCTCTTCTCTTCTCTTCTCTTCTCTTTTCTTCTCTTCTCTCATTCTATTCTATTCCATTCTATTCCATATTTTCTCTCCTCCTCTCTTCTCTTCTCTTCTCTTCTCTTCTCTTCTCTTCTCTTCTCTTCTCTCTTCTCTTCTCCTCTTCTCTCCTCTCATTCTATTCTATTCTATTCTATTCTATTCTATTCTATTCTATTCTATTCTATTCTATTCTATTCTATTCTATTCTATTCTTTTTTTCTCTTCTCTTCTCTTCTCTTCTCTTCTCTTCTCTTCTCTTCTCTTCCATTCCATTCCATTCCATTCCATTCCATTCCATTCCATTCCATTCCTGACTTGCCCCGATGTCTGAGATGGGGAATGCTCATACCCGAGCAAAACCCACAAGACAACATTTGTGAGAGAACAGGGGGAAAAAATCCAGTGTCTTTTTTATTTTTTAAGGAAGAACCTAGCGGAAAAAAAAAAAATTAAAAAAATGTTGTCCAAATGAGCAAAGCAGCTCTTAGGAAGCTTTGGATGCCGGGCGACCAATTCTAAAGTATTCGGTTTAACCCGAACTTGATGTGGTCTTCCCCAGTTGAGAGTGCAATGGGGGAGGGAAAAGGAAGAGGTGGGCGGGTGCCTTTCATGTGTAATTTTGGGTGCTGAAAGGAGTTGACGGGAACGGCACAACCTGCGACATCTGCCGGCAGACACAACTGTGAAAACACTTTCCCCCCCACAATATTCCGGTGTTGGAGTGCAGAATTCCCCCCAATGAGTCATTTGCGGACTCAAATGAGCCCTTTTCCCGGTATCTTGTTATCTGACTTTTGTGCTTAAATTAGGGCGTTGCCCATTAACCGTATGAGATCGGCCCATTGCACAGGAATGATACTTTATTCATTTTTTTAGATATTTTTTTTTTTAAATCCAGCCTTGATTTATTTTATGAGTAACTCAAGGCACCTGACAAATCTAATACTCCCTCGTCCTATTTTCCCCAAAACAAGAAGCCTATGATTTGGCAGTCTCCTGGTGATTGGCTCAAAGTCACCCAGCTGGCTTTCATGCCTAAGGTGGGTCTAGAACTCCCAGTCTCCAGGTGATTGGCTCAAAGTCACCCAGCTGGCTTTCATGCCTAAGGTGGGACTAGAACTCCCAGTCTCCAGGTGATTGGCTCAAAGTCACCCAGCCGGCTTTCATGCCTAAGGCAGGACTAGAACTCCCAGTCTCCTGGTGATTGGCCCAAAGTCACCCAGCCGGCTTTCATGCCTAAGACGGGACTAGAACTCCCAGTCTCCAGGTGATTGGCCCAAAGTCTCCCAGCCGGCTTTCATGCTTAAGGCAGGACTAGAACTCCCTGTCTCCTGGTAATTGGCCCAAAGTCTCCCAACTCACTTTCAGGCCTAAGGCAGAACTAGAACTCCCCATCTCCTGATGATTGGCCCAAAGTCTCCCAGCTGGCTTTTATGCCTAAGGCAGAACTAAAACTCACCGTCTCCTGGTGATTGGCCCAGTCACCCAGCCGGCTTTCATGCCTACGGCAGCACTAGAACTCCCAGTCTCCTGGTTATTGGCCCAAAATCACCCAGCCGGCTTTCATGTCTAAGGCAGAACTAGAACTCACCATCTCCCAATATCTAGGCCTCCATTTTAATCAATCACAAAGTAAGGCATAAGGACAACCCTGCATCCAGTTCGTATTTGCCCTTGAAAGCTTGGCTGGAAGAGGGACTAATGTCAGAGCCTGACGGATTGTCTTCTTGGAGGTGTCCTTCATGATGAATGTCCTTATGATGACTATGATCACGATTGACCACTTATATGATAAAAGTGACAAAGCGATTTTTACGTACACCGAGAGCTTATAAAACCGAAGGCAAATTCCTTGTAGCTCCAATCACACTTGGCCAGTAAAGAATATTCTATTCTATTTAACCTCTTCGGTCCTTTACGTCTTCGCTTCACAATTCGCGAGGTTTGACGTTCTGTCTTTTTTTCTACAGGAGCTGCGGGCAGCTGAGGAACCGAGCGGACCTCCGGTGGGCTCCTCGGGTGAGTCCTGAGTCCTCCAGAGCAGGGATCTCCAACGTTGGCAACTTTAAGACTTGTGGACTTCAACTCCCAGAATTCCTGCTGAGGAATTCTGGGAGTTGAAGTCCACAAGTCTTAAAGTTGCCAACATTGGAGACCCAAGCTCCAGAGTGTCTCATATTTGGCGCTCATTCCTTCTCCTTCTCGTCCTCCGAAAAAGGAGATGTAGAAACTTCTTGACGGAGTCTTGGTCTTCCTTGCAGAAATATCCCTAGAGACGACTGAGGAAGAAGCTCGCCCAAGCTTGGTGATATCTGAAGAGAGGTAAAAGTTACCTGCCTGGCCAGAGGTGGGATAGCACTTACCTTCCCTAACTGTTCGCAAATGTGCAGTACTCGCGCATTACGTCCGGGCGGGTGGTGTTGTGACTTAGGCTTCCTGAGTCATTATAAGACACAATTAGTCCCAAACAAACCTATTTTATTGTAACAGTTGAGAATTACGTCCATTCCCAGCTGAGTCCCAATTGGTTGCAAAAGAAGTCCTTCGGAAGAAGTCCTTCGGGATAATCACCAACCGTTATCTTCTTTGACACCCTGCCAAAGGCCTTACTTGGCAAAGACCCACGGAGTTCAGAAACAAACAAGAGATGCCGACTGGAAACAGAGTTAGCAACGTTGCTTTCCTGCAAAAAGTCTCAAGTGCCTTTGTTTCTCTTTTAAGCCTTATGGGAGGGGCCAATCATCTCCTGGCCTTACTCCCGAGTGGTCCCTTTTGCTTTAGCTGCTCTTGCCTTCTGGCAGCTCTGCGCATGCTTGCGCTAGGAACAGGCTCCTCCTGTTCCTCTGCCTCTCTGATGTTCGACTTGGGGGGCTCTGGAGTCCGCGCATCACTCCCAGATGGTCCTGGGACCCATGTCTGCCTCCGACGCAGAGCCCTCATCCAGGCCTTCCCCAAACTCCAGGACTGGCCCATGTTCCTCCCCAGCCTCCTCACTGTCCGACTCCGCTGCCAGTTCCGCGGGCTGCTGGCGGACCACAACAGGTGGGCGGAGCCTCCCGCAGTCACCACTACCACACCCAAAGGCAGGACAGGAAGCAACAGATGGAAACGAATCAAGGAGAGAAGCAACCTAGTATTAAGGAGAATTTTCCCGACAGTTAAAACAATTCACCAGTGGAACAGCTTGCCACCAGAAGTTCTGAATGCTCCATCGCTGGAAGTTTTAAGAGGACATTGGAGCGCTAAATGTCTGGAATGATCCAGGGTCTCCTGCTTGAGCAGGGGGTCGGACTAGAAGACCTCCAAGGTCCCTTCCAGTTTTCTTCTGATGGATTGATCCGATTCTTCCCTTCCCTCCCTAACAGGATTCTCCTAGAACCGGAAAGCGGGATTTTGCCCGTCGTGCCTGAACTCCCTGAAATAAGTTTTGAGTTGCCGCTGGAGAAGGACGTGATCACCTTGGGCTACGTCCGCAGGTAAGGTGGGCGGCCCTCCTCCCTGCCTCCTGCTCCTGCCCCACCTCTAAAGGCCGGATTCCTTGGCTTTGCCAAAAATGGTTTTTTCCCCCCTTCTTTTAAGGGTTTCGAAAGAGCCGTTTCTTTTTAAAAAATGAAAAAAAAATTAGTTTTATCTTTTCTCAAGAAGCAGCTGTGAAGAGGGTATAAGTAGTGGTGGAAGAGAGGAGTTAATGGAGGAATTCCTTCCTTCCTTCCTCTTTACCTTCCATACTTTCTTCCCTCCTCCTCCCCTTCCTTCCTTCTCTTTTTTTTTCCTTCTTTACCTTCCTCCCTCCTTTCCTTTCTTTTCTTTCCTTCCTCTTTACCTTCCCTCTGCCTTCCTTCCTCCCTCATCCTTCCTTCCTTCCCTCTCCCTCCTCCTCCCCTTCCTTCCTTTCTTCCTTCATCTTCCTCCCTCCCTCCTTTTTCCTTCCTTCTTTAGCTTCCCTACTTTTCCTTCTTTCCTTCCTCCTTCCCTCTCGTTCTTCCTTCCTTTCCTCCCTCTCCCTTCTCCTCCCTTTTCTTTTTCTTCTTTACCTTCCCTCTACCTTCCTCCCTCTCCTTTTCCTTTTCCTCTTTACCTTCCCTTTGCCTTCCTCCCTCCCTCCCTCTCGTCCTTCCATCCCTCTCTCCGTCCTCCCCTTCTTCCTTTTTTCTTCCTTCACCTCCCTCCCTTCCTCTTCCTTTCTTTTCCTTCCTTCCTCTTTAGCTTCCCTACCTTTCCTTCTTTCCTTCCTCCCTCCCTCTCATCCTTCCTTTCTTTCCTCCCTCTCTCCCTCCTCTTCCTTCCTTCCTTTTTTTTACTTCTTTACCTTCCCTCTACCTTCCTCCCTCCCTCCTTTCCTTCCCTCCTTTTTACCTTCCTTCTGCCTGCCTTCCTCCCATCTTTCCTTCCTTTCCTCCCTCCCTCTCCGTCCTCTTCCTTCCTTTTTTCTTCCTTCACCTTCCCTCTCTACTTTCCTCCCTCCCTCCCTCCTTTCCTTACCTTTCTTTTCCTTCCTTCCTCTTTACCTTCCCTCTGCCTTCCTCCCTCCTCCTCCTCCTTCCTCCCTCCTTTCCTTTTTTTTCTTTCCTTTCTCTCTGTCTCTTTTCTTTCACCCTCTTCTGTCCCAAGGCCCAAACCACTTGTAGCACGAGGGCAAAACCGTCTCCTCTGGCTTTTTCCTGGCAGGTTGGTAGCAGCCAAACTGGAAGAGGTTGAAGAAGTGGATTTCGACCAGTTGGTGCCCCTCACGGCGTCCCGAGCTGTGGTCAGCCGTTTTTTCTACATGTGTTTGGGTGCGTGTTTCTTAGGATCCCCATCATTGCTAATTTCCCCTCATTTAGGCATTTTTTATAGGCCCTTTCTTTATTCCCCCCACCCCCCAACTTTACGAGTTACAAGAAAACCAACTTCTAGTCCGTTTGAGTTTCCTGGGTCCCGTATGTGGCATGAGGGCTGGGAAGTGAGAAATATATTACCACGTTTCTCATTTGCCATCTTGCAAACCCAGGTTTCGCTCCGATGCGAAAGCACGAAAATATTTAAAATACAGGCGGTCCTCGACTTACGACTGTATTTAAGCTCAGAATTACGGACGTAAAGTTGTGCCGTTTGTTAAAATGGGTCACTTGACCAATTTTTTTTAGCTGTTAAGAGAATCACGGCGGTCCTTATAACGAAGGACTTAAGGTGGTTAAGCAAACATGGCAGTTACTAAGTGAACAATTAACCAGTGGAACAACTTGCCTCCAGAAGTTGTGAATGCTCCAACACTGGAAGCTTTTAAGAAGATGTTGGATAACCATTTGTCTGAAGTGGTGTAGGGTTTCCTGCCTAAGCAGAGGGTTGGACTAGAAGACCTCCAAGGTCCCTTCCAACTCTGTTATTCTATTCTACAGTGTCTTTCTTTTCCCTAGTTTTGGCCGCGGCTCAGATCCTGAGCTTGGAACAAAAGGAGGCTTATGGTCGGATCATCATTAAGCCAGGAGCGCATTTCCCTCAGAGCTAGCAAATTCAGCTCTGACAAGATTCCGATGCCTTCACCCCAAAACAGCTGCCTCCTTGATGAAGATTCAGGCTTGCCGGGAAGACCCCGATTTTGTGTTCCAGGTGAAATTTTTGGATTAAACCAATGTATTTGCAGGTTACAGTTCGTTGCCTTTCCCTACTTTTTTTTTTTTTTTTTTTGGTAAATAAATCTGTTGAATTTCAAACTGCGAGCGGAGGTTTATCGTTTCTGAATTTCCAGTATAGATTGCTTTAAATATATATATCTATAGAGCCGAGATTGACAAAATAACTTTTTAAGGTGCTGGCTTAGAAACCAGGAGATGGTGAGTTCTAGACTCATCTAAAGTACGAAAGGCGACTGGGTGACTTTGGGCCAATCACCAGGAAATTGTGAGTTCTAGTCTCACTTTAGGCATGAAAGCCAGCTAGGTAATTTTGGACTAATCACCAGAAGGTGGTGAGTTCTAGTCCCTCCTTAAGCATGAAAGCGACTAGGTGACTTTTGACTGATCACCAGGAGACGGTGAGTTCTAGTCCCTCCTTAAGAATGAATGTGACTAGGTGACTTATGTCCAATCACCAGGAGACGGTGAGTTCTAGTCCCACCTTAAGCATGAAAGTGACTAGGTGACTTTTGACCGATCACCAGGAGACAGTGAGTTCTAGTCCCTCCTTAAGCATGAAAGTGACTACGTGACTTTTGACCGATCACCAGGAGACAGTGAGTTCTAGTCCCTCCTTAAGAATGAATGTGACTAGGTGACATATGTCCAATCACCAGGAGACGGTGAGTTCTAGTCCTACCTTAAGCATGAAAGTGACTAGGTGACTTATGATTAATCACCAGGAGACGGTGAGTTCTAGTCCCACCTTAAGCATGAAAGTGACGTGACTTTTGACCAATCACCAGGAGACGGTGAGTTCTAGTCCCTCCTTAAGAATGAATGTGACTAGGTGACTTATGTCCAATCACCAGGAGACAGTGAGTTCTAGTCCCTCCTTAAGCATGAAAGTGACTACGTGACTTTTGACCGATCACCAGGAGACAGTGAGTTCTAGTCCCACCTTAAGCATGAAAGCGACTAGGTGACTTATGACCAATCACCAGGAGACGGTGAGTTCTAGTCCCTCCTTAAGAATGAATGTGACTAGGTGACATATGTCCAATCACCAGGAGACGGTGAGTTCTAGTCCTACCTTAAGCATGAAAGTGACTAGGTGACTTATGATTAATCACCAGGAGACGGTGAGTTCTAGTCCCACCTTAAGCATGAAAGTGACTACGTGACTTTTGACCAATCACCAGGAGATGGTGAGTTCTAGTCCCACCTTAAGCATGAAAGTGACTAGGTGACTTTTGACTGATCACCAGGAGACGGTGAGTTCTAGTCCCTCCTTAAGAATGAATGTGACTAGGTGACTTTTGACTGATCACCAGGAGACGGTGAGTTCTAGTCCCTCCTTAAGCATGAAAGCGACTAGGTGACTTGACCGATCACCAGAAGACAGGGAGTTCTAGTTCCATTTAGACGTGAAAGCCAGCTGGGTGACTTTGGGCCAATCACCAGGAAACGCCGAGTTCTTATCACGCCTCAGGTATGAACGCCGTCTGGGTGGCTTGAGATCAGTCCGTATCTCTCAGCCCAACCCACCTCAGAGGATTGTCGTTGCGGGGAAAAACAGGAGGAGGAGGAAATAGGCGTGTGAGCCACCTTGCGTTATTTACAAAGTAATAAATAAAAGCGAGATTAAAAAAAAAACCTAATAAAAACGCACAACGAAAGTCTTCCTTAGCTTTCATGACAGCCACTACAACAAGCCGATTGCCTGTCGTAGATTTTTTGGGGTTGATTTTTTTTCCTCACACATCATTCTTTCCACAGTTTCTCTTACATATACAATATGGCTGCCTTTCCATTCATTTTTTTTTTAAAAATCTGGCAAGACTGTCTGCTGGGGGGAAAAAAAATAAATAAAGGGAACTATTTAGGCTAGGGATCTTAACAAATCCCTTACTAAGTCTTTCGGGATGCTTAACCCTCTTTGCGACATGGAGACACTTTACGGGAAGCCGCCTCGAGTGAAACAAAAGCTTTTCATTTTATTACAAGGTACTGCATACAGTATACTTTTAATCTTCCATTACGAGAAAAATTCCAAGGCCAAACCAGAAAGTTAAAAACCTTACATACAAATGACCGAAGAAGAGTTGATTCGTGAGAACCGTTGCTTTTGTGGCAGAAATCCAGCTGGGGGCAAAAAAAAAAAAAACCAACCCAACGACAACATGGAAAAACCACATTCAGCAAAAAGGACGACGATCCCTCGTTCCAGAACTGATGAACTTTGTGCATACAAATCTGGACCCCTTGTGAAACAACAATGTGGGGGCAGTCCAGGAAAGCTTCCCCGGAGCGATGCCGAAGGCCAAATGATGGCAAAATTCCCAGCTTTTTTCTTCTTCTTTTTTTTGGCAACAGGCAAAAATATATATATATATATATATAATAACAGTTGTGATCACCGTGAAAAAAATAAAAAAGACTGCTATTCACAACAGGGCAAAGCGGTCGAAGAGCAAAGCGACTGCCTGGTTGTGTGTCCTGCGCCAAGAAACAGTTTGCAGAGTTGTGTTTTTGCATCCGGGTGTGAATGCTAGGGCTAACATTGGCACAGAAGGAGTACATCAAACCGGGATCTCAAACGGCACCAGGATTCGTGCATTTGGCTTCGGCGGGCGACACCGAGTTTGAAAATTGTGTTGCGATTGTGTTGGCAAACGCAGCAAATCTGACGGGTTGTTTTTTTTTGTTTTGTTTTTGTCTTCCTGAAATGGCAAAGGAGACGCCGTTTTTGCTGCCGTCTGCCCGTTTGAAGCCTCGGGTGTTTGAAAAAGTGAATTCCCTCGCAGGTAAAAAAATATCTAATTAGATATTTAAAAAATAGCTAATTAGATATAAAAATATTTCATTGCAAATCTCGCTGTGTGGCCGATCTGCTTTCCGAGTAGCCTGCGATGGGATTTTTTTAAAAAAGAGAGACTTTCTTTGGAAGTAAAAAACAACAACGAAGCAACCTCGGTGTGAGTTTTTTTTTCCCCCCGGTCTCACAAAACGTTTTGCCTTTAGAATGGCGTGACAGTCGGTAGGGAAAATAGCTGAGAAAATCCAGATATTTGAAATCCCGTTTAAGCAGCATTGAGCGGATGTTGCAAACAACGTCGGGGTATCGAGTGGTATTTTCAGCCGAAGAAAACGCGTTTGGTGGTGGAGAAAAAAAGAAAGAAATAAAAAAGGAGGAGAGAAAGAAAGACAGGAGGAAGAAAGAGCTAAACTGTGAAAAAAAAAAGATATCAAACAATATTGAATTGAAGCAACACAAACAACAACCACGCCCGGTTGCCATTCGGTACGCCAGATTTTGCATTCTGGATTGGGAGCGGGGTCCAAACCGAAGATGAAGATGCAAAAAACAAACAAAACAAAAAACCACGTGGTGCTTTGTATAACAGCCGGCTTCGAAAGTCCTCGAAAGTTGGACGACAGCGCCCCTTCTTGGCTGTTTTAAGCGGAGCCAATGGCCGCGTGGATCGAAGTGCCGACTTCCGGAGGGTTTGCCAGGACGGCTTTCTGAAACTCGGTGGGGCAGCGGGATGAGAGGCTGCCCAGCAGTGTAAGCAGGAGGTTCCTGGCTTCTGCAGAGACCAAAAGAAAGGAAGTTAGTTAGGGAAGCTGGCAAGATTGCGGTACTCAGCGGGCACCAGCTGGCACACAGTTCCTCTTTGCCTCGCCCGTTAAGCAGAGTGGCGAGGCAGATTTTAAAAAGACCTATGACAGGAAGTTCCTCGACTTAACAACCACAATGGAGTCCCCAAATTCTCTTGCTCAGCGAGACATCTGTTAAGTAAATTTTGCCCCCCCCCTCCCCGTTTTACGATCTTTCTTGCCACGGTCATTGAGTGAAGCCCTGCAGTTGTGTTAAGTTAGTGACACGGCTGTGAAGCGAATGGGGCTTCCCTATCGACTTGGCTCATCGGAAGGTCACCAAAAGGGAATCACGCGACCCACCGGGATACTGCGATCGTCATAACTACAGATCGGTTGCCGTATTCAAGAACCGAGAATAAGCGTTTGAATTTTGATCACGTGACCACCAGGGATGGTGCTATGGTTTAATGTACGAAAACTGGTCCTAAGCAGAGGTGGTAATCAGCCGGTTCGGGCTGTTGTTACGTGCGAAAACTGGCCCTAAGCAGAGGTGGTATTCAGCCAGTTCGGGCAGTTGTTACATATGAACTGGTCCTAAGCAGAGGTGGTATTCAGCCGGTTTGGGCAGTTGTTACATGCGAAAACTGGTCCTAAGCAGAGGTGGTATTCAGCCGGTTCGGGCGGTTGTTACGTGTTTAAACTGGTTCTAAGCAGAGGTGGTATTCAGCCGGTTCAGGCGGTTGTTACGTGTTTAAACTGGTCCTAAGCAGAGATGGTACTCAGCCGGTTCGGGCAGTTACTACGTGCAAAAACTGGTCCTAAGCAGAGGTGGTATTTAGCCAGTTTGTACCGGTTCAGACAAACCGGTAGCAGCAACTGTGGGTGACCACCCACGCCAGCATAATGCCATCCTATTTAGCCATGTTTTTTAGGATGGGCGCCTGCACAGAAGGCGCGCGAGTGAGCAAAGCATATGCACAGAAGGCAAGGCACATGCGTGGAAGATGCATGCAGTGAACCAGTGGTAAATATTATGAAACCCACGGCTGGTCCTAAGTCACTTTTTTTTTTCAGCGCCGTCGGAACTACAAACGGTCCCTAAACGGACTGTCGTAAGTTCGAGGGCTCCCTGTTAGCAAATTATTTCGAGAGTTTACTCGCTGTTCAGAGTTTGTCGGGAGGAATGCTTATCTTTGTCTATATAGGCCAAGGCTTTCCCAACTTTAAGACCGGTGGACTTTGACTCCTACAATTTCCCAGCCAGCCCTAACAGCTGAACAGCTGCGGGGCTTCACTTAACAACTGTGGCACGAGAAAGGTCATAAAACGGAGCAAAAATTCACTTCATGTTTTGCTTAGCACCAAAATGTTTGGGGCTCCATTACGGTCGTAATACCTGTAACGTGTTCGGTTCTGATGGGGGCCCAGATCCACCCTCCCCTCCATCTCGCTGGATTCACCCCAGTGTCCCTTTTCACCGACCGCCTCTGCCTCCTTCGCCCATCCAGACAGTTGAGTACCGTGGGGAGGAGGGGTCACAGGGAAACACTCCCCACCCCGAAGGGATGTCACGTACCTGTTGGAAGATTTTTGCAAGCAAGGACAGGACCGCTGCTTCTCACGATCTCTGGAATCTGTTGCAATACCTTTCCGGAGAGAAAAATCCCCCAGAAAACTACATTACAGGGAGTCCTTCGACTTACAACTCCAGGAAGTCCTCGAGTTACGACCACAATTGAGCCCAGAATTTATGTTTCAAAGCGAAACATTTGTTACGGGAGTTTTTGCCCCGTATGACGACTATTTCTTGCCACGGCTGTTAAAAGAGAATCAAGGCGGTTGTTAAGTGAGTCACACGGTTGTCAAGTTGAATCTGGTTCCCCCGTTGACTTTGCTCGTCGGAAAGGTCGCAAAAAGGGAATCGCGTGACACACACACACACTCAGGACATGGCGAACTGTCATAAATACGAGTCATTTGCCAAATGTCTGAATTTTGATGACGTGACCACAACTGTTGTAAGTGTGAAAAACAGTCATAAGTCACATTTTCGGGGCCGTTGTTAACTTTGAACAGTCACTAAACGAACTGTTGTAAGTCAACCTCTGCCTGTATTTGTTTAGCGGCCGTTCCAAGTTACAACGGTCATGATAAAAGGGACTGAACGGCCATTTTTCATGCTTCCGATCGCTGCGGCATCCCTGCGGTTCCAATCCAAATTCAGACACTGGCCAACTGACTTGTATTTATGATGGTTGTAGAGTCCCGGGGGGGGGGGGGGGGGATTACGCGATCCCCTGTTGCGACCTTCCGACGAGCAAACTTCAACGGGGGAGCCAGATTCACTTAACGACCACGTGACTAACTGAACCGCTGCAGGGATTCACCAAACAACCACGGCAAGGAAGGTTGTCAAATTCGTTTAACCGATGTTTCGCGGAGCAACAGAAATTCTGGGCTCCGTTCCGGTCGTACGTAGAGGACTAGTAGTTGCCTTTCCCCAGTCTTTTCCAGAAAGGATAAGGCATACCTCAAACATTATCCCACATTGTCTCATCAGCTGGTGGTACCTCAAGAGCAGTTGTAAGGCAGGGAAAGAGGATTAACAGAAGGGACCTTGGAGGTCTTCTAGTCCAACCCCGTTTAGGCAGGGAACCCGACACCACTTCAGACAAATGGTTATCCAACATCTTCTTAAAAACTGCCAGTGTTGGAGCATTCACAACTTCTGGTGGCAAGCTGTTCCACTGGTGAATTGTTCTAACTGTCAGGAAATTTCTCCTTAGTTCTAAGTTGCTTCTCTCCTTGATTAGTTTCCATCCATCGCTTCTTGTCCTGCCCTCAGGTGCTTTGGAGAATAGCTTGACTCCCTCCTCTTTGTGGATGTCACTGTGTGACCGTACACCGTGCAGTCACTGTCAGAGGGATCTTGGAGTCTTAGTGGACAACCAGTTAAATATGAGCCGGCAGTGTGCGGCAGCAGCCAAAAAAGCCAACGCAATCCTAAATTGCATTAACAGAGGGATACAATCAAGATCAAGTGAGGTACTAATACCACTCTATAAAGTCTAGAGTACTGTATCTACACTATAAAAAAGATGTTGAGACTCTAGAACAGGGGTCAGCAACCTGCGCCTCTGGAGCTGCATGTGGCTCTTTCATCCCTCTGCTGTGGCTCCTTGTCGCCCGTCGGCTCTACAATTGATAGGGCTTTCGGTTAGGACAGTGTTGTGGCTCCGTTACCGGAGCCTGTGTCATCGTCAGGAGAGGACTCCAAGAGTGAAGGGGAGGAGTTGGCAAGGCCTCCCTCTCCAGGACCCTCCTCTCTGGCAATGCCTTTGGTGTCCGCCGAAGGGCAAGAGATAGGGCCGGGGCCAAGCACGTCCACGCAGCCACAGATGGACAGTGATGAGGGTAATGAGTCTTGGCTGGATCCACGCCAGCGTCGCAGAGATAAGCGCGCGCAACAGAAGAAAGGCGTGCCCGAGATTAGGCTGAGTCACTGGACCACGCCCCACAAGGTATAAAAGGGAGCGTGGTGGCCTGTCAAACCTTGTGACGAACAAAGCTGAAAGCTTCCACGCCATTCTGCATTGCCGGACTTTTGCTATCAACTTTGCTGGATTATCTCTGGACTTGATTGACTCCGTAATTATTGAGCTGCTTTCCTTTGATGTATCAGAAGTGGGGAGAAGTTCTCTCTCCTCTTTGTAAATAATAAACTCTTGGCAGGCAGCCACTAGGTTGTTGCCAAGTTCCGTTATCATAAGGAAAAGGATTTTGCCGGCTGGTTTGGTCTTTTAACTCCTGAACGTCTGTTGGTGTGTGTGCGTGGGGTTGGGGACAGAACAGACAGGTAGAGGAAAAAGGACGCTGTGCTAGGAGGAGACTCTATGGTGAGGGAACTGGATTTCCGGTCGGCTCCAGAATTGAATGAGGGGCTTCCGGTTAGGATTTTTGTGGCTCTTTTGAGTGTTTTAAGGTTGCCGACTCTCGCTCTAGAAAGAATGCAGAGAAGAGCAACCAAGGATGATTAGGGGACTGGAGGCTCAAACATACGACGAACGGTTGCAGGAACTGGGCCTGGCTAGTCTAGTGAAGAGAAGGACCAGGGGAGACAGGATAGCAGTCTTCCAGTATTTGGGGGGCTGCCCCAGAGAGGAAGGGGGTCAAGCTATTTTCCAAAGCATCCGAAGGCCAGACAAAGGAATAATGGATGGAAACCGATCAACCTGGAAATAAGGAGTAATTTTCTGACAGTGAGAACAATCAACCAATTGCCTTCGGAAGTTGTGGGAGCTTCATCTCTGGAGGCTTTCAAGAAGAGACTGGACTGCCACCGGTCAGAAATGGTGAAGAAACACCAAAAAATGGTCTAAGCGGAGTTGGCTATTCCTGCCAGCAGAAGCCGGAGCAAAGTACACCCCACCTCTCTGCTCTGTAAACACGGAAAAAATCTCCCGGACTTTCCAAAACTTGGGGAAAAATAAACAACCCAATTCCAGGAACCGGAGAGGAATGGCCTACAACTTCAAACTTGGGGTTGATACCTTGAATGAATCCCATCTATAGTTGGTCCTCGACTTACGACATCAATTGATCTCCCAAATTTCTGTTGGTTAAGTGACTTGTCCCATTTTACGACCTCTCTTGCCACAGTTGTTAACGCTGGGGTTGTTAAGTGAGGAACATGATAGTGAAGGGAATCTGGCTCCCTTCTCCTTCCCCCCCCCCCGCCCGTTGACTTTGCTCGCCAGAAGGTCACAAAAGAAGATCCCGTGTGAGCCTTGGGAAACTAAAACCGTCATAAATATGGATGTTGCCCAGAGTCCGAATTTTTGATCACCTGACCATTGGAACGCTGCAATGGTCATAAGTGTGAAAAAGGATCCTAAATCACTTTTTTTCCCAGTGGCATCGTATCTCTGAATGGTCACTAAATGAACTGTTGCCCACAGGTAGTCCTCCACGTACAACCGTTCCTTTAGTGACTGTTCAAGGTTACAACAGCCCTGAACGAAGTGACTTACAAACCGTTTGTCATCCCGTTGAAGCCTCCTGATGGGCCACATGATCAAAACTTGAACCCTCTTGGCAACCAATTTATGACCGTCGCACTGTCCTGGGGTCTTAGGATTCCCCCTTTTGCGACCTTCCGATGAGCAGAGTCAACGGGGGGGGGGGGGGGGAACCAGATTCATTGAACAACTGCATGATTCACTTAACAACCGCTGTGGATTCGCTTCCCTAGGGCAAAAGGTCATAAAATGGGACGCAACTCGCTTAAGGACGGCCACAGAAATGTGGGACTTGACTGTCGTTAGTCGTCGAGGACTTACCTGGATTCGGGTGTCAAGCTTCCTTCTCAAAGCATGGCCGAGATGACGAGTGAAGGGCAAACCAACTTGAGAGGGAGCCAATCCCCTAAAGACAGGGGGGATCCCCAACCCACGGGGCATTGCCATGGACTGGCAACGGGCCACGGCATGCCGAAAACCGGGCCGCGCAAACAAGCGAAGCCCGATCCGTGGGATGCAGGCAGAAGTGGTATTCAGCCGGTTTGGACCGGTTCATCCGTACCGGTAGCGGAAATTGCAGCACGCAAAATCACATCTTCTCCAGTCCGTGGAAAAACCACTTTCCAAGGAACCGGTCCCTAGTGCCCCAAAAGTTGTGGGCCGCTACCCCTAAGGACTTCCCCTTCCTGGTGGGACAGAGACTCACCTGCGACGGGTCGTTTTCGTAGATAAAGGTGATACAACGGTAGACGGTTTTGTATTCCTCAAAGTCCTCTCTCAGCGGCAGGGCGCGAAGCAGGACAGGGAAAACCTGTTGAGAGAGAGGGTTAGAGGACAAGCCAGCGATTCAAGAGTCAGGAGGTTCACGATCCTGTAGGGATCCTAACATGGTTTGGCTCCTTATCAAGCGATTTAAAAAAAAAACTTGCATTTCCTCGTAGACTAAGCCAGGGTTTTCCCCAAACTTGGCAACTTTTAAGACTTGTGGACTTCAACTCCCAGAATTCCCCGGCCGGCATGTTTAATATTTCTTGGTTTAAATAAAAAAGAGTATTGCTTCATGCTTAAGTGCCATTCTAGATACCAAGAGATGGTGAGTTCTAGTTCTAGGCATGAAAGCCGGCTGGGTGACTTGGGCCAATCAGCAGGAGACTCTGAGTTCTAGTTCCACCTTAGGCATGGAAGTCATCTGAGTGTCTTTGGGCCAATCATCAGGTGCCTGGGAGTTCTAGTCCTGTCTTAGGTATGGAAGCCATCTGTCATTGGGCCAATCACCAGGCGCCTGGGAGTTCTAGTTCTACTTTAGGCATAAGAGCTGGCTGGGTGTCCTTGGGCCAATCATCAGGCGCCTGGGAGTTCTAGTTCCACCTTAGGCATGAAAGCTGGCTGAGTGTCTTTGATCCAATCATCAGGCGCCTGGGAGTTCTAGTTCCACCTTAGGCATGAGAGTTGGCTGGGTGTCCTTGGGCCAATCATCAGGACCTGGGAGTTCTAGTTCTACTTTAGGCATAAGAGCTGGCTGGGTGTCCTTGGGCCAATCATCAGGACCTGGGAGTTCTAGTTCTACTTTAGGCATAAGAGCTGGCTGGGTGTCCTTGGGCCAATCATCAGGCGCCTGGGAGTTCTAGTTCCACCTTAGGCATGAGAGTTGGCTGGGTGTCCTTGGGTCAATTATCAGGAGTTCTAGTTCTACTTTAGCCATAAGAGCTGGCTGGGTGTCCTTGGGCCAATCATCAGGAGCCTGTGAGTTCTAGTTCCACCTCAGGCACGGAAGCCATCTGAGTCACTTTCGGCCAATCACCAGGTGACTGTGAATTTTAGTCCTGCCTTAGGCATGAAGCATGGCTGGGTGACTTTGGGCCAATCACCAGGAGATGGTGAGTTCTAGTCCTGCCTTAGGCCTGAAAGCCGGTTGGGTGACTTTTGAGTCAATCCCTCTCTCTCAGAACTAACCCACCTCACAGGGTTGTGATGAGGAAAAGAGGAAGAAGTATTAATACTTAAGTATTAATTAAGTATTAAGTATAAATACTTAAGTATTAAGTACGTTCTCCGCCTTGGGTTACTGATCAAGTAATAAAGGCGGGATTTTAAAAAAAAATTGAAGACAGTAAATAAAACAACAAGCCAACCAAATAGCTAATTCCACCTTACTAACCAGGATGAAAAAATACCTCCTGTTGTAGTTTCCGTCCATGGTGGTAGCCCTGCGGACCTTCCCTCCGCGCTCACACAGACACACAAAAATTGTGTTTTACCTGTTCAACGGGCATTCCTCCAGGATTGGTCATTAGCATCCTCGCAACGGCCCCGCAAACGTTGTCAGTTACTCGGTTGTTTCGCTCTTGAGAAATGAGATTGGATAAAAGCGCCAGAATTTTGGGATAGTATCTGGCCAGGTCAAAAGAGGTTAAGGGAAAAAAAATTGTGTATGTGTTGTGTTGTGTTGTGTGTGTAGAGAAAGGCACACACACTCTGTTCCTTCCTGGGGCAATGTATTGTACAGCTCGACATATGATCACAACTCAGCCCAGAATTTCGGTCGCCTGAGACCGTCGTTAAGTGAGTTTTGCCCCGTTCAAACGACCTTCCTTGCTGCCGTCGCAAACTGAATCATGGCAGTTGTTAAGTGAACTTTGCTTCCCCCTGTTGACTTTGCTGGTCCGAAAGGGGATCGCGTGACCCTGGGAACGCTTGCAACTGTCGTAAATACGAGTCAGGGGCCGAGAGTCTGAATTTCGAATCACGTGACCGCCAGGAATGCCTCGACAGTCGTTAAGTGTGGAAAACTAAGTCACTTTTTTCCCCCCCAGTGCCGTTGTGACTTTGAACGGTCGCTAAACGAACCGTTGTTAAGTCGAGGACTAGCTGTATACGTAAAATAAATTAATAGAATCTCGGAGAATTCAACGGTGTGAATCTCCCACCGTCTCTTTTTACGGCCCTGATATGATAGAAGAGGTTGGTTTTTGAGTTTCTTCCTCTGTCCGTTGTGCAGCTCTGGGCTATGCCGGCTCTTATCTAATCGTTTCGTAAACTGGCTCTTCTTCCCGGTCCCCCAAGGCCATTCCCACGTATGATTTCAGCCCTCCCTCCCTCCCCCCGTGCGGATGGGATCAAGGATACTCATACATGGCTTCCCTGCCGTGCTCTGCCAGGACGCCCAGCCCGAAGACGGCATTGCTGCGTACTTCTTGGTCCTCGTCGCGGGCCGCCCCCATCAGCAAGGGCAGCAGGTGGGGTACGAAAGAGCTGGAGGCTCCTCCCAGGCCCTGGACTGTTTCTGCAATGACGCCCACGGCGAAGGATTTGTCCGCGGTGGAACAGGAAGGTTTCTGCAAAAGGAGAACGGGAAGAAAGGAAGGAGTGAGTTGAGAGAGAGAGAGAGAGAGAGAGAGAGAGAGAGAGAAGTTTGCTCTTGGTCTGAATGCAGAAGGGTAGTCCCAAAGGCAATTTGTTTTTCCTTGAAGGGGTTTCGCTCCTCATCCAAGAAGCTTCTTCAGTTCTGAGTGAATGGTGGAGAACGGAAGGATTTCTATTCCTTTGCAGTCATCTGGTCGTTAGTAGTCTCTCTGAGAGTCACTGAAGCCGCTTGGAGGCTTATCTGTGTCCTCCCTCTGAATCAGAGTGCAAATGGGTGAGGAACTTTTTTTTGAAACTGCCGAAAGGACGGAGTTGTAAACCTCTTGGGGAAAAAAAAGCATTTTTGGGACATCCGTGACCTGGGTGACGGAGAATCTCCAGAGACACGAGGAAGGGGGAAGCAAAGCCAGAGCATGTGTGCTTGGAGTAAACCTCGTAGTAGAGGGAGGCGGGGAGGGGGGCAGCGATAGGATGGTCGGCTGGGGGTTCCAAAGGAGCAGAAATATTAATATTCTTTTGAAGAGTTTGGTCCTTTTATACTAGGAAGAGAAGAGAAGGGAGGAAGGAAGGAAGGAAGGGAAAGGAGGGAGGGGGGGAAGAGGGGGTGGAAAGTGGAAGGGAGGGAGGAAGGAAAGGAAGAAGAAAAAGGGAGGGAGGGAGGGAGGGGAAGGAGTGAGGAAGAGGGAGGGAAAGGAGGGAGGGGAAGGTGGAAGGAAGGAAAGGAGGGAGGGAGGAAAGGAAGAGAAGGGAGGAAGGGAGGGGAAGAAGTGAGGAAGAGGGAGGGGAAGGTGGAAGGAAGGAAAGGAGGGAGGGAGGAAAGGAAGAGAAGGGAGGAAGGGAGGGGAAGGAGTGAGGAAGAGGGAGGGGAAGGTGGAAGGAAGGAAAGGAGGGAGGGAGGAAAGGAAGAGAAAGGAGTGAGGAAGAGGGAGGGAAAGGAGGAGAAGGTGGAAGAAAGGAAAGGAGGGAGGAAGGAAAGGAAAAAAAGGGAGGAAGGGAGGGGAAGGAGTGAGGAAGAGGGAGGGAAAGGAGGGTGGGGAAGGTGGAAGGAAGGAAAGGAGGGAGGAAGGAATGGAAGAAAAGGGAGGAAGGGAGGGGAAGGAGTGAGGAAGAGGGAGGGGAAGGTGGAAGGAAGGAAAGGAGGGAGGAAGGAATGGAAGAAAAGGGAGGAAGGGAGGGAAAGGAGTGAGGGAGGGTGGAAAGAAGGAAAGGAAGATAAGAGAAAGGGAGGGAGGGAGGGAGGAAGAAGAGGAAGGGGAGAGGGGAAGGGGAGGAAGGAAGGGAATGCAGTGAGGAAGGGAGGGAGGGAGGGAAGAAGGGGAAGGAGGGAAGGGAACAAGCGAGGGAGGGAAGGAAAGGCCCCAATTGCCATTAATTGAAGATGGCCTTCAAGAATGACTCCCCCCCCCCCCCCCAAAGAGTAATTTTGGGGCAGAATTGATGAGCCCAAAGCACAAACACAAGCAAGGCCTCCTTGAGACAAACCAAAAGACCAAATTCTCCGGCCACACCTGCTGGAAGGACAGGTAAAGGGAAGAGCCACAAATCCACCATCCCAAGACACAAAAAAAAAAAACTGAGTTTAACATTGTAAGTTGCCTCGTGCCAAGACGGGGCGGCAAACCGGTTGAATACAATAATAATAATTAAAAAAAAACCCCTAAGCTCACCATCTTATTGAGGAGTAACGGCAAGAAGCCGGCAAAGTAGGGAGCGAAGACGTCGCCTCCGGTCGCTTCGGCGAGGATGGGGATCAACTCCCCGGCGTACTCGATCAGCATGCAGTCGTATTCCGCCTGCTGGGGAGAGGAGCAGGGGTAGAGGGAGGGGTGAAGTTTTGGCGTTCTTCGAACCCAGGACCCTGCCTCTCCCTCACCTCCGACGGAGGCCCAAGATGGAGGCTCTCAAACCCAGGATCCCATCTCTCCCTCACCTCCGACGGAGGACAAAGATGGAGGCTCTCCCGTCCCATCATCCTTCCCCTTGGCGGCCGCCTTCGGAGACGAGAGCGGTGGGCTAAGATCTGGGCACCGTCCTCGGGTAGGAAAAAGTGGAGGCCCCACCCCCACCCCAAACTGCAGGGAGTCCTTGAGATAGACATAGACATAGATAGATAGATAGATAGATAGATGATGATAGATAGACAAACAGTGATATAGATAGAGTGATATAGATAGATAGAGTGATATAGATAGATAGATAGATAGATAGATAGATAGACAGTGATATAGATATAGAGATAGATAGATATAGAGAGATTGATATAGATAGAGATAAACATATAGATAAGACATACGGTAGATAGATATAGATATATAAATAGAGATAGATAGATTGATATAGAGATAGAGATAGATATACTGTATGTATATATATATATATATATATATATATATATATATATATAGACAGAGAGAGAGAGAGATAGTGATAGACAGAGATAGAGATAGAGATATAGATAGTGAGATAGATAGAGTGATATAGATAGACAGTGATATAGATAGACAGTGATATAGAGATAGAGACAGACTGATATATATAGATAGATAGAGATAGATATAGAGATCGAGATATAGAGATCGAGATAGAGATAAACAGATATAGATAAGAGATATGGTAGATAGATATAGATAGATATCTATCTCTATATCTCTATCTATCACTATCTCTATATATATATCTATATACAGTATATCTATCTCTATATATCAATCTCTCTATTAGATTGATATATAGAGATAGATATACTGTATATAGATATATATATAGAGAGAGAGAGATAGAGATATAGTGATAGATAGAGATAGAGATATAGAGAGATAGAGAGATAGATGGTAGATAGATATAGAGAGAGACATAGATATAGATATGTAGATAGATAGATATAGATTTTTTTAGTCACACTAGATGCTGTTTTAGGACCTCTTTCCAGAGCACGATACCAGTGTCTTTTGAGATTGAAGGATGCCAATGACTAGATAGAGATGATAGAGATATAGATCTCTGATCTACTTATCTACCTATCTTCTTAAAATTATATATATATATATATATATATATATATATATATATATATATATATATATATATATATATATGCAGTGTGGCCGTTAAGAGAAGACAGTGGCTGCAAAATGAACGTGGCGGTCATTAAATGAACACCATCATCGTTCGATGGGATCGGAGAGGATGGATTCCCAATCTTACTTCGTCATTGTCATCATCTTCATCTTCCTCGTTGTCCTGACAGGCTACCTACAGAGGGGAAGGAGAGTGAAAATTCCATTTTTTTTACACACCGAATCAGACTGTTTTGTTTGCCCACAAAGATGCCCACCGGCTACGCGGAGTTTGGATCCGATGTTTAGACTGGGAGAAGTTCACGGACCGCCCTCTGCGCCCAGGGCTACAAACAAGAGTCCTCGACTTACGACCAGAATGGGAACCCCAAAATTTCTGTTGCTACGCAAGGCCAATTGAGTGAGTTTGGGCCCATTTTTTTTAGGACTTTGGCCAGTGTCGTTCAGCGAATCGCCGCGGCCGTTCAGTGACTCGTGCGGTCGTTAAGCGAATCCGGCTCCCCCACTGACTTTGCTCGTCAGAAGGTCGCAAAAGGCCGAGTTGGCCGACAAGCACCTGAATTTTGATCGCAGGAACACGGGGAGGTTGAAACGGTTGTTAAGTGTGAAAAGGGCCGTAAGTCTCTTTTTTTTTGTCAGTGCTGTTGTGACCTTGAGCTCAAGGAAAGGTCGTAAGTCGAGGAGTTTGTGTAATGCAGTGGAGGAGGAAGAGGAAGGGGAGGGGGAGGAAGAGGAAGAAGGCTCACTTTCTGTTCGAGCACCTCCCGCACCACCCGGCAGAGGTCGATCAGCTGGGCCGGCTCCAGAAGGACGTCCCTCTTGCACTCCTTCACCACTTTGGCCAGGACCTCCAGGACGGCCATGACCACCTCGCGCTCGTGGTCCTCCTGCGCTCCTTTCAGGTAGATGGGCAGCAGGGTGGAGACCAGCTTCTGAAAGGCTGTTGGGAGGGAGGGAAAGAGGGGAGGAAGGGAGGAGGGAGGGAGGTGGGAATGAGAAGGAAGAAGAGAGAGAGAGAGGGAGGGAGGGAGGGAGGAAAAAAGAGAAGGACGGAAGGACAGAGTAAGGGAGGTGGGAAGGAGAGAGAGGGAGAGAGGGAAGGAGGAGATAAGAGGGGAGGGAAGAAGGAAGGAGGGAGGTGGGAATGAGAAGGAAGAAGAGAGAGAGGGAGGAAGGAAGAAAAAAAAGTACGGAAGGACAGAGTAAGGGAGGTGGGAAGGAGAGAGAGGGAGAGAGGGAAGGAGGAGATAAGAGGGGAGGAAGGAAGGAAGGAGGGAGGTGGGAATGAGAAGGAAGAAGAGAGAGAGGGGGGAGTAAGTAAAATAGAGGAGGAAGGAAGGTTGGAGTAAGGGAGGTGGGAAGGAGAGGGAGGGAGGGAGGGAAGGGGGGAATAAGAGGGGAGGAAGGAAGGAAGGAAGGAGGGAGGTGGGAATGAGAAGGAAGAAGAGAGAGAGGGAGGAAGGAAGAAAAAAAAGAAGTACGGAAGGACAGAGTAAGGGAGGTGGGAAGGAGAGGGAGGAAGGGAAGGAGGAGATAAGGGAAGGAAGGAAGGAGGGAAGTGGGTATGAGAAGAAAGAGAGGGAGGGAAGGAAGGAGAGAGAGGGAGTATGGAAAAAAGAGAAGGAAGGATGGAGGAAGGGAGGGAGGGAGGTGGGAATGAGAAGGAAGAAAGGGAAGGAAGGATGGAGGGAGGAAAGAAGAAAAGCAAGGAAGTGGGAATGAGAAAGAAGAAGAGAGAGAGAGTTAAGGGAAAAGAGAAGGAAAGACGGAGTAAGGGAGGTAGGAATGAGAGGGAGAGAGGAAAGGAGGAGAGAAGAGGGGAGGAAGGAAGGAGGGAGGAAAGGAGAAGGACAAGGAAGGGAAGGAGGGAGGGAATGAGAAAGAAGGAAAGTGAGAGACGGAGTAAGGAAAAGGAGAAGGAAGGATGGACGGAGTAAGGGAGGTGGGAATGAGAGGGAGGGAGGGAAGGAAGAGAGAAGAGGGGAAAAAGGAAAGAAGGAGAGAGAGAAGGAATAAGGAAAAAGAGAAGGAAGGAAGGACGGAGGAAGGAAGGTGGGAATGAGAGGGAGGGAGTGAAGGATGGAGGGAAGAGAAGAAGGAGGGAGGGAGGAAAAAGGGGAGGAAAAGGAAGGGAGAGGAAAGGGAAGGAGGGGTGGGAGAAAGCAAAGAGAGAGAGAGGGAAGGGAAGTAGAAGGAGGGAGGGAAGAGAAGAAGGAGGGAGGAAAAAGGAAGGAAGGAGAGGAAAAAAGATAGAAAAGAGAAAAGGAGGAGGGATGGAGGAAGGAAGGAAGGAAAAAGGACAGGAGGGAGGGAGGGTGAGAGAAAGGAAGGGAGAGAGAAGGCAGAGGAGGGAACAAGAGGAGAGGGAGGAAAGGGAAAGAGGAAGGAGGAAAGGAAGGGAAGACCGGAGGGAGAGAGGGAGGAAAACAAGCAAAGGAATGAATAACGCAACCTTTTAAGACCCCTGACCTGTCTGTCATCAGGAGCAACCTGATGAGCGATGCCCTTCCGGATAGCCAAATGCCGCCATCTTCCTCCCGGGACGCCCCATTGGCAAGTTTTTTTTTGGGGGGGGGGCCCTCTCAACACCCCCTCCTGGCAACCCACTCACCCGCCACGTGAGTTTCGGACGGCTCCTGCTCACACACCCGATGCAGCGAAACGATGAACTGTCCCAGGGCTTCGAACGCGGCTTTCCGTACCCGAATGTGGGGGCACTAAAAAAAAGGAGCAGACCCCCCCCCCATGAGAGATCAGAAGACCCCCCCCACTCCCCAATGTAGGATGCTGCAATTTGTGAGCGCTCGCCTCACAATCAGGAGGCTGTGAGTTCGATCCTAAGTAGAGGCAGATATTTCTCTCTCTGGGCATGATGAGAATATATCTGCCGAACAAAACTCCGCACTGGCGATCAGAACAGCATCCGGCCAGTAAACACTCAACTCCATTCAGTTGCCCAGACTCCACCCCGCAAGGCATTATGGTCATTAAAAGATGATGATGATGATTAGAACTATACAGACAGTCCTCGACGTACGACCAAGAATAGAGTCTACTCGTTTCGGGTGGCATGTCATGGACCGTCGTAAAATGGGTCGTGTCGCCGCTCGCCTTCTGGACCTGTACAGGCAGTCGTTCGCTTAAGACGGCAAATTGAGGCCAAAGTTTTCGTGGCTAAGCAAAGCACCCGTTCAATGAGCTGCGTCCCAGTTTACAACCTTTTTGCCACGGTCGTTAAGCGGATTGCGGCGGTTAAACGAATGACACGGTCAGTGAGCGAATCTGGCTTTCCTTCCCCATTGGCTCGGCTTCTCAGAAGATGGCTGGGAAGATCGCCAAAAGGGATCCCATGATCCCGTGGTGTATAACCATGGTAAATGGGCAAATTTTGATCATGGGACCCCGGGGATGTTCCCACGGTCGTAAGTATGAAAACCAGTCATAAGTCAGGGCTTTTTTTTTCCCAGCGCAGTTGTAACTTTGGTCACTGAACGAATGGTTGGTAAGTCGAGGATTATCTATACAGGAAATCTTTGACATATGACCGTAAACGGAACCCTGGCCATTAGGGTTTTACAACATAATGGTCGATGTCAAAACGTTTTTCGAGGTGGTCGTAAAACAAACACAGCAGTCGTTAAGTGAACCAAGATGCGGTTTTCTAGCAAAACGGTTGTAAAACCGAGTCACGTGACCGCAGGACGCTGCAAATGACCCTAAATGCATCCGTTTGGCTGCACCTACAAGCTTTGCTCACATGACTATGGAGGGGACCCGACTGTCAAAATGTCAAAACCCAGGTCATAAGTTCTTTTTTTCCATGGCAGTTCCAAACGGTTGCTAAGCGGACAGTCGTAAGTTGAGGACTACTTGTAAAACATACAATGATTCGAGGCGGTTCAGTCTCATTCAGCTTTTCTTGAGTGATGGTCTTTCCAAAGACCACCCCTCAAAAATTTTTTTTCCTGCAAGCGATAACCGTCCTCCCGGGTCATGGCCCGGCCTTACCGGCAGTAACTGGGACACTTCCTGGAACGAGGTCTCGATGTAAGGCAGGAAGGGCATACTGAGGAAAAGAAAAAGAGAAAGGAACAAAGGAAGGAACAAAGGAAGGAACAAAGGAAAAATGAAGAATTTCTGGAGCAAAACAGCTTTTTTCCAAGTTGCTCTGCCAAGTTGCTTGGTTCCAATCGCCAGGAGACGGGGAATTCTAGTCCTGCCTTAGACATGAAAGCCGACTGGGTGACTTTGAGCCAATCACCAGGAGACTGGGAATTCTAGTCCCACCTTAGGCATGAAAGGCAGCTGGGTGACTTTGAGCTAATCACCAGGAGACTGGGAATTCTAGTACCACCTTAGACATGAAAGCTGGCTGGGTGACTTTGGGCCAATCACCAGGAGACTGGGAATTCTAGTACCACCTTAGGCATGAAAGCTGGCTGGCTGACTTTGAGCCAATCACCAGGAGACTGGGAATTCTAGTACCACCTTAGGCATGAAAGCCGGCTTGGTGACTTTGAGCCAAACACCAGGGGCCTGGGAATTCTAGTCCCACCTTAGGCATGAAAGCCGGCTGGCTGACTTTGGGCCAATCACCAGGAGACTGGGAATTCTAGTACCACCTTAGGCATGAAAGCCAGCTGGCTGACTTTGAGCCAATCACCAGGAGACTGGGAATTCTAGTCCCACCTTAGGCATGAAAGCCGGCTGGGTGACTTTGAGCCAATCACCAGGAGACTGGGAATTCTAGTACCACCTTAGGCATGAAAGCCGGCTGGGTGACTTTGAGCCAATCACCAGGAGACTGGGAATTCTAGTCCCACCTTAGGCATGAAAGCCGGCTGGGTGACTTTGAGCCAATCACCAGGAGACTGGGAATTCTAGTCCCACCTTAGGCATGAAAGCCGGCTGGGTGACTTTGAGCCAAACACCAGGGGCCTGGGAATTCTAGTCCCACCTTAGGCATGAAAGCCGGCTGGGTGACTTTGGGCCAATCACCAGGAGACTGGGAATTCTAGTACCACCTTAGGCATGAAAGCCAGCTGGCTGACTTTGAGCCAACCAGGAGACTGGGAATTCTAGTCCCACCTTAGGCATGAAAGCCGGCTGGGTGACTTTGGGCCAATCACCAGGAGACTGGGAATTCTAGTACCACCTTAGGCATGAAAGCTGGCTGGCTGACTTTGGGCCAATCACCAGGAGACTGGGAATTCTAGTACCACCTTAGGCATGAAAGCCAGCTGGCTGACTTTGGGCCAATCACCAGGAGACTGGGAATTCTAGTACCATCTTAGGCATGAAAGCCAGTCGGATGACTTTGGGCCGATCGATCTATCTCAGCCCAGCCTGCCTCACAAGGTTGTTGTTGTGTGGGGAAAAAAAACAGGAGGAGCAAGGAGCATTATATATGCTCGCCCCTTGAGTTATTTATAAAGGTGGCTTAATAACATCTAATAAATAAATAAATAAATATAGAGAATTTAGGAAAACCCGCAGAGATCTGAGTTACCAGATGCTGGCGGCGATTTCTCCCAGGGCTATGCAGGCGTCTTCCTTCTCGTCCATAAAGACACTTCGAACGCACATCCTAGGGGGGCAGAAGAAAAGCTGAAGCCCACTCACTTTAAAATAGCAGAGACCGCGAAACCCCGACCTCAAATGGAAGTTTCTAGTCCACATGAACATTTTTATGTTTCTAGTCCACATGAATGCTGAGGACATTTTTTCGAACAGGAAGATAGCGCCCAGGGACAGGCCGTCCTCGACTTCACGACCACCACCGAGCCCGACATTTCAGTGGTTAAGTGTGACCCTGGTTAAGGGAGTTTGATCCCCGTTTGACGACCTTTCTTGCCGAGGTTGCTAAGCGAATCGCTGCCGCTGTTAAATGAACAACATGGTTGTGAAGTGAATCTGGCTTCCCCACCGATTTGGCTCGTCAGAAGGTCGCAAAAGGGGGGGATCACACAACCGTCATAAAGATGAGTCGGCTGCTGCCAAAGCGTCTGAATTTGGATCTTGGGACCGTGGGGATGCCCGCAAACGGCCATTAAAGTGTGAAAAATGCTCATATTTCACTTTTTTTCAACGCCGTCGTTAACTTTGAACGGTCACTAAAGGAGCCGTTGTTAAGTCGAGGAGTATCTGTACAAGCTCAGAAACCGGGAAGGAAGGTAACGAAACTCGCACTCGTGCCCTTATCCTGCATCTGTCCGTCCCACGAAAAAAGGCGCAGCTTTTTTTTCAGAGGACGAAACAAATTTGAGGGACAAAACCAATTTTTGTGGGATGAAACAAATATGGGACCCCAATAAACCCTCATCCCGGGATGAAGAAAATTACCCCAAGGCGTCCGAATCTTCTTCATCTTCCTCGTCGGTAAGAGTTTCTTCCCCTTCCACCTCTGCTTCCTCTTCCTCGTCGTCAAATAACAGGAAGGAGTTTCCCGAATTGAGAGGGGGCTACGAGAAAAAACAAAACAAAAAAAACAATAGCGACTTTGGTTAGCGACGATCCACTATCTTCGTCAAATATCAAAGCAGCCCAGTGGGTTAGAATCCCAAATCGACGTATATCCATGAAGCTCCTCGGTGGCTCACTTCCCTAGCACTAACGCGGAAGGTGATTTTTCGTTCAAGTGGCATGTGCGTGATCATCGAACCGGTTGTTAAACCAATAGGATCCCACTACTGATCCCGAGACTTAAAATTTCAGTTCCCCTGCAGACAGAAGCGAAAACCCGAGTTTTAAGAAAAACAAAAACGAAAAGGCAGATTGTTTTATGGAGCAAATTATTCTGCCCCAGCTATGGACCCCAAAGAACGCAGCACACACAAACTCTATACAAAGCTTATTGTACTCAAATAACTCAGTCTTTTTCAACTAAAGGCTGTTAATAAACTTTCGAGCCCAGAAGCAATTTTGCGGAGAATCCAGACGTGAAGGAGAGTGAACTAAAGTTGTTCCCTACAGCTTGCTGCAATCGGCGTTCCTCCTTAAATAGGCTAAGGGAGTGGCCAATTTGCCCCAAGCCTTACTCTCGAGGAGACCTCCTCCTGAGGAGCCATTCCTGCCTTTTGACAGCTCTGCGCGCCCGGGCATCGAGAAGAGGCTCCTCCTCTTCTTCCTCTTTACTTATAGGCCCAGAAGCAATTTGCAGGTAACGGATAAGAGAACTAAGATCAAGACACGAAGGAGAGTGAACGAAGTTGTTCCCTGCAAATTGCTTCAGTTGGTGTTCCTTCTTAAATAGGCTAAGGGAGTGGCCAATTAGCCCCAAGCCTTACTCTCGAGGAGACCTCCTCCTGAGGAGCCACTCCTGCCTTTTGGCAGCTCTGTGTGCCCGTGCATCGAGAAGAGACTCCTCCTCTTTTTCCTCTTCACCCATGGAAGCTTCTGGAGGTTCTGAAGGCCCTGGCTGAATCCCTGCCTCTGGCACCACATCTTCTCCAGCCTCCTCACTGTCCGACTCGAGCGCCAGCTGCACAGACTGCTGGCACAGCACCACCCCAGCCTCCTCGTTGTCGGAATCAGCTACAATCTGCACAGGCCGCTGACAGGCCACAACACAAATTTAAGAAATCTGGGAGACTTAGAAGCAGAATGACAATGAAAACAATGGGTAGAAGGGAATGTCTATAGCTCAGGGTTGAACCGTGGGGTCCTTGTGGGGGATCTCTGAGCTGGTTTGTTTTCTCGCGGACGTCTCGTGACCCGTCTAGATAACAATATCAGTGCTATGAGGGATTACGGAATGGAGGAGGAAGAGGAGAACTGTGGGGTCCTTGGTGTTCTCTGAGCTGATTTGTTTTCTCGCGGACATCTCATGACCCAACTAGGTAACATCATCAGCGCTCAGAAGTGCGATTCGAAAGTCTAAAACTCAGCAATTGGAAGACCGGTTGGACTTCAACTCCCAGAATTCCCCAGCCCTAGACGGCAGGGGTGAGGGAACGCCGTCTCACCTTGGTGCCCTCGGTGGATTTGAGGGAATAAATCAAAAGCGTCGTTATCCGAGGCAAGTACGGGGTGATCGAATCCCCCATGACGTTCGCGAGAGAGCTGAAAAGGCTGTACCTAAAAGGCGGCAGAAGATCCTGGCTTAAAAAAAAGGCTCGTTTTGGGCGTTGACAACCCCAAAAAAATTAACATTATAGGTAGTCCTCGACTTACAATGATCTGTTTAGTGACTATTTGAAGTTACGACGGCACTTTAAAAAGTGACGTGACTGTTTTTCACGCATCTGCTGTCAGCAGCATCTCCCCCCCCCCCCGTGGTCACGTGATCGAAATTCTGACCAACTCGTATTTATGACGGTCGCAGTGTTCCAGGGGGGAGGGTCATGTGATTCCCACTTTGCGACCTTCCGACGAAGCCAGATTCACTTAACCACCGTCTTAACTTGCTTAACCACCGCAATGATTCACTCAACAACGGTAGTGAGGAAGATTGTAAAACAGGGCAAAAATTTACTTCACGGATGTCTCGCTTAGCGATGGAATGTTTGGCCTCGATTGTGGCCGTAAGTCGAGGACTACCTGTACACTGAGAACATTCTCCCACCCCCACCCCCGCAGCCGAGAAAAGTCCTGGGGTCATGTGATCACCATTCGCAACCTTTCCAGCCTCAAGGGGGACGTTGAATTTGCTTAATGACAGTCTGATTCACTTAACGACCTCCACTTACGATCGATCGCTTAGTGACCGTTCAAAGTTACAGCGGATCTCACAAAGCTTCTTACAAACCAGATTTGTGAGGAGAAAGAGTCCTTTTAACAAGCCCATAATCCCTTGCGGAGTGGAGTCTGGGCAACTGAATGGAGCCAGCAGAGTGTTTTTTAATGGCCAGATGCCTTTCCTGTCACCAATACGGAGTTTTGTTCAGCAGATATATTCTCAAGGTGCCCAGAAGGCACCTTCAAACATGGTGACAATTTCCCATCACTGAAAATTCACCCGTATACGGTAGACTGGGGTTCAAAAGGAACCCGAGACGAGAGGGAAAAAGTCACCACCAGGTGAAGGGGACGGCCCTGACAGACTTACGTGCATCGTCGCAAGTCTGGGTCGTCCACTCTGTCGCAGAGGTCCAGTCCAAGCTGGCAACACTTCTCGGAAAGCGGCCGGAAGATGTCGTTATCCAGGACGTTGGCAAGGATAGCCATTGTCTCTGCGAAACGGAACAGGGAGGTGTGGATAAATCAGAAATTTCTCGGCCGCGGCCATTTTGTGACACGTGGACTTCATCTCCCAGAATTCCCCAGCTAACAAGCCAAACGCAGTTCGCTTAACAACGGCTGCTTTCCCTGAGTGACCACTGCAAAAAAGGGTGTACTATTGGGCCGGTCACATAATGGGCGGGTTCCATTATGGCCGTAACTTGAGGACTATCTGTATAGACAGGTAGCCCTCGACTTAAGGACTACAATTGGGCTCAAAATTTCTCTTGTTAAGCCAGATAGTTGTCAAGTGCGTTTTGCCTCATTTTACGAACTTTCTCGCCACAGTCGTTAAGTGAATCCCTGCCATGGCTCAGTTAGCAACATGGTTGTTAAGTGAACCTGCCTTCCCCGTTGACTTTGCTTTGTCGGATTATGTGACCCCGGGACACTGCAACCATCATAAAATGCAACGGTCGTAAGTGTGAAAAACAATCCTGTCATATTTTCTTTTTTGAACTTCAAACGGTCACTTTTTGATGGGGAATTCTGGGGTTTTTCTATTGTTTTTAAACATTGTACGCCGCTCAGACGGACTGTGAGTTGGGTGGCCATATAAAACTATTTAATAAATAATATAATAAATCTTTATATATTTTTTTTGGGCAGTGGTTTGCTCTCTAAGCTTGTTTCAATTTAATTTAATTCAATTAATTTAATTTAATTTAATTCAATTTAATTTTTGAACATTTCATTAGCTGACTAAGTAACATCATTAAATGGATTTTCTTGTCCTGGTCTTCTTTACCAAGATAGATAGATAGATAGATAGATAGATAGATAGATAGATAAATAGATAGATAGATAAATAGATGCTATCTATCTATCTATCTATCTATCTATCTATCTATCTATTAAAAGGAAGAAACAGCTGCGATCACACACATTGCTTCTAGAAGCACGAAGCCGAAAACACCAGCCTGAAGATGACGAATGAGACTTCGTCGAAACGTTGCCAAGACACCTCCAATTTTACGCGGGAGAAAATCCGAATAACCAAAGACATACATACATACATACATACATAGTTATATTTTTTGAAGCTCTGAAGTACATTTAATTTCATCACTGATTTTAATTGACAAAGTAGCATATATATATATATATATATATATATATATATATATATATATATATATGTAATCTGTTTACAAACAGAATTATATACACTAACTAATGTACTGACATCAAATGGGTTCTGTAGAAATAAAGTCATCAATATGATCAAACATACAACACCAAGACAGAATAAAAAACAAGAGGAACAAAACAATGGGAAAGCCATCTTGCCTTATATAAGGGGAACAACAGACAAAATTAGCAAAGTACTACATAAACACAATATCAAAACCATATTTTGCACAGATAGAAAGATATCGTCCATTCTGAGAAACCCCAAAGACAAAATAGAATTAGAAGATCAAGGCATATACGAAATCCCGTGTGCTTCCTGCCCATCAACATACATTGGACAGACCAACAGAAGAATGAATGTGCGCATCGAGGAACACAAAAACTCAATACAAAAACAAGAACACACATCATCATTAGTTCAACACATAAATACAACAGGACACAATATTAATTTTAATAATACAAAAACAGTTGCAAAAATAGAACATCTCAAGAGCAGGATAATCAGAGAAGCAATTGAAATAGAAAAAAGACCATATTGCATGAATAAACGGGATGACACTTCACGTCTGCCTACTATTTGGAAATAGGACAAAAAAAATCCTGATGATGTAACCTAGTGTGGTAATGAGACGTTCAAAAATTAAATTGAACCAAGCTTGGAGAGCAAACCACTGCCAAAATCTAAAACCAGAGCTACAAGTATTTTCTCTTATTTCATCATAAATATTTTTCCAGTTGCACGATGAAGACCTTAAATTGACTTTTTAAAAAAATTATTAAGTTATTTTGGAAATCTTAAAAGCCAAAAGGCCGGGTACCCGATGCTTTTCATTTTAATGACAGCCGTAAGGGTTGTGAACGTTTTTCCATACCGACAGATTGTATCTGGACGGGCCTGAGTTCTTCCCGAGTGGTCAGCATGTAACTGGTCAGGTGCTCCATGATGGCTTGGAAATATGGCAGGAGAGATTCCTTGGCAGCCTGGGCTGGAGATCACAAGGGATGAGGATCAGCAGGGGACGGATTCCACCGGAAAGGATCTAAGGAATCTGGGGCGTGCATCCTGCCTTGCTATAGACAGATCTGTGAGCCAGTTTGGCTTAGTGAGGAAGGCACAGGGCTAGAAACTGGGGGACTGGGAGTTCTAGACTCGCCTTAAGCAGGACAGCCGGCTGGGTGACTTGGGGCCAACCACCAGGAGACGAGGAGTTCTAGTTCTGCCTTAGGCACCAAAGTACTTTGGGCCAACCACCAGGAGACGGGAAGTTCTTGTTTCAACTTAGGCACAAAAGTGACTTTGGGCCAATTACGAGGAAACGGGGAGTTCTAGTCCCGTCTTAGGCATGAAAATGACTTTGGGCCAATCACTAGGAGATGAGGAGTTCTAGTCCCGCCTTAGGCACGAAAGTGACTTTGGGCCAACTACCAGGAGACGGGGAGTTTTAGTCCCGCCTTAGGCACGAAAGAGACTTTGGGCCAATTACCAGGAGACGGGGAATTCTAGTCCCGCCTTAGGCACAAAAGTGACTTTGGGCCAACTACCAGGAGACAGGGAATTCTAGTCCCGCCTTAGGCACGAAAGCGACTTTGGGCCAATTACGAGGAAACGGGGAGTTCTAGTCCCGTCTTAGGCATGAAAATGACTTTGGGCCAATCACTAGGAGATGAGGAGTTCTAGTCCCGCCTTAGGCATGAAAGTGACTTTGGGCCAACTACCAGGACACGGGGAGTTCTAGTCCTGCCTTAGGCATGAAAGCCGGCTGGGTGACTTTGGGCCAATCACCAGGAGACGGTGAGTTCTAGTTCCACCTCAGGTGTAAAGGTGGGCCAGTTCCTCTCTCAGGGTGTATGCACATTTGGGTCTGTGTGTGTCAGGAGATCGGCCTACCAATGGCTCCGATGGCGCTAACTGCCAGCTCCTTGGTGCGGGGAGTTCCGGAGGAGGTCAAGGTGTCGAGCATCCTCTCCATCAGAGCTGGCAAGTAGGGCGCAATTTTGTCTTCTGTTGGGAGCAGAGAGAAATTTGTTAATAATTCAGCTATCATGTCACAATACAGGTAGTCCCGGATTTCCAACTGTTCCATTTAGTGACCGTTCGAAGTTACAACGGCACTGAAAAAAGGGACTCTATGACCGTTTTTCACACTTAATGACCGTCTGAAGCATTCCCACGGTCACGTGATTTACATTCGGATGCTTGGCAACGGGCTCACATTTACGACGGTCGCAGTGTCCCGGGGTCACATGATTCCCCCTTCCGACAAGCAAAGTCAACAGGGAAGCCAGATTCACTTAAGGACCATGGGACTAATTTAACAAACTGCAGCGTTTCACTTCACCAACGCGGCCAGAAGAGTCGTAAAATGGGGCAAATTTCTCCCTTAGCAACCAAAATTCTGGGCTCAATCGTGGTCATTAAGCCGAGGACCACCTGTACAGTTCAGAGCCACATTTTATTGTGTTTCTCGACCTGGGTCGTTTTAAGAGAGGTGGACTTCAACTCCCAGAATTCCCTAGTCTGCATAAAAGAATTCTGGGAGTTGAAGTCCTCCCCTCTTAAATTTCCTGCAGCAGAAGAACACAGCTTGAGGGCTTATGCTAAAACCTTTTAAGTGGTTCTCAATGTATGACCGTTCGCTTAACGACCATTGCAAAAAAAAAGTGTCATAAAATCGGATTGGTCACACAAACACTCGCTTAATGACCACAATTCCAGGCTCAATGATGGTCGTAAGTCGAGGACTACTTATGCAGGCCAGAAAATGGATTTATGTGGAAAATTAGGTTTCGGGAGTCTCACCCAGATTCTCCACAAAGTTCTCCAGAGCATAGTAGGCCTTGGCCAGGTGGGTGGTATGGGCCAGCTGGACTCCCTCCAGGTAGCGCAGCAGGAGAGGCATAATTTCGTCCGAAAAACGAGCGATGTCCGGCTACAGTTAGGAAAGATTAAAAAAAAATGAGGACAAAATTTAGCAACTCGATAAAAACTAAAGCATGGATTTTATAGGGCGAGCGGTCCTTCCTTTAATGGCCATTTGAAATTACGGGGCCTAAAAAAAGGGACTGAAGACCGCTCCTCCGTTTTATGACCGTCGCAGCTTTCCCGCGGTCGCAGAATCACAAGCTGGGAACTCGGGAACTCGTTCACCCAAATTTTGATCCTGTAAAGTGTGAAGATGTTGCACCGGTCGTAAGTGAGAGGACCGGTCGTCCCTTTTTTCAGGGCTGTCATAACTTCAGTCATTAAATGAATGTTTCCAAGTCGATAATGACCTGTGTGGATTTTTTTCATTTTTTAAAAATGTGAAGCCAACGAAAAGTCTATTTTTGGAATCAGGCAGCCCTGAAATCTGAGAAATAAATATATTAAATAAATTAATTAATTAAATAAACTAAATAAAAAGACCATGAATTGGTTTTGGGACTGAGGTGAATTTTCTTAATTTAATTAAATTTAATTTAATAACTTAATGAAATTTAATAATGTAATTTAATCTTTTAATTTAATTTAATTATTTGCGAGGACCGGTTATCACTTTTTTCAGGGCTGTCGTAACTTCGGTCATTAAATGAATGTTTCAAGTCGAGGATGACCTGTGTGGGGTTTTTAAAAAAAATTGAAGCCACCAAAAGTCCATTTTTGGAGTCAGGCAGCCCTGAAATCTGAGAGATAAATATATTAAATAAAAACCCAACGGATTGGTTTTGCGACTGAGGTAAAATTTTTCTTTCTTAATAACGGGATTCAAACTTTGGATTGCAGGGAGACGTGAAGCACAGGAGGCATCTGCCTGCAAATGGGAGCTTCGAACTTGGAGAGCATAAAGAGAAACATTATTTAATACTAGTCCCAAAAGTGGTTTTTTTCAAGAGGCAAACTGGACTTTCTGGTTTTTCTCTGAAGACGTTTCGCTTCTCATCCAAGAAGCTTCTTCAGCTCTGACTGGATTGTGAGGAACGGAAGGATTTATCCTCCTTGCAGACAGCTGGTCATTTGCATCCTTTTTAGAGAGTCGTTGAGGCCACTTGGAGGTTTATCTGTGTCCTCAGGATCACCTGAATAGTACAAATGGGTGTGGAGCCTTCTTGGAGCTGTTGAAAGGACCGTGTTGTAGACTGGAGATAGATGATGTCGCATCCTTCCCCCTCTGTTGAAAGAGGGATGTTCAATTTGGACATAGATGGCCTCTTTGAACCCTCTTTCAAACCAGTGTTCCTCTCTGTCCAAAATGGGGCCTTTGCTGTCTTCAAAAGAGTGGCCTTTGTCTTTTAAATGCAGATGGACGGCTGAAATAAGTCCTGATGGGTTTCTTCTATGTCGTGCCCTGCGGTTGTGAAGTGGTTGTTTTGTTTCCCCAATGTCCAGATCTGCACACGGCTCCCTGAATTGGACTGCATAGACCGCCTCAACGACTCTCTAAAAAAGGATGCAAATGACCAGCTGTCTCCAAGGAGTATTAAATCCTTCCGTCCTCCATCATCCAGTCGGAGCTGAAGAAGCTTCTTGGAGGAGAAGCAAAATGTCTTCAAGGAAAAACCAGATGCCTCTTGGGGACAACCATGACCTGGATGACTGAGAAATTTTGTTTGTTTGATTGTTTGTTTAATGACTCCGTAATCCCTTGCAGGGTGGAGTCTGAGCAACTGAACGGAGCAGAGTGTTTACTGGCCGGATGCCTTTCCTGTTCGCCAATGCGGAGTTTTCAGCAGATATATTCGCAACGTACCCAGAGAGAGAGAGAGAGAGAGAGAGAGAGAGAGAAATATCTGCCTCTACCTAGGATCGAACTCATAGCCTCCTGATTGTGAAGACGAGAGCTCCACCTCTAGGCCACCTGGATGACCGAGAATCTCCATGGATATTTAATAATAGCTTAACTTTTAATTTAATAAGTAGCCATTATTCAAATTATAAACTGCTTTCTCCTTTCACCTCACCTGCAGATTCTCGGAGAACTGGCCCAAGGCGAACAGTGCCGCATTGCGTACTACCTGGCTGTCGTCCATCAATGCTCGGCACACCACCTGGAGCATGGGCTGAAGATGTCTGTGGAGAGAAGGACATATATAAAGGAGACCAGAGCATCTCAAGAGAACCCCCGAGCCAAAATCGGGTTGGGGTTACGATTTACGGCTGTGATCTCCCTTATAGCCGTTAAGTCGAGGACTGTGTTCTGTCCCCGTTCCACTCACGCACCCCCACAGACGGCCCGGAGTTAATAAGCCACACCACAAAATTCTTTGAAAATAAAGCTGGCAGCAACCCAGTGGCTAGCTGCCAATTCAGACTTTACTCACACAAAACAAAGATTAGACTGCCAGCATTCCGATAAAACAGGCAGAGTTTTCAACAATACAAGGATTAATCCAAATGCAGTCCGATAAAGCAGGCAAAGTCCAGTAACGCAGAGATCATGGATTATTTCTAGTTTTTGCTCGTCACAAACTGAACCGGCCACCACACCCACATTTATACCCTGTGGGGTGTGGTCCAGTGACTCAGCTAATCTCTGGCACGCCTTCCCTTCTGCTGTGCACGCTTCTCCCTGCGCCTCTGCTGAGGGTCCAGCCAGCACTTATCTCCTTCGTCGCTGTCCACCTGTGGCTGAGGGGACGTGCTTGGCTCTGAGCCTATCGTTTGGCCTTCGGTGTCCTCCGGAGGCATTGCCAGAGAGGAGGGTCCTGGAAAGGGAGGCCTTGCCAACGCCTCTTCCTCACTCTCAGAGTCTGCATCTGTCGATAGCCCAGGCTCAGGCAACGGAGCCACAACACTCTGCCTGTGATTGGAACACAGGGCCTGATCGCAAACCGACCGGGTTACGTACTTGTTACGGATGTGATCTCCGCAGCCTTCGGCCAGCACCGCCAAACACATGAGGCCGGCCTTCCGGTGGTAAGGGTTGGGACTCAAAAGCGCCGGTTCCATTAGAGGGGTCTGGAGGAGGGGGGGGGGGCAAACCAACAGGAGTGCTATTAAGGCCTGGCTGGCCCCCTTTGTCGTCATTTTGAAACCCACCATCCCAAAAAAATGTTCCTACTCACCAGCTGGGGGAAAAGCTTTTCGGGGGGCAGGTATAGCGCCAGCATGTCAATCACCTGTTGGGGGGGAAGGAAAACGAAGGTTTGATGGCAGATCCTATAAGGCAGGTGCCTCCAAACTTGGGAAGGTTAAGACGGGTGGACTTCAACTCCCAGAATTCCCCAGCCAGCATAGCTCTGCTGGCTGGGGAATTCTGGGAGTTGAAGTCCACCCGTCTTAACCTTGTCAAGATTGGAGATTCGCTGCTCTAGATTCTCACGTGACCCTAAACCATAATCTGCTGTATTCTCTGTTTTGGGCATGGTGTAATCATAGCTCTGCTGGGAATAAGCCAAGATTTGTGGTTTATTGTGCTGGGGGAACTCCACCCATTGAATCGCACTCCACAAACTGCCGATTGAAGTGCAGCAGTCTTCAAAGTTTTGTACTGCAGCTCTGCTGGGAATAAGCCAAGATGTGTGGTTTCTTGTGCTGTAGGAACTCCACTTATTGAATCACACCCCACAAACCACTGATTGAAATTAAAGTTGCAAATTTGGAGAGCCCTCACTTGACCCTAACTAAACCATAATCTACTATAGTTTCTCTTGTTTGGGGCATAGTGTATCATAGCCCTGCTGGGAATAAGCCAAGATTTGGGGTTTATTGTGCTGAGGGAACTCCACTTGTTGAATCACACCCCACAAACTGCCGATTGAAGTCCAGCAGTCTTAAAGTTGCCAATTTGGAGAGCTCTCACTTGACTCTAAACCATAATCTGCTGTCGTTTCTGTTTTGGGCGTAGTGTATTGTCGCTCTGTGGGGAATAAGCCAAGATTTGTGGTTTATTGTGCTGTGGGAACTCAAACCATTGAATCACACTACACAAAACCGCCGCTCGAAGTCCACTTGTCTTACAGTGGCCAATTTTGGAGATCTTTGCTCTAAGACAGAAGTCCCACTGGGACCTGCAGCAAGGGATTCTGGGAATGAACCAGGGGAGAGGGGGGCATTCTGGGAGTTGTGGACCCAGTCGCGGGGTGCCTAGAAAGCAGCTGGGCAGGAACACAGGGGATTCTGGGAGAGAGAAGGCGGAACCCACAAAACCCGGAGCATCCTGGGAAGTGAGGAGAGTTGAAATGGGAGAGATTGCTGTGTCCCCGTCCACGCACACCCCCCCCCAAAAAGCCAGACCTGGACCGCGAAGTGTTTGGGCGTCTGGACTTCCGCGTGATCTTCGATCTCCTCCTCGGTCAACTCGTCCTCCGTGTCCATCTGTCCGGGGGGAGGCTCCGCGCTCATGATGGGGAAGAGGGCGGTCAGGATGGGCGAGAGAAGCTTGTGCTTCAGGATGGCCTGAGAGGGGGGCGAGAAAGTGGGGGTGAGAGTTGAGGTGGGGGGGGGGTGCTCCGTGGCAGTAAGACGCCGTTCCGGAAGGGGGGGAAGGAGGGAGGGAGTCGGGAGGGCGGCATCATTGACCTTGCTCTTCAGCTTGATGAGGTAGCTGACGCAGGAGAGCGCCTTCACCCGCAGGCCGTCACTCAGCTGCTGGTTGGAGGCCACCTGTGGGGGAAAAAAAAGAGGGAATCAGGGGTGGCCGGATCGGTCCCCAGCCAACAGCGGGCGCCATGGGGATTGGAGGTGTCAGGAAACAGGCGTGGCCAGCAGGAGGCACCGGCTTGGGGGGGGTGTTACAAAAAAGGCGTGGTCGGTTAGGGGGACTTGCGGGAACTGGAGCAAGTGGCAGGAAAGAGGCGTGGCCAGCAGGGGGCACCATGGGATGCAGTGTCAGGAAAGACGCATGACCAGCAGGGGGCGCCAGGAAGGTGGAGCAGGTGGGAGGAAAGAGGCGTGGCCAGCAGGGGGGGGGCAGGGGATGCAGTGTCAGGAAAGACGCATGACCAGCAGGGGGCGCCAGGAGGGTGGAGCAGGTGGCAGGAAAGAGGCATGGCCAGCAGGGGGCGTCAGGAGGGTGGAGCAGGTGGCAGGAAAGAGGCGTGGCCAGCAGGGGGTGCCATGGGATGCAGTGTCAGGAAAGACGCATGACCAGCAGGGGGCGCCAGGAGGGTGGAGCAGGTGGCAGGAAAGAGGCATGGCCAGCAGGGGGCGTCAGGAGGGTGGAGCAGGTGGCAGGAAAGAGGCGTGGCCAGCAGGGGGTGCCATGGGATGCAGTGTCAGGAAAGACGCATGACCAGCAGGGGGCGCCAGGAGGGTGGAGCAGGTGGCAGGAAAGAGGCGTGACCAGCAGGGGGCAGAATGAGGCTTGACCAGCAGGGGGCACCAGGGAGTGGAGTAAGTGTCAGGGGAGAAAAAGGCATGACCAGCAGGGGGAATTGGGGTGGTGGAGCAAATGGCAGGAAAGAGGCGCGGTCAGCTGGGGGTGTCAATGGAGTAGAGCCGAAAAAAGGTGAGGCCAGCAGGGGGCGCCGGGGGATTGGAGGTTGCAGTAAAGAGGCGCGGCCAACAGGGGGCTTCAAAGAACTGCAGAAGATAAGATAGCAGGAAAGAGGGGTGGCCATCAGGGGGCACTAGGGGATCAGAGCAGGGGACAGAAAGCAGTGTGGCCAGCAGAGGGCACCAGGGGCTGCAGAAGGTCGCAGGAAAGAGGCCTGGCCAGTAGGGGGCACCAGGAGGCTGGATCAAGTAGCAGGAATGGGGTGTGGCCAGCCCTCCCATGCCGGTCACCTCCAGGCAGAAATTCACGACTTCCGAGAGATGCTGGACGACAATGGCAACTTCAGTTTCTAGGAGTTCGTCAAAAACCTCCATCGCTTCGCTTGCATGGACCTGGAAGATGGGAGAGGGGGGGCAAGTTAGAAAATGAAAATGGAGGTGGGGGGGGGACACCCAATATATTGCATTTTGAGGATTAGATGAGGGGTGGAGAACGGTAGGCCCTTTCAGGACGTGTGGACTTCAACTCCCAGAATTCCCAAGCCAGCTTTTCAGGACGTGTGGACTTCAACTCCCAGAATTCCTGAGCAAGGCTTTCAGGACGTGTGGACTTCAACTCCCAGAATTCCCCAGCCAGCCTTTCAGGACGTGTGGACTTCAACTCCCAGAATTCCCCAGCCAGCCTTTCAGGACGTGTGGACTTCAACTCCCAGAATTCCCGAGCCAGCCTTTCAGGATCTGTGGGCTTCAACTCCCAGAATGGCTGGCTCAGGAATTCTGGGAGTTGAAGTCCACAAGGCCTGAAAGGGCCTATCTTTCTCCACTCCTAGATTAGATGAATGCAGAAGAGACCAGCAGCCCTCTCCAAACTGGCACCCTCTGGATGGGGCAACGAGCCCCAAGACTCCCTAAGCCAGCGGGGTCAACCAGAGCCCCCCTAACCCATCGGGATGGGCAGGATGGGGGCAGGCTGGAGAAGGCCAGCTGTATTCTCCCATCCGCAGCTAGGATCCCTCAACCAGGTCGATCCACTGCTCAAAATTGGCATTTCGACCCCTGGGGGGGCCCAGAGAGGCAGGCTGGCACTGGGGATGCAGAACCAGCTTGGAAGGGTTGGCAGGAAGGGTTACGTCCTGCGGCGACGTTTGCCTGAAAATTCGGGGCGATCCAAGATAATTAAGAAATCCCTTTAGCCAGAGAGAAATTAAGATTTAAGGAAGAGGGAGACGGGGTTAGGGCAGAAGAGAGAAATCCCACATAGAGGCGCTCCTCGCTTTACGACAGTTCATTTTTTTTTTTTTTTTAAATTTGATTTATATGCCGCCCTTCTCCGAAGACTCAGGGCGGCTTACAATGTGCTCAGCAATTTAGTGAAAAAGTGAGAGCGGCGCTGAAAAAAGTGACCGAGGGCCGTTTTTCACACTTATGACCATTGAGGCATCCACCAGTAGTCATGCGATCAAAATTCAGACGCTCCTGGCAACTGACTCGTATTTATGACGGTTGCATTGTCCCGGGGTCCTTTTTGCGACCTTCTGACAAGGACAGTCAATAGGGGAAAAGCCGGATTCACTTAACAACTGTGTTACTCACTTAACAACTGTGTTGATTCACTTAACGATGGTTGGCAAGAAAGGTCATAAGACGGGGCAAAACTCGCCTCACAAATGTCTCACTTAGCAACGGTGGCAAAGGACGGTCGTAAAGTGGAGCAAAGCTCACTTAACTGCGTGGCTGAGCAAGGGAAATGTTGGGATCAGTTGTGGTCGTAAGCTGAGGACTACTTGTAGACCCATTAATGGGAAGCCAGGAGGAAGTTTCCCTTAATATCAATGTTTCTCAACTTCAGCCATTTTAAGATGAGTGGACTTCAACTCCCAGAATTCCCTAGCCATTATGTCGGCTAAAAGCAAGCATTTTACACGCGTGCTCACACAAAAACCGCACCTCGTTCACGTGAATGAGTTCCCGGATGGCTGCTATCACTTTGGGCATCATGGAAGACATCAGAGTCTGGAAAAAAAAAAGAAGGAGAATTGACATCCAAAGGGAGAAAACAATGATTTGATTACACTTAAAAATTAAATCCAATTCTCAACTTCAGCCATTTTAAGACGAGTGGACTTCATCTCCCAGAATTCCCCAGTCAGCTCTGGAGGCGACCATTCAAAACACGAGAGTTCACCTGGATTCAAAGGGATTTTGATTTTAAGCGCCTCATTTTGCCAGTCGATAAATTTAAAGCATATGATGCATCGTCATCGTCTTTTAATGACTTGCGGGGTGGAGTCTGGGCAACTGAATGGAGCTGAATGTTTACTGGCCGGATGCTTTTCCTGTTGCAAATGCGGAGTTACATATATTCAGCAGATAAAATTCTCGACATGCCCAGAGAGAGAAAAATATCTGCCTCTACCTTAGGATCGAACTCACAGCCTCCTGATTGTGAGGCGAAAGCTCCACTTCCGGGCCACTGCACCACTCAAATTAAAGCATATGATTGATCCACCAAAATCGATCCGTCAGAGATCCAGTTTCAAAAAATATTATTTCCCCCCAAAAAAGGGCATTGTGTAGTCCAGAGGGAAAGATTGAGTGGATCTTTAGACCAGCAGCCACTGCCAATCCAGGGGGGAAGGTTCACAGGAGCATTGAGAGGGGTGCAGATGAACGTGTATCTGGTGGCAGAGAGTTCCCCTGACCCTCTGAGGTACTTTCTACCAGCAATGCCCTTCGAAGGCTTCGGCCTCAATAACGGGAGGAAGAAAAAGAGGAGAGGTAGGACGAAAGAGGAAGAGGAGGGGCTACCCACCACTTCGTCGGAGCTCAGTCCGCCAACCACGGCACTCAAGCTCCGGAGGGAGTAGTAGAGGACGGCCGGCTGACTCCGGTTGTTGAGCGTCTGATGGAAGAGGCGCAGGAGGTCCTTGTAGTAGGGAGCGAACTGGTCTGGGTCCAGATCCAAAGCGGACTGCAGCAGCAGCAATGCCATCTGCGAACCACAAGGGGGGGTTTGAGAGATGGATTGGTCTAGTGGTTAAAGCGCCTGGCTAGAAGCCAGGAAGTTGGGAGTTCTAGTCCTGCCTTAGGTGTGAAAGCCGGCTGGGTGACTTTGGGCCAATCACCAGGAGATGGGGAGTTCTAATCCCGCCTTAGACATAAAAGCCAGCTAGGTGATATTGGGCCAATCACCAGGAGATGGGGAGTTCTAGTTCTGCCTTAGGCATGAAAGGCAGCTGGGTGACTTTGGGCCAATCACCATGGGGCAGGGACTTGTAGCCCCACCTTATATGTGAAAACTGATTGGGCGATTCTGGGCCAATCACCAAGAGATGGGTGAGTTCTAGTTCTGCCTTAGGCACGAAAGCCGGCTGGGAGACTTTGGGCCCGTCCCTCTTTCTTAGCCCAACCCACCTCACAGGGTTGTTGTTGTGGGAAAAAATAAGGAGGGCGGAGTATCGTTAGGTATGTTTGCCGCCTTGAGCTATTTGTAAAAATAATGAAGGTGGGAAATGAATGAATGAAAGAAAGAAAGAAAGAAAGTAAGAAAGAAAGAAAGAAAGAAAGATGATTGATAGAAGATAGATGAATAGATAGACAGATAGATAGATGGATAGATGGATAGATTGATAGAAGGAGAGAGGGAGGGAGAGAGGGAGAGAGAGACAGAGAGATAGACGGAAGGAAGGGAGGGATAGATACAAGATAGATATATAAATATAGAGATAGATAGATAGATAGATAGATAGATAGATAGATAGATAGATAGATGGATAAGAGATAGATATATAAATATAAATTACAAACTATTCTAAAAATAGTTTAATATAAATATAGATATAGATTGATAGAAGATAGATAGATAGATAGATATAGATGGAGGGAGGGAGGGAGAGATAGATAAGATATAAATATAGAGATAGATAGATAGATAGATATTGATATGGATGGATAGAGATAGATTAGAGAGAGAGAATACATAGATGATAGGTAGGTAGATGGTAGGATGGATAGATAGATAGATAGATAGATAGATAGATAGATAGATATAGATAGAGGGAGGGAGGGAGGGATAGATAAGATATATAAATATAAATATAGAGATAGATAGATAGATAGATAGATAGATAGATAGATAGATAGATATTGATATGATGGATATAGATAGATTAGAGAGAGAGAATACATAGATGATAGGTAGGTAGATGGTAAGATAGATAGATAGATAGATAGATAGAAGATAGATGAATAGATAGATAGAGAGAGAGAGAGAGACAGACAGATAGATATAGATAAATGGATGGAGGGAGGGAGGGATAGATAAGAGATAGATAAATATAAATATAGAGATAGATAGATAGATAGATAGATAGATAGATAGATATTGATATGGATGGATAGAGATAGATTATAGAGAGAGAGAATACATAGATGATAGGTAGGTAGATGGTAGGATGGATGGATAGATAGATAGATAGATAGATAAATATACAGAGTAAGTAGACAGACAGACAGACAGACAGAGGTGGGGGACCGATGGGGGATTCAAAGAGGACCCCGAGACGCTTCCCTCCCTTCCCCGTCCTGACCCACCTGGCACTTGTTGGGGTCTCGGGAGCGGGCCCCGTGCTGAATGCTCTGAAGCATCTGGGGCCATTTCTCCAAGGTCTCGTTCTTCAGGATGACGGCTGCCAGCTGGGCTAAGCCCAGGGAGGCTTTATGGCTGGAAAAGACGGTTTATCTTTGGGGGAGGAGAGGCCGGGACGGGGGGGAGAGAGAGAGAGACGGGGGAATTAACACCTCCCTCCCTCCCACAAGAGCCTCCCCGAGCAGGAGTACTCACTCTGTCTGCTGTTGGAAACTGTTTAGCACCAGGGACTTCAGCCTGAAAAAGACAAGATTTGGGGTGGGGGGCAGGTTTTAATTCTGAAATAAAAATACACTCTCTTAGCTTAGTGCCGTGATGGCGAACCTATGGCACGTGTGCCACAGGTGGCACGCGGAGCCATATTAGTGGGCACGCCAGCTCAGCTCTGGGGCGCATGCGCGCACTGGCCAGCTGATTTTCGGGCCTTCTGGGCCCACCAGAAGTAGGGAAACAGGCTGTTTCCTGCCTCTGGAGGGCCTGGTGGGGGGATGGGGAAGGCCCGTTTTTCTTTCTTACCTGGGTCCAGATCCTCTCTGTGTATCTGGGAAGGGCGAAAACAGCCTTTCCCACTCCCTTGGAGGCCCTACGGAGGCTGAAAGGGCCCATTTCCCGACTCCCGGTGGGACAGGAAGTGACCTTTTTTCCTGTCCCCAGCCTCCAGAGACTCCTAGAGAGGCTCAAACAGACTCCTAGAGAGGCTCCTAGAGACTCCTAGAGAGGTTCTGGAGGCTGGGGACAGCAAAAAATGTCACTTCCTGTCCCACCGGGAGTTAGGAAATGGGCCCTTTCAGCCTCCGTAGGGCCTCCAAGGGAGTGGGAAAGGCTGTTTTCGCCGTTTCCAGATACACAGAGAGGATTTGGAACCAGGTAAGAAAGAAAAACGGGCCTACGTGCCAGGAGTGGGGGGTGGAGGGGGTTGCACACACATGCGCATGGGCACATGCACACGCGACCTTCCCCCACCCCCTTCTCCTGGCACGCAATTGCAAAAAGGTTAGCCATCACTGGCTTAGCGTGTAAGTCACGTTGCTTTGGGTCTCTCCCAACTGGCCAATTTTCTTCTCCCCCCACATTTTTTAAATTTTATATCAAAATATCAAATCAATGTCTGAACAGTGTAGCATCCGAGTTGTCAGACATTCTAATACAAATAAAAGCTGATCAAGTTAATCGTAAGCCTTACATTCAAACCGCTTATATATTTCTAATAACAATGCACGCTTATATTAAGTCGTGGCCTGTCGTCGTTCAATCATTCCGCATTTTGCTCTTGTTATTACTTTCATTTTATGATGTAAAAAAACATATACGCTATCCTGTTTCCCCGAAAATAAGACCCAACCGGAAAAATAAGGCCTCGCATGATTTTTCAGGATGCTTGTAATATAAGCCCTATTCCCAAAATGAGCCCCCGTTAAGATTGTTGGTTAGATAGATGCATTTAGTACCATATTTCCCCCCCAAAATAAGACCTAACCGGAAAATAAGCCCTAATGCATCTTTTGGAGCAAAAATTAATATAAGACTGGGTCTTATTTTCGGGGAAACACGGTAATGTTCCCCCTTTTCTTATTTCTATCACTTATTCTAGCTTTGGAGCGTATCACCCTTTTTTAAAGAAATTTTGTCTTCCTTTCTTCTTCTTCTTCTTCTTATTTATTTAATTTCTATACTGCCCTTCTCCAAATAGGACTCAGGGCGGTGCACAGCCAAGGTAAAAACAGAGCATACAAAATTTAAAAATAGTATTAAAATAATTACATATTTGGCCGTAAATTAAAACAACCCAATTTAAAATCAATTTAAAATTTAAAATTTGGCTCAAGCCAGCCCAGCTAGTTGGAATAAATGGGTTTTCAGGGCCCGACGAAAAATCCGGAGGTCTGATCTGACTTCTAATCGTGTCACCTGCTTAAAAAAAGAAAAAAGAAAAAAGAAAAAGGAAATGAAGAAGAGAGCGAGAGAAAAGAAAAAAGTAAAAAAAAAAAAAAAAAAAACCCTGGCCAATTTTCTGAGTTGGGTCGTTTCGATTCCAGTATGTTAACCATGTTTTTTTATATATATAAAAAACATATTTTTTATAAAAAATATAAAAAACATATTTATTATATCCTCTAAATATAAACATATAAATATAAACAATAAAATAATAAATAAATAAATAAAATTACAAGCGTGAAGTTTGCTGCTTTTAAAAACTTTCGTTTTCACGCTACAGGTTGCCCTCAACTGACGGCCGTAACTGAGCCCAACATTTCTGTCGCTAAGCAGGACAGCTGTTTAAAAGACTTTTGCCCCACTTTGAATTCGGGCTGTTTGAATTCTTAAGTTCCCACAGCAATGTAGTTTCTTCATTTCCCCCCGACTTTCTAGATTTTAAATGCTCCCCCACCAGTTCTCCCTTGGAGGAAAATGGAATTATTATTTTTTGTTTTTGCATACCATTTTTTGCATTTTAAAGCTTTATAAACCCTTGGTTAAGGCCACCCCTGGAATCCTGCATCCAGTTTTGGTCACCACATTCTACAGTTTTACAGAGGAATGATGGAGTCCGTCATCTGCACCTCTATAACTGTCTGGTTTGGCTCTGCAACCCAACAAGAGAGACACCGACTTCAGAGGATCATTAGAACTGCAGAAAAAAACAATTACTACCAACCTGCCTTCCTTCCATGGAGGACCTGTATGCTGCACGAGTCAAAAAGAGGGCTGTGAAAATATTTACAGACCCCTCGCATCCTGGACATAAACTGTTTCAACTCCTACCGTCAAAACGACGCTATAGAGCACTGCAGACCAGAACAACTAGCTAGACACGAGGACAGTTTTTGGCTCTGCAACCCAACAAGAGAGACACCGACTTCAGAGGATCATTAGAACTGCAGAAAAAAACAATTACTACCAACCTGCCTTCCATGGAGGACCTGTATGCTGCACGAGTCAAAAAGAGGGCTGGGAAAATATCTACAGACCCCTCGCATCCTGGACATAAACTGTGTCAACTCCTACCTTCAAAACGACACTATAAAGTGCTGCACACCAGAACAACTAGCTAGACACGAGGACAGTTTTTTCCCTGAACGCCATCACTCTGTTAAACAAATAATTCCCTCAACACTGTCAGACTAGTTACTAAGTCTGCACTACTATTAATCTTCTCATTATTCCTATCACCCATTTCCTCCTACTTATGACTGTATGACTGTAACCTTGTTGCTGGTATCCTTAAATTTATATTGATATTGTTTCCAAGTAGGATTTGATTGCTTATTTGTTCCCCACGACTATCATTAGGTGTTGTGCCTTAAGATTCTTGACAAATGTATCTTGTATCTTGTGTTTTAAGGGCCTTGGTAGTACAGTGGTCTAAGGCACCCTGTTATTAAGCTGGTTATTAAGACCAAATGCCTGCAATTACTGCAGGTTCGAATCTCGCCAAGGCTCAAGGTTGACTCAGTCTTCCATCCTTTCTAAGGTAGGTAAATTGAGGACCCAGTTGTGGGGGCAATAAGCTGACTTTGTATAAATATACAAAAGAATGAAGACTATTGCTTAGCGCATTGTAAGCCGCCCTGAGTCTCTGGAGAAAGGCGGCATATAAATCAAATAATTTTTTTTAAAAAAAAAGTATACCGAGAGCATATGCACGAAAGACAAATTCCTTGTGTGTCCAATCACTCTTGGCCAATAAAGAATTCTATTCTATTCTATTCTATTCTATTCTATTCTATTCTATTCTATTCTATTCTATTCTATTCTATTCTATTCTATTTCTATTTCTATTTCTATTCTATTCTCTATTCTAAAAGAATAACTTGTCTCCAGAAGTTGTGAATGCTCCAACAGTGGAAGTTTTTAAGAAGAGATTGGATAACCATTTGTCTGAAGTGGTGTAGGGTTTCCTGCCTAAGCACGGGGTCGGACTAGAAGACCTCCAAGGTCCCTTCCAACCCTTTTATTCTTAAAATTCATTGCAAAAGGCAGCCATCAGCACTTCAAGCTGCATTTATTTTATTTATTATATTTTATTTTATTTTTGAACTTGTATACCGCCCTTCTCCCTAAGGACTCAGGGCGGTGAACAGGCAAATAAAAACATCAAATACAAATATTAAAATACAGTTAAAAATATATATAAATTTGGCCCCATTAATTAAAACAATAAACAAAAACAATTAAAAACACTTAAAAAGAGTTAGGCCAGCCCGGCTTGTTGGAAAAAGGTTTTAAGGGCACGGCGGAAGGCACTGAGGTCATGGATTCTCCTTATCTCTGGGGGCAGCTGATTCCAGAGGGTAGGTGCCCCCACAGAGAAGGCCCTCCCCCTGGGGGTCACCAGCCTGCATTGTTTGGCTGATGGCACCCCGAGGAGGCCCTCTCTGTGGGAGCGCACGGGTCGATGGGAGGTCGTCGGTGGCAGCAGGCGGTCTCAAAGATAGCTAGGCCCTATGCCATTTACTCTAGTGCTGACATAAGAAGGAGAAGCAGAGGCGTCGGTAAAGGGATGTTTGACTTTTCACCTACTTATTTTCCCTGGAGATAATATCCCGTAGGAGATGGGATGGGAGGGGGGAAATTCCTTTGAGCTGGAGCAGTAGATTAGGAGTAGAGTGACTTGGAAGATGGCCAATGAGTGCAGGGGAGTGGGGAACGCAAAGGGGGGTTTTGGGGTCTGGAAGTCAGTGTTGGCTGCGAATGAGTCGGAATTAGAATGTCATGCTTAATAAATGGGAGATTTTCTTCAAAGACTTTGTTTGAAATGCAATTTATTTGAGACGACCTCAACACCTGACAGCAGCTTGATTGGGACCAGCGGATATCCTGCAAGGAGAGCTTTGACACCATCAAACCTTCACATCTTATCATCCCTGGTCCTTGGGGAGGACTAGATAGTTTGACAGTTGTGTCAAACTTGGATTTGATTGAGGGCCACATGAGGGTTGTGTTTGTTTGTGCGCTGGTCTACCTCGCAGGGCTGGCAATCATCGACACCGAAGTTAAATAACAGAAGAACCAGCATCCAGTGGTGCTTTTGAGTCTTGGGAGAGCGGGAGCGACGAGCATTTGATGTACATCAAGGCATTTCCAAGACAGACCCTACCTGGCCTGCCTCGAAGGGCTGTCGTGCCTCCGTCGCAGACCCTCAAAAGCCAATCCTTTTGACCACAACCTGTGGATTTTGATGTGGTAGCACAGGGGTGCCAAACTCCATTTCATTGAAGGCCGCATCAGGGTTCAGTTTGACCTTGGGGAGGGCCTGGACGGGATGGGCCTGACCAGCTCGACATCACTCGTGTGGAGGCGCCTCTGCCGGCGAAAATGGGCTCCCGAGTTCTGTTTTCGGCTGCGACGGCCTCCTGCAACCCTCTGCCAGCGAAAACAGAGCTCAGGAGGGTTTTCGCCAGCAGAGGCACTATGGGCCAATCCTTAGCTAAGCGCCCTGTTTCCAGGGCAAGATTTAAGCATCCTGTCGGCCAGATCTGGCCCACAGGCCTAGGCTACAGACACTCCCTGGGATAGGAGGTCAAGGCGGCCATATTGTTGTGGCCTGTCAGCGGCCTGTGCAACTAGTAGCTGATTCCGACAATGAGGAGGCTGGTGTGGTCCTGCACCAGCAGCCTCTGCAGCTGGTGCTCGAGTCAGACAATGAGGAGGCTGGAGAAGATGTGGTGCCAGAGGCAGGGATTCAGCCAGGGCCTTCAGAACCTCCAGAAGCTCCTATAAGTGAAGAGGAAGAAGAGGAGGAGCCTCTTGTCAATGCCCAGGCGCGCAGAGCTGCCAAAAGGCAGGAGTGGCTCCTCAGGAGGAGGTCTCCTCGAGAGTAAGGCTTGGGGCTAATTGGCCATTCCCTTAGCCTATTTAAAGAAGGATGACGACTGAGGCAATTTGCAGGGAATCACTTTGTTCACTCTCCTTCGCGTCTGGATCGTAGTTCTCTTATTAATTTCCTGCAAATTGCTTCTGGGCTTTCTGCCAACCCTAGTAAGATTACGGTTATTTATTCTTTGGATTCTTGTAGGCTGTCAAGAAAGTTAATTAACAGCCTTTGTTTGAAAAAGATTGATTTAATTTAGTAAACTAAGGTTTGTACAGATTTTGTGTGTGCTGCGTTCTTTGGGGTCCGTAGCTGGGGCAGAACATATATCCGGTCTCAACCTCTGGCTGGCCGTGCGATAAATCGTAATTCATTACAATTCATAATAGCAGATTGTTCTTTTCTGGACTTACATATCTTGATCTGCTGCGCCAATTTTCTTCCAGTGTTTGCTCAGCCGCCGTCTGAGCAGCACGGCGGCGAACTGCTGGATCTGAGAAAGGAGGAAGGAGAGAGAGAACGGTAAGGCCGTGGAGGGGAAAGGACCAAACCAGCAGATTTTTGAGAATTAAAAAAAAGGGGAGGCTTCGGCAGGGAAAAAGCCACACTGCACACAGCTGAATGTAGAAATAAGCCCAAGCTGTTCTAAGCTTCCTTAGAAATTAAAACAGCACAAATTTAGTCGCGGCAAACCTCTTTAATTCCTACGGCTGTAAATTGCTTTCATTTACAGTCCGCAAGTCTTGATAAAGAGTCTTTCAGAGGAAGGTTATCAACAGCCACCTATCTCCCATGGAACGCTGCCAGAGAGCTAATTTCCAGACGCAGGACAAGGCCAAACTTGGCACAGAGTCACAAAAACAGAAGTTTCAACTCTTGAATCGGCCGGATGAACTAACTGCTTCCTGCAAAAGCTCACGTCCCATTCGCTTCTCTTTTATGGCTTATGGGAGGGGACCAATCATCTCACCGCCCTGAGTCCGAAAGGAGAAGGGCGGTATAGAAATTTGAATAATAAATAAATAAATAAATCTCCAAGCCTTACTCGAATGCGCCGAAATGGATAAATTAACAATGGAGATCAAAGAAAGAGATGACTCGGACTACATACAAAGTGTGGAGCAGGTTTTACACCTGGTTAGAAAATAGAAATCAAATTTAAGACATAAGAACATAAACTGAAATTCGGCATTCATACACTGGATATAAATAGATGTAACAATCCTGCTCACAAAAAATGTTAAATTATGGGCGTACAAAAATAAGAGAAGGTTTCGGAAGATGGAATTTAAACGTAAAGACAAACGTCGATGCGGAAAGTTGTAAAATTGTAAATAAATGTCGTTAAGTTTTGAATTTTAGCGTTTGAGGTATGCGTATGTTCTTTTTTTCCCCCTTTTTGTATTTCTTTTGTTATTGTGTTTTTGATTTTAAAATGTAAAATACCTAATAAAAAGTATTTTTTTTTAAAAAAAAAGAGTCTTAACTAGAGGTTCTCCCGAACCCTTGCGAACCCCAAGCAGTCCACCCCTGTTTAAAACCAAGCTTGAGTTTGAGACCCCTCTCACCTGGCCGAGCTTGTTGTAACTTACCTGAGGATCTTGTGAATGTGTCATGACATGGCAGAGATGGGAAAGGGCTGCTGGCTGCTTCAGTACTTCCTTCAGCTGAGCCGTTGCCTGATAGGATAGAAGAATAGGCAGCAAAGGGTTAAATCTGCCCCCCCCAAATACAGGTAGTCCTCAACTTACAACGGTTCATTTAGAGACCCCTTCAAAGTTACAAGGGCACTGAAAAAAGTGACGTAGGACCGTTTTTCCACACTTACGACCCTCGCGGCGTCCCCGTGGTTGCGCGATTTGCATTGGGATGCTTGAGAAGTGACTCGCATTTACGAAGGTCGCAGATGTCCCGGAGTCACACGATCCCATTTTGCAACCTTCCGACCAGCTCAAGTTCACGGGGAAGCCGGATATCCCTTAAGAACCGCGTGGCTAAGGTTTTTCTTTTTTTAAAAAAAAATAAAGTTTATTTTCATTTTTAAAACAATACTTTACATATATACTTTACATATACAAGGTTATTGCAACTAACGTACACAGGGTGGATTTGATTTAAATCGAGTTGATTGAAATCTCAATTTAAATCATGATTTAAATCACTAGTAAAAGGCTTGATTTAAATCAACTCGATTTAAATCATTATTTTTAAAGAGCAGCTGTCATCTCTGCTACTCCTTTGACCCGCTGTTGACTCACCGATAGTCCCAGGGTTGCAGAATATACAGCCTCATGCTACATAACTAAGCTCCATTTCATGCTGAATAAACTAAATTATTTATGTATCTTAAATAGAAAACTATCTTACGATAGATTTTTACCCCAAAAGATTTTTATTAAAATAAATTCGATAAAAATCTAAAAAATCCAATTTAAATAAAAAAAAATCCGATTTAAATTTTAAAAAATATGATTTTTTTGATTTTTTTAAAAAAATCATTGATTTTTATCCACCCTGAATGTACACAAATCTGCACCTATACCACTAATACAATCCATTTCATTTCCCTCTCTTTTCTTTTACCCAATTATACCATAAATTCCAACATTTGTAATAATCAGAATCTTTTTGGTTCCTAAGTAATTTCGTTAACCAGTCTGCCTATGCACATTCTGTAATTTTTCAAATCAATTTATTTTCTGTGGGTATTAATTCGTTTTTCCATTCTAGCTGCAGTAGTGATGTGGAGGATCAAATACCATTTTTCCTTAGTTATTTTGTCTGGTTTCATTCCTAATAAAAAAAAAATCTCTGGTATCAGCTCTATATTATATCCTGTAATTTCCACTATCCAGTTCCGAACCTTCGACCAATATTTGCCTGCTTTGGGGCACGTCCACCATTGGTGGTGGTATGTCCCACTACCATTCCCACACTTCCAGCATGCTGGAGAATCTCCCAGGAACATTCTTGCGATTCTTGCCAGGGGGATATGCCAACGATAGACCATTTTATAAATATTTTCCTTGTAGGGGGTTGATAAAGTAAGTTTCATATTCCTATTCCATATCTCATCCCATTTATCCAGATTTGGAGAAAATCCGAAGTTCTTCCCCCAGGCAATTATAGTGTCCTTAATCACCTCCTCATCAATCCATCCTAAAAACTGGTAGCCGCGGGGCTAAATTAACAACGGCGGGGATTCACATAAACCAAGCTGGTGGGAAAAGTTGTAAACTGAGGCAAAAGTCACTCAAGGAACGTCTCCTTTTGCAATGTGAATTCTGGGCGAGAATAAATAGGAGCCCATGGACAAGCGTCTGAATTTAGAAGAGAAGAGAAGAGAAGAGGAGAGGAGAGGAGAGGAGAGGAGAGGAGAGGAGAGGAGAGGAGAGAATAGAATAGAATAGAATAGAATAGAATTAATAGAGGATAGAATAGAGAATAGAATAAAAAAGAGAATAGAGAATAGAATAGAATAGAATAGAATAGAATAGAATAGAATAGAATAGAATAGAATAGAAAATAGAATGGAATAGAGAACAGAATTAAGAGAGAATAGAATAGGATAGAATTAATAGAGAATAGAATAAAATAGAGAATAGTAGAAGAGAGGAGGAGAGAGAATAGAGAATAGAATATAACAGAATAGAATTAATAGAGGATAAAATAGAGAATAGAATAAAAAAGAGAACAGAGAATAGAATACAGAATAGAATAGAATTCTTTATTGGCCAAGTGTGATTGGACACACAAGGAATTGGTCTTCGGTGGATCATAATAGAATACAGAATAGAATAGATTTTACCAACGAATGGAACTAAGAGGTGGGAGTTGGAGCAGGAATTAACCAGGATTTGTAAACCCGAAATGTGATGTAATATATATGTGTAAACCCGAAATGTGATGTAATATAAATTTACATATATTACATATATGTAAATATATTACATTAGGTAGAATAATTATATATAATTAGTAATGTTTGAAGAGTGTGTGTGTGTGTGTGTATATATATATATATATATATGTATGTAGGTCTTTGGTTATTCGGGTTTTCTCCCACGTAAAATTGGAAGTGTCTTGGCGACGTTTCGACGAAGTCTCATTTGTCAACTTCAGGCTGGTGTTTTCGGCTTTGTGCTTCTAGGAGCAATGTGTGATCGCAGCTGTTACTTCCTTTTAACTGCCAGTTAAAAGGGAGAAAACCCGAATAACCAAAGACCTACATACAAACACCCGCGAAAACCTCAGAAAACACACATTCACACACACACAGGCGTGTGTGTGTGTGTGTGTGTGTGTAGTTAATATTTCGGGTTTCTTCCCGTGTAATTGTGGATATATCCCTAAAAGGGTAGAAGCGACGTTTCGACAGAATCCCATCTGCCATCATCAGGCTTATGTCAGCAGTCATTTTGCACTAACTGCTGACATAAGCCTGATGATGGCAGATGGGATTCTGTCGAAAAGTCGCTTCTACCCTTTTAGGGATATATCCACAATTACACGGGAAGAAACCCGAAATATTAACTATACACACATACATACCCGTGAAAACTTACATAAACAAATATATATGTGTGTGTGTGTGTGTGTGTGTGTGTGTGTGTGTGTAAAAAAAAGAAGCAGACATACTGCAAACTCCGGAACTTAAGATTTTAAAATTTTAAAAGAATTTAAAATTTTATTTTACGAAGCTTTCGTCAGATCTCTGTAATGGTAGTTTAATACTCTGACGATGTCAGCAGATGGCTAACGAAAGCTTCATTAAATAAAATTTTAATTTTTTTAAAATTTTAAAATTTTAAGTTCCGGAGTTCGCAGTATGTTTGCTTTTTTTTTTTTTTTTTTTTTACTAATAAAGCTGGAACTCGTATTTTTAGAATAGTTTGTAACACACATATATATATATGCATTATTGTTTCAGCCAGGGTTTTTCCTACATAAATCAAGATGTTTATATAGCCACATACAGATCTACGAAAAAAAGAACAGTATATATATATATATTCTCAGGTTTTCGCGGTTATTTGTATGTAGGTCTTTGGTTATTCGGGTCTTCTCCCACGTAAAATTGGAAGTGTCTTGGCGACGTTTTGACGAAGTCTCATTCATCATCTTCATGGCTGGTGTTCTCGGCTTCGTGCTTCCAGGAGCAATGTGAGATCGCAGCTGTCTCTTCCTTTTAACTGCTAGTGGGGGTGTGAGCTGATTGGGTGGGAACTTGGCTGTGTTCTGATTGGGTGGAGATGTGTTCTGATTGGTTAGGGGCTTGGCTGTGCTCTGATTGGATGGGGGGTTGGTTGTGCTCTGATTGGATGGGGGTATATGATATTTGGTTTATGTTTTAGTGTGTATGGTGGAGATGGTCACACCGTGCCCAATATCTTAATAAGAAATGAATAAAAAAACCATTGAAATTTTAAAAATAAAACTCATTCCTCCACATATAGACCTATGAAAAAAAGAATATATATATATATATATATATATATATATATATATATATATATGTATAAAAATTTTCTTACTTCTTCATAGGGTTTATGTGTGTTTTTCTTCTAGCCAGGTTTTCCTTACGTAGCCAAGGTTTTTTTGTAGCTCCAGCTCAGTAGATGTAGATGTGATTCTACTGAGCTGGAGCTACAAAAAAACCTTGGCTACGTAGGGAAAACCTGGCTAGAAGAAAAAAACACACACACACACACACACACACACATATATATATATTTTCTGAGGTTTTTGCGGGTGTTTGTATATAGGTCTTTGGTTATTCGGATTTTCTCCCGGGTAAAACTGGAAGTTTCTTGGCAACGTTTTGACGAAGTCTCATTCGTCATCTTCAGGCTGGTGTTCTCGGCTTCGTGCTTTGTGCTTCACATTGCTCCTAGAAGCACGAAGCCGAGAACACCAGCCTGAAGATGACGAATGAGACTTCGTCGAAACGTTGCCAAGAAACTTCCAATTTTACGCGGGAGAAAACCCGAATAACCAAAGACATATATATACATGATATTTGGTTTATGTTTTAGTGTGTATGGCGGAGAGGGTCGCACCGTGCCCAAATATCTTAATAAGAAACGAAGAAAGAAACCATTGAAATTTTAAAAATAAAAACGCATTCCTCAAAAATCGTAAGACCCAAGACTTCGCGATGATACGGTCGTTAGGCGGCTAAAAGAAGCGAGCCAATCAAATCAGCTGCAATAAAACGAGAACCAATCAGCCAAGACGGTCGTTAAGGGGGGGGGGGCAAAAAAACGATCACAAACAAGCCCCTCCTCCCCACCCCGAGGTCGTAACTCGGGTCACTAAAGGAGGCCGTCGTAAGTCGAGGACTTCTTCTCTCACCACTCTTCCCCCCCCCGAAAGCCAGGCTCCGCCCCCTTCCTTTCCCATTGCAATGGCTCCCCATCCAATCCTTTCTTCCCCCCCCACCACCTCCCCGCTCTACCTGTTGGATGACGGCATTGTCAGGCTGCAGCAAGAGCGCCAGGATCTGCTCCAACTGCTGGGCTGCCATGGGGCTGCGAGAGAGGAGAGGAAAGGCGGAGGGGGGGAACAAGGGAAGGCCGGGGCTGGGGCGGGCATGGAAAAAGGGGACGCCCCACAGTCCCCGGGGGCGAGGAAGGCGGAGGACTGCCCGGCCGGAGCGCAGCCTGCAGTATGCTTCAACTCTCAACACATGTGGAGCAGACAAGACGCGGCTTCCGGAAAGGGGGTGGAGGGAGGGCGGGGGTAGTAGTAGAAGGGGAAACCGGAAGAGCGCGCGCCTCTAGCGCCGTTCAGGTGAGGAGGACGTACTGCAACCGCCCACCAAAAGCCAAGCCAAGCCAAGCCTGGGAAGGGAAGGCAAGGCAGGGAAAAGCGCTCTGCACATGTTCAGAGGCACTTACTTCTCCCCCCCCCCTTATGAGATAGGGGTATATATGCATCTATTTCTTTCCTCTTTTTGTGGGGTTGGAAGATGAGCCCGTTGAGGGCTCACTGTGATCCACACTGGGAAGGGAGGCCAGGCAGGGAAAAGCACTCTGCATATGTTCAGAGGCACTTGCTTTTTCCCCCCCTTATGAGATAGGCGGATATACATCTATTTCTTTCCTCTTTTTATGGGGTTGGAAGATGAGACCACTATGAGGACCCACGGCGACCCACTCAATCCACCCTGGGAAGGGAGGCCACTCAGGCAGGGAAAAGCGCTCTGCACATGTTCAGAGGCACCTGCTTCCCCTCCCCCCTTTTTAGATAGGTGGATATGCATCTATTTCTTTCCTCTTTTTGTGGGGTTGGAAGATGAGCCCTCACTGCGACCACCCTGAGAAGGGAGGCCAGGCAGGGAAAAGCGCTCTGCACATGTTCAGAGGCATCCCTTAGATAGGGGAATACATCTAAGTCTTTTTTCTTTTATGGGTTTGGAGAATGAGCCTAATGAGGACTCGCAGCAACCACCCAATCCATCCTGAGAAGGGAGGGAAAAGCACTCTGCACATGTTCAGAGGCATCTTCTCTGTTAGATACATCTGTGTCTTTCCTCTTTTATGGGGTTGGTTGGAGGCCCAATGAGGACTCGCAGCAACCACCCAACCAGGCTCCTAGGGGTGGGAGGCCGGTCAGAGAAAGCCCTCTGCGCATGTTCAGAGGCATCTGCTTCTCTGTCAGAGAAGATAGCTTTCCTCTTTGACTGAGTGGACAGGCGAGCCCAATTTTATTTCACCCAAAGATTTAAAGCGTGTGATTTTTTTCTGCATGGCACCGTCGTTGCAATTGCCCGTCTACAAATTTTTGCAAATTTTTGTTTGGACTATGTTGTGGGGGAGCAGCCCGGATAATTTTCATTTTCCCTCCTGAGGACTCTTTCTCCCCCACTCTTGACGAAAGGGACTCAGGTAGACTGCAGCTGGGCATGGAAGCTCTACCAAGGCCTCGGGATCAGGCGCTCTCTTTACGAGCCTGGAGTTGGGGGTGGGTGGGTGGGCAACTGTTGGCAGGGAGTGAGAGTTGCAAAAGTTACTCCATTTTGTAAAGAAGGGCTTGGCTTGCCTGTTAAGGGGGCGGGGGAAGACAAAACCTGGTAACCACGATTTTAATGTCTGACAACCCTACAAATACAATCGTGGCCAATATAGTGTTATATTAAGTGTTTTGTGTGTTATTTATATGATGTGTTGTTTTCTCTTTTTAATGGAAAATGTAAATAAAGACTATTAAAAAAAACAAACATGGTAACCACGATTTTAATGTCCGACAACCCTACAAATACAATCGTGGCCAAAATTGTGGAAACCCTTTTGGGAAAAGTGCATTTTTGAGGTTTGATGGCTAATAACACCATTTTTTGGGGGAAATTTCAAGATAATCCTATTCCACTGCTGGAATGGCCTGGGAATAGCCCAGACCTGAACCCAATGGAAAATCTAGGGAGCCGACGAAAGAAACTGGTTAAGTCAGAAGCGACCCAGCAATAAAACCCGGTTAATAGAAGCCATCCTTCAATCTTGGTTTCACCTGATCACAGCTGCAGAACTAAAAGACTTGGTTCCCTCCATGGGAAGACGTTGTAAGGCCGTCATTCATGCGAAAGGTGACCCAACGAAGGATTAACTGACATGGGGATCATTTTTGTAGATCTCGTTTTTTTCTACGTGTTTCACTTTTCTTCTTTATACCGTAGCTGCCATTCTAATAGCAAATCCTTCATAATACTTATTGCACTACATTCTTGATTAAATTATCTTTCCATTGATAGATAAATTTTATGGTACTACTCCAAAAAAAAAAAAAAAGTGGTGTTATTAGCTAGTTTTAGAAAATACAACTTTTCCCAAAAGGTTGTCAACAATTTTGGCCACTACTATACATGAAAGTCCTCAAGTTACAACGTTTTAGGGACTGATGGAAGTTATAACGGCGTTGGAAAAAAGTGATTCGGGATTGTTTTTCACACTTAACAACTGTGGGAGCTTTCCCCTGGTCATGGGATCAAAATTCAGACACTCTGCAACGGATTCATATTTATGACGGTCGTAGTATTTCCGGGGTCATGTGGTCCCCTTTGGCGGCCATCTTGGCAAGCAAAGCCAACAGGGGATTCACTCAAAAACCGTCTTACTAGCTCAGGGGTCTGCAACCTTAAACACTCAAAAGAGTCATTTCGACCCGTTTCCCACAGAAAAGAAAACATCGGGAGTCACAAAACCCTTTCCGTGCCTGACGATTTCTTGAGGGCCACAAAACTAGCATCTGTAGTTGAATTAAAAGTTCCATTTTCTTCTGAAATTTTTCTTTTCTTGGATTTATCCATGGTTGGCAGACCGGGGGTTGAAAAGCTCAATAAATCGCGTGCTGGCGGGTGTCGCACATTGGCGGTGGTGACGCATATTTTGAGTGACAGGAAGCCGCAGCAGAGGGGTGAAAGAGCCACATGCGGCTCCAGAGCCGCAGGTTGCTGACTCCTACACTAGCTTAACAGCGGCAGCGATTCTCTTAGCGACGGAGGCAAGAAAGGTCGTAAAATGGGGCAAGGCTCACCGAACAATCCGTCTTGCTTAGCCGCAGAAATGTTGGACTCCATTGTGGTGGTTAAGTCGAGGACTACCTGTATTAGCGGCATTTATTACCCGTGGTGATTTTAAGACATCGGATAGACTTCAACTCCCAGCATTCCCCCGTTTTAAGAATCACCGATAACAGATTTTTAACAACTATTGGTTGAAAGGTAGAAGTCTCAAGGAGAATATACCCAGAATCGGCACGGAGACGTGGGTTTTTTTTTTTCCATTTCCTTTTTATTAATAAAATTTAACTTCAAGATCTGTAAAAAGAAACGCGAAACTGAGACGTCAAATTAAAAAATAATCCAACTTCAACCCTTTGCTAATATACATAATTCCTTATATATACTTCTTTCCCTCCCCCCCCTTAATATAATATATATTTTCTTCAGCCAGGTGGGGAAGAGATGGGGAGGATGGCTCTCACCTGTATGAAGGGAGGGGCAGACACCTGGTGACTATTGTACAAAGGAGGGGAAGGAAGAGGAAGGAAAACAATTTTGGCGGGAATAGAGTGAAAAATTTGCCGGATTGAGGACAAATGATCTCATTTACCAGATTCAACAACAGAAATCCACTGGAGTTTTTCAAACTTGGGAAGGGTAAAATGGGCCGGACTTCAACTCCCAGAATTCCCCAGCCAGCTGGCTGGGGAATTCTGGGAGTTGAAGTCCCGCCCAACTTACCCTTCCCAAATTTGAAAAAACAAAACAAAACATTGCCCCCCAAATTCTTTGTATAGATCCCTGAAGATAATTCTCTCGATTCCTTCCACCCATCTCATCGATGAACCCTTAAAAAGTTGCACGGAATAAATGAATTTTATTTATTTATTTATTATTTTATTTATTTATTTATCAAGGGTAAATCACCGATGAGACGGGTGTGAAGTAATCAGGTTAATTATGATTTGGATGCAGCCCCCCCCCCGCTCAAATTTCACGGGAATCTCCCAACTTCCTCCGTCGTGAGAAAGCGCGGTTTTTATTTCTGTTTGCCAAAAACGGTACCTGGTTGAAGGAAATCTCTGTTGCTCCGGGACTACAATTCCCATCCGCCCTAACGGTATGAAACTCAAAATATTCTGGATGGTATCAGCTCCCCTAAGGGTTAAGGTTTGCCCCAAACAAGCCAATTTCTCCCGAATCCCGCACTTCGAACCTGTTGCTTGGCTTATTGGGATCTAGTTTGACCTGTGTGACATCAGCCTGTTGATCCTTTCACTCTCTCTATGTTATTTCAGGTTTGAAAATGCCTGTTTATGGTTGGCTGGGAACTCTTCCTGAAACCTGAACAAGAACTCTGGAAAATAAAAAAAAAGGGGGGGGGGGAAGAGATGAAAATATTTTCACGTTTTCTGAATGGTCTGGGGGAAAGAGAGGGAATGCATTAGAAGAAAGGGACGTGTGTTGAACCGAATGTAGTTTTTACCTGTTGAACTGATTATAGGGTGATAAAAAATAATAATCATTTTAAAAAATAGCGGGGGGTAAAAATAATAAAATATCTAGAAATGTGCATTGCACCTGTTGCAGCTTCTATCCGTTTGAACTGATGATACAATCAGCAGGGAAAAGAATAATAAAATATTTAGAAATGTGTATCGGACCAAGCAATCAGATAATCAGCGGGGGAAAAATAAAATAAAATATTTAGGAATCTGTGTAGTTTTTAATCCATCGAACTGATTAGATAATGGAGGGGAAATGAAACAAAAATTATGTGTAGAAATAAGTGTTTGAGCCAGTTGTCGCTTCTATCTGTTGAACTGATGAAAAAAAATAATACAATATCCAGAAATATGTATATTGAACGAAAGGTAGCTTCTAACTGACAAGCAACAGGGGGAAAAATATTGAAATATCTAGGAATTAGGTGTGGTGAACTAAATGCAGTTTCTAGCCATTGAACTGAGGATACAGTCAGCAGGGGAAAATAATAATAAAAATATCTTGGGATTTGATAATCAACAGGAGAAAAATAATTAAATATCTAGGAATAGGTGGGTTGAACTAAATGAAGCTTCTATTCATTGAACTGAGGATACAGTCAGCAGGGGGAAAAAGAATAATAAAAATAATCTAGGGATATGTGTTTGAAAGCAGTTGTAGCTTCTAATCTGTTGGGCTGCTCATATTGTCAGACAGGAAAAATGGAATATCTTAAAAGGTTCCCGTTTCTACCAATTGCCAAGAAGAAAAAAAACCCGAACAATCGAATTCAAGGCAGTTTTCACTTTAAAAAGGTAAAAGGGAGGAAGGTATTCAATTGGCTAGACTCGACTCATCGGAGGATCGCCGATTGGCGACTTGTCCTGACCAGCAGGAGAGAATGTAAGGCTGCTCCTGTCCCGCTTTGGTGGCCGCTGAGCGAGGGCCACGACGGTAAGCGGGGGACGCCCTCCCAAACGCCAGCCGAGAAAGGAACCAATCATAAATAGCCGATGTTGTTTCCTCCCCCTGGAGCTCGGCGGAGATGCCAGCTGGAAAGGTGTGGAGGACCGTGGACCGACCACGTCCGCCCGAGCCACGAGGAGCCACGAAAAGGGCCGCTCAGTCCATCTTCAGGTTGACATAGATGTAACGGATGAACTTGAGGGAAGCGAAGAAGGAGATGGTGCCCAGCATGAGGAAGAAGACGAAGCCCGTCAGCAGCGAGTAGCCGAAAAACTCCACCGTCTGCACCGTGCCGGACATGTTGGAGCGACGGGTGTAGTAGAAGACGGAGTAGAGGAAGATGAAGAGGCCGGTGGAGCCCGCGCTCAGGATGGAACGCCACCACCAGCGGTAGTCCTCGCCCGAGAGCTGGAAGTAGGTGAGGGCGATGGAGATGCAGGCCCCGACGCTCAGCAAGATGGCGAAGACGAAGAAGAGGATGCCGTACAGGGTGTACTGCTCCCGGCCCCAGACGGTGGCGAAGATGTAGTAGAGCTCCACCGAAATCGCGCTGCGGGAGGAAAAGAGGGGAAATGGGTGAGAGTCGGGCTTGGAGGGCATCTTCCGCGTGTCCGAAAGGGTGTTTTGTTCAACTTGAAGGTGTGTGGACTTCAACTCCCAGAATTCCTCAGCCAGGGTTCACCATTTCCCACGACATCCCAGCTTCATAATCCCACTGTGACAGACGGACAGACAGCCTTCCTTCCTTCCTCCCTCTCCCTTTCTTTTCCTTTCCTTCTCCCTCCCTTTTTCCTTCTTTCCTTCCTCCCCCTCCCTTTCCTGCTCCCTCCCTTTTTCCTTCTTTCCTTCCTCCCTCTCCCTTTCCTGCTCCCTCCCTTCTTCCTTCTTTCCTTCCTCCCCCTCCCTTTCTTTTCCTTTCCTTCTCCCTCTTTTTCCTTCCTTCCTCTATCCTTTTTTCCTTTCTTTTCTTTCCCTTCCTTTTTCCTTCCTTCCTCTCACTTTTTTCCTTTGCTTTCTTTTCCTTTCCTTCGCCCTCCCTTTTTCCTTCCTTCCTTCCTTTACTTTCTCTAGCTTTCTTTCCTTCCTCCTTCCTTCCTCCCCCTTCCTTCTTTCCTTCCTTCTTTCTCCTTTCTTCCTCTCCCTTTCCTTTCCTTTCCCTCTCTTCCTTCCTTTTTCCTTCCTCCTTTCCTTTCCTTCTTCCTCTTCTTCCTTCCTTCCTCTTCTTTCTTTATCCTTCCTTCCTCTCTCCTTCCTTTCCTTTCCTTTCCTTTCCTTTCCTTTCTCCTTCTAGTTCTTCCTTCCTTCCTCTTTCCTTTGCTTCCCTCTCTCATCTTCCTTTCCCCCCCCTTCCTTCCTTCCTTCCCTCCCTCCCTCCTTTCCTTCTTCTTTTCTATCTTCTTTTCTCTTTCATCTCTTTCCTTTCTATCTTCCTTCCTCTTTTCTATCTTTTTTCTTTCCTTCCTTCCCTCCCTCCCTCTTCTTTCTCTATCCTTCCCTCCTTCGATTGTAAGCCTGGCCAGGGAATTTTGGGAGTTTGAGTCCACACATTTCAAGCTCCCAAGGTTGAAAATGCAGCTCTAAAATGAGGAAGGGATGACTGCTCTATGCACAGTCTAGCGAGAAATAACTATTGTGGCTTGTCAGCGGCCTGTGCAGCTGGTGGCTGATTCCGACAGCGAGGAGGCTGGTGTGGTGCTGCGCCAGCAGCCTGTGCAGCTGGCGCTCGAGTCGGACAATGAGGAGGCTGGAGAAGATGCGGTGCCAGAGGCAGGGATTCAGCCAGGGCCTTCAGAAGCTCCCATAAGTGAAGAGGACGAAGAGGAGGAGCCTCTTCTCGATGCCCGGGCGCGCAGAGCTGCCAAAAGGCAGGAGTGGCTCCTCAGGAGGAGGTCTCCTCGAGTGTAAGGCTTGGGGCTAATTGGCCACTCCCTTAGCCTATTTAAGGAGGAACGCCGACTGAAGCAATTTGTAGGGAACAACTTCGTTCACTCTCCTTTGTGCCTCGATCTTAGTTCTTTGCAAATTGCTTCTGGGCTTTCTGCCAACCATAGTAAGATTACGATTATTTACTCTTTGGATTCTTGTAGGCTTTCTAACAGCCTTTGTTTGGAAAAAAAAAACTTATTTAATTTAGTAAAACTAAGGTTTGTACAGACTTCGTGTGTGCTGCGTTCTTTGGGGTTCGTAGCTGGGGCAGAACAATAGCAAGACGGGGGAAATTGTCCCCCTTGTTCCATCCTCGGGACACAGGGAGAGACGGAGGGAAATTAAGGCACAGGAGCACAGAGATACAGTTATCCTCAACTTATAACCGCTTAGTGACCATTCGAAGTTACAATGGCACTGAAAGAAGTGACTTGTAGTGACCAGTCCTTGAATAGATGACCGTTGGGGCAGCAACGCCCCCCCACGATCAAAATTTGGGCCCTCAGCAACCGGTATGTTCATTTACAACGGCTGCAGTGTCGGAGAGTCACCTGATCCCCCATTTGCGACCTTCTGACAAGCAATGCCCATGGGGGAAATCTGGATTTGCGCGACTCGCTTAACCACGGCCGTGCTTTAACAACCGTGGCCTAAAAAAGTTGTAAAATCAGGCAGGGCTTGCTTAACCATCGCCTTGTTTCGCGACAGAAACTCTGTTCCCAATTGGGGTTATTAAGTCGAGGACCAGCCCAGAGGTGGGTTTCACACAATTTTACCACCGGTTCGCCGCGCACGAAAAATGTGAGTATGTGCGTGCATATGCACGGCTTAGAAAACATGGCTAAATAGGACGGCATAGCGCTAGGGCACAGGTCACCACTACAGGTTGGCCCGAACCAGTCCGAACCGGCTGAATACTGCTTCAGCCGAACCGGCTGAATACCGCTTCAGATGAACCGGCTGAATACCGGTTGAGCCAAACCGGCTGAATACCACTTCAGACGATCCGGCTGAATACTGGTTGAGCCAAACCGGTTGAATCCCACCACTGGACCAGCCGTATTTGTTTCCCCTTGCTGCTTCTCACCTGAAGGGAAGGAACCCTCCGATAGTCATATGCACCACCGTAGACTTGTACCAGGGCTGGGGAGGGATTTCCCGGGCGATGTTCTTGGTGCGACAGGGGGCGTCGAAGGGCGTAGCCCGATTCTTGCCAAAGATGCCGCCGATGACCGTCAGCGGGAAGCCCACCAGCAGCCAGACCGTCAGCAGCAGGAAGATGGTGGTGACCGGCAGAGCCTGGGTGGACCCATTGGCCCAATGGACGGAATTCACCACGCTCCAAGTCAGGAAGAAAGGAGCTTGATTGGGGGGAAAAGGAGAAAGAAAAAAGGGAGAAGTTAAATTTATTCTATTCTATTCTATTCAAATTCATTCTATTCTATTTCGATTCTATTCCGTTTTTATATTCTATTCTATTCTATTTTATTTCTATTCTATTCTATACTCTATTCTATTCAAATTCATTCTATTCTATTTTTATGTTCTATTCTATTTTTTCTATTCTATTCTATTCAAATTCATTCTCTTCTATTTCTATTCTATTCCATTTTTACATTCTATTCTATATTCTATTCTATACTCTATTCTATTCAAATTCATTCTATTCTATTTCTATTCTATATTCTATTCAAATTCATTCTATTTCTATTCTATTCTATTCTTATGTTCTATTCTATTTTTTCTATTCTATTCTATTCAAATTCATTCTATTCTATTTCTATTCTATTCTATTCTTATGTTCTATTCTATTTTTTCTATTCTATTCTATTCAAATTCATTCTATTCTATTTTTATGTTCTATTCTATTTTTTCTATTCTATTCTATTCTATTCAAATTCATTCTCTTCTATTTCTATTCTATTCCATTTTTACATTCTATTCTATATTCTATTCTATTCTATACTCTATTCTATTCAAATTCATTCTATTCTATTTCTATTCTATATTCTATTCAAATTCATTCTATTTCTCCTCTATTCTATTTTTATGTTCTATTCTATTTTTTCTATTCTATTCTATTCAAATTCATTCTCTTCTATTTCTATTCTATTCTATTTTTATGTTCTATTCTATTTTTTCTATTCTCTTCTATTCAAATTCATTCTCTTCTATTTCTATTCTATTCCATTTTTATATTCTATTCTATATTCTATTCTATTCTATACTCTATTCTATTCTATTCAAATTCATTCTATTCTATTCTATATTCTATTCAAATTCATTCTATTTCTATTCTATTCTATTCTTATGTTCTATTCTATTTTTTCTATTCTATTCTATTCAAATTCATTCTATTCTATTTCTATTCTATTCTATTCTTATGTTCTATTCTATTTTTTCTATTCTATTCTATTCAAATTCATTCTCTTCTATTTCTCTTCTATTCCATTTTTATATTCTATTCTATTCAAATTCACTCTATTCTATTTCTATCCTATTCCATTTTTATATCCTATCCCATCCCATCCCATCCCATCCCATCCCATCCCATCCCATCCCATCCCATCCCATCCCATCCCATCCCATCCCATCCCATTCTCCCAATGTAACCCTCAGGAACAAACATGCAGCATAGCTATACATAAGGCCCCTGAGATTCCATAGGTGGAGAAGCGACCCCAAATTCCCTTCCTTGCAAATTGGAGACCGTCAACTGGAATCATAGCCACCCCCAAAAACCAAACCACCGGATTTCTGACAGCTTCTACAGGCGGTCCTCGACTTACAACAATTCATTTAATGACCAAAGTTACGACGGCACCAAAAAAAGGGACTTCTGACCAATTTTTCACGCTTGGCAATCGACTCGCATCTATGACGGGGGCAGGGTCCCGAAGACACGCGATCCCCTTTCGCGACCACCTGACCAGCAAAGTTATCGGGGAAGCAAGATTTACTTAAGAGCTGTGTTCTTAACTGAACAACTGCCATGATTCACTTTACAACTGTACCTTGATTCACTTAACAACTGTGGCATGAAAAAATGGGGCAAAAGTCACTTAACGATTAGCAAGAGACATTTTGGGCTCAATTATGGCCGTAAGACGAGGACTACCTCTACCGGAGTCCCGTAAAATTAAGACAGAAAATTCAACTCTCTCCGGTTCTCTCATTTTCAGGTACCCCAATATAAAGTCTTCGAAAAAAGATTATTTATTTATTGAAAACATTTTATATCGGTAATCCTAGGGTTATAACAACAACACAGTCATGATCATAATCGTAATTCATAACGGTCATAAACCAACCTAATTTTACCACCTATTTTTATTTTTATTTTTTTTTTGCACTAGTCATGAAGCAAAAGTGTCATAAAACAGGCACCGCCACAGCGGTGTTTCAGTACAGGTAGTCCTTGACTTACGCCCACAATGGAGCCCGGAATTTTATGTCGCTGAGCGAGTAATTTGTTCGGTGAGTTCTGTCCCGTTTTACGACTTTTCTAGCCGTATTGGTTAAGTGAATCTGGCTTTCTTCATGGACTTGGCTGCAACGGTTGTTAAGTGTGAAAAATGGCCCTAAATCACTTTTGTCAGTGCCGTTGTCACTGGGAACGGTCCCTAAACAAAGCATTGTAAGTCGGGGACTGCCTGTTCACACCGAAGATCTTATTCGATCCTAGAAGTAGTCAGAAAAGAAATTAGGAAATTTCTCCTCATTCCAGAAACGTTTTGCCATTTCTTCGTATCGTGCGGACACCGGAGAGAACATTAAAAAAAGGGATTTCTCCACACAATTTGCAAAAAACCATCACACGCAGAAGCATGGATCCCTTCCTCCCGTGACGATCCCCCAAAAAAGCTGGGAGATCCAGTCTAGGGATCGGAGAATAGCACGGATGGGGGATGGGGTTACCGTAGTGGTGAAATTTATTTTGTTTTTTACTACCGGTTCTATGGGTGTGGCTTAGTGGGCGTGGTGTGGCTTGGCAGGGGAAGGATACTGCATAATCTCCATTTCCACCCCACTCCAGGAGAAGGATATTGCAAAATCTCCATTCCCACCCCACTCTGGGGCCAGGCAGAGGTGGTATTTGCCGGTTCGCCGAACTACTCAAAATTTCCACTACCAGCTTTCCAGAACCTGCTGAATTTCACCCCTGGGTTACCGGTAATTTATCCTTTCTCCGGCAAGATGGCATAAAAGGGGAAGTGGTAGCAACAATTCTAAAGCTGACTCACAAAACTATTGGGACACACACACAAAAAAATCCATGACCCAGTTGTAAACTAAAATATAATCTCTAGGTGTTTTTTAACAGATGAACAGAGTTGGATTACAGCCCCCATAATTCCCGACCGCCAGCTCTACTGGTTGGAGCTCATGATTAAGAGAATGTAGCTGAAAGTAACTAGGTTATTAAGTCTACGGTATAATGGTGTTTCTCCATCTTGATGACTTCAATTCCCAGAATTCCCAAGCCAGCATTCTTTAAGATGGGTGACTTCAACTCCCAGAATTCCCCAGCCAGCATGCTTTAAGATGGGTGGATTTCAACTCCCAGAATTCCCCAGCCAGCATGCTTTAAGATGGGTGGACTTCAACTCCCAGAATTCCCTAGCCAGTATGCTTTAAGATGGGTGACTTCAACTCCCAGAATTCCCCAGCCAGCATGCTTTAAGATGGGTGGACTTCAACTCCCAGAATTCCCTAGCCAGCATGCTTTAAGATGGGTGGACTTCAACTCCCAGAATTCCCCAGCCAGCATGCTTTAAGATGGGTGACTTCAACTCCCAGAATTCCCCAGCCAGTATGCTTTAAGATGAGTGACTTCAACTCCCAGAATTCCCCAGCCAGCATGCTTTAAGATGGGTGGACTTCAACTCCCAGAATTCCCTAGCCAGTATGCTTTAAGATGGGTGACTTCAACTCCCAGAATTCCCCAGCCAGCATGCTTTAAGATGGGTGGACTTCAACTCCCAGAATTCCCTAGCCAGTATGCTTTAAGATGGGTGACTTCAACTCCCAGAATTCCCTAGCCAGTATGCTTTAAGATGAGTGACTTCAACTCCCAGAATTCCCTAGCCAGTATGCTTTAAGATGGGTGACTTCAACTCCCAGAATTCCCCAGCCAGTATGCTTTAAGATGAGTGACTTCAACTCCCAGAATTCCCCAGCCGGCATGCTTTAAGAGGGGTGGACTTCAACTCCCAGAATTCCCCAGCCAGCATGCTTTAAGATGAGTGACTTCAACTCCCAGAATTCCCCAGCCAGCATGCTTTAAGATGGGTGACTTCAACTCCCAGAATTCCCCAGCCAGCATGGTTTAAGAGGGGTGACTTCAACTCCCAGAATTCCCCAGCCAGCATACTTTAAGATGGGTGACTTCAACTCCCAGAATTCCCCAGCCAGCATGCTTTAAGAGGTGTGACTTCAACTCCCAGAATTCCCCAGCCAGCATGCTTTAAGAGGGGTGACTTCAACTCCCAGAATTCCCCAGCCAGCAGATTTTAAGAGGGGTGACTTCAACTCCCAGAATTCCTCGCCAAGGTTGAGAATCGCTACTCGGGAGTTTTCACGGCAGAGGAGACAACCCCCACCCCCACCCCCAATTAGATGCTAGGACAAGGGTGGGGAACAATGGCCCATTTATGACTTTGGGACTTCAACTCCCAGAATTCCAAAGCCAGCATGGGGAACGATGGCCCTTTTATGACTTGGGGACTTCAACTCCCAGAATTCCTGGCCATCATTCCTCACCTCTGCCCTAGGAAGAAGTCCTCTGAATCAAACGTGCCATAAAGACTGCGGAAGAAAGCCTAGAGTGTCCCTATCTTTGGCGAAAGCAGTATTTCTCAACTTTGACAATTTGAAGACAGGTGGACTTCATTACCCAGAATTCCCCACCTAGCATAGCTTGCTGGGGAATTCTGGGTATTGAAGTCCACCTGTCTTCAAATTGCCGAGGTTGAGAAACACTGGGCTACAGGAAAAGGGAAAATCGGTGGATCTCCAGCCAGAAGGAACTGGGGGTTGATCATTTCCGAGTGCTGGAGGGAGATGGAACCTCACCGGAGAAAAGGCTGGTGGTCAGCAGTATATTCCAGACCCATCGCTCGCCGCCGATCTGGCGATAAAAGTTGCTGGACACATAACCGGAGATGCAGCAAGTCAGAGCGTAGAGGAGGATGGCGGCTGAGTTGATGGCCCCATGTCGGTGAACGTTGAACATGCCCAGCAGGGCCATCACGATGATGCCGGTACCCAAGGCCAGGAACTGGCTGCCCACGCCCAACACGGCGCAGAGGAGGCTGCGGTAGGATGGAAACCTGAAGACGTCCGTGTGGATGATCTTCCACCCGTTGTCCCCTTGATCGAAGTCATCTCCTGAGGAGGACGAAGAGGCCTCTTCATCCAGGTTGTAGCGGGCCAGGTCATTTTTGAGAACCCGCATGAGGATGACGACCACAAAGCCCACCAGCAGAAACACCAGCACCATGGAATTGATGATGGAGAGCCAGTGGATCTCCAAGGTGTGAGGGAAGAAGCCGTCGTCCCCGTTGTGACTTCCCCGGCGTTCTCCCTGACGCTCCGCGCTGGTCTCCGACCAATGGACGCTGTAGGTGTAAGCGACGGGGAGCACGCCCTGCATGTCGTCCAAGCTGGTGGGTTTCACGTTACGGACGCTGACGTTGGCGTAGACGATGCGGTCGCCGTTCCACTCCAGGTAGAAGTCCAAGTGGGTCCAGAGCCCGATCTTGTGGGTGTGGGGCAGGAAGCCGCTCTCCTCCATGTAGCCCACAAAGCCCCGGAGCGGTAAGTCGTCCACCACAAATTCAAAGTAGTAGAGTTCCTCGATGGCCTGGCGGAGACGCTCGACCTGCGGCGGAGGAAGGAAGAGTCAACCCACAACGGAAAACAAAATATGGGTTTCACCCAGAGGTGGTATTCAGCCGGTTCGGATCGGTTCGCCTGAACCGATAACAGAAATCGGGGGTGGGCCTGCCCATCCGCTCCGCCTTTATGCCACCCTATTTAGGCATGTTTTTGAAGCTGGGCGCATACGCAGAAGGCGCGTGCACGAGCAAAGCAGGAGTGTGCAGAAGGCAGGAGTGCGTGCGAACCGGGCGCAACCAGTAGTAACATAATCTGAAACCCCTCCGCTGGTTCCACTGGACTTCAGATGTCGAAGCCACCGACTCTCTTAATTCCGAGTTCAGCGATTCATGAGAAAGAATCAAGAAAATGGATCTCGAACCGTGCTCCTCAACTTTGGTGTCTTGAAGACGGGTGGACTTCAGCTCCCAGAATTCCCCAACCAGGTAGGTCAGTGATGGCTAACCTTTTTGCTGTCGTGTGCCAAAAATGGGGGTCATGCCCTCGTGTGCCCACCCCCATAATTCAATGCCCCCCCAGTGCCCCGCATGCATGTACGTGTGACCCCCTCCTCTGAATGTGTGCACGATCCCACTGCACTCCCGTTTTGGCACGCGACGGCAAAAAGGTTACTGGTGAGCCTGGCCCATTTTTTGCCCTCCTCAGGCTCCAGAGGCTTTCTAGGAGCCTGGGGAGGGCGAAAATAGCCTTCCCCATCCCCATCCCTGGAGGCCTCCGGAGGCCAGAAATGGCCCATTTCCGGACTTCCAGTGGGATCGGAAGGCCCGTTTTTCGCCCTCCCCAGGCACCAGAGCCTTTCTAGGAGCCTGGGGAGGTCGAAAATAGCCTTCCCCATCCCCACCCCTGGAGGCCTCCGGAGGCCAGAAATGGCCCATTTCCGGACTTCCAGTGGGATCAGAAGGCCCGTTTTTCGCCCTCCCCAGGCACCAGAGCCTTTCTAAGAGCCTGGGGAGGGTGAAAATGGCCTTCCCCATCCCACCCGGAGGCCCGTTTCCCGACTTCCGGTGGGCCCGGAAGGCCCGAAAATCAGATGGCCGGCGTACACATGCGTGCTGGAGCTGAGCTAGGGTAATGTTCGCGTGGCCACAGATATGGCTCCGCGGGCCACCTGTGGCACGCATGCCATAGGTTTGCCATCACGGAGCTAGGTTATTAAGTCTATGATAGAGCAGTGTTTCTCAACCTTGACAACTTGAAGATGGCGGACTTCAATTCCCAGAATTCCTCAGCCAGCACGTGGCCGGAGACCCCTGCTCAAGATCAGCCACCAGGAAAAAGTTCTCCACTAAGGATGTGCCATAAAGACTACCGAAGAAGGGCTAGAGTGTCTCTTCTCAACCTCAGGAACTTTAAGTGGGGTGGACTTCAACTCCCAGAATTCCCCAGCCAGCATACCTAGGTTAGCAAGGGATTCTGGGAGTTGAAGTCCGTTCCTCTCAAAGTTGCTGAGTTGAGAAGACACCGATTTCTAATTTTCTCTTTTGCTTTTCATGGCAACATCTGGCTGAAACGCAAGCCACGTGTGATATTTTAGAAATCATTGATGTGTAAAACTCCCAGCTTTGGATTCCTAAGGATGATGGGAGTTGTAATTAATGATGGCAGATGTTATTTATCCAAATCCAATCCATGAGCTTTAACTACTTCCTAGGATTTAGATATCTTGTCTCATAGCTGTTCTTTTTTTTTATACAGCGAGACGACAATAAATTTAGATTTACAAGGTCGTTTGGCTTCCGGATTAATATTTTCTCTACCGGTTTTTTTTTTTTTTTGGTTCTCTTTTTCTTCCTTCCTCATTTTCCTTCCTTTTCTAACGTCTGTTTTAACATCAGGTGGTCGGGGCCTTTTTTTTCCTCCCTAGCGTTTTGTTGCTCGAACTGTTGGTTGCCACAGGATCTGACTGACTTGTCATCCAAAGTCACCCGGCTGATTTCATGCCAAAGGTGGGACTAGAACTCACCGTCTCCTGGTGATTGGGCCAAAATCACCCAGCTGGCTTTCATGCCTATGGCAGGACTTTGATCTCACTGCCTCCTGTGACTGGTCCAGAATCACCCAGTCGGCTTTCATGCCTGAAGTGGAATTAGAATTCACCATCTCCTGGTGATTGGTCCAAAGTTACCCAGCCTGCCTTCGTGTCTGAGGTGAAACTAGAACTCACTGTCTCCTGGTGATTGGTCCAAAGTTACCCAGCCAGCTTTTGTGGCTGAGGTGGGACTAGAACTCCCATCTCCTGGTGATTGGCCCAAAATCACCCAACTGTCAGGTTTCGATGTCATCTCAAATAAATTGCATTTCCAAACAAATAGTCTTTGATGAAATCTTTCATTTCTTAAGCACAACAATCTGTCCCCGATTATGTCGTAGCCAACACTGACTTCCTGACTCCAAACCTTCCCTTTCCGTTCCCCAATTCTCTGCGTCTCATTGGCCATCTTCCAAATCACTCTCCCCATATCTACTACTTCAGCTCCCAGGAATGTCCCCCCCCCCCCTCCCATCTCATCTCCTAGGGGATATTATCTTCAGGGAAAATAAGTAGGTGAAAAGTCAAGCGTCCTCTTGCCAACTGCCCCCTCTTCTCCTCCTCATGTCAGCACTGGAACGAATGTAGCTTGGAGTGCTGACACCAACCAGTTTTTAACGTCTAGAACTAGAACTCACCATCTCCTGATTTCTAGCATGGTGTCTTAACTACTAGAGCAAACTAGCTCCAGTGTGTTATATTCTGTTAAATTTATACGGGAAATCCTCGAGTTCAGACTGTATTGGATTCCAGAATTTCAAACGTGAGTCATTGACGTTTACAATTTGAGGCACCAAGAGCTGACCCGAGTTTACAAGTTTTTTCTGGCGGTCCTTAAATAAAACGAACCATTAGCGAATCCATGTATTCCTAGGGGTGTTTGTTTTTTTTTTTTTGCCAGAAGCCCAGGGAAAAACGTCATAAATCAGGGTCAGACGAGTGCAACCAGCCATAAAGGTGAGTCAGTTGCCAACTGCCTGAGAGGCGGTCATACGTGTGTCCACAGGTCTGTTTTCCTCTTTTTAAAATGGAATTTTAAATTTTAAATTTGGTTTTAAATTTATTGGGGTTTTAAAATGTTTCAGCCAAATTTATTTAATTAGTTTTATCTCCATTTTAAATTTTGTATCTATATGTTTTATTTTATGGCGGTTCACCGCCCTGAGTCCTTCGGGAGTAGGGCGGTATACAAATTTAATAAAATGAAATGAAAATGAAAATGAAATGAAATGTCTGTTTGCAGCACTCAGAAAACTGGAACAGGGTCAGCTTTTGGAGGATACGTCGTAACGTCAAGCGGTCACTAAGTAAGTCGCTGGTTGTAAAGCGAGGATCAGCAATATTACCCACTCATTTAATATGAACATCAAAAAGGTTTTTTTTTTTTCATTCTTTCCTCTTCGTAAGATTAACAAAAGGATCAGGACAAAAATAAGTAGAATAGAATAGAATAGAATAGAATAGAATAGAATAGAATAGAATAGAATAGAATAGAATAGAATAGAATAGAATAGAATAGAATAACAGAGTCGGAAGGGACCTCGGAGGTCTTCTAGTCCAACCCCCTGCTTAGGCAGGAAACCCTACACCACTTCAGACAAATGGAAAAGTAATACAGGCAATATCTCAACCGACAACATTCATTTAGTGACCGTTCTAAATTACATTTCCTCAAGAAAAGTGACTTACGACCGGTTTTCACCCTTACGACCATTGCACCATTCCACCCCCACCCACCCCACCGTCACATGATCAAAATTCAGACTGGTTCGCATTTATGACGGTTGCAATGTCCCAGGCCCTTTTTGCGACATGGGAAGCCAGATTCACTTAATAACGGTGGCAAAAAAAGTCACCAAGTGAGGCAGACCTCACTGAACAGACATCTTGCAATAAACCACACAGGAATTTGGGTTCAACAGCAGTCGCACGCAGAGGACTGGCTGTATAGAAACAGAAGCAGGGATCTATCGCCTGGGACCGAGCCTCCGTTACGGCGAATGGATTTACCTCATCCGGGGACAGCTTCTTCTGACAAAGGATCTTCTTGTCCACGTTTTGCCGGAAGTGGATCTCATACATGGATTCGGCCATGCGGTCCCCATTCAGAACTTCCCCCAAGGTCAAGCTTTTGTGGCGGATGGGGGTCGGTGAGCAGACGGGCAGCTGGTAGTAATGGTAGGTCTCTTGGGGGTTGTGGTAAGGTCCCACTTTATTGACGTAAAGCATGACTTTCGATCCCTGCTGATAGTGCGTCTCGGAAGGGGCCACGGCTAGGAAACGGAGGAAGGAGACGAGGAGGGCAAGGAAGGGATAGGGAGCCATGCTGGGGAGGAGTCGGGATAAGAGGGTAGGGGGTAAGAGCTGGGGTGGAGAAAGAAACAAAAGAGAGAGTCATTTTCTCCAGGTAGGAATTGGGAGTAGTTTGTCTCAAGCTTGGACACTTTAAGAAGGGTGGACTTCAACTCCCAAAATTCCCCAAGCCAGCCATGGGGAATTATGGGAGTGGAAGTTTCCCCCCCCCTTCCCCTTTTTTAAAGTCAATCAGAATAGAGCTGGAAGGGATTTTCGGGGTCTTCTAATCCAACCCCCTGCTCGGAATAACCAAGATCCTGGGGAGAACTCCCAAACTCCCTGGTAGATGATCCAGGCTGCCCATAAGGGTAAGAGAGATTTTTTTTAAAATGTCTACTATATATAGGATTACTGATATATTTCTTAGATGTAGATGTATACAGCATTATATTATGATAGCTAGCTAGATGATAGCTAGCTAGATACTGGTAGATAGATAGATGATGTTAGGTAAGTAGGTAGGTAGATAGACAGACATGTAGAGATGATAAGTAGCTAGGTAGATGGCAGGTAATGATAGATAGATAGATAGATAGATAGATAGATAGATAGATAGATAGATAGATAGATGATAGATAAATAGATAGATGTAGGTAGGTAGGTAGGTAGATAGATGAAGGTAGATAGGTAGGTAGGTAGATAGATCGATAGAGTAGGTTGGTAGACAGACAGACATGTAGAGATGATAAGTAGCTAGGTAGATGGGAGGTAATGATAGATAGATAGATAGATAGATAGATAGATAGATAGATAGATGTAGATAGGTAGGTAGGTAGATCGATAGAGTAGGTTGGTAGACAGACAGACATGTAGAAATGATAAGTAACTAGGTAGATGGCAGATGATAGATAGATAGATAGATAGATAGAGAAGAGTGGGGATAGATAGATAGATAGATAGATAGATAGATAGATAGATAGATAGAGTAAATTGGTAGACAGACAGACAGACATGTAGAGATGATAAGTAGTTAGGTAGATGGCAGGTAATGATAGATAAGATAGATAGATAGATAGATAGATAGATAGATAGACAGACAGACAGATAGATAGATGTAGATAGGTAGGTAGATAGGTAGATAGGTAGGTAGGTAGATAGATCGATAGAGTAGGTTGGTAGACAGACAGACATGTAGAGATGATAAGTAGCTAGGTAGAGGGGAGGTAATGATAGATAGATAGATAGATAGATAGATAGATAGATAGATAGATAGATAGATGGATGTAGATAGGTAGGTAGGTAGATTGATAGAGTAGGTTGGTAGACAGACAGACATGTAGAAATGATAAGTAACTAGGTAGATGGCAGATGATAGATAGATAGATAGAGAAGAGTGGGGATAGATAGATAGATAGATAGATAGATAGATAGAGTAAATTGGTAGACAGACAGACAGACATGTAGAGATGATAAGTAGTTAGGTAGATGGCAGGTAATGATAGATAAGATAGATAGATAGATAGATAGATAGATAGACAGACAGACAGATAGATAGATGTAGATAGGTAGGTAGATAGGTAGATAGGTAGGTAGGTAGATAGATCGATAGAGTAGGTTGGTAGACAGACAGACATGTAGAGATGATAAGTAGCTAGGTAGAGGGGAGGTAATGATAGATAGATAGATAGATAGATAGATAGATAGATAGATAGATGGATGTAGATAGGTAGGTAGGTAGATTGATAGAGTAGGTTGGTAGACAGACAGACATGTAGAAATGATAAGTAACTAGGTAGATGGCAGATGATAGATAGATAGATAGAGAAGAGTGGGGATAGATAGATAGATAGATAGATAGATAGATAGATAGATAGAGTAAATTGGTAGATAGACAGACAAACATGTAGAGATGATAAATAGCTACGTATATAGTTAGGTAGACAGACAGACAGACAGATACATACATACATAGATTATAGACAGACACAAAGATTTTTTATATCTATCTATATATATTATTACATATATTTCTTAGATATACATGTATATTATATTTAGATGCATACATACATGATAGATAGATAGATAAATAGATAGACAGATAGATAGATACCGTGTTTCCCCGAAAATAAGACCCTGTCTTACATTTTTCTGACCCCTGAAATAAGCGCTTGGCCTTATTGCCATGCGCTCAAAAGCCCGATTGGGTTTATTATCAGGGGATAATGTCTTATTTGGGGGGGGGGGGGGGGGAAACAGGATAGAATGATGATAGATTGATCCATAGATGATACAGATAGACAGACTGGTCAGTAGGTAGGTAGGTAGATAGAGATGATATAGATCGATAGGTAGAGATTAAATCGGACGGTAGACCAACAGATGTAGGTATCTCTACATCTAGTTTAGCGGCCTGCCTGACTTCCCCCACCACCATTCCCCAAATGGATTTAACTCTTAAGCTGCTACCATATGGTGGGGTGATTGTTTGTTTGTTTGTTTTATTAGATTTATATACCGCCCTATTCCCGAAGGACTCAGGATGGTGAACAGCCACAAGATAAAAAACACATAAATACAAAATTTAAAAGCAGAATAAAACCGAATTAAACCATTTGGCCCAAGACAAATTTCAAACACCCCAATCATTTAAAAACAAATTAAAATGTATATTATAAAAAGAAAAAAAAGGGGAGAAAAATTAGGCCAGGCCAGCTTGGTGGAATAAAAAGGACTTGAGAGCGCGACGGAAAGTGCGCAGATCCGGGATCTTCCTCGTTCCAGATAGTAGAAGTTTGGTTCCCTGCTTAGCAGGTTGGGCCAAAAAATCAGGCCAGTTTCTAATTGGCTGAGCCAACTGAGGTTTAAGGTGTTTAGCAGAATGTGGGAACCCAGTGCTGAGAATACCCCCTTTTTTTTAAAAGGGTGGGGGTAGGGGGGTGAGACATGGTCTCCAGAAAGTGGGCAGCTGCTGATTAAATTAAATTAAATAATTAAATTAAATTAAATTAAATTAAATTAAATTAAATTAAATTAAATTATTAATTAAATCCATTCACCATTGAGTGGCCTTGGGCATCTCTGGTTCAGCTTTTCCAATGGAGGATGGCGGGGGGGGGAGATCCTGGCTGATTGGGGGTTTCAGAGACCCCCCAGTGTAGATACCCCCAAGCCATGCAAGTAAATCAGTCCAATGGGGGGGGGGCTCTAATTTAGCCTTGGGGGAGGGGGGGGGCTGTGGATGGACCAGCTTCCCTAACATATTTCTCCCACCCCCCAAAAAAAACCCTGGTAGGAGAGCATGAGCTCCAATCCCCCTCCCCCCCCTTTTTTTGATCTTGCACAACAACCCTGCAAGGTAGGGCAGGCAAAAACTGCAGGTTGGGGCAAGTGGGGAGGGTGGGGGGGGTTTCTATGCACCAAGCCCCCTCCTCCAAAATCCACCCCCCTCTCCCCACTCACCTGCACCTCTAGGGCTTCCTGCAGCCTCTTTCACCCCTTAAGGAAAAAAAAGAAAGAAAGAAAAAAAGGCGAAAGTTCACAAGTGCAGCCAGCCAGCCAAGCTGCGGTGGGGGGGGGGGGGGGCAGTTGGGAGTGGGGGGGGGGGAAGAGAGTCAGAGCGGGCGTCCTAAGCGCTGCCTGATTTTTAAAAACCCCTCCCGTTGGGTTTTCAGAGGTTTTCTTTCCAGGAGGGCCGCGTTTTGCTTCTCCGCGTCTCCGCCGCGCGGTCCTGAAGGGCGAAGGAAGGCTCCGTGGAGGAGCCGCGGGCTTCGGAGCGGTCGGGGTCCTTCAGGCGATCGCCGCGGGCAGCCTGAGCCACGTCTGTCGCTCGCTTCCGCCCTCAGCGGATGGCGGGGGGCCTCGCTGCCCACACCAGGACGCAGTTCCGGGTTGGGGAAGCGGGAGGGCGGGCCTTTCCCTGGAGGGAGAGCGTGGACGTCAGGGCGCTCGTCACGCTCTGGCCACGCCCACTTCTTAAAGGGAAAGGCCCACCTTGGAATAGGAATGAGGGGGGGGGAAATAGGAAAAAGAGGCTTGAATGGGAAGACTCTAGCAGGCAGGCAGATATTCGTCAGGGGAAGCATCTCTCAAAAAAATTGCACGCTTTAATTCCTTCCAGGATTGTTTTTAATCTCAGATTAACCAGAGTTGGGAAGGGACCATTAGAGGTCATCTAGTCCAACCCCCTCGCCTAAAAACAGGAGATCCTACACTATTTCTGACCAATGGCAGTCCAATCTTTGTCTTTGAAAACTAAACATGGGTAACATTTCATTTCATGGGTAACCAGTTTTCCGAGCCTGAAGCTAAAATGATCATCACGGTAAATAACAGCCAATCGATTATTCAACAGCACGCAAATAGCACATATTGTTACATAAACCCATTTCGATGACTCGATCGCACCTGTTCAATAAATAATTGAATAATAAACGGTGCGCGCATCCAAACATAATTTTTTTTAAAAAAATCGCACGGATGAAATAATTCAATCATAAAGGACCTTGCAGCGTGCCCTGAGTCTTCAGAGAGGGGCGGCATATAAATTTAATTAATTAAATTAATTAAATAAAATAAATCATTAAATAATAAACAGTGCACCTCGGAGAAGTAAACGCCAACACACCGTAATTAAGAATAATTGAATAAGCGTAAATGGAAGAAGACCGATTCAATAATGCCTAAAGGCGGGCCTGGCCTAATTTTCTCCCTCTTTCAAAAAAGATTTTTAAATTTTTAAATATCTTTTAGTATTTTATACATTCAATTTTAAAATTGGTTTTAAATAGTTCGGGGTTTTAAATTTGTCGGAGCCAAAATTATTTAATTTGATTTTATTCTACTTTTAAATTTTGTATGGATGTGTTTTATTGTTTGGCTGTGCACCGCCCTGAGTCCTTCGGGAGTAGGGCGGTATAGAAATCGAATAAAATAAAAAAATAAATAAAATAAATAAATAAGGTATCATATTGCACGAGAAATAAATCAATGACAATTGAAATATCGTGGGATTTCTCCCAAGGGCAAACCGATAACACCAAATGGCTGGATTTTGATCACGTGACTGTGAGGAAATCTGTGCGATGGTCGTAAGTGTGAAAACGGGTCGTAAGTCACTTTTTTTCCAGTGCTGTTATAAGTTCGAACAGTAACTAAACCAGGGGTCAGCAACCTGCAGCTCTGGAGCCGCATGTGGCTCTTTCACCCCTCTGCTGCAGCTCCCTGTCGCTCAAAATATGCGTCACCACCGCCAATGTGCGACACCCGCCGGCACGCGATTTATTGAGCTTTTCAACCTCTGGTAGGCCAACCATGGATAAATCCAAGCAAAGAAAAGTTTCAGAAGAAAACAGAACGTTTAATTCAACGACATATGCCAGTTTTGTGGCCGCTCAAGAAATTGTCAGGGACGGGAAGGGTTCTGTGACTCCCGGTGTTTTCTTTTCTGTGGGAAACGGGTCCAAATGGCTCTTTGAGTGTTTAAAGTTGCAGATCCCTGGACTAAACGAATGATGAAGACAACCTGTCTCTGTAATAATAGCAGTGGTAGTAATAGGGGTGCCATCCCAAAATATCTAGAGCACCACTTCGACCGTAGCAGCATCTATCCCGGGGAGAAAGGAAATCGTCCAAAACAGCAGAGGAACAACAGATCATCTCCTAACTCCGTGATGGCGAACCTATGGCACGCGAGCCATCGCCCAGCTCAGCTCTACTGCACATGTGCGTGCGGGGTGTGTAGCGGAGGATGGGGGGTGCAGTGGCTCCCTCCCACAGCCCATTTTTGGGCCCAAGTGGCTGCAGGGAGGACCGCTAGGACCAAAACAGGGGGTGGGGGGGTCATGCATGTGTGGGGGTTGGGGGTCGCGTGCGCATTGCATTATGTGTGCTGGTATTCGTGTAAACAGAGGTGGTATTCAGCCGGTTCAGACCGGTTCAGGTGTACCGGTAACAGAAATCGCAGGTGGGCCTACCCACCTGCCCCGGCTCTGTGCCGTCTTATTTAGGCACATTTTCGAGGCCTGGCATATGTGCGGAAGGCATGCGAGTGAGCAAAGTACACGCGCAGAAGGCCGGGCAGCGTGATTGGACAGCGTACGCACACAGCGAACCAATGGTAAACATAAGTGAAACCCACCCCTGCCCATAATCCCTTGCGGAGTGGAATCTGGGCAACTGAATGGAGTTGAGTATTTACTGGCCGGATGCCCTTCTTGTCACCAATGCAGAGTTTTTTTTTTCCAGCAGATACATTCTCATTGTGCCCAGAGAGAGAAATATCTGCCTCTACCTAGGATCGAACTCTCAAACTTCTGATTGTGAGGTAAAAGTTCCACCTCTAGGCCACCGCACCACTCTCCTAACGGGTGAGATGATTTAGGAAAACTGCAAGAGAAAGAAGGAAGAGCAACATGGTAGCGTGGATTGACGACACAAGGGCATTTGACTCCCTGCCACATGATTAGGATAATCAAAGGGCCTACAAAAAGCAGTAGAAACATCAAAAGCTTTGTGCCAAGATCAACGGCACAGCGTAAGACACAATTGTTGGGCGATGTTGATAGACTGGGAGAAGGTAATATCAAGAGAGGAGTTTTTCAAGAAGACTCACTATCACAGAATATAGAACGACAGAGTCGGAAGGGACCTTGGAGGTCTTCTAGTCCAACCCCCTGCTTAGGCAGGAAACCCTACACCACTTCAGACAAATGGTTATCCAACATCTTCTTAAAAACTTCCAGTGTTGGAGCATTTACAGCTTCTGGTGGCAAGTTGTTCCACTGGTTAATTGTTCTCACTTTCAGGAATTTTCTCCTTAGTTCTAAGTTGCTTAGAACTAAGTCTCCTTGATGGGTTTCCACCCGTTGCTTCTTGTCCTGCCCTCAGGGGCTTTGGAGAATAGGTGGACTTCTTTGTGGCAGCTGGAGGTTAAAACATGAAGAACGGTTGCAGGAAGTGATTATGTTAATTTTGATGAAAAGAAGGATTGGGGGTGACATGATAGCAGTCTTCCAGTATCTCAGGGGCTGCCCCAAAGAAGAGGGAGTCAAGCTATGCTCCAAAGCACCTGAAGGCAGGACAAGAAGCAACGGATGGAAACTAATCAAGGAGAGAAGCAACTTAGAATTGAGAAGAAACTTCCTAACAGTGAGACAATTAACCAGTGGAACTGCTTGCCACCAGATGTTGTAAATGCTCCAACACTGGAAGTTTTGAAGAAGAGATTGGACAGCCATTTGCCCAGAACAGGGGTCGGCAACCTTAAACACTCAAAGAGCCATTTGGACCCGTTTCCCACAGAAAAGAAAACACCGGGAGCCACAAAACCTGGGGAGGGCATGGCCAACTCGATGTCATTCACTTCCACCAGTCACATGACACCCCCCTAGCCACGCCTACCCAGCCGGTCATTAGGGCAGAGAAGCAGTTGTTAAAAAACACCGGGAACTACAAAATCCTTTTGACATCTCTCTCCCCCCCCTCTCTCTGTATCTCTGTCTATGTCTCTCCCCCGCTCTCTGTATCTCTCTCTCTCTCTCTCTCCCCCTCTCTGTATCTATGTCTCTCTCTCTCCCTCTGTGTATCTCTCTATGTCTCTCTCTCTCCCTCTCTGTATCTCTCTCTCTCTCTCTCCCTCTCTCTCTGTATCCCTCTATGTCTCTCTCTCTCCCCCTCTCTGTATCTATGTCTCTCTCTCTCCCTCTGTGTATCTCTCTATGTATCTCTCTCTCCCTCTCTCTGTATCTCTCTATGTCTCTCTCTCTCCCCCTCTCTGTATCTATCTCTATATATCTCTCTCTCCCTCCCTCTCTCTCTGTATCTCTCTATGTCTCTTTCTCCCCCTCTCTCTGTATCTCTCTATGTCTCTCTCTCCCCCTCTCTCTGTATCTATGTCTCTCTCTCCCCCTCTCTCTGTATCTCTATGTCTCTCTCTCTCTCTCCCTCTCTCTCTGTATCCCTCTATGTCTCTCTCTCTCTCTCCCTCTCTGTATCTATGTCTCTCTCTCTCCCTCTGTGTATCTCTCTATGTCTCTCTCTCTCCCTCTCTCTGTATCTCTCTATGTCTCTCTCTCTCCCCCTCTCTGTATCTATCTCTATATATCTCTCTCTCCCTCCCTCTCTCTCTGTATCTCTCTATGTCTCTCTCTTTCTCCCCCTCTCTCTGTATCTCTCTATGTCTCTCTCTCCCCCTCTCTCTGTATCTATGTCTCTCTCTCCCCCTCTCTCTGTATCTCTATCTCTCTCTCTCTCTCTCCCTCTCTCTCTGTATCCCTCTGTCTCTCTCTCCCCCTCTCTGTATCTATCTCTCTCTCCCTCTGTGTATCTCTCTATGTCTCTCTCTCCCTCTCTCTGTATCTCTCTATCTCTCTCTCCCTCTCTCTGTATCCCTCTATGTATCTCTCTCTCCCCCTCTCTGTATCTATGTCTCTCTCTCTCCCTCTGTGTATCTCTCTATGTCTCCCTCTCCCTCTCTCTGTATCTCTCTATGTCTCTCTCTCTCTCCCCCTCTCTGTATCTCTCTCTCTATATCTCTCTCTCCCTCCCTCTCTCTCTGTATCTCTCTATGTCTCTCTCTTTCTCCCCCTCTCTCTGTATCTCTCTATGTCTCTCTCTCTCCCCCTCTCTGTATCTATGTCTCTCTCTCTCCCTCTGTGTATCTCTCTATGTCTCTCTCTCTCCCTCTCTCTGTATCTCTCTCTCTCTCTCCCTCTCTCTCTGTATCCCTCTATGTCTCTCTCTCTCCCCCTCTCTGTATCTATGTCTCTCTCTCTCCCTCTGTGTATCTATGTCTCTCTCTCTCCCTCTCTCTGTATCTCTCTATGTCTCTCTCTCTCTCCCCCTCTCTGTATCTCTCTATGTCTCTCTCTCTCCCCCTCTCTCTGTATCTATGTCTCTCTCTCCCCCTCTCTCTGTATCTCTCTATGTCTCTCTCTCTCTCTCTCTCTCTCCCCCACCTCGCTATATCTCTATGTCTCTGCCTGGCCACTTCTCCATTCACCAATGTTATTCTTACCTTCTCAGGCCAGGCGAGGAGTGACTGGGAATGGAGGACAAGGGGGGAGGCCAGCCAGTGGTGGGATCACCTGAGAGGGAGCCACAGCAGAGGGTCCAAAGAGCCGCATGAGGCTCTGGAGCCGCAGGTTGCTGACCCCTGGCCCAGAATGGCTAGGATCTTCTGCTTTAGCAAGGGGTTGGACTAGAAGACCTCCAAGCCCCCTTTCAATTCTCTTATTCTGAAGGCTTACTGAATTCTGCAGAAACCAAACTACAAGAAAGACCAAAATGGAGACCAGAAAAAGAGACAGGGAATTCTGGGAGTTGAAGTCAACCCATCTTCATGAGGCCAAGGTTGAAGAACAGCAAACTCATAATTGCCACGGAAAGCAAACTTTAAACCGGGGATCGGCGTCCCTCCTTCCATTGATCTCTTTCCTTCTTAGCCTCAGTGGAACGTTCTCCAAGGTCCCTCTTGGGAGACAATGCCGCCATCCATTCTTAGAAGGTTCTCTATGGTAACCAGAACTCCACCAACCAATCAGGGTAGCCAGAAGGCTTAAAGTTGGCTATGGCATCATCAGAACTTTGGTGGGATCCAGTCAAGAGTGATTCCGGTCAACCCTTCAGGTCTTGGAGGTTGCAGCCCATTATCCCTCTGATATTGTTACAGGGAAGCAGTTTCTGTGGGTGCTCCTATCCTAGACTCCATAGGGTGAAGACAGGTGGATCCCGACAGGATCCCCCACCTCCACCCGATCCTCTCTGAGCCAAACATAAGTTCCTCTTCCAGATCGTTTGGGGAGAGGAACCCACGCAGCGGGAGGAAAGGTTTATCCTTTCTGTAGAAGGTTCTTGAGATCTTCCGATCAGGGGTCCCACAAGACGTGGTCTACTCCTCCGTCCTCGGTGACGGGTTCTTCTCTACCTCTGAAGTCTTAACCGGAGCTGAGATTGAATCTCAGAAGGAGCTTTCCACCATGGTGGAACATTCGACCTCGACGCCGTACGTCTCGGTGATGGACCAGTATGGCTACCAAATTGGCAAAGCCATCGGGCACGGCTCCTACGGGACCGTCTATGAAGCTTACTTCTCCAAGCAGAAGTCCATGGTGGCCATTAAGATCATCTCCAAGAAGAAGGCCTCGGAGGATTATCTCACCAAATTCTTACCCAGGGAAATACAGGTCATTCTCGGTGTGACTGGTTTGGGGGCGTGGCCAGCCGGCCATCGCTACCGGTTCGGCGACTTTGGCTAAATTTCTGCCAACAGTTCTCACGAACTGGTGCGAACCGGTGCGAACCGGCTGAATACCACCTCTGAGGTGTGAGTGTGTGGTTTGTGTGGAGGCGTGTATCTCGCTTGTACACATCTACCTTTGTACCTTTACAGGAACTGCTTACAGGGGTTTCAACAGAATACAGGTAGCCCTCAATTTACAACGGTTTGTTTAGTGACCGTTCAAAGTTACGACGGCATTGAAAAAAGTGACAAGTCGTCGACCAAAATGACTGCCGACCGTTTTTCTCCCTTACGACTCTTGCAGCTCCCTCCCGTAGTCACATGATTAAAATTCAGACACTTGGCAAGTGACGGTTTATTATTTATGACGGTTTGCAATGTCCCAGGGTCACGTGAGCCCCTTTTTTGCGACCTTCTGACAAGCGACGTCCAATCGGGGAAGCCAGATTCACTTAACAGCCATGTTACGCTTAACGACGGTGGCGAGAAATAGTGTTAAAATGGGGCAAAACTCGCTTAAATGTCTCCCTTAGCAGCAGAAATGTTGGGCTCGTTTGTCGTCGTATGTCGAGGACTGCCTGTACCAAATGGGAATTTTTCATCTCCTAGAATTTCCATCTCCTAGATAGGCACTTTGCACTCTCTCAGAGGCACTATTGCTCCTCATATAGCTTCTCATTCCTACCTGTCCCTTCCTAATCAGAACTTCAATACAAGGAGTTATCGTTATTTAGTTTTTAGGATATTTTACTTTTTCTGCACTGGAAGTACAGGGCACGTGAGGGAAGGTGGGCCAGGTCATGATTCGAACCCCGTGCCTTCTCTTCTCTTCCAGGTGATGAAGAGCCTCCGCCACAAATACGTCATCAGTTTCTACCAGGCCATCGAGACCACCTCCCGCCATTACATCATCATGGAGTTGGCACCAAGCGGTGATGTCTTAGAATGGATCCAGAAGTCCGGGGCCTGTTCGGAAGCCCTGGCTGGCAAGTGGTTCTCGCAGCTGACTCTGGGCATCGCCTACCTGCACGGCAAGGGCATCGTGCATCGGTGAGAGTCGGCGGGGGAAGTGGGGCGGAAGTTAAATGCGTCCTTCCGGTTTCTAAACCGGCTGGCTTTCGAATTGGGATCTCGAGGGATCCGTGTTGTTTATGAGGGGGTTCAAAGCTCTGTCAGCCCTTTGAGGTAGGCCGCTCAGCACTCAGACACCAAACAGCCTCTGTTTCATTTCCATAGTCAGGTTTAAGATGGGTGGTACTTCCTTCCTCCCTACATCCCTCCCTTCTTTCCTTCCCCTTTTCTATCTTCCTTTCTTCCTCCCACCGTCCCTCCCTCTCTCACCTCCCTTGTTCCTTCCTCCCTCCTTTCCATCCCCTTTTCCATCTTCCTTCCTTCCTACTTCTTCCCTCCCTCCCTTCCCCCTCCCTTCTTTCCTTCCACTTTTCAGTCTTCCTTCCTTCCTTCCTTCCACCGTCCCTCCCTCCCTCCCTTCCACTTTTCTATATTCTTTCCTTCCTCCCAGTCCCTCCCTCTCGCCCTTCCTTGTTCCTCCCTCCCTCTATCCCCTCCCTTCTTTCCTTCCTCTTTTCTATCTTCCTTTTTTCCTCCCTCCCTTCTCTTTCCTCCCTCCCTCCCTCGTTCCTCCCTCCCTCCTTTCCCTCCTTTTCTATTTTCCTTCCAACTTCCTTCCTTCCCTCCCTCCCTCTTCCACTTTTCTATATTCCTTCCTTCCTACTTCCTTCCCTCCCTCCCTTCTTTCCTTCCACTTTTCTATCTTCCTTCCTTCTCCCACCGTCCTTCCCTCTCTCCCTCATTCCTCCCTCCCTCCCTCCTTTCCATCCTCTTTTCTATTTTCCTTCCTTTCTACTTCCTTTCCTCCCTTCCTCCTTTCCTTCCACTTTTCAATCTTCCTTCCTTCCTTCCTCCCACCCCCTCCCTCTCTCCCTTCCACTTTTCTATATTCCTTCCTTCCTACTTCCTTCCTTCCCCTCCCTTTCCTTCCACTTTTCTATCTTCCTTTCTTCCTCCCTTCCTTCTTTCCTTCCTCCCTCCCTCTCGTTCCCTCCCTATCTTCCTTTCTTCCTCCCTCCCTCGTTCCTCCCTCCCTCCTTTCCCTTTTCTATTTTCCTTCCTTTCTACTTCCTTCCCTCCCTCCCTTCTTCCCTTCCACTTTTCTATTTTCCTTCCTACCTCTCACCATCCCTCCATCTCTCCCTCCCTCATTCCTCCCTCCCTCCTTTCCTTCCACTTTTCAATCTTCCTTCCTTCCTTCCTCCCTTCCACTTTTCTATATTCCTTCCTTCCTACTTTCTTCCCTCCCTCCCTTCTTTCCTTCCACTTTTCTATCTTCCTTCCTTCCTCCCACTGTTCCTCCCTCTCCCTCTCTTGTTCCTCCCTCCCTCCCTCCGTCCCATCCCTTCTTTCCTTCCTCCTTTTCTATCTTCCTTTCTTCCTCCCTCCCTCCTTCCCTTCTTTCCTTCCACTTTTCCTTCCTTCCTTCTTTCCTTCCGTCTTCCTCCCTGCCCCCATCCCTCCCTCTCCCCCTCCCTGGGTTCCTTAGAAATTGAGGACTACCTTTAATGGAAAATCGATACAGATAGTCCTCAACTTACAACAGTTCGTTTAGTGACCGTTCAAAGTTACATCGGCATTGGAAAAAAACAATTTATGGCCATTTTTCACACTTACAACCATAAGATCACTTGATCAAAATTCAAACCAGCTCATATTTATGACAGTCGCAGTATCAGAAGGTCATGTGTTCCCCTTTTACGACCTTCTGACATGCCAAGATTCACTTAACAACCGTGTTACTAACTTATCAACTGCAGTGATTCACTTAACAACAGTGGGAAGAAATGTCGTAAAATGGGGCAAAAACTCACTTAACAACCATCTCACTTAGCCCCAGAAATTTGAGGTTCCATTGTGGTCGATGAACGACAGTAATTTAGTGCAAAATTTATGTGGCTAAATGAGACATTTGTTAAGTGAGTTTTTGCCCCATTTTACGACCTTTCTCGTCCTCGTTGCTCAGCGAATCACTGCCATTTTTTCAATTAGTCACGTGGTCGTTAAGCGAATCTGGCTCCCCTATTGACATTGCTGGTCAGACGGTCGCCAAATGTCCACGCCAGCCCCGGGGACACGGCAACCGTCACAACTACAAATCAATCGCCAAGCGTCGGAATTCCAATGGACATGGCCACGAGGACGCTTCCACGGTGGTCATGACGAGAAACGATCCCTTTTTTTCAGCACCGTCGAAACTTCCGACGGTCCCTATTATAAGTCAAAGACTTAGCCCGCGGCAGAATTGGGATGGTCGGTTGTGTGGGTGGCCTTGGATTTACTTCTCCCCCTTGGCCCGGCAGGGATTTGAAGCTGGAGAACCTGTTGCTGGACAAGCGGGAGAATATCAAGATCTCGGATTTCGGCTTCTCCAAGATGGTGGCTCCACAGACGCAGCCCCCTCCCACCCCGTCGTACCGCATGATGAGCTGCTTCTCCCACCTCAGCCAAACCTACTGCGGCAGCTTCGCCTATGCCTGCCCGGAGATCTTGCTGGGCCTGCCCTACAACCCCTTCCTCTCCGACACCTGGAGCATGGGCGTCATCCTTTACACCTTGGTGGTGGCCCACCTGCCCTTCGACGACACCAACCTCAAGAAGCTGCTGAGGGAGACCCAGAAGGAGGTCAACTTCCCCAGCCACGTCCAGATCAACGACGAGATTAAGGTGAGGCCTGGACCTTCTTGGCCTCGCCAGCTGGCTGGGTGGCTGGGGATGATGGGGCCTACAGTACCGGCCAAGCTGGGGTTTCTCCAACTTGATTGGCTGAAGATGTGTGGACTTCCTTCCTTCCTTCACTTCCTCCCTTGTTCTGCTGGCTTCCTCTTTCCTTCCTTCCCTCTCACTTCTCCTTTGTTCCTCCCTCCCTCCTTCCTTCCCTCCCTTCTCTCATTCTTTCCTTCTCCCACTTCTTTTCTCCTCCCTCTTCTTCTTCCTTTTCCTTCCTTCCCTCCTCTCCCCTTCCTTCCCTCCCACTACTCCTTCATTCCTTTTTCCTTCCTTTCTTCCCCCCTCTCCCTCCCTCTCTTCTTTCCTCCCTTTCCTCCTCCCTCATTCTCCTCCTTTCTCTCCCACTCCTTCCTGACCTTCTTCTCTTCCTCATTCTTTCTTCTCCCGTTTCTCCTTTGTTCCTTCCTCCCTCCCTTCCCCCCTTCCCTCCTCCCTCTTCTTCCCCTTTCCTTCCTTCCCTCCTCTCACTTCCCAATCCCTTCCTTCTCTCCCACTACTCCTTCATTCCTTTTTCCTTCCTTTCTTCCTCCCTCTCCTTCCATCTCTCCCTTCCTTCATCCTGCCCTCTTTCCTTTCCTCCTCCCTTATTCTCCTTCTCCCTTCCTTCCTTCATCCCGCCCTCTTCTCCCTTCCTTCCTTCCCTCATCCCTTATTCCCCTTCCTTCCTTCCTTCCTTCCTTCCTGGGTTCCTTAGAGGTTGCAGTCTCTGTCCACTCTTCCATCCATCCCCATCGTCTTCTGTCCCTCCCATCAGTCTCCTCCCTCTTTCATTCATTCTTCCTTCTCTTCCACTACTCCTTCATTCCTTTTTCCTTCGTTTCTTCCTCCCTCTCCTTCCATCTCTCCCTTCCTTCCTTCATCCCTCCCTCTTTCCTTTCCTCCTCCCTTATTCTCCTTCTCCCTTCCTTCCTTCATCCCGCCCTCTTCTCCCTTCCTTCCTTCCCTCATCCCTTATTCCCCTTCCTTCCTTCCTTCCTTCCTTCCTTCCTTCCTTCCTTCCTTCCTTCCTGGGTTCCTTAGAGGTTGCAGCATCTGTCCACTCTTCCATCCATCCCCATAGTCTTCCGTCCCTCCCATCAGTCTCCTCCCTCTTTCATTCATTCTTCCTTCTCTCCCACTACTCCTTCATCCCTTTTTCCTTTTCTTCCTCCTTCTCCTTCCATCTCTCCCTTCCTTTCTTCATCCCTCCCTTTCCTTTCCTCCTTCCTTATTCTCCTTCTCCCTTCCTTCATCCCTCCCTCTTTCCTTTCCTCCTCCCTTATTCTCCTTCTCCCTTCCTTCCTTCATCCCTCCCTCTTCTCCCTTCCTTCCTTCCCTCATCCCTTATTCCCCTTCCTTCCTTCCTTCCTTCCTTCCTGGGTTCCTTAGAGGTTGCAGCGTCTGTCCACTCTTCCATCTATCCCCATCGTCTTCCGTCCCTCCCAGCTGCCTTTCTCATCAGTCTCCTCTCTCTTTCATTCATTCCACTCTTCTTTTAACTTTGGCAGAATTTTTTTTTGGTTCTGAGCCGCTTATAAAATCCATCCTGGCAGAGTAGCCAGGGGGTCTATGACATGCCTGGAAACTTTCAAGAAGAGACCGGACTGCCGTCTGTCAGAAATGGTCTAGGGTCTCGTGCTTGGATTGGGGGGCGGGGGGTTGGACTAGATGACCTAAAAGGTCCCCTCCAGTTCTGTTATTCTGTTATTGACTCCCCGTGGCCAACTCACTGCTGGACAACAAGAGTTACGCGAATATCAAGAAAGGGTGGAATAGCATCATTAAAGAAAAGATTGCCAAAGGAGAGACAAAAATGAAAGGCGAATGACAAAAATGATTATTTTTTTTAATGATTTCAAATAAACAGAAATATCGAATTGTCCCGCAGCGAGTCGGATGCTGCAAAGTTGCCCTATTCCGTCCAAGAATAGAATAGAATAGAATAGAATAGAATAGAATAGAATAGAATAGAATAGAATAGAATAGAATAGAATAGAATAGAATAGAATAGAAAATATGGAACGGAATTAGAATAAAATTCTAATAAAATAAAACATTCCTGTTTCAGCAGGCCGGCCTGGCTTAACTTTCCCTTTATATTGCTTTTTTGATTTTATTTTAAACTGGGATGTATTAAATGTATTTTTATCGTTCGCTGTTCACCGCCCTGAGTCCCTTAGGAATAGGACGGTATATAAATTTAATAAATAAATAAATAAATAAATAAATAAATAGAATAGAATAGAATAGAATAGAATAGAATAGAAAATATGGAACGGAATTAGAATAGAATAGAATAGAATAGAATAGAATAGAATAGAATAGAAAATATGGAACGGAATTAGAATAGAATAGAATAAAATAAAATAGAATAGAATAGAATAGAATAGAACATACGGAACGGAATTAGAATAGAATAGAATAGAATAGAATAGAATAGAATAGAATAGAATAGAATAGAAAATATGAAATGGAAATAGAATAGAATAGAATAGAATAGAAAATATGAAATGGAAATAGAATAGAATAGAATAGACTAGAATAGAATAGAATAGAAAATATGAAATGGAAATAGAATAGAATAGAATAGAATAGAATAGACTAGAATAGAATAGAATAGAAAACATGGAACGGAATTAGGATAGAATAGAATAGAATAGAATAGAATAGAATAGAATAGAATAGAAAATATGGAACGGAATTAGAATAGAATAGAATAAAATAGAATAGAATAGAATAGAATAGAATAGAACATACGGAACGGAATTAGAATAGAATAGAATAGAATAGAAAATATGAAATGGAAATAGAATAGAATAGAATAGAAAATATGAAATGGAAATAGAATAGAATAGAATAGAATAGAATAGAATAGAATAGAATAGAATAGAATAGAAAACATGGAACGGAATTAGGATAGAATAGAATAGAATAGAATAGAATAGAATAGAATAGAATAGAAAATATGGAACGGAATTAGAATAGAATAGAATAAAATAGAATAGAATAGAATAGAATAGAATAGAACATACGGAACGGAATTAGAATAGAATAGAATAGAATAGAAAATATGAAATGGAAATAGAATAGAATAGAATAGAAAATATGAAATGGAAATAGAATAGAATAGAATAGAATAGAATAGAATAGATAGAATAGAATAGAATAGAAAATATGAAATGGAAATAGAATAGAATAGAATAGAATAGAATAGAATAGAATAGAATAGAATAGAATAGAATAGAATAGAAAATATGAAATGGAAATAGAATAGAATAGAATAGAATAGAAAATATGAAATGGAAATAGAATAGAATAGAATAGAATAGAATAGAATAGAATAGAATAGAATAGAATAGAAAACATGGAACGGAATTAGGATAGAATAGAATAGAATAGAATAGAATAGAATAGAATAGAATAGAAAATATGGAACGGAATTAGAATAGAATAGAATAAAATAGAATAGAATAGAATAGAATAGAATAGAACATACGGAACGGAATTAGAATAGAATAGAATAGAATAGAAAATATGAAATGGAAATAGAATAGAATAGAATAGAAAATATGAAATGGAAATAGAATAGAATAGAATAGAATAGAATAGAATAGATAGAATAGAATAGAATAGAAAATATGAAATGGAAATAGAATAGAATAGAATAGAATAGAATAGAATAGAATAGAATAGAATAGAATAGAAAATATGGAACGGAATTAGAATAGAATAGAATAGAATAGAATAGAATAGAATAGAATAGAATAGAATAGAAAATATGGAACGGAATTAGAATAGAATAGAATAGAATAGAATAGAATAGAATAGAATAGAATAGAAAATATGAAATGGAAATAGAATAGAATAGAATAGAATAGAATAGATGGAACTGAATTAGAATAGAATAGAATAGAATAGAATAGAATAGAATAGAATAGAATAGATGGAAATAGAATAGAATAGAATAGAATAGAATAGAATAGAATAGAATAGAATAGAATAGAATAGAATAACAGAGGTGGAAGGAACCTTGGAGGTCTCCTAGTCCAACCCCCTGTTTAGGCAGGAAACCCTACACCCCTTCAGACAATAGTTGTTGGGTGTTGGTGACTGCACCACACGTGACACGTCCCCCCCACCGGACACGCGTGTCCTAGGTTTGCCGCCCCTGTGGCGGGGAGGGAGGGAGGGAGGGGTGGGCACGATCAGGCAACGGTGGCGGCCTTCAACCTGGAAATCAATCTCCTGGCAGGATCTGATCCGTCGCATCCTGCGCCCGGCCTCGAAACGGCTGAACATCTTGGAGATCCTGAAAGTTTCGTGGGTGCTGAAGTTCTTGGCGGAGAAGCCCACTTCCGAATTGAAGGCACTGGAGGCCATCTGCGGACCCCGGACGCCGGAAGCCGGCAAAAGCAGCCCTACGCCCAACACCAAATCCAAATCCCTCACTTTTTCGCCGGATAAAAAAAAACCAGCCAGCAGGACTCGGAGCACGGGCCAGATCAAGCCGTCTAAAAATGCGGAGAAAAGCAAAGAATAGCCTATTAAAAACAAACAACCCCAAAAACACGAGGGACCCTCACAATTTTGCATCTGGCCCTTGGGCTGAGCTGCTGGATTTTTAGCTGCGGGGACGTGGCTGCCAATTATGTCCTGGGAGACTCCCGAGGCAAAGAAGGGGGGAGATTATAAAAAGGGGGAAGGGGGAAGAATGAACTTGTATTGTCCATATAGAGGAGTTTTGGGGGCGGAGGGGCTTCGGAAATTCGTCTGTTTGCTACAGGTAGTCCTCGAGTTACGACAGTTCATTTAGTGGCCGTTTGAAGTTACAGCGGCACCAGGGGTGGTATTGATTTATTTACCGTACCGGTTTGCAAATGTGAGCACACGCCAGTGGTGAAATCTGAAATTTTACTACCGGTTCTGTGGGCGTGGCTTGGTGGGAGGGGGGTAATGTGACTGGGTGGGTGTGGCCAATTTTTTTTAACTTTTAAAAGCATTTTTTCTACAAGAGGTTGTAAAAAAATGCTTTTAAAAGCCTCTGATGATCCCAGCTGAGTTGCCTGATTGTCAGAGGCTTTTTTTCTTTTAAATGCCTCTGACGATCCCAGCTGTGTTGCCTGATCAGCAGAGGCTTTTTTTTCTTTTAAATGCCTCTGACGATCCCAGCTGTGTTGCCTGATCAGCAGAGGCTTTTTTTTCTTTTAAATGCCTCTGACGATCCCAGCTGAGTTGCCTGATCGTCAGAGGCTTTTTTTTTCTTTTAAATGCCTCTGACGATCCCAGCTGAGTTGCCTGATCAGCAGAGGCTTTTTTTTTCTTTTAAATGCATCTGACGATCCCAGCTGAGTTGCCTGATCGCAGAGGCTTTTTTTTTCTTTTAAATGCCTCTGACGATCCCAGCTGAGTTGCCTGATTGTCAGAGGCTTTTTTTTTCTTTTAAATGCCTCTGACGATCCCAGCTGAGTTGCCTGATCGCAGAGGCTTTTTTTTTTCTTTTAAATGCCTCTGACGATCCCAGCTGAGTTGCCTGATTGTCAGAGCCTTTTTTTTTCTTTTAAATGCCTCTGACGATCCCAGATGAGTTGCCTGATCGTCAGAGGCTTTTTTTTTCTTTTAAATGCCTCTGATGATCCCAGCTGAGTTGCCTGATCGGCAGAGGTTTTGTTTTTCCTTTTAAATGCCTCTGACGATCCCAGCTGAGCCGCGCGATCATCAGAGGCAATGGGGTGTGTGTGTGTGCAGGGATTTTTGCTACTGGTTCTCCAAACCTCCATCGCTACCGGATCGGGTGATCCAGTCTGAACCGGGAACATTTCACTTCTGGCACACATGCCCTGTCCGCATATGTTCTTTGCTGGTGTGCGCGCCTTCCACACACACGCCCAGACTCAAAATCGTGCCTAAAGAGAATTGGCCCGAACCGGCTGAATATCATCTGAGCGTCACTGAAATAATTTAGGACTGCTTTTCACACAGGGCGGCTTACAATGCGTTAAGCAATAGCCTTCATACTTTTGTATATACCTGCTTAGTAGGGCTTTCGGCCCCCCCTAAGCCGTGTTCTTTTTTATACAAAGTCAGCTTATTGCCCCCCACAATCTGGATCCTCATTTTACCTACCTCGGAAGGATGGAAGGCTGAGTCAACCTTGAGCCTGGTGAGATTTGAACTCGCAGTAATTGCAGGCAGCTGGCAGCTAAGTGCTACTTAACAGCACTTTAGTCCGCTGCACCACCAAGGCTCCTTTGTGGTATCCCCATGGTCGTGTGATAAAAGTTCAGATGCTTAGCAACCGACTCATAATTATGACGGGTGCAGGGTCCTGGAATCACATCATCCCCGTTTTTGTGACCACCTGACCAGCAACGTCGATGGGGAAAAAGTCCGATTCCCTTAACAACCGTGCTCCTAACTTAACAACTGCGTTGATTCACTTAACAACGGTGGCAAGAAAGGTCGTAACTCGCGTCACCAATGTCTCACTTAGCAACAGAAATGTGGGGCTCCGTCGTGGTCGTACGTCGAGGACTACCTGTATTTTTTCCAAAGGTGGACAGTGTTTCGTGTTTCTGAACATGGCCACTTTAAGACGGAGGGACTTCAACTCCCAGGGTTCCCCAGCCAGCTTGGAATTGTGGGAATTGAAGTCTAGGACTGGAGATGTTAGCTAGTTTGGGAAATGAAACATCTTCAAGAAAACAACCAAGCTCAAAGAAGCACCAAGTCTCTTAAGCATGGAATCCTGGGAGGTGAAATCCACGTAAAGCATGGAATTCTGGGAGTTGAAGTTCACCTCTTAAACTTAGAATCCTGGGAGGTGAAATCCACGTAAAGCATGGAATTCTGGGAGTTGAAGTTCACCTCTAAAACCTAGAATCCTAGGAGGTGAAATCCACATAAAGCATGGAATTCTGGGAGTTGAAGTTCACCTCTTAAACCTAGAATCCTGGGAGGTGAAATCCACGTAAAGCATGGAATTCTGGGAGTTGAAGTTCACCTCTAAAACCTAGAATCCTAGGAGGTGAAATCCACGTAAAGCATGGAATTCTGGGAGTTGAAGTTCACCTCTTAAACTTAAAATTCTGGGAGGTGAAATCCACCTAAAGCATGGAATTCTGGGAGTTGAAGTTCACCTCTTAAACTTAGAATCCTGGGAGGTGAAATCCACGTAAAGCATGGAATTCTGGGAGTTGAAGTTCACCTCTTAAAGTTAAGAATCCTGGGAGGTGAAATCCACGTAAAGCATGGAATTCTGGGAGTTGAAGTTCACCTCTTAAACTTAGAATCCTGGGAGGTGAAATCCACGTAAAGCATGGAATTCTGGGAGTTGAAGTTCACCTCTTAAAGTTAAGAATCCTGGGAGGTGAAATCCACGTAAAGCATGGAATTCTGGGAGTTGAAGTTCACCTCTTAAACCTAGAATCCTGGGAGATGAAATCCGCATAAAGCATGGACTTCTGGGAGTTGAAGTTCACCTCATAAACTTAGAATCCTGGGAGGTGAAATCCACATAAAGCATGGAATTCTGGGAGTTGAAGTTCACCTCTTAAACTTAGAATCCTGGGAGGTGAAATCCACCTAAAGCATGGAATTCTGGGAGTTGAAGTTCACCTCATAAACTTAGAATCCTGGGAGGTGAAATCCACGTACAGCATGGAATTCTGGGAGTTGAAGTTCACCTCTCAAACCTAGAATCCTGGGAGGTGAAATCCATGTAAAGCATGGAATTCTGGGAGTTGAAGTGCATGCATCTTAAAGTGGCTAAGACTGAAAAACCCTGGGATAAATCAATTAAAGTCCACATATCTTAAGCCTAGAACCCTGGGAGGGGAAATCCCCATAAGCGTGGAATTCTGGGAGTTGAAGTCCAGGCATCTTAAAAACGGCTGAGGTTGAAAAACACTGGGATAATTGGTTCAAGATGGTAAAATGAGGTAAAAGATTCATTCTGTAAAAAAAAAAAAAAAAAATCAGGCAAGAAATTATCAGATTTCTGATTTTTGGTTACCAAAACTGTGATTTTTTTCCCTAACCTCGGGCACTTTTAAGAGATACAGACTTCAACTCCCAGAATTCCCCAGCCAATGTGGCTGGCTGAGGAATTCTGGGAATTGAAGTTCGTACCTCTTAAAGTGGCGGAGGTTAAAAAAAAACACTGGTTTTGGGTGCAAATTCCAGTTTTTGGGGGGGGTGATGGAGAAAAACAAACGTCACATGCCACTCAGTTCAGACAACACAGTTCAGGGCACTTTATTCACAGAAAGCAACATAGCAACAGGTCACCGCAGGAGTACACGCGTGTCAGTGGTGGGGGTTGGGGCCACACTTCCCCCACCCACCATTCCAGCTCCTGCCCACAAGTCAATTTTAAAAAAAAAAAAAGGAAAAAAAAGGAGAAAGACAGAACGAGCAAGCTTTAAAACGGAAAAGAGAAAAAACACCAGGCGCGAGTCGAAGCAAACCGTTAACCGACGAACACCCCCCCCAAAAAACTGTGTTTTAACAGATACAAGCTACCGATAAAACCAGGACAGAACGAGTACCTCCAGTCCAAACTGTCACAATTTTTCTCCCTTTGTTCCCCGATATTTCCCGCCTCCCCTCGCCCGTCCGCCCACCCTCCTTCCATCCATCCATCCGTCCAGCCTTCCAAGGCGGAACGCCGGCCCGCCCCCCCCCCCAAAACCCGCTCCCCCCCAAAAAATTCCTTTGCAACACGCGGGAGGAGAATCCTAGACGGCATCCTTTGCAAAACCGGAGTTTGTGTGTTTTGTGTGTTTGGCAAAAGACGAAGCTGACACCCCCCTCCCCATTTCCACCCCCCTTCTGTCCCAAAAGGGGAGAGCGAGAGAGCGAGCAACAGTTACGGGAACGGACGCCCCAAAATCGGACAAATAGCCAGACAACGAAGGACAAAAACAGAGGGTCAAAATTCTCGAAAATTTTTCTTCCCCCCCCCCCCCCCCCAAACTTCATTTTCCGGCTGGGTTTTGTGTGTTACACCGTCCGCTCCTCCTGAGCCCCCCCTCAACGCGGGCCAAAATCCTGTTGTTTTTTTTTGAAAACTGGAAAAAAAAAAGAAAGTTAATCTCTAGATGATTTCAAGATTCAGTCTTTATCTGGAGGGGGGGCGGGGCGAGGTGGGGTGGGGCGGGAGGTCTTTTCACCCCCGACACCCTCTCTCACCCCCCCCCCCGAACAGGCTCCCGTTCTATATTGTAGATATATAGATATATATATATATTTATATAAATCTGTCTATAAAACTCTTTACATTCGGCACGTAAGGTCATTTTAGGCAGGGTGTGTATGTGGGTGTGACTTCCGGCCCTCCCCTTTTTTTCGACCTCCCCCCCCCGCCCCTCCCCGTAACTTTCCTGGCCATGGAAACCGGAGGGGAGAAAATTGGATCTTCTCCATCTCTCACTGCCTATTTCTCCGTAGAAAACCAAGGGAGGCGAGCAAGGGAGGGAATTTCCCACAATGCATCACGACACCCAGGCGGCAAGCTGTTTCATTTCCTCGTCTTCCTCATCCAGGGAGGCCGATGGCACTTTGGAAGCTGCGGGGAAGGAAAAAAAAGGCAGGATTTGAATCCGGGACCTCGCGGAAAGGGGCCCCACCGTCCGTGTTCAACTTCTGCTGGGCGGGACTGGCATCCCATTATCCACAGCTGGCACCCGGCAGCTGTAGTCCCTAGGCCATGGGTCGGCAACCTTGAACACTCAAAGGGCCATTTGGACCCGTTTCCCACAGAAAAGAAAACACCGGGAGTCACAAAATCCTTTTGACATATTTCTCTTTCCCCTCTCTCTCTCCCTCCCTCTCTCTCTGTATCTCTCTATGTCTCTCTCTCCCCCTCTCTCTGTATCTCTGTCTCTCCCCCTCTCTGTATCTCTCTATGTCTCTCTCTCTCCCTCTCTCTCTGTATCTCTCTCTCTCCTCCTCTCTCTGTATCTCTCTCTATATCTCTCCCCCTCTCTGTATCTGTCTCTGTCTCTCCCCCTCTGTATCTCTCTATGTCTCTCTCTCCCCCTCTCTCTCTGTATCTGTCTCTCTCTCCTCCTCTCTCTGTATCTATGTCTCTCTCTCTCTCCCCCTCTCTGTATCTCTCTGTCTCTCTCTCCTCTTCTCTGTATCTCTCCCTATATATCTCTCTCTCCCTCTCTGTATCTCTCTATATATCTCTCTCTCCCTCTCTCTCTGTATCTATGTCTCTCTCTCTCCCCCTCTCTGTATCTCTCTATGTCTCTCTCTCTCCCCCTCTCTGTATCTCTCTATGTCTCTCTCTCCCCCTCTCTCTGTATCTCTGTCTCTCTCTCTCTCCCCCTTTCTGTATCTCTCTATGTCTCTCTCTCCCCCTCTCTCTGTATCTGTCTCTCTCTCTCTCCCCCCTCTGTATCTCTCTATGTCTCTCTCTCCCCCTCTCTCTGTATCTCTCTGTCTCTCTGTCTCTCCCCCTCTCTGTATCTCTCTATGTTTCTCTCTCCCCCTCTCACTGTATCTCTCTGTCTCTGTCCTGGCCGCTTCTCCATCCCCGCCGTCGCCCTTACCTTCTCAGGCCAGGCGAGGAGTGACTGGGAGGGGAGAAACAGCCAGTGGTGGGATCACCTGACAGGGACCCACAGCAGAGGGCCCATACAGCCGCATGCAGCTCCGGAGCCGCAGGTTGCTGACCCCTGCCCTAAGTTTACAGCAGTTCATTTAGTGACCGGAGTGACAACGGGCGCTGAAGAAAACGGGACTTACGACCGTTTTTCACGCTTAACGACCTTTGCAGCCAACCCTATGGTCACGTGATCAAAATTCAGACGCTTGGCCACCGACTTGTATTTATGACAGTCGCAGAGTTCCGGGGTCACAGGATTACCCCTTCTGCGATTTTTCTGGCAAGCGAAGTTAACGGGGGAGGCCGGATTCTCTTAACAACGCTGTTGCTAACTTAAGGACGGCAGGGATTCACTTAGCAACAGTGGCAAGAAAGGTCGTAAAACGGGGCAAAACTCATTTGAGAAATGTTCTCCCTTAACAACGTAAATTTTGGGCTCAGTTGTGGTTGTAAGTCGAGGACAACCTATACGGCCGCCACAACTAGAAGGGGTCAGACTGAAGGGAGGGGAGGGTGTCTTTTGTGACATGATACAGGTGGTCTTGACTTAGAACCATTCGTTTAGTGACCAATTCCAACTCACTGACCAGTCCTCATACTTATGACCGGTCCTCATACTTATGACTGTTGCAGCATCCCTGTGGTGAAATTATTAAAATTTGGCTACTTGACAACTGGCATGTATTTTTACACCGGCTGCAGCATTCCGGGGTCACATGACCACCATTTGCAACCTTCCCAGCTGGCTTCAGACCAGAAAATCAACAGGGAAGCTGGATTCACTTAACAAATGTCTGATTCACTTAACAAATGTCTGATTCACGTTAACAAATGCTGTGTTTCACTTAACAAAAGGGTCGTAAAACTAGGTGCGAGTGCATTAACCTCCGCCTTGCTGAGCGACAGGAATGTCAGTGGTCTTGTGGACGTAAGTCGAGGACTACCTGCATTAAGCTTCGGGGGCCTGGATGTTGTCGTACCTGGCACACTGGGGAGGCGAGAAGAGGGGATATTGGGCAGCTCCGGACTGGCCTCCCCAACATTCAGAAGCTCCTTGTCCAGATCTTCCTGTTCCATCTCTTCCAGTTCAGCCAGCAACTCGTCCTGAGAAGGCAGAAGGGCGAGATTCGCATCCAAAGCCCCATGCAGGGAAGGACAGGAGGAGGAGCAGACAGAGGAGGGGAGGAGAAAGAAGAAGAGGAGAGAAGGAAGAGAAGGAGGTGGAGAGAAGGAAAAGGAAAAGGAGGAGGAGAAGAGGAGGAGGAGGAGAGAAGGAAAAGGAAGAGAAGGAGGAAGAGGAAGAGAGAAGGAAAAGGAAGAGGAGGAGGAGGAAGAGAAGGAGGAGGAGGAAGAGAGGAGGAAAAGGAAGAGGAGGAGGAGGAAGAGAAGGAGGAGGAGAGAAGGAAAAGGAAGAGAAGGAGGAAGAGGAAGAGAGAAGGAAAAGGAAGAGGAGGAGGAAAAGGAAGAGAGAAGGAAAAGAAGAGAAGGAAGAAAAGGTAAAGGAGGAAAAGAAAGAGAAGGAGGAGGAGAGAAGAAAAAGGAAGAGGAAGAGGAAGAGAGAAGGAAAAGAGAAGGAAGAAAAGGAAGAAAAGGAGTAAGAGGAAGAGAGAAGGAAAAGGAAGAGGAGGAGGAGAAAGAGGAGGAAAAGGAAGAGAAGGTGGAGAGAAGGAAAAGGAAGAGAAGGAAGAAAAGGAAGAGGAGGAAAAGGAAGAAAAGAAGGAATAGGGAGAAGGAAAAAGAAAAGGGGGAAGAGGAAAAAAAAGGAAGAAAAGGATGAAGAGGAAAAGGAAGAGAAGGAAGAAAAGGAAGAGGAGGAAAAGGAAGAAAAGAAGGAATAGGGAGAAGGAAAAAGAAAAGGGGGAAGAGGAAAAAAAAGGAATAAAAGGATGAAGAGGAAAAGGAAGAGAAGGAAAAGGAAGAGGAGGAGGAGGAAGAAGAGCCCTCCACTTACCTCATCCACGTCGTCCCCGAAGCCGACCGGCTTAGATATGGCATCTGAGATCTGTTGGGCGATGTCCTGCTGTTCGGTGATTTCGGCCATTAAGTCGTCCACTTTGTCGATGTCCCTGGAGGGGAGCAAGGGGGGTGGTGGTGGAAGAGAAAGAGAAAGCCGTGGAGATCCTTGTCGGTCTCTTGAGCTCGGCAGCTTTTTTCTTGCAGGCCGTTTCGTGACCCAGCTAGGTAACATCATCAGTGTAAGAAGCGAGTGGGGTTTGTGAAGTGGAGGGAAGAAGAGAGAAGGAAGGGGAGGGGAGAAGGAGCTGGTGGAGGGGAGTGAAGGAGGAAGAGGAGGAGGAGGAGGAGGAGGAAAAGGGCTGTGGGGTCCTTGATGCTCTCGGAGCTTGGTGCTTTTCTTACAGACGTTTCATGACCCAGCTTGGTAACATCATCAGTGAAGGGAAGGAAGGGGGGTTTGTGAAGTGGAGGGAGGAGGAGAAGGGGAGGAGATGAGGAGAAGCAGGCGGAGAAGGGAGATGAAGAGAAAAGGAAGAGGAAGAGGGGCGGAGGAGGAAGAGGAGGGGAAGGAGGACTATGGGGTGAGGAATTCTGGGAGTTGAAGTCCACCCGTCTTAAAAGCGGCCCAGACTGGAAAAAAAAACTCACTGCTCTAAGCTAAAGACAAAACATGGACCGGATTTTTTTAACCCAAGGAGAACCGGCCTGCTTATTCTATATCCGCCTGGAAAATGCGCTACTCACATATGCTGGTGCGCCTCTTTCATGGCCCGAGCCGCGTCCGACATGGTCTTGAGCACTTCGGTGTTGGTGGTGGCGTTTTCGAGGGCCTCGCGTTGGAATTCGATGGTGGAGAGGGTCCCGTCGATTTGAGCCAGCTGTTGTTCGTAGCGTTTCTTCCTCTTGAGGGCTTGCAGAGCAGCTGCAACGAATGGAAGTCGCAAATGTAGTAGCCCCCCCCGCCATGTTTCTAGTCCTCATGCAGGAGAGAAGCATGGGGATGTTTTTTATTGACGCACCCACACGCCAAATACGAGACAGGAAATTTGCGAATTTGGGTTGGTCGTGCAAGACAAATGGCCATACTGCAAATCCTCCCCCCTCGCAGGGAGTCCTCGATTTACGGTATGACCGTCCGCTTAGCGACCGTTCCGAGTTACAACGGTGCTGGAAAAAGGGACCGACGCCCCTAGGCCTGGCGTTACAACCTCCATTGGCAACCTTCCAACCTGGCTTCCGACATGCAAAGTCGAAGGAGGAGAAGCCGGATTCATATAACGACCACTGGGTTCGCTTAACGACTACGGCATGGCCAAAAAGACAATGGCGGTAAAATTGGGGCCCACTCACTTAATAACTGTCTGTCTTAGCAACATAAACTCTGCTCCCCGATTGTGGTTGTTGAGTTAAGGACTCATTGTGTTGGATTTATTAATGAAGATCAGGATGTCTCCAACCTTGGCAACTTTTAAGACTTGTGGACTTCAACTCCCAGAGTTCCTCAGCCAGCTCTGAGGAACTCTGGGAGTTGAAGTCCACAAGTCTTAAAAGTTGCCAAGGTTGGAGACACCCTGATATAAATCAAACATGTCAAACTCATCCGGCCCGCAAGGTGTTTGGATCTGGCCTGCGGCACTCCTCCTGCGTGGACAGGAGGCGGCGAGCGCGCGAAGGCCGGTGATGGCCGACAGCAGCTGCAGCTCGCTGGCCCCTCAGCTGCCGATTGACTGGCAGCGACGGCCAGGTGGAGGTGAGCTGAAGGCGCGTCTTTCACCCCCAGGCACGCCGGGAGTCTGCAGGAGTGGGGTCTGGGGTGGGAGAGCAGCCGTTGAGCCCGGTGCAAAAGTTCCCTGCCGGCTGTGCTTGCAACTGGCTTGCCATCCCTGGGCTCGGTGTCCTTCCTCCTCTTCCTCCTGCTCTTTCTGCTACTTCTTCTTCTTTCTCCTCCTCTTCTTCCTCACTTTCCTCCTCTTCCTCTCCTCTCCGCATCCCAGCACCTAAACACGCAGCTCTTAAGTTTGGTCTGTGTGATTAGTGATTCTCTCTCTTATCTCTCTCTCATCTCTCTCTCTCTGTATCTCTGTCTTTCTCTGTCTCTCTCTCTCCGTCTCTCTTTCTCTTTGTATGTCTGTCTCTTTCGTCTCTGTCTTTGTCTGTATTTCTCTGTCTCTCTTTGTCTGTCTGTCTTTCTCTCTCTCTGCCTTTGTCTGTCTCTCTCGTCTCTCTGTCTCTCTTTCTCTCTGTATCTGTCTGTCTCTCTCGTCTCTCTCTGTCTTTCTGTCTGTATCTCTGTCTCTCTCGTCTCTATCTGTCTCTCTGTCTCTTTCTCTCTGTCTTTCTTTCTCTCTGTCTGTCTCTCTGTCTCTTTCTCTCTCTGTCTTTCTGTCTCTCTGTCTCTGTCTGTCTTTCTGTCTGTATCTATCTGTCTCTCTCATCTCTGTCTGTCTCTGTCTTTCTGTGTATCTCTGTCTTTCTTCTGTATCTCTGTCTCTCTCATCTGTCTCTCTCTCTCTGTCTTTCTGTCTCTCTGTCTCTCTCTCTGTCTCTCTTTCTGTCTCTCTGTCTCTCTCTCTGTCTCTCTCATCTCTCTCTGTATCTCTCTCTCTTTCTGTCTCTCTGTATCTCTCTCTGTCTTTCTCTCTCTCTCTGCCTATTTCTCTCTCTCTTTCTGTCTGTATCTCTCTCTCTTTTTGTCTGTCTCTCTCTATCTCTCTGTCTCGTCTGTCTGTCTCTGTCTTTTTATCTGTCTCTCATCTCTCTGTCTGTATCTCTGTCTTTCTGTCTGTATCTCTCTCTCTGTGTCTCTCTGTGTCTCTCTGTATCTCTCTGTCTCTCTCGTCTGTCTCTCTGTCTTTCTATCTATCTCTCTCATCTCTCTCTGTATCTCTCTGTCTTTCTGTCTGTATCTCTCTTTCTATCTCTCTCTCTCTGTATCACTGTCTCTCTCATCTCTCTCTGTCTGTATGTATCTCTCTCTTTCTGTCTGTCTGTCTCTCTCTGTCTTTCTGTATGTATCTCTCTTTGTCTCTCTGTCTTTCTGTGTATCTCTCTCTCTGTGTGTCTTTCTGTCTGCATCTCTCTCTCTCTTTCTCTCTCTCTCTCTCTCTGTGTGTGTGTGTGTGTGTTTATGTGTGTTTAAAAGGCTTCCACTGCTTGGAAACCACTATGGCAGGAAAGGTTGTAAAATGGAACAAAATTCACTTAACATATGCCTCACTTAGCAACAGAAATTTGAGGCTGAATTGTGGTTGTGAGGCCTACCTGTAGTCTTTTTCTGGGGATTTTACCATTTAAGCTCACTTTAAAACGTGTGGACTTCAACTCCCAGAATTCCTTAGTCAGCCTAGCATAGCCTGCTGGGGAATTCTGGGAGTTGAAGTCCAGACATCTTAAAGTAGCTGAGGTTGAGAAACGGCTACACTCTAGGAATTTAAGATTGTTTTCTATCCCAGTTACTTATCAGCCTGAGTTTGTTTTAAGTAAATCCAGACAAGGTCAGTCAGCCTGTATAAAGATATGCTAAAACAAAGAGATCTGGGACCTTAGGATTTAAACTGATATGGGTGTTTTTTTTTTTTAAAAAAAAACTTTTTGTACTTTTTCTTTAAATCTGGCCCAGCAAAGGAGGCATAAATAATATCAGGGCTCATCCATTTTATGACAAGGACGTTTTACGCCTCTGATGAAGCTGTCGAACTCAGGGAAGTTTTTGGGTGAATCAAAATCAAGATTTCTGATTTTGGGGGCCCTGAGATTAAATGACCTTCAGGAAAAATTGAATATTTGTAGTTTGGGGTTGAGCTGTGGGATCTCTGAGCTTGGTTGCTTCCTTGTGGACGTTTCATGACCGAAGTAGCTAACATCATCAGTGCACTGATGATGTTAGGCACTGATGATGTTACCTAGTTAACAAGGAAATCACCATGGACCGAGATCCCCTCTAAATCAGCTCTTCTCTGCAATGAGAGTAAAAAAAGGTGCATTCACACGTGTGCATTTCCAAAAAAACAACACAACTGATAATACAGCTAGCCCTTGACTTAGTTCATTTAGCGACCGTTCTAAGTTACGATGGCACTGGAAAAAAAGTGACTTAGGACCACTGTTCACACTTACGACCGTGTAGTATGTCGCCAGGATGGAAGGGGTGGAGGGTTATTATTTTATTATTATTATTATTACTTTATTATTTTTTATTTCTTTTATAGGGTGGTGCTGTCTTTTTAACTTGCGAATGTGGCCGCAATATCAATTTTTCTAAATAACCGTCAATAAAATTAATGATGACCCGTTGCAGCATTAACCCCATGTGATTTACATTTGGACATTGGACAATTGACTCACACTTATGACCATTGCAGAATCCCGGAGTCACACGATCTCCTTTTTTTGTGTCCTGGAGAAACCGGATTCACTTAACAACCGGGTTACTAATTTAACAACCGCAGGGAATTCCCTTAACAACGGTGGCAAGAAAACGGGGCCAAACTCGCTCGACAAAATTTCTCCCTTAACAACATACAATTTGGGGCGCGACTGTGGGTTGTAAGTTGAGGACTACCTATTTGGGGAGAACGCCTTTCATATTTATTTGATATTTTTCCCGGCTCCTCGAACCCTCCTACCTCTTTTGTTCTTCGTGCCATGTTTCTTAGCTGACTGCAGCTCCTGCTGGATCTTCTCTTCCAGGAATTCTTGCTTCTTGACCAAGATGGTTTCCGTCTCGTGCAGCTTCTGGATGGCCTCCTGCGGGGTGGGGGCCTTAGCCTTCTTGCCTGGAGAACAGGAGAAGGGAGGAAGGAGGGGTGTCGCATCAAAGAAATTTCACCAGTGGAGAACCATCTCTGTTAACTGTCTGGTTTGGTTCTGCAACCCAACAAGACAGACCCAGATTTCAGAGGATCATTAGAACTGCAGAAAAAACAATGGCTACCAACCTGCCTTCCACTGAGGACCTACATACTGCACCACAAATAAAGCTATATAGCACCACAAATAAAGGATACAATCACCATGTGCTTTACTGCTTAACTGCTCAAGTGTAACAGGAAACTCTACTTAGTACAAAAGAACATAGAGAACAAAAAAAAAATATTGCTACCAACCTGCCTTCCATTGAGGACCAGTATCCTGTATGAGCCAAAAAGAGGGCTGGGAAAATATCTACAGACCCCTCACATCCTGGACATAAACTGTTTCAACTCCAACCCTCAAAACAACGCTATAGGGCAGTGCACACCAGAACAACTAGCTAGGCACAAGGACAGTTTTTTCCCCCGAACACCATCACTCTGCTAAACAAATAATTCCCTCAACACTGACAAACTATTCACTAAGTCTGCACTACTATTAATCTTCTCATTGTTCCTATCACCCATCTCCTCCCATTTATGACTGTTGCTGTATCCTTATGATTTATATTGATATTGTTTCCGGATTGCTTATTTGTACCCTATGACTATCATTAAGTGTTGTACCTTATGATTCTTGATGAACGTATCTTTTCTTTTTATGTACACTGAGAGCATAAGCACCAAAGACAAATTCCTTGTGTGCCCAATCACACTTGGCCAATAAAGAATTAATTAATTAATTCTTTCTTTCTTTCTTTTTCTTTCTTTTTTTCTTTCTTTCTTTTTTTCTTTCTCTCTCTCTCTCTCCCTCCCTCCCTCCCTTCCTTCTCTTTCTATCTATCTATCTATCTATCTATCTATCTATCTATATCTATCTATCTATCTATCTATCTATCATCTATCAATCTATCTATCTATCTCAAGATGATGACTGCGAAGCTGCTTGGTTCAAATATGGTAATCCTGCTGTCATCCCTGTTGACTTGGGGGTCCCATCGTCCTCATTGAGTTGGGGATCCCATTATCCCCATTGAATTTGGGGGCCCGTCATCCCCATTGAATTTGGGGGTCCTGTCATCCCCATAAAACTTGAGTGGCCCTGTCATTCCCATTGAATTGGAGAGCCCATCATCCCCACTGAGTTGGGGGTCCCATCATCCCCATTGAGTTGGGGGTCCCATCATCCCCACTGAGTTGGGGGTCCCATCATCCCCACTGAGTTGGGGGTCCCATCAACCCCATTGAGTTGTGGGTCCCATTAACCTCATTGAGTTGTGGGTCCCATCACCCCCATTGAGTTGTGGGTCCCATTAACCTCATTGAGTTGGGGGTTCCATCATTCCCATTGAGTTGGGGGTCCCATCATCCCCATTGAGTTGGAGGTCCCATCAACCCGATTGAGTTGGGGGTCCCATCATCCCCACTGAGTTGGGGGTCCCATCATCCCCATTGAGTTGGAGGTCCCATCAACCCCATTGAATTGGGGGTCCCATCATCCCCACTGAGTTGGGGGTCCCATCATCCCCATTGAGTTGGAGGTCCCATCATCCCCATTGAGTTGGGGGTCCCATTAATCCCATTGGGTTGGGGGTCCCATCATCCCCATTGAGTTGGGGTTCCCATCATACCCATTGAGTTGGAGGTCCCACCATCCCTCATCAAGTGGGGATTCCCATCAACCTCCACTGAATGGGGATCCCATCATCCCCATTGAGTTGGGTGTCCCATTAACCCATTGAGCTGGGGTTCTCATCATCTCCATTGAGTGGGGATCCCATCATCCCCCACTGAGTTGGGCATCCCATTATTTTCATCAGATTGGGGATCCCATCATCCTCAATGGGTTGGGCCTTCTATGGTTCTGTTGCAAGCCCCAACCCAATGCATTAGTGGAATACACCATTTTTGGGGGGGGGGACGGGGGGGCATTGCATGCATCGTTAACCTTAAGCTTCCCATAAAATTAATTCACTCCAGCTTTTTTTTTAAAAAAAAACAACGGTATATAAAAACAAGAAAAAAGCAGAATTTGTAAAAAGGGGGCTCTCAAAATCTCCCATGCAAATCTTCCCCATCCATCCATCTTCACACACCCCTCCCAAAATAATGAGCAGGTCCTTTCCTGTAAATGGGGAGGGGGGGCAATGCACCCCTTCACCCAGCTGCACCCTGGGGAGCAGCAGCAATTAAAACCACCCAGCCACACTTCTTGTAAATAAGGCCCCATTTTTAGGGGGTGGTGGAAATAGTAAACTCCCCTATTTTTCTCTCTTTTTATCTATTCATTCTTTCTTTCCTCCCCTCCCTTTCTCTTTCTTTCTCCCCTCCCCCCCTTCGCGCCACTTGGTTGCTCCCAAACCTCGGGATCCCCTATAGGCTTCGGGCGATACCAACTCTCTGTCGGGGGGGGAAACTGGAATAGGACTCTCACCTTTCCCAAACAGCTTCCCCAAACCACTCATCTCGCCTGGTGGGAAATTCACTGGGTTTCCTCTTCCGGCTTCACCCACCTACCAGCCTCGCCCCGCCCCCGTCACGTGCCACGAGGGTGGAAACAAACTAAAGGGAGGCAGGGGTTTGCGTTATGCGCTCGTAAACGACCGGCTCCCGAGCGAAGCAAGAGTGGAAAAAGAGAGGGCTACTACGCAAAGAGAAGAAAGCAGCTGTAATGGAAAACGGCATCAATTGGCATTGAAATGGCCACCTGGAAATATTTAAGTAAAGGAATAAATACATTAAAAGCCAATTAAGTGGTTGGAGAGTCTTGAAATACTTCCATTGGGTCCTAAAATATCCCGCTAGTACTAACGAATGAGAACCGGAAATAAGGGGTAAAATGACACTCGGCTTTTTCCTCTAGAGACATGTGATGAAAGCGTTGTGGGAGGGGAGAGAAGAGGATTTGGGAAAGCCGATAAATCATGTGCTTTGTGACGTCATTGTCCCACCCTTCTGTCTCTTAAAGGAACAGTAACCCCCAAAAAATTTTTTCTAGGCCTTTAAAGGGGCTGCACCCTTTAATCCACTCAAATTCATTTGTCTGAAGCGGGTTTGGGGGGAGGGGTTGGACTAGATGATCTCCAAGGTCCCTTTCTAGCCATTTTGTTAGCCATTTCTTTCCCAGATCCTGCACAGGTTGTCCTCAACTTACAACCATTCGTTTAGTGACCGTTTGAGGTCCTAACGGCAGCAGGGGGAAAAAAAGTGATTTATTTATGACTGTTTTTCACACAACCATCGCAGTACCCCTGCAGTCACGTGAATTCAGGAAATTCAAACGCTTTTGACAACCGACTCGTATTTATGACGGTCGCAGTGTCCGGGAGGGTCATTGCGGATCTCCTTCGGTGACCTGTCCGATAAGCAAAGTCAAGGGGATTCGCTTAATAACCGGGCTACTCACTGAACAACCGGCCGTGATTCACTTAGCGACGGTGGCAAGAACGGTCGTCAAACGGGACAAAAGTCACTGAAAGGTCTCGTTTAGCAACAGCCATTCTCGGGCTCAATTTTGGTTGTAAAGTTTGGCTTTTTCGGCTGGAAGGCCTTTGCAAAACTATGGATTGATTTTAGCCAAAATATCAATTAGAATAGAACTGGGAAGGAAGCTTGGAGGTTTTCTAGACTAACCCGTTGTGCTCAAATAGGAGAGCCTGGACCATTTCAGACAAGTGGCAGTCCAAGCTTTTCTTAAAAACCTCCAATGATGAAGCACCTACAACTTCTGGTGGCAAGCTGTTCCGCTGGTTAATTATCCTCACGGTTAGGAAATTTCTCCTTAGTTCTAACTTGCTTCTCTCCTTGATCAGTTTCCATCCGTTGCTTCTTGTCCTGCTTTGGAGAATAAATTGATCCCCCTCTTCTTTGGGGCAGCCCCTCAAATATTGGAATACTGCTATCATGTCCCCCCGAATTCTTTTCTTTAGACTAGCCAAACCCAAATCCTACAACTGCTCTTCATATGTTTTAATCTCCAGGCCTTTAATCACCTTAGTAGCTCTTCTCTGCACTTTTTCCAAAGTCTCAACATCTTTTTTTTGTAATGTGGAGACCAGAAATGGATGCTGGATTCCAGGTGTGGCCTTACTAAGGCTTTGTAAAGCGGTAGTAATCCTTCACATAGATTTTGATTCTATGCCTTGTCCCAATTTTGATCACGTGATTTGGGGATGCTGGAACAGTTCATCGGTGTAAAAAGCGATCAAAAGTCACATTTTTCAGTGTCGTCGTAACTTGGAACGGTCACTGAATGAGTAATTATAAATCGAGGTCTATCGCTGGCTGGGGAATTCTGGGAATCTTCAAGCTGCCAAAGTTGAGTGAGAAACAAATGTTTTACGCTAAACCAAGAGCATTAGTAGAAACGGTAAAGATAAAAAATAAAATAAAAATCTTTTTGGAACCCTTTAGCTGTTTTTATTATCTTCCGGGGGTCAGGAACGTGATCCCGGGTGACTTTTCCGCCAATCAAAATCATCCTTTAAACCTGATTAACTGTCCGCAGTCCCTGCGCTAATGGATAAACGGAAAGATTAATTTATATTTTTTTTCCAGTTTTTATTGGGATGAAAGTAAGTCACAAACACGACTTCGCTTCGCTGGTTTAATGCGAGGGTTCTGCCAACGTGGCCCCTTTAAGACATGTGGACTTCAAGTCCCAGAATTCCATGCTGGCTGGGGAATTCTGGGAGTTGAAGTCCACAAGTCTTAAAGGGACGACGACGTTGGCAGAACCTCGGTCTATTGTAACCGCGGGACGGAAAAATTTTTTTAAGGATTAAACTGGAGCTCTTTCCGCCTCACACATAAATAATGTCCATAATCCCCGACCGATGCTTTCCATGAGAGAAACAGAAGACGGAGATCCAGGAAGTTTGACGTTTAAACTTTGTCAGCAGGATGAGAGCTGGAACTGCGTGCGAAACTCTCTAAGCCGTCTTTGAGGAGAGAAAGGGTCATGCCTCTTGGAACAGAGACACACACAACTCCTGAAAGAAAACAACAGGAAAAAGTTAACACTGTCCGTCAATTTAGTTTTTCTTTTAACCTCCCCAGGCATTGAGGCCACTTGCGAGAGCTCGACTGGCGATTTTCCTCTGGCTTCCCCAGTGTACTTGGTTTGTTGGAAACCGGCTGGCAAATGGCGATTGATTGTGTGGGACACGGCGAACATCATGTATGACGTTTGCCGAGTGTTTTTGATCAACATTTATGTGGCCGCGAGGCAGTGGTGGGTTGCTCCCGGTTCGGAGCAAGAACCGATAGTAAAAATTTGTAGTAGTTCTGAGAACCGGTAATAACATTGGCTGGCCACGCCCCCAAACCGGTCCCCGGCCCGGTCACCGCTCGCTTACCCTGCTCACCTCATTAGAGGCTTTTTTTTTTAAAAAAAGCATTTTTTCTACAACCTCTTCAGCCGAAAAAATGCTTTTAAAAGTAAAAAAAAAAGCCTCTGATGATCCCACGGCTCAGCTTGGAACGTCAGAGGCTTTTCAAAGCATTTTTTCTACAACCTCTTCAACCGAAGAGGTGATAAAAAAAATGCTTTGGGAAAGCCTCTGACGATCCCAGCTGAGTTGCCTGATCGGCAGAGGCTTTTCAAAGCATTTTTTCCTGCAACTTCTTAAGGTTGTAGAAAAAATGCTTTTAAAAGTAAAAAAAAAAAAAAAAAGCCTCTGATGATCCTGCAACTCAGCTGGGAACGTCAGAGGCTTTTCAAAGCATTTTTTCTACAACCTATTCGGCCGAAAAAATGCTTTTAAAAGTAAAAAAAAAAAAAAAAGCCTCTGATGATCCTGCGGCTCAGCTGGGAACGTCAGAGGCTTTTCAAAGCATTTTTTCTACAACCTCTTCAACCGAAGAGGTGATAAAAAAAATGCTTTGGGAAAGCCTCTGATGATCCCAGCTGAGTTGCCTGATCGGCAGAGGCTTTTCAAAGAATTTTTTCCTGCAACTTCTTAAGGTTGTAGAAAAAATGCTTTTAAAAGTAAAAAAAAAAAAAAGCCTCTGATGATCCTGCAACTCAGCTGGGAACGTCAGAGGCTTTTCAAAGCATTTTTTCTACAACCTATTCGGCTGAAAAAATGTTTTTAAAAGTAAAAAAAAAAAAAAAAAAGCCTCTGATGATCCTGCGGCTCAGCTGGGAACGTCAGAGGCTTTTCAAAGCATTTTTTCTACAACCTCTTCAGCCGAAGAGGTGATAAAAAAAATGCTTTGGAAAAGCCTCTGACGATCCCAGCTGAGTTGCCTGATCGGCAGAGGCTTTTCAAAGCATTTTTTCCTGCAACTTCTTAAGGTTGTAGAAAAAATGCTTTTAAAAGTAAAAAAAAAAAAAAAAGTTGGCCAAGCCCACCCAGTCACATTACCTCCCCCACAACCAAGCCAAGCCCACAAAATAAGCTACACCCACAGAACCGGTAGTAAACAATTTTAGAACCCACCCCTGCCGCGAGGACGTTGAGACAGTTGTAAGTATGAGGAACCGGTCGTTAAGTTCGCTTATTTCAAGACCGTTGTATCTTTGAAGAGTTGATAAAGGAAGGGACGTAGGGGTGAGGACTTGTCTTAGTTGGAGATCTTAGATTCCAAAAACAATCGTTCCACTACATCAGCTCAGACACTACCCTTCCCTTTGGGTATCACAATATTTATATTTATTTATTGGATTTTGATCCCACTTTTATTATTCTATAAGTAACTCAACATGCCTGATATTGCTTCCTCCTATTATCCCCACAACAACAACCCTGTGAGGAGGGGCTGGCCCAAATTCACCCAGCTGGCTTTCATGCCTAAGGTGGGACTAGAATTCACCATGTCCTGGTGATTGGCTGAAAGTCACCTGGCTGGCTTTCATGCTTAAGGCGGGACTAGAACTCCCATTCTCCTGGTGATTGGGCCACCAGCTGGCTTTCATGCCTAAGGCGGGACTAGAATCATCCAGTGATTGGTACAAAATAATCCAGTTGCCTTTCATGCGTAAGGTGGAACTAGAATTCACCATCTCCTAGTGATTGGCCAAAAGTCACCTGGCTGGCTTTTATGCTTAAGGCGAGACTAGAACTCTCAGTCTCCTGGTGATTGGCCCAAAGTCACTTGGCTGGCTCTCATGCTTAAGGCAGGACTAGAACTCTCAGTCTCCTGGTGATTGGCCCAAAGTCACCTAGTTGCTTTTCATGCATAAGACAGGACTAGAACTCACAGTCTCCTGGTGATTGGCCCAAAGTCACCCAGTCATGCTTAAGGTGGGACTAGAATTCACTGTCTCCTGGTGATTGGCTCAAAGTCACCCAGCTGGCTTTCATGCCTAAGGGGACACTAGAACTCACCAGCCTAACTTAGCCAATTACAGGGATTAGTTTACTAGGCTAAAGAAGACCAGCTTGATTCAGTGTGTTGTGTGAACAGGGACAGTCGACTCTAAATTTTAATTACCCTCTTTCACACCCAGATCTAGAACAATTAAGCTCAGGGGTTACTCCAAGAGTGGAAGGTTCTACAGTCCCGTCATGCACCCTCTTTTAAGGATACCTAGCGTGCCGACGTCACGAATATTCCTGCTTTCGTCATCAAAGAAGAGCATCTGATGAAACGGGATGCCACTCTGTTGATTCAGCCTGGAGAGGAGACAAGGAGAACATAGTATGGAGAATCATAGGTGTGGAAGGGACTTCTGAGGTCTTCCGAGGTCCTCCCCGCTCAAGGCAGGAGACCTTACACAAACCTGGTTAAACAGTTGCCTAGTCCATAAAAGGCCCTCAACCGCTATCCCACCCTCCAGCTAAGATTTCCAGTTCTTTGGAGAGGTGTTTCAGCAGATTGGCAACTTTAAGATGGGTGGATTTCAACTCCCAGAATTCCCCAGCCAGCAACGTTTACAAACGGTTGTAAGGGCGAGGACTATTTCATAGGGCAGGCCCTGCTGGAGACACGGCACGCTTCCTTGATCCTTCAAGATGATCCCCAAGGGATTTTGAGCTTTGACCATCTCGTCGGGATCTGGTGGAAGGCCAGAAATTCACGGAGATCAATGGTGCCACGAATAAGGTAGCCATGCCATGCCGGGATAACCAACATTTTGCCTTGTCCCCACAATGAGAATGTACCTGCTGAATAAAACTCTGTACTGGTAACAAGAAGGGCATCCGGCCATTAAAAAACACTCTGCTAGCTCCATTCAGTTGCCTAGACTCCACCACCCAAGGGATTATGGGATTGTTAAACAAAGACCCCCAAAGATTTTTTTTACCTTTGAAAATGGGTGATTTTACTCCCAGGGTAGATTTCGGTGTAGCGAAAATAGCGATTTAAGCCGAAAAGATCTAAAAGTTGTCTGGCTCCTTGGATCTCGCCTGTCCTGAGAGGGAAAAGATCAGACAGTTGAGATCCCGCAATAGGGACCAATTTCTACCCCGAATAGGGTATGTTCGTACAACATGCTTAATGTCAGGGCTGGCTTTCTGTCAGGGTTCTGATGTTGTAGAGATCACTCCCCTCCGGCCGCTGTGGGTAACCTTGAGAGACAACCTTGAGAGAGATAAGTCTGGAATGTGCATCTGTCTTGTGCATCTGCTGTGCTTTTTCGTCGGTTTCCTATCCCCCTTCCTTATGGAAACTCGAGAGCAGGCCAGGGATGCTTTGCAAGTTGACATTTACCTCGGTTTGCTAAAGGGAGCCCGTTTTTTTACTTTTACTTACTTTACTTTTATTTGATTTATATACCGCCCTACTCCCGAAGGACTCAGGGCGGTGAACAGCCAGCAATAAAATACATACATACAAAATTTAAAAAGCAGAAATAAAATCGAATGAAATAGTTTGGCCCAGACAGATTAAAACCCCAATCAATTTAAAACAAATTTAAACTTTGAATATTAAAAATACTAAAAAATATTAAAAATTGTTTAAAAAGAGGGAGAAAGTTAGGCCAGGCCCGCTTGGTGAAATAAAAACGTCTTTAGAGCGCGGCGGAAGTTGTGCAGATCCAGGATCCTCCGTATCTCCGGGGGGAGCTCGTTCCAGATAGTACGAAATCCCAGGTTTTTGAATCCTCACCAGGCACAGGGCCGTGCCCTCAGCACTCACACTTAGGCAAGAAAAACCAAAAGTACACATACAAACTGGGTGAAACCAGGATTAATAGCGGTCGCTGTGAGAGGGATCTTGGAGTCTTAGGGGACAACCAGTTAAATATGAGCCAGCTGTGTGCAGCGGCAATCAAAAAAGCCAATGCAATCCTAAATTGCATTAACAGAGGGATACAGTCAAGATCAAGGGAGGTACTAATACCACTCTACAAAGCCTTAGTAAGACCACACCTAGAGTACTGCATCCAGTTTTGGTCACCACACTATAAAAAAAGATGTGGAGACTCTAGAAAGAGTGCAGAGAAGAGTAAGAAAGAGGATTAGGGGACTGGAGGATAAAACATACAATGAACGGTTGCAGGAACTGGGCATGGCTAGTCTAGTGAAGAGAAGGACGAGGGGAGACAGGATAGCCATCTTCTAATATTTGAGGGGCTGCCCCAGAGAGGAAGGGGGTCAAGCTGTTTTCCAAGGCATCCAAAGGCCAGACAAAGGAATAATGGATGGAAACTGATCCAGGAGAGATTCAACCTGGAAATAAGGAGGCATTTTCTGACAGTGAGAACCATCAACCGATGAAACAGAAGTTGCCTTCGGAAGTTGTGGGAGCTTCATCCCTGGAGGACTGGACAGATCTGTAACAGAAATGGTGCTTGCGTGGGTGGGAGGTTGGACTAGATGACCTACAAAGGTCCCTTCCAACTCTGTTAAGCTGTAAAGTCTGTAAAGCAAACAAACTAAGATCGCCGGAAGCTGTTCTCCTAAAACGAGCTGAGGTCGTCCTAAGCCAGGATGGCGTATTGTCCGAATGCGAGGACTATCAAATGATGGTGTAAGGCAGTCCGCAACCTCGGCCATTTTAAGACCTAAGGACTTCAACTCCCAGAATTCCCCAGCCACCTGCTTTTTGTAGCTACTGACAGCACTTTAGTTTACAGACCACCAAGTATTTAAATACATTTTTAAATTAATATCAATCATCCCTCTCCTTTTAATGACGCCATAATTCCTTCTGGGGCGGAGTCTGGGCAACTGAATGGAGCTGAGTATTTACTGGCCGGATGCCTTTCTTGTTGCCAATGTGGAGTTATATTCAGCAGATATATTCTCATCGTGGCCAGAGAGAGAAATATCTGCCTCTACCTGGGATCGAACTCACAGCTTCCTGATTGTGAGGCGAGAGCTCCATCTCTAGGCCACCGCACCACCCACTTTTAATTAATATCAATGTAATAAATAAATTAATACTATTCACTCAAGAGTGTGTCTCACGCAATTCCCGGCCTGTTAAAGTCGTAACATCGGTTCCCATTTCCAGATTTTTAGCATTCCAATTGTTTTGTCTGCAATTTTACGTCTTTCTTTGTCATTGCAAAAGACATTGCAAAATGTCTCCACTGGCCCTCTGCACATGCTCTATGATACCTTGCCCTGCCTGCATTTATCTAGCGAAGGTCTGTGATTTTGGGAATTTAAAATACGGGTAGCCCTCAACTAAAGGCTGTGAAGGGGACTGGAATTTCCATTGCTAAGGACATGGGTTGTTAAGTGAATTGCCACCTGATTGTTTTTTTTGGGGTGGGGGGGCAAGGTTGCTAAGCAAATCACCGCCGTTAAATGAATCATGAAGTCATTAAATGAATCCGGCTTTCTCCCCCCCCCATTGACGTTTGTCGGAAGTCAGCCAGGAGAGTCACAAACGGAGATGATAAGATGGCGTCTGAATTTTGATCGCATGACTGTATGGACGCTGCAATGGTTTTAAGCGCGAGGACCAATTGTTAAGTGGGTTTTTTCAGTGCGGTTGTAACTTCAAATGGTCGTTAAACAAGTAGTAAGTGGAGGACTCCCTGTGAGCCAGAAAAATACCCAAAGGCTGGGATTCCAGCTTTGACGTACGACCACAACTAAGCCCAACATTTCGGTTGTTCAGTGAGATATTTGTTAAGTGAGTTTTGCCCCATTTTACGACCTTTCTTGCCCCCGTTGTTAAGTGAATCACTTCCGTGGATACGTTAGTGGCACAGTTCTTAAGTGAATCCGGCTTCCACGTCGCAAAGTGGGATCGTGTGTCACTCCCCAGGACGCTGCCACCGTCATTAGTATGAACCACAGTGGCCAAGCTCTGAATTTTGATCGTGTGGTGCCATAAATGTCATAAGTGTGATAAAACGGTTCCTAAGGCACCTATTTCACTGCCGTTGTAATTTCAAACGGTCACTAAACGAACCGTCATAAGTCGGGGACTACCTGTATTCAGTTAATTCATCGCAATAGGTGTGTGTAGAGGCGTGTGGCCTACATAAACGGGGAAAGCCAGGCCCCGATTTACCGAGAGGCAGCTGCCATGGAGATCCCTTCGCTGTCCAACCGGTGCAGCACTTCTGGGACTTCTGGGTAGAGTTGAACAGGTCGCTGATTCCGGTCTCGCACGGAGCCATCGCTGGGAAGAATTCAGAGACAAAATGGACTTAGCTTGTTTTCTACCCAAGACCAAAATACTACAGGTAGTCTTTGACTTATGACCATAATTGGGACAGTCATTTCCATCCCAGAATTCCCTAGCCAGCATGGGTGGATTTCAACTCCCAGAATTCCCTAGCCAGCACAAATGGACTTCAAACTCCCAGAATTCTCCAGGCAGCATGTATGGACTTCAACTCCCAGCATTCTCTAGCCAGCGTGGGTTAACTTTCCCTCCCTGAGTTCCTGAACCAGCACAAATGGACTTCATCTCCCAGAATTCCCTATCAAGCACAAATGGACTTCAACTCCCAGAATTCCACAGCCAGTATCAGGGGACTTCAACTCTCAGAATTCCGTAGCCAGCATGCATGGACTTCAGTTCCCAGAATTCCTTAGCCAGCAGAAATGGATTTCAACTCCCAGAATTCCCTAGCCAGCACAAATGGACTTCAACTCCCAGAATTCCCTAGCCAGCAAGCAAGGACTTCAACTCCCAGAATTTTCTAGCCAGCATGCATAAACTTCAACTCCTAAAATTCCCTAGCCAGCACAAATGGACTTCAGCTCCCAGAATTCCCTCACCAGTACAAATGGACTTCCAATCCCAGAGTTCAATAGGTGGGCTTTTCAATTCAATTCAATTCAATTCAATTCAATTCAATTCAATTCAATTCAATTCAATTCAATTCAATTCAATTCAGGTGGGTGTTTTTTTTTTCCCCCTCCTTGCTGATTGAGGAATTCTGGGAGTTGAAGTCCATTCATTTCAAAGTTGCTGCGATCGAGAAAAAAAAACCTGTTTTAGATACTGGAGCCAATTCCTCTTCTTTGTTTTTTAAGGGGAGGGGGCCTGAAAAATTAGGAGGAAAACCCCAATATTTGCAGGCAACAGACCCCCTCCCCTCTTTTTCCCCCCTCTCACCTCTTTTTGTGGAAGGGGGGGTCCACGTGGGTGTCTACCCAAAAAGGCCACAAGGTATAATCTGCAATAATAATAATAATAATAACAATAATAATAGTAAGCACCAGTCAATGGTATTTGTGATGCATTTTTGAATGTTCAGTTGACTGAGTTTCATGTTTAATGAATAAAATTAATAATAATAATAATAGTAATAATAAGCACCAGTCAATGGTATTTGTGATGCATTTTTGAATGAGTTTCATGTTTAATGAATAAAGTAAATAATAATAATATTAATAATTAGCACCAGTCAATGGTATTTGTGATGCATTTTTGAATGTTCAGTTGACTGAGTTTCATGTTTAATGAATAAAATTAATAATAATAATAATAATAATAATAATAATAATAAGCACCAGTCAATGGTATTTGTGATGCATTTTTGAATGAGTTTCATGTTTAATGAATAAAGTAAATAATAATAATGATAATAATGATAATAATAATAATTAGCACCAGTCAATGGTATTTGTGATGCATTTTTGAATGTTCAGTTGAGTTGAGTTTCATGTTTAACGAATAAAGTATATAATAATAATAATAATAATAATAATAATAATTAGCACCTGTCAATGGTATTTGTGATGCATCTTTGAATGTTCAGTTGACTGAAGTTTCATGTTTAATGAATAAAGATAATAATAATAATAATAATAATAATAATAATAATAATAATAATAATAATAATAATAATAATACTCAGAACAGCTTATATCCTCCAACGATACCTTAACAGTTCCTAGGTCCTTGGTTAGGACTTGAGCTGCTGAGCTATTAACCAGCCTCAAAGGCTGTGAATCTCACTAAAGATTAACCAATAATAATAATAATAATAATAATAATAATAATAATAATAATAATAATAATAATAATAATAATAATAATAATAGACTGATTTTTAGGGGGGTCTTTTCACCCCCCGAAAATGCTGGTAGAAGACCCTCTTGCCTTCCCCAATCCCCCCCAAACTTCCCTCTCCCCCGAGGCAAGTCAATCCCCCCAAACTCCCCCCATCCCTAACCCCCCAGCCACAGCCCAGGATGATGGGCTTTGCGATCCAACCCAACTCCACCCAACCCAACCCGCTCACCCAGATCAAACACCACCAAGGCGGGTTTTCTGCACATGGCCCGCCTATCCACGGGATCCCCTGAAAGAGGAGAGGAGGAGGAGGAGGGGAAGGGGCATAGGATCGGCGCAGATTCCGGGCAACCCAAACGAGGGGACTTTCCTGCGCTCCGAGCCCGATTTGGGCGCAAATATGGCAGGTTTGCAATGCAAAAGCCTGGGGGCTTTTTTTTTTTTTTTTAGCGCGTTGCAAGTCGGCGCGATGCTCAGTGGATCCTAAAATCTACCCGATCGCGCGCAAGGCGGATCCAGAGCAAAGCCGGGCGCTTCTCCGCTTCCTCCTTCCCGCAGCCAGCCGGTTCCTGCCCGCCTCCTTGTAAGGTTAACCCTTGATCGGCCCGGAGGAAATCTGGCCAGGATCGGAGAGATCCGCTTGGCAGGGGGATCAACTTGGCAGGGAGCTGCAAACTGGGCGCCTGGATCGGGAGGCTGGGGCTGGAGAGGATTACTAGGAGACGGGGATGGGCTGCTGGAGCCCTCCCCTCCTCTCCAGAACGTCCGTCGTAACTTCGAACGGTCGCTAAAGGAAAGGATCCCCGTCCTTTGGTGGTTTTTCCTGGCAGACGTTTCAGGACCCAACTAGGTAATATCATCAGGGCTAGAAGGGAGGGTGGGATTTAGGGAGGAGGAGAAGAAGAAAGAAGAAAGAAGAAAGAAGAAGAGGAAGAGGAAGAGGAAGAAGAAGAAGAAGAAGAAGAAGAAGAAGAAGAAGAAGAAGAAAGAAAGGAAGGAAGGAAGGAAGGAAGGAAAGAAGAAAGGAAGGAAGGAAGAAGAAGAAAAGAAGAAAAAAGAAGAAGAAAAAAAGAAAAGGGGAGGAGAAGAAGAAGAAGAAAGAAGAAAGAAGGGGAGTGGGGGGAGAAGAAGGAGGAGGAGGAGGAGGAGGAGAAAGAAGGAAAGAAAGAAAGAAGGAAGGAAAGAAAGGAAGGAAGAAGAAAAAAGAAGAAGAAGAAAAGAAAAAAGAGGAAGAAGAAAGAAGAAAGAAGGGGAGGGGGAGAAGAAGAAGAAGAAAAGAAGAAGAAGAAGAAGAAATAAGAAGAAAAGAAAGAAAGAAGGGAAGGAAGGAAGGAAGGAAGAAGGAAGGAAGAAGAAAAGAAGAAGAAGAAGAAGAAAAAAGAGAAGAAGAAGAAGAAAGAAGGGGAGGGGGAGAAAAAGAAGAGAAGAAAAAGAAGAAGGAAAGGAAGAAGGAAGGAAAGGAAGGAAGGAAGAAGAAGAAAAGAAGGAAAGAAGGAAAGAAAGAAAAGGAAAGGAAGAAGAAAAGAAGAAAGAAGGAAAGAAAGAAAAGAGGAAAGAAGGAAAGAAAGAAAGGAAGAAGAAAAGAAAAAAAGAAGGAAAGAAAGGAAGAGAGAAAAAGAAAGGAAGAAGAAAAAGAAGGAAAGAAAGAAAGAAAGAAAGAAAGAGGAGGAGGAAGAGAGTTGTGGGGTCCTTGATGCTCTCTGAACTGGGTGGTTTTTCTGGCAGACGTTTCATGACCCAACTAGGTAATATCTTCAGTGTTAGAAGGGAGGGTGGGATTTAGGGAGGAGGGGGAGGACTGTGAGGTTCTTGCTGATCCCTGAGCTTGGTGGCTTTCTTGCAAACGTCTCATCACCCAACTAGGGAACATCATCAGTGCTAGAAGGGAGTGGGGTTTGTGAAGTAGAGGAGGTGGGAAGGAGGAGGAGGAGGAGGAAATATCATCAGAGGAGAGGGGAGGGTTTGCTGTTTATATGCTATTTATCTTGCCAATCACCAGAAATTGAGGCCTAGTACTGCCTTAGGACTGGTGACTTTGGCCAACAACTAGGGGACAGGGAGTTCTAGTTCCACTTTAGGCACGGAAGCCAGTTGGGTGATTTTGGGCCAAGCAGCAGGAGATAGTGAGTTCTAGTCCCGCCTTAGGCAAGAAAGACAGCTGGGTGACTTTGGGCCAATCACTAGGGGTCGGTGAGTTCTAGTCCTGCCTTAGGCAAGTAAGCTGCTTGGGTGACTTTGGACCAATCACCAGGAGACGGTGAGTTGTAGTCCCGCCTTAGGCAAGAAAGACTTCAGGAGTAGGGCGGTATATAAATCAAATAAAATGAAAAAATGAAAATGAAAAGACAGCTGGGTGACTTTGGGCCAATCACCAGGAGATGGTGAGTTCTAGTCCTGCCTTAGGATCGACAGCCGCTTGAGTGACTTTGAGCCAATCACCAGGAGACGGTGAGTTGTAGTCCCGCCTTAGGCAAGAAAGACAGCTGGGTGACCTTGGGCCAATCACCAGGAGACGGTGAGTTCTAGTCCCGCCTTAGGCAAGAAAGACAGCTGGGTGACTTTGGGCCAATCACCAGGAGACGGTGAGTTCTAGTCCCACCTTAGGCAAGAAAGACAGCTAGGGTGACTTTGGACCAATCACCAGACGGCGAGTTCTAGTCCTTGAATAGCTTAACTTTCTCCACTCAAATGTTAGAGGAGTCCTCAATGTACGACCGTAACGGAGTCTCTAGGATTACGATTTAAGGTGCCCCGGGTTAAATAGGCGATGACAGGACTGTACACGATTCTTTTTGCAGTCGTCGTTAAATGAATCGCCAGGTTAAGTGAACCCATTTTCTGCAACGGATGCTTGTCGGAAACCAGATGTAAAATGCCGGTTTCCAGGCCCCCCCCAAATTGTCCTAAATCGCAGTCACATGACCACGAGGCGCAGAAAACAGCAGTCGAGGCAGGCTGGTTGTCGAGTGCGCAAATTGTGATGCGACAGGGTGTGTGTGTCAAAATTTGTATTTGTGAGTCGAAATTTGGTCTTCGGTACCATTTGGGGGGCTCCGTCTTCGCTTCAAACCGTTCCTAAGCGACCGGTCGTAAATGTGAGGATGACGGTCGTACGTCGAGGACTTAGCAAAGGCGGAATTGACCCAAATCAACCGCCCCCCTCAGAAAGAAACCCTTCAGATCCCAGGAGACACAAAAGACGCTGTGAAGATTGTGAAACGTTTATTGAATGTTTATTAGCCACGAAATGACGAGGATGGTGGGGAAAGACACTTGGGAACCCGGGGTGGCGAAAACCAGCACATGCAGCGAGACGGAGGCTGCACCCCGATAACTTAAAAGAGCACCCCGTTCCCCCAAAACACAATCCCTCCCCCCCAAACCTCTCCCAAAGACAGCTTGCAAAGAAAGAGACTTCCGGGGAGGCGGCGATGTCAGGCAGTTCCCCTCCTGGGATTCGGGAGAGACGGAAAGCGGCGGGATGCGCTCGAACCCGACGGGCCTCCCACGACGCCTCGAGTGGGGAGGGGGGTGAGGCTCACCCACATCCGGGGGCTTTAGGGAAAGGTGGGGTGGCGCGGCGGGTGCTGGGGGTGCCATCATCGCAGACCTCCACGCAGGGCTAGAACCAAGTGAAGGACGGAGCCGCCCTGGATCTTGTAGTCGGCGGCCGTTTTCTCATCGTTCCTGGGGGGGGGGGGAGGAGTGAGAGACAAAAGCAGGGGTTGAGTCCCAATTTTGGACACATATACCAAAATGGGTGAGAGAGACAGCAAATCCGAGAACTCCCAGTTGCCCTCTTTAAACGAGGACCAATGCAGGGCGTTAAGTGAGGGACCGCATGTGATCGTGACTTCTGATTTCCTGCTGGCTTCCCCAATGACTCTGATCCCTTGTTTTTCAAAGCATTCTCGGCTCGGTTTTGTTCGACGGTCCCTCCCCCTAAACAAATCAGGATAAAACCTATGCTGGCGTGACACACTCTCCCTTGGTTGAAACTCACATTTGCTTGCCGCTGTAAATGAGTCGTTGCTGTTGCGGCGGGATGCCTTCCTTTTCTTCCACCCGCTCTTTTATTCTTTCCACCTGAAAGGGAGCAGAGAAAGGGAAAAAAAGAGAGTAAGAGTATTTTTAAAATTTTTATACCACCCCCTCTCCCGAAGGACTCAGGGCGGTGAACAGCCAAAATTTAAAAACATGCAATATAAACATTAAAATACTATAAAACAAAATTAGATTTATCTTAGGCTTCCCCCAATTTAAAAACCCCTTACCCATAAAATTCACCAATTAAAAATTTTTTAACCCAGCCTGGCTTGCTGAAATAAAAAAGTCTTCAGAGCCCGGCGGAAGGTCCGGAGGTCCGGATCAGTCGTATACCTGGGGGTAGCTCATTCCAGAGGGCGGGTGCCCCCACAGAGAAGGCTCTTCCCCGGGGGGTCGCCAGCCGACATTGCCTGACCGACGGCACCCTGAGGAGGCCCTCTCTGTGGGAGCGTATTGGTCGGTGGGAGGTTATCGGTGGCAGAAAGTGGTCTCGTAAATAACAGGGCCCTAAGCCATGGAGCGCTTTGAAGATAAGAACCAATACCTTGAAGCGCACCCGGAAGACCACTGGAAGCCAATGCAGCTCGCGCAGGAGAGGTGTCACGTGGGAACGCCGTGTCGCCCCCATAAGTACCTGCGTGGCCGCATTCTGCACCAGTTGGAGCCTCCGAGTGCTCTTCAAGGGGAGCCCCATGTAGAGAGCGTTGCAGTAGTCCAGGCGGGAAGTGACGAGGGCGTGAGTGACTGTGCATAAGGAGTCCCGATCCAGAAAGGGGCGCAACTGGTGAATCAGGCGAACCTAATAGAAAGCCCCCCTGGCCACGGCCATCATATGCTCTTCTAAAGACAGCCGTGCATCCAGGAGGACACCCAAGTTACGCGCCTTCTCCGTGGGGGCCAATGTCTCGCCCTCCAATAGTCAGCAATGGCACCAGCTGACTATATCGGGACGCCGACAACCACAGCCACTTGGTCTTGGAGGGGTTGAGTCGGAGCCTGTTCCTCCCCATCCAGACCCGCACGGCCTCCAGGCACCGGGACATCACTTCAAGGGCATCGTTGGAAGTCCACCCATCTTCCAGTTCCCCAAGACCGAGAAACATTGCTGTAATGTTTGATTCTGCTCCAAGAAAACACCCAAGCGTCTTCACGCCAACCCACGGCTGCTTTTCAAAGCCGCTACGGTGAAGACCGTCAACATCTGAATCATTGTCGGAACAGTTTCTCCAGGAACTAACAGGAATCTGGAACTGAACACACTCAAAATCGTAGAAATAATGGTGGACTTTAGGAAAAACCCTCCCGTACTGCCACCTCTCACAATACTAGACGACACAGTATCAACAGTAGAGACCTTCAAATTTGTAGGTTCTACCATATCGCAAGATCTAAAATGGTCACCCAACATCAAAAACGTCATCAAAAAAGCACAACAAAGAATGTTCTTTCTGCGCCAACTCAGGAAGCTCAAACTGCCCAAGGAGCTGCTGATCCAGTTCTAGAGAGGAATTATTGAGTCTGTCATCTGCACCTCCATAACTGTCTGGTTTGGCTCTGCAACCCAACAAGACAGACACCGACTTCAGAGGATCATTAGAACTGCAGAAAAAACAATGGCTACCAACCTGCCTTCTATGGAGGACCTGTATCCTGCATGAGTCAAAAAGAGGGCTGAGAAAATATCTACAGACTCAGGGTGGATAAAAATCAATGATTTTTTTTAGAAAAATCAAAAAAATCAGATTTTTTTTTATTTAAATCGGATTTTTTTTTTGATTTTATCGAATTTATTTTAATAAAAAACTTTTGGGGTAAAAATCTATCGTAAGATAGTTTTCTATTTCAGATACATAAATAATTTAGTTTATTCAGCATGAAATGGGGCTTAGTTATGTAGCACAAGGCTGTATATTCTGCAACCCTGGGACTATCGGTGAGTCAACAGTGGGTCAAATGAGTAGCAGAGATGACAGTTGCTGTTTAAAAATTATGATTTAAATCGAGTTGATTTAAATCAAGCCTTTTTACTAGTGATTTAAATCAACTCGATTTAAATCAAATCCACCCTGTACAGACCCCTTACATCCTGGACATAAATTGTTTCAGCTTCTACCCTCAAAATGACACTATAGAGCACTGCACACCAGAACTAGACACAAGGACGGTTTTTTCCCCGAACGCCATCACTCCGCTAAACAAATAATTTCCTCAACACTCTCAAACTATTCACTAAGTCTGCACTACTATTAATCTTCTCATCGGTCCCACCACCCATCTCCTACCACTTATGACTGTATCTATTCTATTCTATTCTATTCTATTCTATTCTATTCTATTCTATTCTATTCTATTCTATTCTATTCTATTGGCAAGCTGTTCCACTGGTTAATTGTCCACACTGTTAGGAAGTCTCAGGTTGCTTTCTCTCTCCTTGATGAGCTTCCATCCGTTGCTTCTTGTCCTGCCTTCTGGTGCTTTGGAGAATAGGTTGACCCCCTCTTCTTTGGGGCAGACCCTCAAATACTGGAATACTGCTTTCATGTCACCCTTAGTCCTTCTTTTCTCTAGATTAGCTAAACCCAGTTCTTGCAACCGTTCATCGTATGTTTTAGTCTCCAGTCTCCTAATCATCTCAGAAGCATTCAATTTGTATGACCTGCTTAAAGGTAAAGATTCCCGTCACACATACGTGCTAGTCGTTCCCGAAACTAGGGGGCGGTGCTCATCTCCGTTTGAAAGCTGAAGAGCCAGCGGTGTCCGGAGACGTCTGGCATGACTCAACGCCAAAGGCGCACGGAACGTTGTTCCCTTCCCACCAAAGGTGGTCCCTATTTTTTTCTACTTGCATTTTTTTTACATGCTTTCGAACGGCTAGGTTGGCAGAAGCTGGGACAAGTCACGGGGAGCTCAACCCGTTAAGCGGCACGAGGGATTCGAACCCCCAAACTGCCGACCTTTCTTTTTTTTTTTTTTTTATTGCAAAAGTTTTACAATTACATTTTCACCCCTTTTTCCCCCCCCTCAACCCACCCCAAACTTCCCAACCTCCCTAACCCACCCTAACCCACCCCTCCCCCCAGACTTCCTCACAGTATAGTCATGTCAAATAAAAGGAAAAACCCTCCTTTGTATATAAAACTTGAACCCCGCCCTCCCCTTACAAATTTTCATCTTCATTACATTAACCTATTTCTATCTTAATATAGCAGTTTCAAATAAATTTTCATCCTGATTACCTTGAAAATATTTCTATCTTAATATAACATTTTCAAATAAATTTTCATCCTCAACCTTAAAATATTTCTATCTTAATATAACATTTTCAAATAAAAACTATTTGGTACTTCCTAGTTTGATATTTGTTCTGAACATAATCTATCCACTTCTTCCATTCCCATTCATAAGTCTCTTGCGAACAGTCTTTTAAATATGCTGAAATCTTCGCCATCTCCGCAAAACTGGCCATCTTCAAAATCCATTCCTCAATCGAAGGCAGCGCTTCATTTTTCCAGTATTTACCTATCAACAATCTTGCTGCAGTTATCATGTACAATATCATTTTTGTTTCCCCCAATGTAAAACCCTTAACTATACCCAATAAAAACAGTTGTGGGGAAAATTGAATCTTTCTCTTCAAAACATTCTGCATGACCCACCAAATTTTTATCCAAAAAGCCTTAACTTTCTTACAGGTCCACCAAACATGATAATATGTAGCGTCTAAGCAGTCACATCTCCAACATTTAGGCTGGGCACTAGGGTACATACACGACAATTTTTTTGGATCTAAATGCCATCTATAAAACATTTTGTAGAAATTTTCCCGCAGATTCTGCGACTGTGTAAATTTAACATTCTGAACCCAAATTTTTTCCCATGTTTCCAACATCACTGGTTCCTCAAAATTTTGTGCCCACTTAACCATACAGTCTTTAACTAGTTCAGTTTCTGAATCCCTTTCTAACAAAACATTATAAAGTCTTTTAATATGCATTGGGCCTTTCTCTTTTATATGTCTAACTAATTCCTCTTCATGCATCATAATACCAGTTTTTTGGTCCTCTTTCCATCTCAATTGCAATTGATTATATTGTAACCAAGTTAAATTAATCCCTTCAGCCAACAATGTCTGTAATGTCTTCAGCTGCCATCTGCCCGCATCTGCAAAAAGAACCTCTTTATATAAAAACCCCCCGAGTGACATTATATTTGTATTCCACAAGGTATGACCAAGATCCAGCCATAGCGGTATTTTGTAATTCCAGTTGTTTCGGTGCTTCTTCCAAACTCTCAGCAAAGAATCTCTAAGTATATGGCTTTTAAATACTTTATCCACTTTGCTGTCATAAAATAAGTAAGCGTGCCATCCAAATTCCAAATCAAAACTTTCTGCATTCAATATTCCAGTCTTTTTTCCTCCAAACCAATCACTTACTAAAGTCAAAGCTGTTGCATCATAATATAATTGTAGGTTTGGAAGTTTGAGACCTCCCCTTTCTGGGATGTCTTGCATAATTTTCATTTTTACTCTTGGTTTTTTCTCGTTCCAGACAAATTTGTTGATACCAGTTTGCCATGCTTTTAGTTGTTTATCATTTTTGAGCACCGGAATCATTTGAAACAAAAAAAGAAATCTTGGCAAAATGTTCATCTTAACTGCTGCTATTCTTCCAAGTAAAGACAGCTGCAGTTTTTTCCAAATCTCCATATCTTTTTGCACCTCTCGCCACAACGCCTCATAGTTATTTTGAAACAATTTCATATTTGATTCTGCAACCTGAACTCCTAGATATTTTACCTTTGGTACAATCTCAAAACCTGCCCTCCTTTCTAACTCCAGTTTACGATCTTGTGTCATATTTTTAACTACCATCTTAGTTTTTCTCTGATTCAATCTGAAACCTGAAACTTTACCAAAGTCTTGTATAATGTCCTTCATCTGGATTATCGATTCCATTGGCTGTGTTAGGGTAACAACCAGATCGTCTGCAAATGCCTTTATTCTGTAATCCTCTTGCCTTATCATTATACCTTTCAATGTGTTAGAATCCCTTATTGTATTTAACAAGACTTCTAGTGTTAAAATGAACAACAATGGGGACAATGGACATCCCTGTCTTGTACCTTTTTCAATTTTAAACTCTGTTGTCAAACTTCCATTGATAATGATCTGTGCCTTTTGCTCTTGATAAATTGCTGAGACCGCCTGTATATATTGGTCCCCAAAGTCCATCTTTTTTAATGTCTTTAGTAGAAAATTCCAATCCACTCTATCAAAGGCCTTCTCTGCATCCAGAAAGACCAGCACTGCAGGGATCTGTTTATTCTTCTCAAGATATTCCAATAAATCTATTACTTGCCTTACATTGTCCTTCATGTGCCTACCCTCAATAAATCCCGCTTGGTCATCATGAATCACCTTTTGAATTACTGGCATCAGTCTGTTGGCTAATACTTTTGCATAAATTTTATAATCCGTATTCAAAAGAGATATTGGTCTGTAATTCTCTGGTTTTTTGGGACCTGCTTGCTCTTTTGATATCAAAGAAATATAAGCTGTAGTCCACGATGGAGGTACTTTCCCCCTTGTTGTATGTTGCAAAATAAGTCTCTGAGTTGTTCCACCATTTCTGCCTGTAAAGTTTTATAATACACTGCTGTCAGACCATCCGTTCCAGGAGCTTTGGCTGTTTTTAATTGTTTTATTGCTGCTATTATCTCCTCCTCTGTTATGGGATAATCCATTCTTTCCTTTTGTTGTTCAGTGATTTTTGTAACTCTTTTATTATCCAAATATTTTTCTATAAGTCCATTCTGCACCTCCTCTCTGGCATATAGTTTAGTGTAATATTGAAGAAAGGCTTCTTTTATTAAATTCTGTTGAAAAACTTCTTTCCCCCCAATATCAACACTATCAATAGTCCGTATGCTTTGTTTCTTCCTTAATGTGTAAGCCAACCACCTGCCTGGTTTATTAGCATTGCAGAATGTATTATGCTTCGCATATTGTAAGTTTGTTGCAACTTGTTCCGCTATAAGCATTTGGAATTGGTCTTTCAGAAGTTTTATAACTGCCGACCTTTCAATCGACAAGCTCAGCGTCTTAGCCACCGCGCCACCGCGTCCCTATGTCCTGCTCAGATTACATTAAATTATCCTCGCTTAAATGAAATTAAAATTATTCAACCTCCTAAATCATTTTAGTTCCCCTTCTTTGCACTTTCCCTCCCCAAAGTCTCAACATCTTTTTCTGATCAAAACTGGACGCAGGATTCCAGGTGTGGCCTTACTAAGACTTTACAAAGATTGTAGAAAGAACGGGGGGGGGGGGACACGGTGGAGGAGTTCCTCCTAGTTTGCACGGGAGCTCCAAATACAGACCTTCCTCTCTCTTTCTACAAACAAGAGGCCTTCGGGGAGTCGAGGGTGAACTGCGTTTGAAGGCAAAGCAGGACACGCAACAAGGATAATCAGCAAATCAAAACCCACCCCATTCTTTTGAGGGCCGATACCTTGTCCGTCGGTTCGATATCAATCTCTATCTCTTTCCCGGTCAGCGTCTGCAACGAAAGGAAGAGAGAAAAAAAAAAGGTTCATCAAACCACCGTCGTCCACAGAATCCATTTCCCGAAAATAAGACTCTGTCTTAAATTTTTTTGAACCCCGAAGTAAGCACTTGGACTTCTTTTTGGGGAAGTCTTACTATTTTGGGGTGCATGGAGGAAGCCAGAGAAAATGGCAGGGACCGGCTGCGCAGGCATTTAAATATTTTCGGGGAGGACTTATTTTATTTTAGGGGAAACAGAGTGTGTGTGTGTGTGTATATATTTATATATAGTGTTTTTTTATCAAAGCACCTGGTCTACCCCAATATGGGAAGTAGCATCTTGCTTCCCTTTCGCTTTTCAGCTCCAATCCAGGAGCCCTCAGTCGCATTCACGACAAACCATTTTATACCAAATGTATGTGTGTGTGTGTGTGTGTGTTTCCCCGAAAATAAGACCCTGTCTTATATTTTTTTGAACCCTGAAATAAGCGCTTGGCCTTATTGCCATGCACTCAAAAACCAGATTGGGTTTATTATCAGGGGATGTCTTATTTTGGGGGAAACAGGATGTGTGTATATATATAGACATAGGTGTATATAGAGAGATAGACAGATAATAGGTGGATGGATAGATATAGATGGATAGATAAAGATAGATGGGTAGATAGATAAAGATAGATAGATATAGATATATAGGATGTAGTATCTATATCTATATATAGATATAGGATGTAGTAGCCTTCCTTCAATCGAAGCCCGAGGATAGATAGGCAGATGATAGATGGATAGATAAATATAGATAGATAGATGGATAAAGATAGATAGATAAGATAGATAGATAGGTAGATATAGATATATAGGATGTAGTATCTATATCTATATATAGATATAGGATGTAGTAGCCTTCCTTCAATCGAAGCCCGAGGATAGATAGGCAGATGATAGATGGATAGATAAATATAGATAGATAGATGGATAAAGATAGATAGATAAGATAGATAGATAGGTAGATATAGATATAGATATATAGGATGTAGTATCTATATCTATATATAGATATAGGATGTACTAGCCATCCTTCAATCGAAGCCTGAGGATAGATAGACAGATGATAAATGGATAGATAAATATAGATAGATAGATGGATAAAGATAGATAGATAAGATAGATAGATAGGTAGATATAGATATAGATATATAGGATGTAGTATCTATATCTATATATAGATATAGGATGTACTAGCCATCCTTCAATCGAAGCCTGAGGATAGATAGACAGATGATAGATGGATAGATAAATATAGATAGATAGATGGATAAAGATAGATAGATAAAGATATAAATGATGGATGGATGGATAGATATATAGATATAGGATGTACTAGCCATCCTTCAACCGAAGCCCGAGGATAGATAGATAGATAGATGATGGATGGATAAAGATATATAGATGGATAGATAAAGATAGATAGATGGATAAAGATATAGATAGATGATGGATGGATAGATAAAGATAGATAGATAGATAGATAGATAGAGGATGTAGTAGCCTTCCTTCAATCGAAGCCCGAGGATAGATAGGCAGATGATAGATGGATAGATAAATATAGATAGATAGATGGATAAAGATAGATAGATAAAGATATAAATGATGGATGGATGGATAGATATATAGATATAGGATGTACTAGCCATCCTTCAACCGAAGCCCGAGGATAGATAGATAGATAGATGATGGATGGATAAAGATATATAGATGGATAGATAAAGATAGATAGATGGATAAAGATATAGATAGATGATGGATGGATAGATAAAGATAGATAGATAGATAGATAGATAGATAGAGGATGTAGTAGCCTTCCTTCAATCGAAGCCCGAGGATAGATAGGCAGATGATAGATGGATAGATAAATATAGATAGATAGATGGATAAAGATAGATAGATAAAGATATAAATGATGGATGGATGGATAGATATATAGATATAGGATGTACTAGCCATCCTTCAACCGAAGCCCGAGGATAGATAGATAGATAGATGATGGATGGATAAAGATATATAGATGGATAGATAAAGATAGATAGATGGATAAAGATATAGATAGATGATGGATGGATAGATAAAGATAGATAGATAGATAGATAGATAGAGGATGTAGTAGCCTTCCTTCAATCGAAGCCCGAGGATAGATAGGCAGATGATAGATGGATGGATGGATAGATGATAAAGATAGATAGATAGATAGAGGCAGGCAGGCAGACTGACAGATGAATAAATAAAGAGATAGAGTTGGATGATATGTATGTATATATCTCCTGGGGGTTCGATTGAAGGAAGGCTACTACATCCCTGGGGCTGCGGTGCCTTTTTGTAGGGGCTTGTAACAGAGAAACAATCTGTTGGAAGGGACCTTGGAGGTCATCTAGTCCAACCCCCTGCTCAGGCAGGAGACCCTGTACCAGGGATTCGAACCGCCAAACTTGTGTCCCCTGAGAGAACCTACGTCTTTTGCCGCCTTTCACGGCCTGCTGAAAGAGAGAGAGAAAAAAGCAGCTCTACCGGTTGGGCTTCTGCCTGCCGGGCGCCTCAGAGCCGCCCATAATGCACCGGGGCCGGCGCTCCCCAGGGATGCCGCGCCTCAGCGCACGTGGGAAGAAGGGCCCGTTTGGCGGCTCCCCTCCGCCGGAGTCTCCCCGCCTCACCTTCACTTTGATTAACATCGTGGCCGCTTCGTTCGCTTCGCTCGCCCGTCCCGGTGCCTCTCTCAGCGACGCCCAACCTCCGACCTCGGAAGCGGAACTGGCTTCTCCGGCGCTCCCGAAGGATTGTTTCCGGTCTCTGGTGACGTCACTTCCTGTCTCATGCTCCTTCATTCAAAGCCAAAGGAGAGAGAGAGAGTTTCCTGCTTTCTAGATATCCTTCCGCCGCTGTCGCGCTGCATTATGGGAGACGCTGTCTTTTCCTCCGCTAGGTTGGCTGGGATGGAATGGAGCGGAGGACTCCGTTTCCCAGCACGCCCCGCGATTCTGTCACCGCTCTTCTTTTAGGTAGGCCGCTTAAAAGAAAGAGAGCGCCGTTATCGTGAAGGAAGGAGCTATAATTCAATTTCTTTCTTTTTCCCCAATTCAAGTTTTTGTTTTTAATTTTATGTTGTTTAAATAAATAAATAAATAAACAGAGTTTATTTATTGTCATTGTTTATGCGTATCAATGCGTGAATGGTGTGATACCTGGGTATCATACGCTTCAATACAATGTAATTCTATTTCTAATAATCATTAATAATTATTAGAAATCAATTATATAATTTTGTTTTAATAAATTTATTAATATTTATAAATTAATATTTATTAATTCTGGAATTGTTGAAAGGTTTGTTCTATCGCTGAGGCAAAAATAGTACCAAAGAAAGAAAGAAAGAAAACAAACATGGCCGCTCGGAGACATATTTGTGACGTTTTGGTCCCTGGGAGCTGTAGTTTTTCTTGTCTCAGCAGGCTGATTGGCGTTTGCCTCTGCGCCTGACGTCATCCCGTTTGAGCGCGCTCCCTTACGGGAGATGTAGTTCTAACAGCCCTTGCGGGCTTTGAAGACGCTTAGAGTGAGAACTACGTTTCCCACAAGGCATTGCTCCTCCGTTAAAAAGAGAACGCCAGCCAGCTTCGAGGGCGGCTTAGCGGAGACCTTGGAACGCGGAGAGCGAGTCGAGGTCGCTTTTTTTTTCCCCCTCTCGGGGAGCGCCAAAAGACCGGAAGCGGGCGGAAAGCGGAAAAAAGGGGGGACCGGAAGTGGGGTTTGTGCACCCCCCTATATACTCCGTACCCTAAATATGGGTCAATAATTGGGATGCATGTTTTGAGATACCAAACTGGGGATTCTGGGTTGGGGTGCAAGGTTGGCATGGCTTAAGCCAGCGTTTCCCCAATTTTGCAACTTGAAAATGGGTGGACTTCAACTCCCAGAATTCCCCAGCCAGCATGGCTGGCTGGGGAATTCTGAGAGTTGAAGTCCACCCAGCTTCCAATGTGCAAGGTAGATACACACTGGCTTAGGCTAACCTAGCATTCCCCAATCTCATGCCCTCCAGGTGGGCTAGGACTACAATTCCCCATGGGCCGTGCTGGCTGGGGCGCATGGGAGTTGTAGTCCCGCCAGATCAGGGAGGTAAAACTGCAAAGCCAACGAAGGCTTCCTTAAGATCGAAGAGCTGCTCAAAGTGGTTCAAGTCTACCAGAGGTGGCCCTGAAGCTTCCCGGTTTGGGATGAAGCGATAGGGGCGCCGTGGAACTCTTAACGTGGGCAGGGGAAGTCTTAGCACGAAGGGCAGAGGGAATTTCAAGATCTGTTATCTCGTGGCACTGAGACAATGGTAATTTTGAGAGATTGGAGATGAGGATGATCAAGGGTTTATGGGAAAGGAACAGTGGTGAAATCCAAATTTTTTTACTACTGGTTCTGTGGGTGTGGCTTGGTGGGCGTGGCATGGCTTGGTGGGCGTGGCAGAGGAAGGATACTGCAAAATCTCCATTCCTACCCCACTCTAAGGGAAGGATACTGCAAAATCTCCATTCCCACCCCACTCCAGGGGAAGGATACTGCAAAACCCCCATTCCCACCCCACTCCTGGGGGAAGGATACTGCAAAATCTCCATTTCCACCCCACTCCTGGGGGAAGGATACTACAAAATCTCCATTCCCACCCCACTCCAGGGAAAGGATACTGCAAAATCTCCATTCGCACCCCACTCCTGGGGGAAGGATACTGCAAAATCCCCATTCCCTCCCCACTCTGGGGCCAGCCAGAGGTGGTATTTGCCGGTTCTCCGAACTGCTCAAAATTTTCCGCTACCGGTTCGTCAGAACCTGCTGGATTTCACCCCTGGAAAGGAGAGATTCACTTGTGATAAAGTTGGACTTTTGAAATTCAATTCAATATTATTTAATTTTTTGTTTAGAATGACGGGAACGATCATGCAGAAATCAAGGCCGATGGTGACACGGAGGTCATAAAACATTTATTGGCAGCGACTTTTGGTTCCTGAAAGCCACACAGTCCACCCAGAGTAAGAGAGCTGAAAGTGTCACAAAGTTGAAAGTGTAATTGGAAAATGATCATTAACTACCTTGAGCCATAAAGCCTTGCAAACACGATTGGGAAGATCTATGTAGATTTTCCCAAAGGTCTTTTTTTTTTTTTTCAAAAGGCAAAACTGGACTTTTGTATTTCCTTCAAGAACATTTCGCTTCTCATCCACACCCATTTCAGGGAGTCCTCGACTTACGACCACAATGGAGCCCAAAATTTCTGTTGTTAAGCAAGTCGTTTGCGAAGTGAGTTTTTGCCCTGTTTTACAACCTTTCTTGCCACAGTTGCTGAGTGAATAACTGAAGTTGATAAATTAGTAACCCGGTTGTGAGGTGAATCTTGTCAGAAAGTCGCAGAAGGGGATCACGTGAACCTTCACGTTGGAAGTGTGAGACAGTGGCCAAGCATTTGAATTTTGATCACACGAGCACGGGGATGCTGCAAAGATCGTAAGTGTGAAAAAAGGTCATCAGTCACTTTTTTCAGTGACGTAACTTTGAATGGTCACTAAATGAACAGTTGTAAATCGAGGAATACTTGTATTCGGGTGACCCTGAGGGTACAGATAAACCTCTAAATGGCCTCAATGACTCTCAGAGAGACTACTAATGACCAGATGACTGCAAAGGAATATAAATCCTTCCAGCCTCCACCATCCGGTAAGAACTGAAGAAGTTTCTTGGATGAGAAGGGAAATGTCTTCAAGGAAAAATACCTTGAAAAATACGAAGTTCAGTTGCCTTTTGAAAAAGCAAGGGATGACCGATGGAAAATAATTTGCATTGGAGATTTTTTTAACTGTAGAATAGAATAGAACAGAAATAGAATGGAATGGAATGGAATAGGAATAGAAAGAATAGAAACAGAAATAGAAAAACCTGTGTTTCCCCGAAAATAAAACCCTGTCTTATATTTTTTTGAACCCAGAAATAAGTGCTTGGCCTTATTTTTGGGGAGGTATTATTTTGGGGCGCGTGGAGCAAGACGGGGCTCCTCTTGCCGTCTTACCTGATTTCCAGCTCTGTCTCCCTAACCCTAACCAGTGGAAATGGCAAGGACCAGCTGCTAAATATTTTCGGGGGGGGGGGGGGGGGCTTATTTTAGTGCATGCACAAAAAAGCCCGATTGGGCTTAATATCCGGGGAGATCTTATTTTCGGGGGAAACATGGTAGAATTGCAATAATAGAAATAGAATTGGAATAATAGAATAGAAATAGAAAGAAATAATAATATAGTATAGTATAGTATAGTATAGTATAGTATAGTATAGTATAGTATTGTATAGTATAGTATAGTATAGTATAGTATAGTATAGTATAGTATAGTATAGTATAGTATAATATAATATTAGAAATAAAGAATAGAAATAGAAATATTAGAATAGAATTAGAGTAGAATTAGGAATAGAGTAGAGTAGAACAGAACAGAACAGAACATAACAGAATAGAATAGAATAGAATAGAAATTTAAATTGGTTTTAAAACATTAGGAGTGTTTTAAATTGTTTTGGGCCAAATTATTTAATGGGTTTTTATATTGCCTTTTAAATTTTGTAGTTTTGTGTGTTTTATTTTTCTGGCTGTTCACCGCCCTGAGTCCTTCGGGAGTAGGGCGGTATATAAATCTAATAAAATGAAATAGAAGAATAGAGTAGAGTAGAGTAGAGTAGAGTAGAGTAGAGTAGAGTAGAATAGAATAGAATAGAATAGAATAGAATAGAATAGAATAGAAGAATAGAGTAGAGTAGAATAGAATAGAATAGAAGAATAGAGTAGAGTAGAATAGAATAGAAAAGAAAAGAAGAATAGAGTAGAATAGAATAGAAGAATAGAGTAGAGTAGAATAGAATAGAATAGAAGAATAGAGTAGAATAGAATAGAAGAATAGAGTAGAGTAGAATAGAATAGAATTGAATAGAACAGAAGAACAGAATAAAGTAGAGTAGAATGGAATGGAATGGAATAGAATATACCAGAATAGAATAGAATAGAATAGAATAGAATAGAATAGAATAGAAAACAGTTAGAAGGGACCTTGGAGATCTTCTAGACAACCCCCTGCACAGGCAGGAAATCTTATACCATTTCCCGCCAATGATTGGCCAATCTCTTCTTAAAAACTTCCAGCGTTGGAGCATTTACAACTTCTGGATTCAGTTTGTTCCGCTGATTATTCTTAACCGTCAGGAAAAAAAGTTTAGAGAAGAAAAGGTTGAGATTTCATCCCTGGTGTTCCAGAATTCCAGGATTCTTTGCTTTTTATTTATTTATTTTTATTTTTATTTTTTTAAATTTACAGAAATCCACGATGCCCCACATTGAGAATGACATTAAATTGGACTTCAAGGATGTCCTCCTGAGACCAAAACGGAGTACCCTCAAATCCCGGAGCGAGGTAGAAGGCCTTTTTTTTGTCACTCTCCTTGCAGATGACAAGGCAGCAGTCATCATCATAATAATTGAGCTAACTAAATGTGCATAATAATAAATAAATGTATATCTATGGTTTTAAAGACAGAGAAATTGCACATTTACTTCGCGTTTTCTCTTCTGGGAGTGAATTTGAGAATCGCGCTAAGAGTTTGGGCAGGGTGAAGGAACCAAATTCTTGGAGGAATTTGTGAGTGTGTTAGCGAGGTAGCAAACACAGAAGGAATGTGCGTTAAATGAGGCAACCTTGAAGTCCTCCGTACGGGTAGCCTCGATTTACAACAGTACATTTAGTGACGGTAAGAAGCCAAAAACAGAGGAAAAGACTCCGGAGGGGGACTTAAAGTACCCTCGGTCGCTCCTTCCCACTTTTTTTCAACTCAAACCCAGTTGTATACAGAAAGTCCTCAACTTACAGCCATTGCTTTAGTGACTGAAGTTACAATGGCACGGAAAAGAGCGACTTGCGACCGTTTTTCACACTTAACGACCGTTGCAGCATCTCCACGGTTAAAATTCAGATATCGATGACGGTCCCAGCATCCTGGTGGGGGGGGTGGCAAGTGGCACGTCAGTACGACTGACTTCACAATTTCAGCGAGTTAGTTAAGGACAGCAGCCGAAAAGGGTCGTAAAATGGGGAAAAAATTCACTGTCTCGTTTAGCCGCAGAAATTTTGGGGTCAGTTGCGGTCATAAGTCGAGGGCTATATTTATGCTTTATGAAAGGTGCTATGGCAATGCAACTGATTTTTTTTTTTTTTTATTAAGAGAATATCTTTCTTGAGGATCGAACAGTAAATTATGAATTATTATGAATTCATGATAATTATGAATATTCATGAGTCTGTCTTCTGCTACTTATGCATATGTATGAGCATCGTTTTCTCCTCCTTTCCTAAAATATATAAATATAAGCCTCCTAATATTTAGTGGAGGAAATTCCTCCCGGGAGCCCCGAATAAAAATGGATTGCGGTGAGCCTTATTGGTTTCGGAGTCCTGCATTTTCGTTCCGCAGCAGAACTGGATCGGAATGCCACAGGGGCAGACGGATAGTCCTCCACTTACGGCCGTTTGATTAGTGACCGTTTTGAACTGGGGGGGGAGGAAAAAAAGCAGCTTTTCCACCGGTCCTCGCACTTACGACCGTTGCAGAATCCCCACACGGTCACGCGATTAAAAATTTGGCCGCTTGGCAATCCAGCACGCACTTACGACAGCTCCGATCGCCATTTGCGACCTTCCCGGATGGTTTTCTGGGAAGCAAGAGTCCCCAGGGTGGGTGTCTGGATTTGCTTAAGGACCACCTGTTTCACTTAACGACTGCGGTGATTGGCTCGGCCACAGTGGCAAAAAAGAGGTCGGGTGCCACTCACTTAATAACCCCCTCGTTTAGCAATCCCTAATGTCGTAAGTCGAGGACTACGGATGTGACGTTCTAGCAGCTGTCGCGAGGCTGAGAGATTTTCTCCTCCTGACAGCAGGCACAAGATGGGTGATGGATGATTGACAGGCCGCCATTCCTGGCGGCTTAAGTCGTCCAGGCATAGGTTGGATGGAACCCAAGGTTGGGAGAAGCCAACTTTCAAAGTTTGGGGGAGTGACGTCTTCTCTGGATTGGGCCTCTTCTCTTTGTGTCCAGGTGGATCTCATGAGGTCCTTCACCTTCCGTAACTCCAAGCAGACCTACACGGGGATTCCCATCATCGCGGCCAACATGGACACGGTGGGGACCTTTGAGATGGCCAAGGCGTTGGGCAAGGTATGGCTTCCCCAAAACCCCAACTAGGCCTTTGGTCTTAGGCAGAGGTTCTCAGGCTGGGCTGCTGGAAGATGGCTGGACTTCAACTCCCAGAATCCCCCACCCAGAATCCCCCAGCCACCATTCCTCCCTCCCTTCCTCCCTTCTCTTTCTTTCTTCTTTCTTTCTTCCTTCCTTCCTTCCTTCCTTCCTTCCTTTCCCCCTCCTTCCCTCCCACCCTTCTTTCTTTCTTTCTTTCTTTCTTCCTTCCTTCTTCCTTCCTTTCTCCCTCCCTCCTTTCTTCCTTTCTTCTTTCTTCCTTTCTTCCTTCCTTTTTTCCTTCCTCCCTCCCTCCCTTCTCTTTCTTCTTTCTTTCTTCCTTTCTCCCTTCTCTTCTTTCTTTCTTCCTTCCTTTCTCCCTCCCTCCCTTCTTTCTTCCTTTCTTCTTCCTTCCTTCCTTCCTTTCTTCTTTCATTTTCTCTTTCTTTCTTTCTCTCCCTCCTTCCATACCTCCCTCCTTCCTTCTTCTCCCTCCCTCCCTTCCTCCCTTCTTTCTTTCTTTCTTCTTTCTTCTTCCTTCCTTCCTCCCTTCCTTTCTACCTCCCTCCTTCCTTTCTTCTTTCTTCCTTTTCTTTTTCTCTTTCTTTCTCTTTCTCCTTCCATCCCTCTCTCTCTCCCTCCTTCCATACCTCCCTTCTTCTCCCTCTCCCTCCCTCCCTTTCTCCCTTCTTTCTTTCTTTCTTCCTTCGTTTCTCCCTCCCTCTTTCCTTTCTTCCTTTCTTCTTCCTTCCTTCCTTCCTTCCTTCTTTCTTTCTTTCTTTTTCTCTTTCTTTCTCTTTCTCCTTCCTTCCCTCTCTCTCTCTCCCTCCTTCCATACCTTCCTTCTTCCTTCCTTCCTTCCTTCTTCTCCCTTCCTTCCTTCCTTCCTTCCTTCCTTCCTTCCTTCCTTCCTTTTCTTTCTTTTCTTTCTTTCTCCTTTCTTCCTTTCCTTTTTCCTTCCTTCCTTCCTTCCTTTCTTCTTCTTTCTTTCATTTTTTCTTTCTTTTTCTTTCTTTCCCTTTTTCCTTCCTTCTCTCACTCTCTCCTCTTTCCATCCCTTCCTTCTTTTCTTTTCTTTTCTTTTCTTTTCTTTTCTTTTCTTTTCTTTTCCTCCCTTCCTTCCTTCCTCTCCTTCCCTCCTTCCTTCCTCCCCCTTCCCTTTTTACAAACAACTCCAGGCAGTGAACATGTCCATCCCACCTTCCTCCTCCTATTTTCCCGACAGCACCAACAACCCTGTGAGGCAGGCTGGGCTGAGAGACAGGGACCGGCCCAGCGTCCCTCAGCTGGCTTTCGTGCCTCAGGCGGGACTTGAACTCACGCTCTGCCGCTTCCTAGCCGGGCGTCTTAACTCCTTTTCCCTGTTGTTTCCTTCCCCCAGTTCTCTCTCTTCACCGCCATCCACAAGCACTGCGCTCTGCAGGAATGGACGGAATTCGCAGCTCAGAATCCAGATTGTCTCCAGGTAGGTGGGGGGACTTCCCCCTCTCCTGTCCATCCCACACGCCAGTCCTCCACTTACGACCGATCATGGGTCCTTTAGCAATCATTCAACCTTATGACGGGCTTTCAAAAATGCTACTTTATGACCCCTCCTCAAAGTTACGACTGCCGCCCCCACTGCCCCCGGAAATGGGCTCATATTTTCTTTCTTTCTTTCTTCCTTCCTTCCTTCCTTCCTTCCTTCCTTCCCTGTTTCTTCCTTCCTTCCTTCCTTCTTCTTTCCTTTCCTTCTTTCCTTCCTTCTTTCCTTTCTTTCTTTCTCCTTTCTTCCTTCCTTCCCTTTTTTTCATTCTTTCCTTTCTTCCTTCCTTCCTTCCTTCCCTTTCCTTCTTTCCTTCCTTCCTCCCTTCCCTTTCTTTCTTTCTTTCCTTCCTTCCTTCCCTTTCTTTCTTTCTTTCCTTCTTTCCTTCCTTCCCTGTTTCTTCCTTCCTTCCCTTCCTTCCCTCTTCCTTCCCTTTCTTTCTTTCTTTCTTTCATTCTTTCCTTCCTTCCTTTTCTTTCTTTCTTTCTTTTTCTTCCTTCCTTTCTTCCCTTCCTTCCTTCCTTCCTTTCATTCTTTTCCTTCCTTCCTTCCTTCCCCCCTTCCTTCCTTCTCTGTTTCTTTCTTCCTTCCTTCCCTTCCTTCCTTCCCTTTCTTTCTTTCATTATTTCTTTCCTTCCTTCCTTCCTTTTCTTTTTCTTTCTTTCTTTCTTTCTTTCTTTTTCTTCCTTCTTTCCCTTTCTTTCTTTCATGCTTTCCTTCCTTCCTTCCTTTCCTGTTTCTTTCTTCCTTCCCTTTCTTCCTTTCCTTTCTTCCTTCCCTCTTCTTTCCTTCCCTTTCTTTCCTTCCTTCCTTTCTTCCTTCCTTCCTTCCCTGTTTCTTTCTTCCTTCCTTCCCTTCCTTCCTTCCTTCCCTCCCTTTCTTTCATTCCTTCCTTCCTTCCTTCCCTTTTTCTTTCTTCCTTCCTTCCCTTCCCTTCCTTCCTTCCTTTCTTTCCTCCCTCCCTCCTTCCCTCCCTCTCTCTTCCTCCCTTTCCTTCCTTCCTTCCTTCCTTCCTTCCTTCCCTTTCTTTCATTCTTTCCTTCCTTCCTTCCTTCCTCAGCTCGGCTCAAAATTTATTTTATTGATTGATTTATTCTATTTACCATGATTTGTGACTTTTTCTGCTGGTTTCTGCAAAAAAACCCCCCCGCGGAGTTAGAAGAATGGTTTCCCCTAACAACCACATGATTCGCTTAACAACTGCAGTGTAACTTGCTTTACAACCGTTGTGAAAAAGGTGGCAAAATCGAATCTGGTCACATGCTGCTTCGATTTAACGACCGCAGTGATTGACGACCGCAATTCCATTCCCAATGGCGGTCGTCACTCGAGAACTGCTTGCCAAGCTGGCCGAGCCGAAATGCCTCGTGTCTTGCTTTGCTGAAAGCCTGGGTTACCACTGAGGAGGAATTTCCTGACAGCCGAGAACAATTAATCAGTGGAACTGCTTGCCATCAGATGTTGTGGGCGCTCCAACTGTGGAAGTGTTCAAGAAGAGATCAGACGGCCATTTCTCTGGAATGATTTAGGGTCTCTTGCTTGAGCAGGGGGTTGGACTAGAGGACCTCCAAGGTCCCTTTCAGCTCTGTTATCCACCTCCTCCTCCTCCTCCTCCTCCCTTCTGGCACTGATCATGTTCCCTAGTCTGGTCATGAAACGTCTGTTGTTGTTGTTCTTCTTCTTCTTTCTTCTTCTTCTTCTTCCTCTTTCCCCTTTTCTTCTTCTTTTCTTCTTCTTTTCTTCTTCCTTCTTTTCTTTCTTTCCTTCTTCTTCTTCTTCTTCTTCTCCTTCTTCTCCTTTCTTATTCTTTTCTTCTTTCTTCTTCTTTCTTCTTCTTTCTTCTTCTTTCTTCTTGTGTCTTCTTTCTTCTTCTTCTTTCTTCTCCTTCTTTCTTCTTGCTTCTTCTTTCTCCTTTCTCCTCTCTTCTTCTTCTTCTTCTTCTTCTTCTTCTTCTTTCTTCTTCTTCTTCTTCCTCTTTCCTCTTTTCTTCTTCTTTTCTTCTTCTTTTCTTCTTCCTTCCTTTCTTTCTTTCCTTCTTCTTCTTCTTCTTCTCCTTTCTTCTTATTCTTTTCTTCTTTCTTCTTCTTTCTTCTTCTTTCTTCTTGTGTCTTCTTTCTTCTTCTTCTTTCTTCTCCTTCTTTCTTCTTGCTTCTTCTTTCTCCTTTCTCCTCTCTTCTTCTTCTTCTTCTTCTTCTTCTTTCTTTCTTCTTCTTCTTCCTCTTTCCTCTTTTCTTCTTCTTTTCTTCTTTTCTTCTTCCTTCCTTTCTTTCTTTCCTTCTTCTTCTTCTTCTTCTTCTCCTTTCTTCTTATTCTTTTCTTCTTTCTTCTTCTTTCTTCTTGTGTCTTCTTTCTTCTTCTTCTTCTTTCTTCTCCTTCTTTCTTCTTGCTTCTTCTTTCTCCTTTCTCCTCCCTTCTTCTTCTTCTTCTTCTTCTTCTCCTTCTTCTTCTCCTTCTTCTCCTTCTCCTTCTCTTTCTCCTTCTTCTTCTTCTCCTTCTTCTTCTTCTTCTTCCTTCTTCTTCCTCTTTCCTCTTTTCTTCTTCTTTTCTTCTTCCTTCTTCCTTCCTTTCTTTCTTTCCTTCTTCTTCTTCTTCTCCTTTCTTCTTATTCTTTTCTTCTTTCTTCTTCTTCTTTCTTCTTGTGTCTTCTTTCTTCTTCTTCTTTCTTCTCCTTCTTTCTTCTTGCTTCTTCTTTCTCCTTTCTCCTCCCTTCTTCTTCTTCTTCTTCTTCTTCTTCTTCTTCTTCTTCTTCTTCTTCTCCTTCTCCTTCTCTTTCTCCTTCTTCTCCTTCTTCTTCTTCTTCTTTCTTCTTTCTTCTTGCTTCTTCTTTTTCTCCTCTCTTCTTCTTCTTCTTCTTCTTTCTTCTTCTTCTTCTTTCTTCTTGCGTCTTCTTCTTTCTTCTTTCTTCTCCTTCTTTCTTCTTTCTCCTTTCTCCTCCCTTCTTCTTCTTCTTCTTCTTCTTCTTCTTCTTCTTCTTCTTCTTCTTCTTCTTCTTCTTCTTCCCCCCCCCTCTCCTCCTCCTCCTCCTCTAGATTGGACAGCCCTTTGTCTGAAAGGGTATTGGGTCACCTGCTCGAGCAGGGGGTTGGACTAGAGGACTTCCAAGGTCCCTTCCACCTTTGTTATTCCGTTAACCTGAGGTAAATGGCTTTGTGTGACTTTTCATCTCACTCCGTTGTCGTTGAATCATTCGAAACGTCGTTTCTCAGGCTCTGTGTGTGTGTGTGTGTGTGTGTGTGTGATTGTGAATTCTCTTCCTCGCTGCCTGTCCTTAGAACGTGGCTGCCAGCACGGGCACGTCTGACTTGAACCACTTGGAGCAAATCCTGGAGGCCGTGCCCCAGATCCGCTATATCTGCCTGGACGTGGCCAACGGTTACTCGGAGCATTTCGTCCAGTTCCTGAGGGATTTGCGGAAGCGGTTCCCAGATCACACCATCATGGTACGTGGACGTCCCGCTTCTTCCGCTTGAGGAGGCCAAGCGGGGAAAGATTTTAAGATTTATTTTTTTTTTACAAAAAATAATATTTTTTAAGATTTCCACGTTTCCGATTTGGCTGTGCGGTCCAATTTGGCTCCCGAGTGGGCTATTTGTTTTACTTCTGTGTGTGGGTCCTGTCTTTTATTATTTTTGCAAATAAGTCAAGATGTCTCCAATGTGCTTTTTCCTTCTCCTCTTTTCCCTAGAACAACAATCCTGTGAGGTAGGCTGGGCTGACAGAGAGGGATTGGTTCAAAGTCACTTACACTTTCATGCCTAAAGCAGGACTAGAACTCCCAGTCTCCTGGTGATAGGCCCAAAGTCACCCAGTTGGCTTCCATGCCTAAGGCAGGACTAGAACTCACTGTCTCCTGGTCATTGGCCAAAAGTCACCCAGCGGGCTTTGATGCCTAAGGCGGGACTAGAATTCACCATCTCCTGGTGATAGGCCAAAAGTCGCCCAGTTGGCTTTCATGTCTGGGGCAGGACTAGAACTCACAGCTTCCTGGTAATTAGCCCAAAGTCATGGCCAAGGACGGATTAGAATTTACCCTCTCCTGGTGATTGGCCCAAAGTCTTCCAGCCAGCTTTCATGCCTAAGGCAGGACTAGAACTCACTGTCTCCTGGTGATTGGCTCAAAGTCACCCAGCTGACTTTCATGCCTAGGGCAGGATTAGAATTCACAGTCTACTGGTGATTGGTCCAAAGTCATCCAGCTGTCTTTCTTGCCTAAAGCAGAACTAGAATTCACCATTTCCTGGTAATAGGCCCAAAGTCACCCAGTTGGCTTTCATGCCTAAGGAGGGACTAGAATTCACCATCTTCTGGTGATTGGCCCAAAGTCACCCAGCTGTCTTTCTTGCCTAAAGCAGGACTAGAACTCACTGTCTCCTGGTGATGGGCCCAGAGTCACCCAGTTGGCTTTCATGTGGGTCTCACCCATTTCCTGCCCCTCTCTTTTGCCTCCGCAGGCCGGGAACGTCGTGACGGGCGAAATGGTAGAGGAGCTCATCCTGTCGGGAGCCGACATCATCAAAGTGGGGATCGGACCAGGTGATGTTGGGTGGAGTTCCCCCGTAGATTCATCCTTCAGCTTTGCAGCTGGGCAGAACATTTCAATCTAGGTTTGCCCCCCCCCCCCCCCCCCCGCTGAAGAGTTAAGATTCTTGCTTAGGGATCTGGCTGGCTTAATCCTGGCTTGTTTCAGGCTCCGTTTGTACCACCCGGAAGAAAACCGGGGTGGGTTACCCTCAACTCAGCGCCGTCATGGAGTGCGCGGACGCGGCCCACGGTCTCGGAGGACACATCATCTCGGTGAGAAATCGGGGTGGGCTCCAAAAATTTTAGCCAGGAGTTCTCTGCCCGGTTGCTGGGTGGCTGTGGCCTAGTTGGCCTCCTGCACCACGGCGGGAGGGGTGGGTGGGGCATTTTTGCCCTCCCTGGGCTCCGGAGGCTTTTCTCGTGCCTCCGGAAGGGCGAAAACGGCCTCCCCAGGCTCCGGAGGCCCTTTGGAGGTTGGAAACGGGCCTATTTCTGGCCTTCCCAAACTACTGGTAGGCCTGTTTTTTGCCCTTTCCGAGCCTCCGCGCGCGGCCTGCACTTAACCTGCGGCCAAAATGGGCCGTGTGGAGACTCCGGGAAGGGCGGGGTTGGGTGGGCAGTCATGAATTGGGGGTTCTCTGAATGGCACAGAATCTTAGCTAGAGGTTCTCCCGAATCCCTGTGAATCCCCAGTGGCCCATCCCCGGTGTCGAATCTTGACCACTGGAAGACCTGCGGACTTCAACTCCCAGAATTCCCCAGCCAGCCATGGCTGGCTGGCTGGGGAATTCTGGGAGTTGAAGTCCGCAGGTCTTCCAGTAGCCAAGGTTGAAGGCCTGTGGTGTTTCTGGAAGGGGAGAAGTAACCAGCGGCTTTAGTAAACTTTTATCGAATAAAAATGTTGCATGAAGCAAAGAATGTGTTAATATCAGAGTGAAATTGGGTTTTTTGGGCCATTTTGACCTAATTTTCAGGATTTCCTCCTCAGTCGTCATACCACAAGCCGGTTTAAGAATTCCACATCGATCCCGGCAAACTCAGAATTATCCGTTAGCAGCTACAAAAGCTTGAGAAGTTCAGCCCAATAATTTGCTTTTCTGAGCCTCCTCTTTTATGATACATACCGCCCTTGAGGACTAGAATCTTGCTCTGCCCGTTTGGTTTGGTCGGCAGCCTTTGCATGAACTGAATTTGCGTCTATTTTAGGACGGGGGGGGGGATTTAAAGAAAACATGGAAAGGCTGAGGTTAACTTTCTTTCTTACAGGACGGAGGCTGCCATTGCCCAGGGGACGTGGCCAAAGCTTTTGGTAAAATCCCAAATTTTTCCAAATTCGGCCAGTTAGTGGAGGCTGGGACGACACAGGGAGTCCTCGATTTACGACCGCAACGGAGGCCTAAATTTCAGCAGTTCAGCCAGGCCAATGGGACAACCCCAATTTTATGATTTTTTTTTCTGCCGTGGTTGTTAAGCAAACCGCCGCAGGTTGTTAAGTGAGTCATGCGGTCGTTAAACAAATCTGGCTGATCCCATTGGAGTGGCTTGTCCAGAAGCCTGCTGGGGGAAAGTCTCAGGTGTCGATCGCGTCCCCCTGCTGGATGCTACAACCGTCATAAATCCATGCCAAGGGCCAAACCGTCCAAAATCGGATCACATGAGGGTAGAGATGTTCCGACGACGGTCGTAAGTGCGAGGAGCCACTTTTTTTTCCAGATGTGATTGTAACGTTGATCCCCGAACGGATGGTTTGAGGACTGCCTGTTCAGGTCGTCCTCGACTTACGACTATAATTGAGCCCAAAAGTTTCTGTCGCTAAGCCAAACATTTGTTAAGTGAGGTTTGGCTCCTTTTACGACCTTTCTTGCCATAGTTGTTAAGTGAGCCGCTGCAGTTGTTAAATTTAGTCACACTATATAATCGCTCTATAATCACACACACACTCTCTCTTTCCATTAAAATTACTTCCTTGTGGGTTTTTTCCCCCCCCTCCTGATTCTTTAAAATGGATTATGGGGGATATACAAGTCGTCTTCGATTTACGATCGCAATTGAGCCCAAAGTTTCTGTCGCTAAGCGAGACATTTGTTAAGTGAGTTTTGCCTCGTTTTACCACCTTCCATGCTGCAGTTGTTAAGTGAATCATTGCACAGTTGTTAAGTGAATCTGGCTTGAACTTCAAACGGTCACTAAATTAACTGTTAAGAGTCAAGGAATATCGATATCTATACCTATATCTATATCTATTTCCAGTTCAATTGTATAGAATGGGAAGGATGTGTGTTCGTTTTATTTTTATAATTATAATGTACACTGAAGATGGCATTTAATTTTGTTGTACTAGGTGTAATGACAATAGAGTAAACTAAACTATATCCATCTATATCTATTTATCTATCTATCTATCTCTATCTCTATCTCTCTATCTCTCTATCTCTCTCTATCTCTCTCTATCTCTATCATCATGTATCTCTATCTCTATATCATCATCTATATGATGATCACTGGCCCCCATGGAGAGGGCACGCAACTTAGGCGTCCTCCGGGATGCACGGCTGTCTTTAGAAGATCATTTGACGGCCGTGGCCAGGGGGGCTTTTTATCAGGTTCGCCTGATACGCCAGTTGCGTCCCTTTCTGGATCGGGACTCCCTACGCACGGTCACTCAAGCACTCGTCACTTCCCGCTTGGACTACTGCAACGCTCTCTACATGGGGCTCCCCTTGGGGTGCACCCGGAGGCTCCAGTTGGTCCAGAATGCGGCCGTGCGGGGGATTATGGGAGCGACGGGGCGCTCCCATGTGACACCTCTCCTGCGCGAGCTGCACTGGCTCCCGGTGGTCTTCCGGATGCGCTTCAAGGTGTTGGTGACCACCTTTAAAGTGCTCCATGGCTTAGGGCCGGGGTATCTGCGAGACCGCCTCCTGCCGCCAATAGCCTCCCACCGGCCGGTTCGCTCACACAGAGTGGGCCTCCTCAGGGTGCCGTCGGCCAGACAGTGCTGGCTGGCGACCCCCATGGGGAAAGCCTTCTCTATGGCAGCACCCGCCCTCTGGAATGACCTACCCCCAGAGATACGCACGATATCAGACCTCCGGACTTTTTATCGGGCCCTGAAAACACACTTATTCCATCTAGCCGGGCTGGCTTGATCCCATCCTCTCAGTTTTAATTGAATTCGGTTTTAATTGGGTTGTTTTAAATTATTTGGGCCAAAATTATTTAATTGTTTTTTAAATTGTTTTTAAATTTTATATACTATGTTTTATTTTGGCTGTGCACCGCCCTGAGTCCTGCGGGAGAAGGGCGGTATAAAAATAAAAATAAATAAATAAAAATAAATAAATAAATATCTCTATCTATCTATATCTATATCATCTATCATCATCTATCTATATCTTTATCTCTCATCATCTATCTATATATCTCTATCATCATCAATCTCTATATCTCTACCTCTATCTCTTATCATCATCTATCTCTATCTCTAATCTCTATCTCTATCTCTATCATCTCTATCTATCTCTATCTATCATCATCTATCATATCTCTATCTATCATCATTATATCTATCTTCTTCCTTTTCCTTTTCCTTTCCTTTTCTTTTTCTTTTTCTTTTTCTTTTTCTTTTTCTTCTTTTTCTTTTTCTTTTTCTTTTTCTTTTTCTTTCTTTTTCTTTCTTTCTTTCTTTCTTTCTTTCTTTCTTTCTTTCTTTCTTTCTTTCTTTCTTTCTTTCTTTCTTTCTTTCTTTCTTTTTCTTTCTTTCCAGGAGAGCTGCTGGTTTTGCTCGTATAATTCGAATTTTGTCCCATAGGCGCTGGTGCAGACTTTGTGATGGTGGGAGGCATGTTGGCTGGACACACCGAATCCGGCGGGGATCTGATTGAAAAAGAAGGGAAGAAATACAAGATGTTTTACGGCATGAGCTCCGAGGTGTCCATGAAGAAATACGCTGGAGGAGTAGCTGAATATCGGTAAGGGAGCTCGATCAGAGCCAGTGGGATGGCAGCGCCGTTAAATTCCCCATTCCTCCATGGTGGATTTGCAGCTGGGAAGGATCCCCGCTTCTCGCAGATCTCATAGGAGGAGTATAGGGTTATATATATTACCCCTATGGTATAAAGTACTGGTCAAAATTGTGGAAACCTTTTGGGAAAAGTGTATTTTCTAAAACTAGCTCATAACACACACACCCCTTTTTTTTTTGAGTTGTACCATAAAATTATATATCAATGGGAAGATAATTTAATGAAGAATGTAATGCAGTAACTTTGATGAAGGATTTGCTATTAGAATAGCAGTTACAGTATTGAGAAGAAAAGTGAAAGGTAGAAAGAACGAGATATACAAAAATGATCCCCATGTCAGTTAATACTTCGTTGGGTAACCTTTAGCATGAATGACGGCCTTATAAGGTCTTCCCATGGAATGATTCTAGTCTTTTAGTTCTGCAGCCATTATCATGTGAAACCAAGATCCAATGATGGCTTCTATTAACTGGGTTTTATTGCCGGGTCGCTTCTGACTAACCAGTTTCTTTCGTGGGCTCCCTCGATTTTCCATTGGGTTCAGGTCTGGGCTATTCCCAGGCCATTCCAGCAATGGAATAGGATTATCTTGAAACTCCCCCCCCCCCCCCCCCCCCCCCCGCATCCCAAAAAATGGTGTTATTAGCTATCAAACCTCAAAAATACACTTTTCCCAAAAGGGTTTCCACAATTTTGGCCACGACTGTATATAAAACAGCTAGCTGATCATAGAGTCATAGGGCTGGAAGGGACCTTGGAGGTCTGCCAGTGGAGGACCTTCCTGCAATGCCCTTCTTTCTTTTTAAAGTTTGTAAAAAAATAAAATAAAATAAAATAAATCTAAAACTCCGGGGTGGGGAATAATTCCACATAGCCCTAAGAAAAGTTTTGAGAAAAATAAAGGTTTTTTTTCTTTCTATTAATAGAAAAATAGAAATCAGAAAGAGAAAGGAAGTTTCATCCTGGTCCCCCATTGGTAGTCTAGAACAGGTGTCTCCAATCGTGGCACCTTGGAGAAGTATGGACTTCAACTCCCAGAATTCCCCAGCCAGCCATTTCTGGGAGTTGAAGTCCGCAGGTCTTAAAAATGGCCGAGTTTGCAGATCATAGAGTCACGGGGCTGGAAGGGTCCTTGGAGGTCTGACAATGGAGGACCTTCCTGCAAACGCTCCTCTTCCTTTCCTTTCAAAGTTTGCAAAAAAAAAAAATAAATAAAAATTGGAAAAAATCATTCCACACGGCCCTAAGAAAACAAAGTTTCTTTCTTCAAGTTTTGCCCTAAGAGATGTAAAAGAGCTAGCCGACCATAGAGTTCACGGGGCTGGAAGGGACCTTGGAGGTCTACCAGTGAAGGACCTTCCTACAGCACCCCTCTTCTTTCTTTCCTTGCAAAGTTTACAACAATAAATCAATAAAATAAAAATTGGGAGAAATCATTCCGCCCGGCCCTAAGAAAACAAAGTTTAGAGAAAAAGAGTTTTTTTTCTATTATAATAGAAAAATATAAATCGGAAAGGAGGAACGGAGGAAATTTCACCATGCTGGCTGGGGGATTCTGGGAGTTGAAGTCCACAAACCTTCAAAGGGCCGAGTTTTGCCCTAAGAGATGTAAAAAGAGCTAGCCAATCATAGAGTTCACGGGGCTGGAAGGGAGCTTGGAGGACTCTGCCGGCGGAGGACCTTCCTGCAAACGCCCTCTCTCTCCCCTGCAGGGCATCGGAAGGCAAGGTGGTGGAAGTGCCCTTCAAAGGAGACGTGGAGCACACCTTGAGGGACATCCTGGGCGGCATCCGTTCCACCTGCACCTACGTGGGCGCGGCCAAGCTGAAGGAGCTCAGCCGCAGGACCACGTTCATCCGCGTCACCCAGCAAGTCAACCCCATCTTTGGAGGGGAGGATCAGCCTTGAGACAGCTGGCCCTGCTCCCTTCCCCACCTCACTTTCTCCCACTTTTCCATTCCGTGGAAGGCATTCCTTGCCAATAGCACTGACGGCGTTCCCTAGTTGGGTCGTGAAACGTCTGCAAGAAAACAACCAAGCTCAGCGCGCCAAGGACCCCCACAGTCCTCCTCTCTCTAAACCTCACTCCCTAACACTGATGATGTTACCTAGTTAGGTCATGAAACGTCGGCAAGAAAGCAACCCAGCTCAGAGAGCACCAAGGACCACCCCCCAAGTCCTCCTCCTCCTCCCCTTCCACAAACCACACTCCCTTTAGCTCTGATGACATTCCCTAGTTGAGTCATGAAACGTCGGCAAGCAAATCGCCAAGCTAAGAGCACCAAGGACCTCACAGTCGTCGTCCTCTCCACAAACCCCCGTCTCTTCTAGCCAGGGGTGGGATTCAAAAATGTTAGCAACCGGTTCTCTGCCTGGTTGCTAGGTGGGCGTGGCCATGGTGGGCGTGGCCTACTCAGCTTCCTGCACCATGATCGGGGGAGTGGGGTGGGGGAATAAGGTCATTTTCGCCCTCCCCAGGCTCCGGGGGCTTTGTTTGAGCCTCCGGGAGGGCAAAAATGGCCTCCCCTGGCCTCCGGAGGCCGGAAATGGGCCAGTTTTCAGACTTCCGAAACTTCCGGGGGCGGGGGCTGTTTTTCACCCTCCCAGAGACTCCGCGTGGGCCCTGTATTTACCTGGCATTCAGAAGGGGCTGCGTGGAGACTCCTGGGAGGGGAGGAGCGGGTGGGGCCAGCCAGTCCTTGCAATGACCGGTTTGGCGAACCAGATGTAAAATTAGCAACAGATTCTTCCGAACCGGCTGAATCCCACCCCTACTTATATCACTGATAGCATTCCCTAGTTGGATCATGAAACGTCTGCAAGAAAAAAAAACCCCAAACTTAAGAGAGCACCCAGGAACCTCCACCATCGTCCTTCCCTCTGCAAAGCCCACTCCCTTGTAGCACTGATGATGTTCCCTTGTTGGGTCACAAAATGTCCGCAAGCAAGCTCCCCGGCTCAGAGAGCCCCCCTCCCCCCAAGGACCCCACCGAGAAAGCTATGCGCAAAGTCTTTTTATTTTTCTGGTGCTTTCAAACATTCCAGTTCTGAAAAGGAGCCTCGGAGGCTCGCAGTCCCGTCGTGAACCATCTCCGAGACCAAGTCAAGAAAACCGTCGGCCGCTCGACTCCCAATTGCCCAATTCCTCTTCCGTCGGCCAGATGAACCGAGCTGCAAAGCTTTCCTCGTGTTTTCTGAATAAAGTTCTAAAACCGTCGGCAAAATTCCGGACTTCGGGAAGTCTTTTGCTGGAGGGGGCGGCCATCACATCGCCGGAGATGTCAATCATAACGGAGAACTATTCAACCTTGAAGGAAATTTAAAAAAAAGCCGAATGTTTAAAACGATTCGGGCACGGCCCACAGCCCACTGGGCCTAGCCTCGTCCCCAAAACTAATCTTCCCAGGCGCCCTTCGTTTTGATAGGCGCTGAACTGGGGATCCCCTCCTCAGCTTTAGGAGCGCCTGGAAACGATAGCAGGTAAATTTTTAGCTCCCCATCAGTGTTCCCCGTGGTTGGGACAGGTGTGGTGGCCTTCGACTTAAATACAGGTAGTCCTCGACTTAGTTCATTTAGTGACCATCCCAAATTAGCGACGGCACTGAAAAAAAGTGACAGGATAGTTCATTCACACGTACGGCGGTCCCAGCATCTCCGTGGTCATGTGATCCAAATCCAGTTGCTTGGCAACTGGCTCATATTTACGGTCCCGGAATCACACAATCCCCTTTTGCGACTTTCCGATGAGCAAAATCAATGGGGAAGCCAGATTCACCAAACAATCAGGTGACTCATTCAACGACTGCAGAGATTCACTTAGCCGCCGATGGCAAGAAAAGGTCACTAAACTGGGCAGAGCTCAGCGTCTCACTTAGCGAAGGGAATGTTGGGCTCAAACTGGTCGGAAGTCTAGGAGTACCTGTTGAGTCCCGTCGCTCACATTGGGGAAACGTGGCGGAGGCCGAGGACCGGCCTAGCCAAAGGAAAATAGTCTGGGTCAGGGTGGGGGGGTCTCCAATCTTGGCAACTTGTAAAATGTGGACTTCAACTCCCAGAATTCCTCAGCCAGCTTTTCTCCCCCCACTTCGCTGAAGTCAAGGTATATTATGCTTACTGCATTCCCACCATCTATGAAGAAAGTTACCTTATATGACTGGCTGGGGAATTCTGGGAGTTGAAGTCCACAAGTCTTAAAGTTGCCAAGGTTGAAGAGCCCTGATTTAAGATTTGTGGACTTCAACTCCCAGAATTCCTCAGCCAGTTCCATCTCCCTCCCCCTCATTGAAGTCAAGATATATTACATCTACTGCATTCCCACCATATATGAAGAAAGTTACCCGATATGACTGGCTGGGGAACTCTGGGAGTTGAAGTCCACAAGTCTTAAAGTTGCCAAAGTTGACCCCCGATTTAAGATTTGTGGACTTCAACTCCCAGAATTCCCCAGCCAGCTCCTTTGTTTCACTTTGCTGAAGTCAAGATATATTACATCTGCATTCCCACCATCTATGAAGAAAGTTACCTTACATGGTTGACTGAGGAACTCTGGGTTGTGTCCACAAGTCTTAAAGTTGCCAAGGTTGAAGAGCCCTGATTTATGATTTGTGGACTTCAGCTCCCAGAATTCCTCAGCCAGCTCCCCCCACCCCCTTTGCTGAAGTCAAGATATATTACATCTACTGCATTCCCACCATCTATGAAGAAAGTTACCCGATACGACTGGCTGGGGAATTCTGGGAGTTGAAGTCCACAAGTCTTAGAAGTTGCCAAGGTTGGAGACCCCTGGGCTGCTGCAGAAAAGGTGATGGGCCGGGCCAGATTTAGGGGTGTCCCCCTCCCTTTCTCTGTGTTGGGGTACAGTTTTTTTTTTTTTTTCGAGTTTAGCAACTTTTAAAGGGGTGTGGACTTCACTCACTGGCTGCTGCTGTCCCTGAGGTGCTCCTGAAAAGTGGGGATGAGGGTGCAGAGATGGGTACCCCAGTATTCACCCTGCTGTGGGGGGGAAAATGGAGGAACACTTGAGTATCTTCCCGCCTTTCAAGCAACTGCCTAACTAGGATCTGGGAAGGAGGTGGTAGAGGGAAGGAGGCGGGGGGGTCTAAGGAGCCCATAAGTATGTAAATAGAGAGCGAAATGCCCTTCCTCCTCGTAACACTGAACATGTTACCTAGTGGGGTCATGAAAGGTCTGTAAGAAAAGAACCAGGCACAGAGAACACCAAGGATCTCAGTTCCTTTTTCCTTTCTCCCCACGCTTCCCTTCTCCACTCTGCACACCCCACTCCCTTCTAGCACTGATTGCATTGCCTGGCAGGGTTATGAGATGTTTGCAAAAAAACAACAACAGCCCAGTTCAGGGAGTCCGAAGGACCCCAGTGTCCTCCTCCTCCTCCCCTTCTTTTTCTGTCTCCCTTTTTTCCCCTCCTTTCCCTCTCTCTCTCCTCCTCCACTCCGCCTTCTAGCATTGATGACATTGTTTACTTGGGTTATGAGACGTCTACAGGAACACAGCTAAATTCAGAGAGCCCCACGGTCTTTCTTCTCTTCCCCTTCTCCTCCTCCCCTCCACAAACCTCACTCCTTTCTAGCACTGATGATGTTATCTAGTTGGGTCACGGAACGTCTTCCCAAAAGCAACCAAGCTCAGCCCCGAGGGGCCCACGTTCTAGGGGTTACACTGGCTTTAATGCCACCGAGTCCAGGCCTTCAGTATGGAAGCCAAGTCCCCCCCCCACTCCCTCTATTCATCCCCCTCTACCAAAGCTTGGCCTTTATCCCGCCCACTATCCCACCTTCCCTCAGCTGCCTCCTCACCTGAAAAGGGGAGGTGCTTCTTTCACTTTCGGAATCTGGCACCAGATCTTCAGCTGGAAAGAAAGAAAGAAAAAGAAAGAAAGAAGAAAGAAAGAAAGAAAAGAAAAAGAAAAGGAGGGAAGGAAGGAAGAGAAAGAGAAGGAAGGAAGGAAGGAAAGAAAAAGGAAAGAGAAGGAAGAAAGAAGGAAGGAAGTAGAAGAAGGAAAGAAAGAAACAGAAAAGAAAAAAAGGAAGAAAGAAAGAGAGCGAGAGGGAGGGAAGTAAGGAAGAAAAGGAAGTAAGGAAAAAAGAAAAGAAATAAATAAATGAAAGAGAGAAGGAAGAAAGAAGGAAAGAAGGAAGGAAGAAAGAAAAAGAAAGAAGGAAAGAAAAGAAACAGAAAGAAAAGAAAAAGGAAGGAAGAAAGAAAGGGCGAGAGGGAGGGAAGTAAGGAAGAAAAGGAAGTAAGGGAAAAAAAGAAATAAATGAAAGGAAAGAAAGGGAAGGAAGGAAGAAGGAAAGAGAAGGAAGAAAAAAAGGAAAGAAAGAAAAAGAAAGAAAGAAAGAGAAGAAACAGAAAGAAAAGAAAAAGGAAGGAAGAAAGAAAGAAAGGGCGAGAGGGAGGGAAGTAAGGAAGAAAAGGAAGTAAGGGAAAAAAGAAATAAATGAAAGGAAAGAAAGAGAAGGAAGGAAGAAGGAAAGAGAAGGAAGGAAGAAAAAGAAAGGAAAGAGAAGAAAGTGTGAAAGGAAGAAAGAAAAAAAGGAAGATAGAAAGAGAAGAGAAGAAAGAAAAAGAGTGAAAGAAAGATTTATTTTCTAAGGAGACCCACTTTAACAAATGTCTCACTTAGCAACATAAATTTTGGGGCTCCATTGCGGTCATAAATTGAGGACTACCTGTATGCTCTCCCCCACCAGTGGCTTCCTGACCCGTAAGTCCCCTCCCCAGGTCTGCCATCCTCTCCACCTTGCTTGTTTTCTCTGCTCAAACCAGGGTATTTAATACATGTGTGAATGTCGAACGTGTCCTGGAGGATCAGGAGTTAAGATCCGCTTGGATTCTTGCACCGAGTCGAGAAATTCAGTACATTCAACTAGATTACAGATACTCCTCGACTTACAACCGTTTGTTTAGTGACCGAAGTTACAACGCCACTGGAAAAAGCGACTTCGGGCTGTTTTTCACGCTTAATGCCTGTTGCGGCCCCCTCCTGATCCGCGAGCGTGGAGAGTGGAGAGAAGGCGAGAACAGAGCAGACTGAGCAGGCTACTCGGGAGGAGAGCACCCCCCCCCTCTTCACAAGGCACACCTGGGGACTGAGTCACAAGGCACACCTGGGGACTGAGTCACAAGGCACACCTGGGGACTGAGTCACAAGGCACACCTGGGGACTGAGTCACAAGGCACACCTGGGGACTGACGCTGTGGGGAGGGGCATTTGTCGGGAACAAACGCTGAATTCCTGGAGTGTCGATTTCTGACGTTTGACCTTTCCTGGATTCCTGGCATTCTTGTTGGATTTTTGGATTAATTGCCTTGCTACTTTGCTCCCTGGATTCCTCGACTCGCCCTGTTGGATTTCTTGCTTTGCAGCCATGGCGGTCACAGCGTTGGGCTGGACTATTTGCAGTCAGAGGCTGCTGGAGGTATGTGTGTGTGTCATCACTTTGCTCTGGGACTTGCCAGAAACGTTGGCGCTTTTGGGGGGAAATTGGGAGCAATAAAGGGGCAGTTTGAACTGCCAGCTGCCCGTGTTGCCTCTGTGCCGTGCCCCGGATCGTCACGCAACTTACGTGTTTCCGAGGACTGCCTGCGCGAATCCCTGCAGATTAAAATAAAGGGGATACCGTGAGCCATTTAAAAGCAGCAAGGTCAGCAAAAGGAGCAGCAAGGAAGGGGAAAGAGTAACTCCTCGACTTACGACCGTTCGTTTAGCGACCGTTCGGCCCTGAATAAAAAAAGGGAGCCATTTTTCGCGCATCCATTGCAGCGTCCCTGCGGTTCGCGTGATCAAAATCCGCACGCTCGGCAACTGACTCGTATTTATGACGGTCCCCGGGGTCGTCTGATCTCTTTTTGCGACCGTCTTGATGAGCAAAAGTCAACGGGGAAGCCAGATTCGCTTAACGACCCGGTTACAGGTAATCCTTGACTTAAAACCGTTTGTTTAGCGACCGTCCGAAGTTAGAACTGCACTGAAAAAGTGACTTATGACCGTTTTTCAGAGTTACGACCATGGCAGCAAAGTTCAGACGCTCGGCAAATGACTCATATTTGTGACGATCACAAAGTCCGGGGGGGGGGGCGATCGCGTGATCCCCTTTTGCGACCTTCTGACAGGCAAAAACCAGAGGGAAGCCAGATTCACTTAACAACCGGGTGACTAACTTGTCAACCGATGATTCACTTAACAACCGTGTGGCGAGAAAGGTCGCAAAACGGGGCAAGACTCCCTTAACAAATCTCTCGCTTAGCAACGGAAATGGGATCAATTGTGGCCATAAATCAAGGACTCGCTGTATTAATAGCGGCAGGGATTCCCTTAAACGACTCTCTGACGAGGATGGTTGCGCAATGGAGCAACACTTGCTTCACTGTCTAACTTAGCGACGGAAATGCTAGCCTTGACCGCGATCGTAAGTCGAGGACTCCCTGTACGGACCGATAGCTTACCCTTCTGAGATGCAGGAAGGAGAGTCCATGTTTCGGCTCCTGCCTGGCTGTGGGGAGCGAGGCGGCGTCTGGGGGTCTTCGTCCCCGCTTTGGCGTGGGGCGTTTGAGGGATGGGGAGGGGAGGTGGGAGGTTCCGCACAGCCTGGAGGACAGGGAGAAGACCCCACCACCACCAGGGGTGATATTCACTTACTTCCCGTGCTTCGTAAATGTGAGCGATCGCACACGCTTGCTTAGCTCGCACACGCAGAGTCCACGCATGTGTCCGGCCTTCTGTGCATGCGTTTGGCTGGTGCACACGCCTTTCGTGCATGCAGCCGTCCTCAAAAACATGCTTAAATAGGATGGCATATAGTTGGGGTGCCGGGGCGCCGGGTCGGGCCCACCCACGATTTCCGCAAGCGGTTCAGGCGAACCGGTCCGAACCGGCTGAATACCTCTGCCCTCCCCACTCCCTGCCCGTCACCTCCTGCGGCTTCTGTAAAGACTTACCAGCCCGCTGGTATCCCACAGCGCTCAAGTACTGGTTTAGAATGGCGGCACTGGGTTGGGGAAGCTGGCTGGGGGTTTGGAAGCTGGCAGCCTCCATCAGCTAGGAAAGAAAGAACTCCCAGTCACCTGGTGATTGGCCCAAAGTCACCCAGCTGGCTTCTTTGCCCAAGATGGAACTAGAACTCCCAGTCGCCTGGTGATTGGCCCAAAATCACCCAGCTGGCTTTTGTGCCTAAGATAGAACTAGAACTCCCAGTCTCCTAGTGATTGGGCCAGTCGCCCAGCTGGCTTTCGTGCCTAAGATAAAACTAGAACTCCCCATTTTCTAGTGATTGGCCCAAAGTCACCCAGTTGGCTTCTTTGCCCAAGATAGAACTAGAACTCCCAGTCTCCTAGCGATTGGGCCAGTCACCCAGCTGGCTTTCGTGCCTAAGATAAAACTAGAAATCCCCATCTCCTAGTAACTGGCCCAAAGTCACCCAGCTGGCTTCTTTGCCCAAGATAGGACTAGAACTCCCAGTCGCCTGGAGACTGGCCCAAAGTCACCCAGCTGGCTTTTATGCCGAAGATAGAACTAGAACTCCCAGTCGCCTGGTGATTGGCCCAAAGTCACCCAGATGGCTTTTGTGCCTAAGATAAAACTAGAACACCCAGTCGCCTGGTGACTGGCCCAAAGTCACCCAGATGGCTTTTGTGCCTAAGATAGGACTAGAACTCCCAGTCTCCTAGCGATTGGGCCAGTCACCCAGCTGGCTTTCGTGCCTAAGATAAAACTAGAAATCCCCATCTCCTAGTAACTGGCCCAAAGTCACCCAGTTGGCTTTCGTGCCTAAGATAAAACTAGAACTCCCAGTCACCTGGTGACTGGCCCAGTCACCCAGCTGGCTTCTCTGCCCAAGATAGGACTAGAACTCCCAGTTGCCTGGTGATTGGCCCAAAGTCACCCAGCTGGCTTTCGTGCCTAAGGCGGCACTGGAACTCCCAGTCTCCCGGCGACAACCGTGTTACTAGTTTAACAACTGCAATGATTCACTTAACGGTGGCGGCCAACGAAAGGTCGTAAAATAGGGCAAAACTCACTGAAGGCACGTTTCACTTAGCAACATGAATGTTGATCGTTGAGGACTACCTGGAATTCATTCAGCCCAAGATGGTGACTTTAGAAGTGGGATGGGAGGGCTTACAAGCCCCATGTGCTCTACCACAAAGCTGCAGTGCCACTGCCCCAACCGCCATTCCTTTTTACCCCCATCGGCTCTTGTTCCGACTCCTGGTTTCCTCTCCCCCCCCACTTTTCATACCATCTGGAATTGGGGCTCCGGGAGGACGTGTTCCAACTGGCAGAGATAATCGCAGAAGAGTTTCTCCACCACTTTCACGAAAGTTTCCCCGTAATCCGTTTCCAGATATTTCTAAAAGACACACACACACACACAAAACAGGACAGCCTTTATTATATCAGGCCCAGAGGGATGCCTAGCGCACTGGGCTTTTTCAAGAGGCAACTGGACTTGCTGGTTTTCCGGTTAACATACGTGGCACACTTCAAACCCAAGAACACACTAAGACAGAAAAGCTTGTCCACCCCAAGGATAAAACACCCAGACCAGAAACTTGAGCAACGTGGTCTATCCAATCCAATAGAGTGAGCCATGTGCCGATCTGTACATTGGGGGAAACAAAACAGCCACTTCACAAACCCATGGCGCAACATAGCAGAACGAACACATCGGGACTAGATTCAGCAATCCATCTGCATTTAAAAAAAGACACAGGCCAGCTCTTTTGAGCTGCGGTGGGGCAGTGGTTAAGAGTGCAGTACCGCAGGCTTCTACTTCTGCTGGCTGCCTGCAATCTGGCAGTTCGAATCTCGCTAGGCTCAAGGTTGACTCAGAATTCCGTCCTTCCGGTGGTGGGTAAAATGAGGACCGGGATTGTTGGGGGAAATATGCTGACTCTGTAAACCGCTTAGAGAGGGCTGTGAAGCACTGCAAAGTGGTACATAAGTCTAAGTGCTATTGCTATTTTGAAGACAACAAAATCCATATTTTGGACAGAAGGGATTGCTGGGTTGAAAGAGGGGTTAAAAAGGCCATGTAGGTCAAAATTGAAAATCCAGTGCTTGAACACTGGAAATTTTTAAGATGTTAGCTAACCATTTGTCTGAAGTGGTGTAAGGTTTCCTGCCGAAGCAGGGGGTTGGACTAGAAGACCTCCAAGGTCCCTTCCAACTCTTCTCTTCTCTTATTTTTTCTCTTTTTTCTCTTCTCCCTTATTCTCTTTTCTCTCTTATTCTCTATTCTATTCTACTATTCTATTCTTATTCTATTCTTATTCTTTTTTTCTCTTTTCTCTATTATTCTCTATTGTTCTCTTTTCTCTCTTTTCTATTCTATTCTAATTATTCTGTTCTATTCTATTCAATTCTATTCTTATTCTTATTTCTTTTTTTTCTATTCTATTCTACTATTCTATTCTATTCTTATTTTTTCTCTTTTCTCTATTATTCTACTCTTCTCTTCTCTTCAATTCTTCTATTCTACTATTCTATTCTTACTATTCTTATTCTTTTCTCTATTATTCTTTCTCTTTTCTCTTCTTGTCTCTTCTCTTCTATCCTATCCTATCCTTCTATTCTATTCTTATTCTACTCTTCTATTCTACTCTTCTATTCTATTCTATTCTTACATTTTTCTTTTCTCTATTCTCTATTATTCTCTATTCTCTATTATTCTCTATTTTATTTTATTCTATTCTTCTATTCTTTTCTTATTCTATTCCTATTCTATTCTTCTATTCTATTATTTTTTCTCTTCTCTCTTCTCTCTTATTCTCTTTACTCCCTTTTCTCTATTATTCTCTATTCTATTCTATTCTTCTATTCTATTCTTACTATTCTTATTTTTTCTCTTTTTCTCTATTATTCTCTTTTCTCTCTTCTCTCATTCTATTCTATTCTATTCTATTCTATTCTATTCTATTCTATTCTATTCTATTCTATTCTATTATTTGTTCCTCTCTCAACAGTGGGGAAGGGATATGATATCATCTATCTCCAATCTACAACACAGTTTCCTTTCCACAGTTCCAAGAAGGCTCCACACCCAATTGCACCACTCAGGTGACCCTGAGGACACAGACAAATCTCCAAGTGGCCTTAACTACCCGCTAAAAGAATGCACGGGGTTTTCATGGCAAAGATACTGGAGTGGGTTGCCATTTCCTTCGCCAGACGGTAAAGGACAGGAAGGCCTGGAGGAACGTTGTCCATGGGGGTCGTGATGGGTCGGACACGACTTCACGACTAAGGGAAAAAAAATGTAAAATTTCTAGCTGTCCGCAAGGAGGAGAAATCCTTCCGTTCCCCCACCCCTCCCATCAGAGCCGAAGAAGCTTCTTGGATGAGAAGGGAAAGGTCTTCAAAAGAAAAACCAGAAAGTCCAGTTGCCTCTTGAAAAAAAGCACCTTTGGGACCTGGATGATGGAGGTTAGACATCGGGCTTTGTAATTTAAAGCCAAACACCTGTCCGGCCTCGGAGCAGCCTCTGTCATCTTTACAAAATAGCCCTTTGAAGACGAGGTTCTTAGCTCAACCGGTTCCTTCACTCTCACTTGTTTTCCCTTGTCTGGTTCAAGGGTTCCCTTTCTTATTGGGAATTTTACCAGAGAATTATAGTAAAGAAGATACATAATTTGATTATTCATATAATAACAATGGCTGGAATTGTATTTGCACAAAACTGGAAAGCAGATCAAATCCCGTTGGAAGGAGAAATGATAAAAGAAAATTTTAGAATTGTGCAGAGATGGATAGATGAACATCAAGAATAAAAGATAAAGAGGAGTCGATGTATTTCAAGACATGGGATAAATTTTTATGATTGGTTAGAAAGGAAATACAGTAGAAATGATGGTGAAGATTGAAATAGAGAAAGAAAGAAAGAAAGAAAGAAAGAAAGAAGAAAGAAAGAAAGAAAGAAAGAAAGAAAGAAAGAAAGGAGAGATACCATATATAGATACTGTAGATAGATAATAGACAGAGATACTATAGGTAGACAGATAGACAGACAGACAGATGATAGACAGAAACAGATAGATGGATGGATGAATAGGTAGTTATAGAAATTATGGTGATGAAGATTGAAATAGACATAGACAGACAGACAGATAGAAAGAGAGAAATGAGAGATACCATACCAAAAGAAATGGTGATGAAGAGGGGTGGGGGGTGGGGATGGAAGGTGAGAATAGAATAGAATAGAATAGAATAGAATAAATAGAATAGAATAGAATAGAATATTCTTTATTGGCCAAGTGTGATTGGGCACACAAGGAATTTGTCTCTGGTGCATATGCTCTCAGTGTACATAAAAAGAAAAGATACGTTCGTCAAGAATCATAAGGTACAACACTTAATGATAGTCATAGGGTACAAATAAGCAGTCAAATCAGACTAGGAAACAGTCAATATAAATCGTAAGGATACCAGCAACAAGGTTACAGTCATAAGTGGGAGGAGATGGGTGATGATGATGATGAAGATAGACAGAAATAGATAGATAAGATAAAAACAGACAAAGGGATTCAAGCTTTCTATAGAGCCCCTTGTCCTCCCCACCTTACCTGCACATATATTTCCTTCTGCATGGAGTCACTCAGCAACCTCAGTACCAGAATTCTGAAGTTTTCTTGGGCGGTTTGTACCATCTCCAGGTCCTGAGCCGTCTATGGATAGGAAAAAAGAGATGGAACGGCATAATTCAGAGAGAAAGAGAGAGAGACAGAGAGGGAGAGGGAGAGACGGAGAATCTCCTTAAGGCAGAGGGGAAGGGAGATATCCACAAGGACGATATGGAGGACGCTAGGCTAGGATGATTCCTGAGTCTTCGGAGAGGGGCGGCATATAAATTGAATTAATTAAATTAAATTAAATTCTACGAACGCAGAGACTCACTGCTTTGGAGTGGCGGAGCGGAGCCTCGTTCTCTGGAAAGTAGGTATCGATAACATCGTAGATTTTCCCTTGGGGCTCATCTTCCTGTAACATGTTCATGACAATCTGGGTAAAAAGAGAAAGCAAGAGAAGGTACAATTCTCCCGGGGCAAAAAACTGGAGTATTTTTTTTTTTTTTTAAAAAGGTTCAAACTGGCTCCCACTAACTCAATACGAATGACGTGGGAACGGCCAGATTGCAAATGTGGTTCGTCTTAGCTCCGTTTCGCTATCTGTGCAACTTTTAAGACGGGTGGACTTCAACTCCCAGAATTCCCCAGCCAGCACAGGGTTTTTTTTTTCCAGTGCCGTTGTAACTTCGGACGGTCCCTAAGCGAACTATGGTAAATTGAGGACAGTTTTTTTTCCCCCATGCCATCACTCTGCTAAACAACTCATTCCCACAACACTGTCCAGCTGTTTAGTAAGGCTGTATTACTATTCTCCTTGTCATCTTTCCTATTACCTGTCTCCTTTTCTACTTAGGACTGTAACTTTGTTGCTTGGATCTTTATAATTTATATTGTTTTATTTAGTTTCCTAGTATATGATTTAGGCTGGTGGCTTTTTTAGTATCCTATGACTATCACTAAGTGTTGTATCTCACGATTTAGGATGAATAGTATTTTTAGGATGACCATGGTCGTGATTGATCGCTTATAGCTTTTATGTACACAGAGAGCTTAGGCATCAAAGACAAATTCCTTGTGTGTCCAATCACATTTGGCCAATAAAAAATTCTATTCTATTCTATTCTATTCTATCTATTCATCTCTTCTCTTCTCTCTGCTCCTATTCTCTCTTCTCCTCTCCTTTTCTCTTTTCTCATATTTTCTTTTATCTTCTCTTCTTTCCTGTTTTCTCTTCTCTTCCCCTCTCTTCTATTCTCTCCTTTCCTATTCTATATTCTCTTCTCTCTTCTCTTCTATTCTCTCCTCTATCTCTATTCTCTCCTCTCTCTCCTCTCCTCTCTTCTCTCTTCCTCTCCTTATTCTCTCCTTTCCTATTCTCTATTCTCTCCTCTCTTTTCCTCTCTTCTCCCTTCTCCTCTCCTCTCCTCTCTTCTCTCCTCTCCTATTCTCTATTCCATTCTCTCCTCTCCTCTCCTCTCTATTTTCTCTTCTTCTCCTCTCTTCTCCTCTTCTCCTCTATTCTCTCTCCTATTCTCTATTCCATTCTCTCCTCTCCTCTCCTCTCTTCTATTCTCTCCTCTATTTTCTCCTCTCTTCTATTCTCTCCTATTCTCTACTCCATTCTCTCCTCTTTTCTCCTCTCTCCTATTCTTTCCTCTCCTATTCCCTTCTCTTCTCCTCTTTTCACCTCTTTTCTCTTCTCTCTTTTCTCTCCTCTCCTCCCTTCTCCTCTATTCTCTCTCCTATTCTCTATTCCATTCTCTCCTCACTCTTCTCCTCTTTTCTCTTCTCTTCTCTCTTCTCCCTTCTCCTCTCCTCTCCTAATCTCTATTCCATTCTCTCCTCTTTTCTCTTCTCTCTTCTCCTCTCTTCTCCTCTTTTCTTTTCTCTCTCTTCTCCCTTCTCTTCTCCTCTCCTCTCCAAACAGATTGGTCAGGGCGAAGCGTTTCTCAAGTTCAGCCACTTTTAAGGCGGGTGGACTTCAACTCCCAGCATTCCCCAGGCAGCCAAGCCGGCTGGGGAATGCTGGGAGTCGAAGTCCACCCGCCTTAAAAGTTGCAGAGAGGGAGAAAGGCCCTCTTTATCTCTTCCCGGGCCTCCCCCTCCCCCGCCTCACCTTGGCCTGCAGTCCCAGGCGCAGCTTGGCCAGGTGCTGGAAGGGCACCAGCTCCGGCGCCGCCTCCGCCACGCTCTCCACGAAGCTCAGGGCCCGCGGGAAGTCCGCCAAGCGGCGGCTCCGGACCACGTGCCAGGCGGCCGCCGCCACCACCCGCAGCGCCACGGAGGCGCTGGGACCCTCGGAGGCCGCCTCGCCCGGCAGGTCGTCGCCCATGGAAGAGCAGACGCCGCCGGCGCCCAAGTCAGAGCGGCTCTGGCCACGCCCCCTGGACAGCCGGTGCCCAATCCTGACTCGCGCGCCAACGCCCCTCCTCCTCCTCCCCCCCCCGCCCACTAATCCCTCAGTCTCGCCTTCTTTGCGCTCCAAGGCCACGCCCTCCTCATACCTCCCCCCTCACGGAGGCCACGCCCCCTAGGCCGCCGCTCCCAATCCTGACTCGCGCTCCAGCCCCGCCCCCCGAAACCACGCTCTCCTCCCCCCGCCCATTAATCCCTCTCAGTCCCGCCTCCTTTGCACTCCAAGGAAGGCCACGCCCTCACACGCGGAAGCCATGCCTTCCTTGCGACGCCCACCCCGGTGGAGGCCACGCCCCCTAGGCGCCGGTCCCCAATCCTGACTCGCACTCCAACGCCCCTCCTCCTCCTCCCCGCCCACTAATCCCTCTCAGTCCCGCCTCCTTTGCACTCTAAGGAAGGCCACGCCCTCCTCATAATACCTCCCCCCTCACGGAGGTCACGCCTCCTAGGCCGCCGCCCCCAATCCTGACTCGCGCTCCAGCCCCGCCCCAAAAACCACGCCCTCCTCCCCCGCCCACTAATCCCTCTCAGTTCTGCCCTCTTTGCCCTCCAAGGAAGGCCACGCCCTCCTCGCAACGTTCCCCCCAGGCCACGCCCTCCCACGCGGAAGCCACGCCTTCCTTGCGACGCCCACCCCGGTGGAGGCCACGCCCCCTAGGCGCCGGTCCCCAATCCTGACTCGCGCCCCAGCCCCGCTCCCCGCCTACCACTCCCCCTCAGTCCCGCCCTCTTTGCACTCCAAGGAAAGCCACGCCCTCCTCGCAACACCTCCCCTCGCGGTGACCATGCCCCCTAGGCCGCCGGCCCCAATCCTTACTCGCGCTTCAGCCCCAGCAAAAGCCCCGCCCCCTTAGCCCCGCCTTCTTGCCGCTCCGCCCTTCTCATCCCCTTCTCGCGGCCTACCTCCCCATCGGAGGCTCCGCCCCATTATTGCACCCCGCCCTTCCCGATCCCACCTTCTTTGCTCTCCACCACTCAGCGGAGGCCCCGCCCCTATAAGCAGCCGCCTCTCCTTCCCGACCCCGCCTTCTTTGCGCTCCATGTGCGCCAACGGAAGCTCCGCCCCCAAACGGCCTTCCATCGTTCCACGCCCCCTTTTGACAGCTTGACGCCCGGAAAAGGACCTTCGCCCTGCCGCTCCCCTCAGGTCCTCCGCCCCAAAGGGTAAAACGGCTTTCGACCCGGCCTCCCGTTTAGGGACTCATTCCGGATCTCTGCTCACCCTGCACCTGAACTTCCGCTCTGTTTCCATGGAGACCCGACGCTCGTCGCCCCGCTGAAATCACCACTTCCGGTTTAGGGACGGAATCTTACTTCCTTCGCTTGAGAGGCAGCGACCTCTCGTGGCTATTTGTGGGATAGCACCAGCAAGCCATCCACCCTCTTGCGGGTCTCCTACCAGCTGATGGGAGTTGTAGTCCCGTCTGTTTAGAGGCTCATGGGGCTTGTGGACTAAATTCATCCCAGACATTGCTCCTTTTTTTATTTTATTTGGTTTCAGACCCGCCTTTCATTACAAAACTCAAGGCTCAGGCACTCCTTGTCGTTCTCCCCAACAACAACCCTGTGAGGGAGGCTTCCCTGAAAGAGGGAGGGATGTTGGGGCCCCACCCACTTTCAAGGAGGCCTCCCTCACAGGGTTGTTGTTGGGGAGAACGACAAGGAGAGCCTGAGCCTTGAGTCTTCCGAAACAAATCCAGGATCTCTCCTTCCCAGGCATACTGGCCTTGCAAAGCTGGTTTGTCGCACTAAAGCTGGTTTGAAGTCCATTCAATGCTGGCTAATGAATTCTGGGAGTTAAAGTCCACTCAATGCTGGCTAATGAATTCTGGGAGTTGAAGTCCTGGCTAATGAATTCTGGGAGTTAAAGTCCACTCAATGCTGGCTAATGAATTCTGGGAGTTGAAGTGCTGGCTAATGAATTCTGGGAGTTGAAGTGCTGGCTAATGAATTCTGGGAATTGAAGTCCACTCAATGCTGGCTAATGAATTCTGGGAGTTGAAGTGCTGGCTAATGAATTCTGGGAATTGAAGTCCACCCAATGCTGGCTAATGAATTCTGGGAGTTGAAGTTCATTCAATGCTGGCTGGAGAATTCTGGGAGTTAAAGTCCACTCAATGCTGGCTAATGAATTCTGGGAGTTGAAGTCCACTCAATGCTGGCTGGAGAATTCTGGGAGTTGAAGTCTACCCAATGCTGGCTGGACAATTCTGGGAGTTGAAGTCCACCTAACTTAAAGTTGCCAAGGTTGAGAATCAGCAGCTCAAAGGCTTAATTTTCACTTTGCGTAGGTAATGACGCGAAAACCTTTTGCAAGGAGCCGAGTCAGGCTCCACCAGCTGGGTGATCCTGTGCCTGTCACCTTCTCCCAGCCCTAAGAAAGAGGCAATGGCAACCCACTTCTGGAAAAAAATCAGACCAGCAAAAACCATGATTTAATCAGCTACTTGGAGATGCCTTCCACCTGGGTTTCTCCTCTTCCCACTGCTGGGGATTTCAGGCCACCTTTACTCGCAGGAGAAATCTCGAACCTGTCACCTCAAATCTATGACTTTCAATTCTTTTTAGTGGCTTGTACCATTTGTAGGTGGTTTTATATGTTTTGCTACTGTTTTTTTTTTGTGTGTGTTCTCCAGAGTCAGGAATGGGAGCTATAAAAACTGAAGCAATAAATTAAGTCAGTTATCGTGACCAGAAACCCTTTTTAAAGTCAGCCAAGTTGGCAGTTCCCTCCAGATCTTGGAGACGTAATGGGCACTTTGTACCATGGGAAAGAAATCTTGCCTTTTGTCTTAATTTTTCAACCACATTGAACGCCGAGTAATTTTGAGAGGGGGCAGCTGTTTCTGAGCCCTTGGATCGTAAGTGGAAAGATAAAATATATCCCATCTGAGGTAATGTTGCAAGAGAAAATTCATTTGCATCAAACATAAATTCAGTTTGCCAGATTGTTCTCCGATAAGACGTCTAATAATTCTTACATATACAGTACTTGGGTATAAATCCACGCGACCCTTGAATAAAGCTATCAAAATACTTGGAAAAATATACCACCCGCACATAAAGATTACCCTTGTAATTTTATATTGTTTTACATTTTTAGCATTGGCTTAACCTTAGGACCAAGGTCAGGGGTCTGCAACCTTAAACACTCAAAAGAGCCATTTGGACCCGTTTCCCACAGAAAAAAAAACACTGGGAGCCACAAAACCCTTCTCGTGCATGACTATTTCTTGAGTGTCCCCAAAACTAGCATATGTAGTTGAAATAAACGTTCTGTTTTCTTCTGAAACTTTCCTTTTCTTGGATTTATCCATGGTTGGCCTACCGGAGGTTGAAAAGCTCAATAAATCGCGTGCCGGCGGGTGTTGCACATTGGCGGTTGTGACGCATATTTTGAGTGACAGGGAGCCGCAGCAGAGGGGTGAAAGAGCCACATGCGGCTCCAGAGCCGCAGGTTGCTGACCGCTGATCTAGGTAATCCACGATTGATCTGTTTTTCCTATTATTTAAAAAAAATTGAGGGTCAGCTTATCCGTGGATGGGTTTATATAGGAGTATTGTATTGTAGGAAGTTAGTACCCACCCGTCTCCTAGGAAAATGAGATATTTTAGTAAATATTAAAAGGGCAGAATATTTCCCCTAAAAGGGAGGCAAAAAGTCAGCCCCCCCCCACCACCACCACCTTTGTCAATGGGCCATTAAGGCCTGGGCCAGTCTATTCTACCTAACAAAGATCTACCTCCCTCAGGCAGAGCCATAGTAAGAATTGCCCAAAGCCCTTTCATCACATCATCACCCAGCATGACTTAACCAAGCTTGGGACACAGACAATCTACAAAGTTACCCCTGCATGGCCCCATGGGAGTCTGACAACCAATCAGAATACAAGCTCAAATTCAAAGCCCAACAGAGGGTATCAATCTCTCTTTCTCTCAACCATGTGCTTTTTGCCCAGGACCTCAAACCCATGTCGTCCCGTCCACCATTAAAAACCATCTTTCCAATCAGCCAATCAGCCATGTTTCCAGTGTCTTTCTCCACACTTGGAAGAAGGATATTTCTTCCAAGAGTATATATCTCTTCCGTTCAATTGCGTTCAGTTCTTGAAGGCGGCCGGGGCAAGTCCCTACAGTTTTCTTGGCAAAGTTTTTCAGAAAGGTAGGGCTGAAATGCTACCGGTTCGTATCGGTTCGGGGAAACCGATAGCAGTGGTGGCGCGTGGTTCGGCGAACTGGTAGTGTCGGCTGAGCGAGGCTCCACCTACCCGCCCAGACGTCGTTACTTCCTGGTTTTAACCTGTTTTTGACACTCTGCGCATGCGCAGAGGGTCCAAAATCGCACACAACACACACACGCAGAATGCACACTTCTGAACCGCTAGGGAAGGTAAGTAGATTTCACCCCTGCAGAAAGGGTTAGTTCAGTGATCATAAAAATAGGGAACTAGAAAGTAGACTCAACGTTTTGCGGAAGATGGAACAGCTTTACAAAGAGTTGCACAAATTTGTGGTTCGGTAGCCCAGCAACTACGGTGCCATTTCCGATAAAAGTGCAGCCAGTATTCTGGCTCGCCATTCTGAATTTTATAGTTGCAGCAAAGAATTAAAAGTGACCAGAATGATAAGTGAGAACTGAAAGTGGACCTCAGTTCTGATGGCACCAGGAGAGGGGGAGCCTCTGTGAGTAATGTTTCCAGTACCTACAAGTTTCTTTTATTAATGTGTTCTAATTCTTTGAAGCAGCAAAGAAAGTTCTCCAAAGAAATGTAGAATCTTATAAAAATTGGCTAAAACATGCCAAAGACAAGGACTGGCTTAGGATGGCAATCAAACCCAAAATTTCCTTTGCTAAGCTAGAGAGTCGTTACGTGCGTTTCGGCCCATTCTATGACTTTTCTTGCCAGGGTTGTTACGTGAATTACTGCAGTTGTTAAGTTAGCAAAATGGTTGTTACCGTATCTTTTGGACTATGATGCAGTTTTTTGTCTCCCAGAAGGGGGTGAAAAGCCTCAAAAATGAGCTGAAAAAAGCATCAAAACTGGGCCAAAAAACCTCGAAGACGGGCCGGAAAAAAACCTTGAAGACAAGCTGAAAAAAAGCCTCCAATACGGGCCAAACTAAGTCTCAAAAACGGGCCAAAAAAAAGCCTTGAAAATGGGCCAAAAAAGCTTCAAAAACAGACCGAAAAAAGCCTCAAAAACAGACTGAAAAAAGCCCCCAAAACGGGCCGAAAAAAGCCTAAAAAACAGGCCAACCCCTCCCAAATTAGGCAGAAAAAGCCTTGAAAATGGGCTGAAAAAAGCCTTGAAAATGGGCTGAAAAAAGCCCCCAAAACAGGCCGAAAAAAGCCTCAAAAACAGACCAAAAAAAGCCTCAAAAACAAACCGAAAAAATCCCCAAAAACAGGCCAAAAAAAACCCTAAAAAACGGGCCAAACAAAGCCTCGAAAACAGGCCAGAAAAAGCCCCCAAAATAGGCAGAAAAAAGCCTTGAAAATGGGCTTTAAAAAGCCCTAAAAATGGGCTGAAAAAAGCCCCAAAAACGGGCCGAAAAAAAGGCCGCCAAAAAAGGGAGGCCAAAAACATTTTTTTGTTGTTTTCCTCTTCTAAATTTAGGTGCGTCTTATAGTCTGAAAAATACAGTAAGTGAATCTGGTTTCCCCGCTGTCTTTGCTTGTCAGAAAATCACATAAGGGGAGCACGGGGATGCTGCGACCGTCGTAAATACGGGTCATGGGCCAAGTGTCTGAATTTGGATCACCTGACCCACGGGGAGGCTGCAACGGTCGTGTGAAAAAAACAGTCCTAAGTCACTTTTTCAGTGCCGTTGTAACTTCAAAGTCACTAAATGAATTGCTGTAAGTTGAGGACGACCTATTAAAGCGATTTCTGTTACCGGTTCTCCGGTATTCTCCATTCGAATACCAACTCTACTCACAACCCACAAATTTTATGACCAAGCGACCACCTGAAACGACTTCCGAAAAACATAAAGACGTTATTTTTTTAAAAAAAGCACGCTAGGAGTTAAAAATCATTTATTTTCAAATAAATACCTATATTAGTACGAACACACACAAAAAAAATACAGTTTTTCTTTTTTCTTTCTTTTTTTTTTTGTTGTTGCTTCATTCGTTGTCCATATAGGTTAAATGCAGTACGAGAGAAACATAACGAAGAGTAAAGATCTCGGTAGTAATTAAAAACTGCTTTAGGATTACATGATCAGCTCTTTTGACACTTTTAATTTGCCTACATTTTAACTGCGTGAATGGCAGAAGCCCGCAATTGGATTTCGACTTCGCCCTTAAATAAAACTTCCTGAAAAATAAGGAAAGCTACTAAAATCCCACCCACCCAACCTCCGCCCCACCCTCTGAATCTGTCCAAACAAAGAAAGAAATGGGGAAAAATTCCTAGAAAATTCCTTTGGCTCAAGTGAGAAGCCCCACCACGCATTTTAGGGAATAATAATTTGGAAAAAAAAATCAATTTATCGCTTTTCCGTCGGGAAGTTCTCCAGAACTTCTCCGGAGCTTTTTGCACCATTAATGGAAGCAAGCGTGTGCAAGTGAAGATCGGCGTGTGTTTAAAGAAGGGAATAAATTTCATGGTGAAAAATTACTGTGTCAAGTAATAAACGTACGAGGGGTTCTTTGCACAGGGTGAGTGGGTGGCACCCCTGGGGCAGTGGGGAGGGAGTGATGGGGGTCCCAGAGCTGGAGGGGGCAGCCGAGTCTTCGACCCACATCTCGAGTGAACTGTGTGAAAGAAGGAAGATGCTTCGATTGCACCCGACGGTGGTCTCAACTCTAGAAATTGCAATTCGACCGGATATGTGGGAAAAAAAAAAATATTTGCAGGAAAAACGGTGGAGCAAAAACGAAGAAATGAGAAATCGGTGGATGAAAAGGTGGAGAAGTTTCTGGAAGTTCACCCCGAGGAGATACATTTTTTCACCAGCCTCGTGGGCTCGGCACACCCCACTGTGGTTCCGTGGCTCGGGCAAGGGCCCCCCCTCTTCTCTTCGCCACCCGGTTCTGCTGTGCTGTGACATCACACTCGGCACCGCGGCGAAGAGCTGGCTCAAACAGGCCGTCCCGTGGCCCCTGGCCTAGAGGCGGCAGCCGCCCCGGGATTGGGCTGGCGGCTTGAGGTACCCCGTGCATTTCTGTTGGCGTTTGTATTGGCATTGGCTGGGGCGCTGTGGTTGGCAGGTTGCCTTCTGGGAGAGGCCCGAGTGGCCGCAGGAGAGCCTCGGGTACGGCCAGGGGAGCTACGACCCCGGGCGGGAGAACCTCGGGCAGGTGCCGGAGAGGCCGACGGGCCCGGTGGAGGATTCTGGGCCACGTCGATGGTCAACACGCCATGGACTTGGGAGAGCTGTGGGCTGTCCAGGCTGGCAGCCAACTGGCGACGTCCGGCACGCAGCGGGGTGAAGTTCTGGCAGAGTCGAACTGTTTGATTTGGACCGATATCCCTGAAACGTGAAAACAGACATTTTTGGGTCATGTTTGCGAATCCCGCTCAAGAAAAATTATGCACAGGAAGAAATAGTACAGGGAGTCCTCAACTTATAACTGTTTAGTGACCTTTTGAGGTGACAACAGCCCCGAAAAAAGTGACTTATGACCATTTTAAATGCATGACCGTTGCAGTCTCCCCGTGATTTATATTCAGACGCTTGGCAACTGACTCACATTTATGACGGTTTACAGCGTCCTGGGGTCACGCGATCCCATTTTTGCGACTTTCAGACCGGCCAAGTCAACGGGGAAGGCAGATTCACTTAACAATAGGCTCACTTAATTTAATAATGGCAGTGAGTTACTGCGGCAAGAAAAGTCGTAAAGGGCCAAAACTGACTTAAGAAATGTCTCGGTTCGCAGCGGACATTGGGTGGGGGGGTCAATTGTGGTCGTAAGCCGAGGACTACCTGTATTTGAAATTAATGTACCAAGGGAATGTTAATGAACCTAGGAATATGGAAGTGGGGACCGAGAGGAGATATTTAGGGGAAAAAAAAAATCTGCACATGTGCAGAGGGCACGATTGGTTGTTTTTGTCACTTTCCCCTGATTTCTCTGTTTGGAAATCTGTCCAACATGGTCTTCTCTTGTGGGTACTTCACCCAGGTCCAGAAGACCTCTTAAACTGTACCCATTTTAAGAAACGGTTATTTTCTTTCTCCGTCAAAATTGCGCGTTCCTTTTCCTCTTTAAAGCACCCATCGGAAAGGTTTTTTTTCCTCCTCCTCCCCCAGGAAGGTCTTTTATGACGGAAATAATAGTTTTTACCTCAGTGTTTCTCAACCTTGGTAACTTTAAAATGCACTTAAAATGCTGGGTTGGCTGGGGAATCCTGGGAGCTGAAGTCCGCCCATCCCCAGTTGAGAAACACTGAGTGGTTTTAATTCATTCTTCCCCTGTTTTCATTGCATTTTCCATTATTCTAAATATTTTTTCACGGTTTGACAGGTATTAATAATTATTTGCCAGGTAATAAGACCCTTTAGAGCAGGGGCAGGGCTGGGTTCTAAATTTTTTTTACTACCGGTTCTGTGGGCGTGGCTTATTTTGTGGGCATGGCTTGGTGGTGGGGTAATGTGACTGGGTGGGCGTTGCCAACTTTTTTTTTTTTTTACTTTTAAAAGCATTTTTTCTACAACTTTAAGAGGTTGCAGAAAACAATGTTTCAAAAAGCCTCTGCCAATCAGGCGACTCAGCTGGGATTGTCAGAGGCTTTTCAAAGCATTTTTTGTACCACTCTTCGGCTGAAGAGGTTGTAGAAAAAATGCTTTGAAAAGCTTCTGACTTTCCCAGCTGAGCTGCGGTATCATCAGAGGCTTTTTTTTTTTTACTTTTAAAAGCATTTTTTCTACAACCTTAAGAGGTTGCAGAAAACAATGCTTTGAAAAGCCTCTGCTGATCAGGCGACTCAGCTGAGATCGTCAGAGGCTTTTCAAAGCATTTTTTTAACCACCAGGTTGTAGAAAAAATGCTTTGAAAAGCCTCTGACGTTCCCAGCTGAGCCGCAGGATCATCAGAGGCTTTTTTTTCCTTTTACTTTTAAAAGCATTTTTTCGGCTGAAGAGGTTGTAGAAAAAATGCTTTTAAAAGTAAAAAAAAAAAAAAAGCCTCTGATAAGGTGGGCGGGGTAAGCGAGTGGCGACCAGGCCGGGGACCGGTTCGGGGGTGTGGCCAGCCAATGTTATTACCGGTTCTCAGAACTACTACAAATTTTTACTACCGGTTCTTGTGAACCGGTGCGAACCGGGAGCAACCCAGCACTGAGCAGGGGTCTCCAACCTTGGCAACTTTAAGGCTTGTGGACTTCAACTCCCAGAATTCCTCAGCCACACGCTTCCTGGCTGAGGAATTCTGGGAGTTGAAGTCCACAAGCCTTAACGTTGCCAAGGTTGGAGACCCCGGCTTTAGAAGGCAGAATAATTCCTACTTCTGTGTCCAATTTAGGATTGCAAAGACCTGTCCTTTGAAAAGCACCATGCAGCAGATGAACGCTGATAAAATAAATAAAATAAAATAAGTAAAGTAAAGTAAAGTAAAGTAAAGTAAAGTAAAGTAAAGTAAAGAAAAATAATAAAATAAAAAATAAAAAATAAAATAAAATAAAATAAAATAATAAAATAAAATAAAAAATAAAAAAAATAATAATAAAATAAAATAAAATAAAATAAAATATAAAAACATTGGTGGTCCTGAATTTTGGCTGAAAGGTAAGAGAAACATCTTCCTCTGAAGTTTCTATTTGAGGGGGGGGCACAAAGCGGAGGGGGTCAATTTATTTTCCAAAGCACCAGAAGGCATGACAAGAAACAACGGGTGGGAATTAATCAAGGAGAGAAGCAACCTGGAATTAAGGAGAAATTTCCTGAAAGAACAATTAACCAGTGGAACAGCTTGCCACCAGAAGCTGTGGGCGCTTCATCACTGGAGGTTTTTAAGAAGAGATTGGACCCATGATTAGATGGGCCAAAAATTTTGGCTACAATATAGAATTGGAGAAATGGGAAAAATTATGGGAAATAAATATTAAACTGACTCTTTCAACGGCCTTCAAGGAAAACCAATTAAAAATGTTCTACAGATGGCACTTCACACTAGTACGTACGACTTGCTAAAATGTCTCCGATCAATTCTCCAAATTGTTGGAAATGTAAAAAAGTCCCCGGAACATATCATCATCTCTGGTGGACATGTCCCAATGCGAAAAAATATTGGATTAAAATTAGAAGTTGGATAGAAGAGATAATTGGCTCTAATGTGGATTGGAAACCAGAAATGTTTTTACTAGGGATATTGAATAGAACTTCTAGTAAAGAAATTAGATATTTGATTCTGGATATAATGACAGCGGCAAGGATAGTCTACGCACAGTCCTGGAAAAGTGAAAAGATCCCAACAGAGGAAGAAATAATTAAGAAAATCCTGGACTGTGCGGAGATGGATAAATTGACGAAAGAAATAAAAGAAAAGGAAGATACAGAATATTATCAAGTATGGGCTAAATGTATGAATGGCTCGAGATTAGGGAAAGTAAATGTGAATAAACACATTTATGAGAGAATGTGTTCTCTCATAAGAGAAGAAGGTGACAAATATGCAAAATATTGTAACTGGAGAAAATTAAAAATAAAGGGACGATAAAGATAAACTTAATAAAGGATGGAAAAATGAGGAATGTATACAGTAGAAAGTAAGAGGAACGAAACTGATATGTAAAAAGAAACACGTAGCAGGTGTTTGTGTTTTGTATGTTGTGTTGTGTTGTGGTGTTGTGGTAAAACCAATAAAAAAAATAAAATAAAATAAAAAAGAAGAGATTGGACAACCACTTCTCTGGAATGGTATAGAGCCGTGATGACGAACCTATGGCACGCATGCCACAGGTGTTTGGGCACGCGAGCGTTGCCCTAGCTCAGCTCCAGTGCGCATCTGCGCGCCGACCAGCTGATTTTCGGGCCTTCCAGGCCCACCGGAAGTTGGAAAACGGGCTGTTTCTGGCCTCCGGAGGACTTTGGGGTGGGTATGGGAGGCCGTTTTTGCCCTCCCCAGGCTCCAAGAAAGCCTCTGGAGCCTGAGGAAGATGAAAAACAGGCCTACCAGGCCCACCAGTAACCTTTTTGCCGTCGCGTGACAAAAGCAAGGGGAACACGGGGGGGGAGGTGTCACACGCACATGCGTGGAGGGGGGGGCGGGCCAGGGGAGCGTTGAACTTTGCGTGTGGACACCGGATCACAGGAAGAGCAAAAACACCACAATAGGCAGCTTTTTTACAGGTCTACTCACCCGACGGTCGTTGTGTTAGGAGTCGAGAGTCCGGATCCTTCCATGTGGAAAGTGACGTTGGTCAAAACTACAGGAAGGGGGTTCTTGAAGACGATCTGGACTTGAGTCTCTTGTCCAACGATGGCTGGGCCCAGCAGCTGTGGAGAAGAGAAGAAGCGGATGAGAGACAATGAAGGATAACGGCACCAGGTGGGTTGTGAACGGATCCTCCGGAGGCCGTAAAAGAGAGCACAAGTAGCCCTGTATTCATTCAGCGACCATTCGAAGCACTAAAAAATGTGATTTGTGCCTTATGACCAGTCCTCGCATTTACAACCGGGCCAGAATTCCCACGGTCACGCAATCAAAATTCAGGCGCTTGGCAACCACCATGCATTCGCAATGGTTGCCAGGGTTACGCAATCGCCATTTTTGACCTCCCCAACTCGTGAAGCAAAAGCAAACGGGAGAAGCAATATTCACTTAACAACCACATGATTCGCTTAACAAGCGAACGGGAGAAGCCAGATTCACTTAACAACCGCACGATTCGCTTAATAACGGCACTGCTTCGTGGAACAGCTGCGGCCAAATACATCATAAAATCAGCTGCGGCTGACTAAACCGCCACCTTTTAGCAACCACAATTTGGCCCCAGTCATTACGAGGAGAAGTCACTAAGTGAAACCGTGATAGTGTTTATGACCTTCCTTTAGCGTTCCTGGGCTTGACAGATCGGCAAAGGCCGTAAATACGAAGAGCGGCTGTGGAGTTTTTTTTTTTCATTCGCGACAGTGACAAAAAGGGAACATATGAAGAACGGTTGCAGGAATTGGGTACAGCTAATCTAGAGAGAAGAAGGATTTGGGGGGAACATGATAGCATCTTCCAGTATTTGAGGGGCTGCCCCAAAGAAGAGGTGGGGGGGGTCAACTTATTCTCCAAAGCACCCGAAGGCAGGACAAGAAGCAACAGATGGAAACTAATCAAGGAACCTGGAAATTAAGGATCAAGTTCCTAACAGTGAGGACAATTAACCAGTGGAACAGCTTGCCACCAGAAGTTGTGGGTACTCCATCACGGGAGGCATTTAAGAAAAGACTGGACAGTCAGTTGTCTGGAATGGTATAGGGTCTCCTACTTGAGCAGGGGGTTGGACTAGAAGACCTCCAAGGTTCCTTCCAACCCTGTTAGTCTGTTATTCTATCATAACTGCGAACAATTGCTAAAGAAGTCGGTCACTAAATGAGGACTACTCTAGAATACAGTTTCTATCATCCCCTGTACAGGAACTGGAATCCACCCAACTGGTAGCTCCAAATTTGGGGACAGCTGAAAGAGTCAATTTCCCTAAGCAACATCTCCTGAAAATCCTAATCTCCTGGGCTCAGAAGATCTCACCAGCCTCATCCAACCTAGTTTGTCGGACGTGGCTGGTGAGGACAGCCAAGAGTCCGTGTCGTACCGTCATGGTGAGGTCCGGGGTGCGAAGACGGAAAGTGTGCTCCTTTGCGATGACCTGTCCGGTTTCGGTTACTTTCCCGGAGATGCTGAGCTTCATGGCTCCTTGGTCCACCAGATGGGGCTTGTACTCGGGATAGGAGATGACCATCGGAACCTGTTGAGCTGCGAGAAGGAAAGGAGACAAATGTGGGGTCAGGTAAGTGGAGACCCTCAGGATAAACAAATACCAAGGTTTCTGTGTTTTGCCCAGCCCATTCTGCATCGCGAACCCATTCCTTCGTGACAATCTATGAAGGAGGTGGCCCTTTGTTAGAAATAGCACAGCTCATACAAAGGAGCACAGTCACAATGTGCTTTACTGCTCAGCTATTTTAACTGTATCAGGTATATATATATATACCAAACTTGCAAACATTGCCATCTATTGGCTGAATACTACCATAGCTCTCGCAAAAAGATACATTCCAACAATGAATTCCAACACCCTCAACCGCCTTGGGGGCCCTCCCAGTTTTGGCACCAGATGCCATGCCTCAGGCAGCCGGAGACGGTTACCTCCTCCTGCAGGAACCTGGACTTGCCGCTGCTCCTGTTTAAAATTGCTGCCGGTGACTCCCGTGTAATACATGACCGCCACAAAGAGGTTGAGAGAGACGTTGCGAGGCATGGAACTCCGGTTCTTCAGGATGACCCTCAAGGAAATGTCCTGTCCGGTGTAGGCCTCCTGGGTGTCGACCGTCACCGAGATGTCTTCTCCCCACTCTTTGTTGGTGTAGATGTGGGCCTTGGTGCCGTGCTTGGCGGCTGTTTCTACCGCTTTGCGCTCGGCTTCCGATCCTGCGGGGAGAAAGGATGGAGGATTCGAAAAGGGGCCCCTCTCCTCAATCCTCAAAGAGAGAGATCTGAAGAAGACCTTGAGGAAATACGCCGTTTTTAGGATAATCAGCAAATAGATGCTACCTGGGGTAGTCCTCGACTTACGACCACGATTAAAGTCCTCACCCAAACTTTCAACCCACAATTTCTGTTGTTCTGGTGAGACATTTGTTTAGTGAGTTTTGCCTTATTTTACGAGTGAGTGAATCACTGCAGTTGTGAAGTTAATGACACAGTTGTTCGGGGAATCACGCCTCCCCACTGACTTTGCTGGTCAGAAGTTCACAAAAAGGGATCATATAACCCCAGGATCGCTACAACCATCATAAACTATGAGTCAGTTGCCAGCATCTGAATTTTGAACTCATCAAAGTTACTTTTTCCTTTGTAATTTCGAATGGTCCCTAAACGAGCCGCTATAAATCGAGGACTGCCTGTCCTTTTGTCACTACTGTGCCAATTCTTCTCCGCTCAACATTCCCTTACCTTCGGGGTGCTTGTAAAGGCTGGTAATGTCTTGCCGCTGATGGGATCCCACGGCTTTGGTGCTGATGAGATGGCCGATGGCTTTTTCTTCTACGTAGACTATTTTGAAGCTGCCGTCCCCTTGGCGTTGCCAATACACCTTGTCGCTGTTCACCTGAGGAGACAAAGGGTCACCAATCCGCCCTTCCTGCCGGGCCTGAAGGACCGATCTTGACACTGAGCCTCCTCAGATCTGCTCAGCGCTAAAAGGAAGACCCACCTCGGCAAAGCAGAAGGAAGCGTCGTACTTCATGTAGACCAGACCGTTCTTGATGGCCTCCACGGAGCAGGGCCCACAGCAGAAGATCCCTGTGGGAAAAGACGGGAGGTGAACGCGAGAAAGGAAACGGAGAAGAGTAGAATAACAGAGTTGGAAGGGACCTCAGAGGTCTTCTAGTCCAACCCCCTGCTCAGGCAGGAAACCCTACACCACTTCAGACAAATCTTCTTAAAAACATCCAGTGTGTTGGAGCATTTACAACTTCTGGAGGCACTTTCAATCTAGAACAGGGGTGTCAAACTCGATTTCATTGAGGGCCACATCAGGGTTGTGTTTGACCTCGGGGGGGGCGTGGCCAGGGGGCGTGGCCAGAGCTCAGTTTTCAGCTGCAACGGCCTCCTGCAGTCCTCTGTCAGCGAAAACGCGAAAACGCTGACAGAGGGATTCACTTACTTTCCCCTACTGTGGGAAATCCCACCTACAGGTGGGATTCACTTACTTTCCCCTACCGGTTCGCAGATGTGAACGCTCCTTCCACGCATGTGCTTTGCTCCACCCACCTTCCACGCATGCTCTTTGTTCACACACACACCTTCCATGCCTGTGCACGGCCTCCAAAATGTGGCTAAATAGGACGGCATTACGTCCGGGCGCGTGGGCGGGGCCTACCGCAGTCGATACTACCGGTTCGCCTGAATTGATAGAACCTGCTGAATCCCACCACTGCTGTGTCCCCTTGGCCATGCCCTCCCCCGGCCCGCAAGTTGGATCCGGCCTGTGGGGTGCTTAGATCTGGCCTGCGGGGCCGCCCTGGAAACACCAAAGGACTGGCCCGTGGTGCCTCTGGCAGCGAAAATGGAGCTTGCGGGGCTGCCCTGGAAACACTAAATTCGGCCCGTGGCAGGGCCTTGAGTTTGATATCCTTGATCTAGAACCTTCTCAAGGGTTTCCAAGGTTGGAGAACCCATTTCACAAGAGATCTTTCTCATCACCCCAAACTTACCACTGCTGGACTCCTGAGGGGTTGCGTCCACCACTTGCCACCCGTCGAACCCCGAAGGCAGATCCGGTCTCGTCATCCAGCAGTCGTTCCAGACATGGAAATTCCTGCATCCAAGGGAGGAAATTCAAGGGTTCAGTGCATAGTTGGAAGAGACCTCGGAGGTCTTCTAGTCCAACCCCCTGCTCAAGCAGGAGACCCTATGCCAGGGGTCAGCAACCTGAGGCTCTGGAGCCGCATGTGGCTCTTTCACCCCTCTGTTGCGGCTCCCTGTTACTCAAAATATGTGTCGCAACCACCAATGTACGACATCTGCCAGCACGCGATTTATTGAGCTTTTCAACCCCCGGTAGGCCAACCGTGGATAAATCCAAGAAAAGAGAAGTTTCGGAAGAAAATAGAATGTTTAATTCAAGTACATATGCTAGTTTTTATGGCCGCTCAAGAAATAGTCAGGGACGGGAAGGGTTTTGTGACTCCCGGTGTTTTCTTTTCTGTGGGAAACGGGTCCAAATGGCTCTTTGAGTGTTTAAGCTTGCAGACCCCTGCCCTATGCCATTGCAGAGAAACTGTTGTCAAGTCTCCAGTGATGGTGCACCCACAACTTCTGGTGGCAAGTAGTTCCACTGATTAATTGTTCTCACTGATAGGAAATTTCTCCTTATTTCTAGGTTGCTTCTCTCCTTGGTTAGTTTCCATCTGTTGCTTCTTCTCCTGCCTTCAGGAGAACAGGTTGACTCCTTATTTATGGAGATTCGCAGTCGTCAAGGTCATGGTTGTCCCAAAAGTGTTTTTTTCAAAAGGCAAGTGGGCTTCGTTTCTCCTTGAAGACATTTTGCTTCTCGTCCAAGAAGCTTCCTCGGTTCTGATGGAAGAAGTCAGCACCGCAGAAGCTTCTCGGATGAGAAGCGAGATGTCTTCAAGGAAAAACTAAGAAAGCTGTTACCTTTTGAAAAAAAACAAATTGGGACAGATTGATCCCATCTTTTCCGTGGCAGCCCCTCAAATATTGGAAGATTGCTATCATGTCATCCCTGGTCCATCAAGACATGTCCAGTTCCTGCATCCATTCTTCGTGTGACCCAAAGGTGCTTTTTCAAGAGGCAACTGGACTTTCTGGTTTTTCTTTGAAGACATTTCGCTTCTCACCCAAGAGGTTTCTTCAGCTCTGACTGAATCCTTCCATTCCACACCATCCAGTCAGAGCTGAAGAAGCTTCTCGGAGGAGAAGTGAAATGTCCTCAAGGAAAAACCAGAAAGTCCAGTAGCCTCTTGAAAAAGCAGCTTTGCGGCAACCATGACCTGGATGACTGGGAATCTCCATAGACAGTCTTTATGTTTTAGCCTCCAGGCCCTTCATCATCTTAGTTGCTCTTCTCTGCAGATTTGTCCTTCTCCTCACCACCCGAACACCCATGGAGCAGGAGGAGGAGGAGAAGGAGGAGGAGAGGGAGGAGGAGGAGTCATAGTGAAAGTCATAGACATTCTTTGTATGTTTTAGCCACCAGGCCCTTCATCATCTTAGTTACTCTTCTCTGCAGATTTGTCCTTCTCCTCATCACCCGAACACCCATGGAGTAGGAGCAGGAGGAGAAGGAGGAGGAGAGGAAGGAGGAGGAGTCATAGTGAAAGTCATAGACATTCTTTATATGTTTTAGCCTCCAGGCCCTTCATCATCTTAGTTGCTCTTCTCTGCAGACTTGTCCTTCTCCTCACCACCCGAACACCCATGGAGGAAGAGGAGAAGGAGGCGGAGAGGGAGGAGGAGGAGTCATAGTGAAAGTCATAGACATTCTTTGTATGTTTTAGCCTCCAGGTCCTTCATCATCTTACTTACTCTTCTCTGCAGATTTGTCCTTCTCCTCATCACCCGAACACCCATGGAGTAGGAGCAGGAGGAGAAGGAGGAGGAGAGGGAGGAGGAGGAGTCATAGTGAAAGTCATAGACATTCTTTATATGTTTTAGCCTCCAGGCCCTTCATCATCTTAGTTGCTCTTCTCTGCAGACTTGTCCTTCTCCTCACCACCCAAACACCCATGGAGGAGGGGGAGGAGGAGAAGGAGAGGGAGGAGGAGAAGGAGAGGGAGGAGGAGAGGGAGGAGGAGGAGTCATAGTGAAAGTCATAGACATTCTTTGCATGTTTTAGCCTCCAGGCCCTTCATCATCTTAGTTGCTCTTCTCTGCAGATTTGTCCTTCTCCTCACCACCTGAACACCCATGGAGGAGGGGGAGGAGGAAGAGGAGAGGGAGGAGGAGAATGAGAGGGAGGAGGAGGAGGAGAGGGAGGAGTCATAGTGAAAGTCATAGACATTCTTCATATGTTTTAGCCTCCAGGCCGTTCATCATCTTAGTTGCTCTTCTCTGCAGATTTGTCCTTCTCCTCACCACCTGAACACCCATGGAGGAGGGGAAGGATGGGGAGGAGAGGGAGGAGGAGGAGGTCTCGTGTCCTCACCACACAGAGTCAGCGTTGAGGTGCTCCAGGGGCTTCATATTCTCATCAAAGTAGATGTCCATGGTGAGGCTGACGTCCGTGTCGTGCGCCGAGTTGTAATTGGTGACAGTCCGGGTGGCAATGCCCAGACACCGCAGAACTGAGGAGGAAGGGGTACAGAGAGGAAGGGTATCAGCAGAAGACCTAGTGGTTCTTCTCGACCAGTATCCAAAAAGTTGGCGGGATTTTTTGAAGGTGATATTTGCTCTCCTGAATATTTGCAAAGATTCAGGGTCGAGCAGCAAGGCTCATGCGAACCCACGTGTTTGGCCGGTAATGCAGGTTAGCCTCGACTTACAACCGTTCATTTCGCAAACGCTCAAAGTTACAACAGCATTGAAGAAAGTGACTTACAACAAGTCCTCGCACTTACAATGGGGGCGGCATCCACAGGCTCACACGATTTTAAACTTGGGCATTTGGCAACTGGCATGTATTTATAACGGGGTTATGTGATCTCCATTTGTGACCGTCCCAATAATCTTCCGACAAGGAAAGTCAAAGCCGGATTCACTTAACAACATGTGATTCGCTTAACCAACCTCAGTGATTGGCTTTGCAACCGTGGGAGGGAAAAGTCGTAAAATTGGAAGGGATGTGTTTCACAGCTGCTTGGCTTCAGATCAGATAGAAATTCCGGGGGCCGATTGCGGTAGTACATCAAGGACTACAGTACCTGTATCATGGCTTGAGGTCGCATCACATGTAGCCTGTGCTCAAATGGAATCAGGAACCGTGTGATTCAGCACAACATGTGAACATCACATCCAGGAAGCCCTCGACTTACAACTACAGTTCATTTAGTGATCGTTCGAAGTGACGACGTCGCCAAAAAAAAGTGACTTTAGGGCCGTTTTTCACATTTACGACCGTTGCAGGCATCCCGATTCGTATTTATGATGCCCAAGCAAAGTCAATGGGGAAAGTGGATTCGCTTAATAACCATGAATAATGGCTATTATTCATGGTTATGGTTATTAATAATGGCTATTATTCATGGTTACGCAAATGTTTGACTCCGCAGTAGACATTTTGGGCTGGTTAAGGGGCGTGCTACCTGTAGTTGATTTATTCTGGCATCATTTGATGAGCGAAGAAAAATTTCCGGGAATTCATAATCAGATGCATAAATGATCAGAACCGCCCAGGGTAATTAATGTATGCCATGTAAGCCCCGCCCCCTTAATGACATCACTGCATAAACTCCTCTTTTAAAATTCCTGAGTTGTGATGTCGTGAAATCATCACCTTCACACAGGTCATGTGAACTGAGCCTGCCTATTTTCTGCTGATCATCAGCAAGTATAGGTAATCCTCAATTTACGACCGTTCGTTTAGTGACCGCTTGAAGTTACGGCGGCACTGGAAAAAAAAATGACGTAGGAGTTAGGACCGGTTTTTTCACCCTTCATCAAAATTTAGATGCTTGACCACCGACTCATATTTACGACGGTGGCTGCGGCCCGGGGTCAGTTGATCCCCCTTTTGCGACCTGACCAGCAAAGCCAATGGGGAAGTCAGATCCACTTAACAACAGTGTTGCTAACTTCTCAAATGCGGTGATTCGCTTAACGACGGTGGCCAGAAAGGTCGTAGAATGAGGTTGTAACAAGTGTCTTGCTGAGCAAGGGGAATTTTGGGCTCAAGTGTGGTCGTAAGATGAGGACTACCTCCGCTGGCTGGGAACGGACTGGTCTGCTTGTCGCCATCAAGAAATAATTAATAATTACTCTTTTTTTTCCCTCAGGATCTTTTAAAAGGAAAAATCAGGACCATGTTATAGCAGATAACAAAATTGGGAGGGACCTTGGGGGTCTTCTAGTCCAACCCCCTGCTTAAACAGAAGACCCTATACCAGTGATGGCTATCCATTTTGCCGTTGTGTGCCAAAAGCGGCGGGAGCACATGTGCCCACACCCATAATTCAATGCGCCCCACCCCCTGTGCATGCGCACATAATCCCACCCCGTGCTCCCCCCACTTTTGGCACGCGTGTGGGCTTGGTAGGCCCATTTTTGACCCTTCCCAGGCTCCAGAAACTTTCTTGGCGCCTGGGGAGGGCGAAAACAGCCTTCCCCATTCCCTGGAGGGCCTCCGGAGGCCGGAAACGGCCCATTTCCCAATTTCCAGGGGTGGGGGTGGGGGCGGCGGCGAAGGCCCCAAAATCAGCTGGCCAGTGCACGCATGTATGCTAGAGCTGAGCTAGGGCAATGCTCTCACGCGTGCCCACAAATATGGCTCCGTGCGCCATAGGTTCGCCATCACGGCCCTATACAATTCCAGACAAATGTCCAATTTCTTCTTAAAAAATAGTAGCAGGAGGAGGAGGAGGAGAAGGAGGAGGAGGAGGAATAACAGAATAAAAGAGATGGAAGGGACCTTCGAGGTCTTCCAGTCCAGCCCCCTGTTCAAGCAGGAGACCCTACATCGTTTCAGAGAAACTTGGTTGTCCAATCTCTTCTTCAAAACCTCTCGGGATGAAGACATCCACTATGTCACAATCTACGACCCCCTATCCCTGATGTTCTTGCTTCTTTTCTTTTCCGCAACCCTCCCCACGTCAACAGCAAACACCAGTTACCTGAGGTCACAACGCCCGCAAACACCCAGCACTGCCCGTAGAGGACGGGGTAACCGGTTCGGAGGTACTTCAGCAGGATGTCTCGGCTGCCCACCCAGGCCGAAGGGTTGGTGCCGCGGGAGTAATCCCCCGTCCAGTTTCCGACGAGAACACCGTTGTCGTCTAGAGAGTTCACCTGCGCGGAAACACAAACATTGTTATGAATCGAAACATGGCCACAACAATCTACGTTGTTGGGTTGTTGTTTTTTTAACAGTTAGCGGAGATTGCGGGTGGGCTCGCCCACCTGCCCCGGCGCTATTGTTCTGCCCCAGCTACGGACCCCAAAGAACGCAGCACACACAAAGGCTGTTCAAACCTCAGTTTACTAAATAAACCAGTTTTTTACAACAACAGCTATTAATTAACTGCATTAACAGCCGCCAAAAATTCAAAGAATAATACTGAAAGCTTACTGTGGTTGGCAGAATGCCCAGAAGCAATTTGCAGGAAGCTGATAAGATAAGCAAGACCAGACACGAAGGTATGTGAACTAAGTTGTTCCCTGCAAATTGCTTCAGTCGGTGTTCCTTCTTAAATAGGCTAAGGGAGTGGCCAATTAGCCCCAAGCCTTACTCTCGAGGAGAACTCCTCCTGAGGAGCCACTCCTGCCTTTTGGCAGCTCTGCGCACCCGTGCATCGAGAAGAGGCTCCTCCTCTTCTTCCTCTTCACTTAAGGGAGCTTCTGGAGGTTCTGAAGGCCCTGGCTGAATCCCCGCCTCCGGCACCACATCTTCTCCAGCCTCCTCACTGTCTGACTCGAGGGCCAGCTACACAGGCTACTGGCGCAGCACCACACCAGCCTCCTCGCTGTCTGAATCAGCTGCTAGCTGCACAGGCCGCGTACGGGCCACAACAGTTATGCTGTCCTATTTAGGCACATATTTGAGGCCGGGCGCATGTGGAGAAGGTGCGTGCTCATGCAAAGCTAGTGTGTGCCCGCGCGACGAACCGGTGGGAACAATATCTGAAACCCACCGCTGTTCTATTATCCAACCATTTGTCAAACAAGTCCCATGTTTGAAAATATTCTGTAGCTTCTTTTTCTCTTATTTTTAGCATCAATCTCTCCATTTCAGCCCAGTCTAATTTTTTTTTTTAAATTATATCTTCTTCTGAAAGTGTTTCCTCATTTTTCCAGTACTACGCAAATACAATTCTTGCCGCTGTCAAAACATGTCATATTACATATAAATTCCCTTTTTTATTATACTTTTCAGGTATAATACCTAACAAAAATATGTTTCTGGCTTACAATCTATGTACCGCTTTAACGTTTTTTTCTAACCGTGTATGCATTTTTGTCCAATATTTATTTGCTTTTGTGCATGTCCACCACATGTGATAATATGTACCCAGTGTCTGGTTACATTTCCAACATCTGGCGGACATGTTTTTAAACATCTTTGCTAACCTGGCCAGTGGTAAATGCATCTACTGTGTTGGGGAACCACGATTCTTACTTATATACAGCTGTACAGGTAGTCCTCGATTTACGACATTCGCTTAGGGACTGTTCGAAGTTACAACGGCCCTGAAAAATGTGACTTCGGACCACTTTTCAGACTTACGACCCTTGCGGCATCCCCATGGTCACGTGATTTACCGTACATGCGGACGTTTGGCAACTGACTTGCGTTTATGACAGTTTGCAGTGTCCCCGGGCTCACAGGATCCCCTTATGCGACCTTCTGACGAGCAAAGTCCACGGGGAAGCCGGATTCGCTTAACGACCAGGTGACTAATTTAAGAACTGCAGGGATTTGCTTAACAAAGGTGGCAAGAAAAGTCATAACATGGTGCAAAACTGACTTAACAAATGTCTCACTTAGCAACAGAAAAATTGGGCTGAATTGTGGTCGTAAATTGAGGACGACCTGTATATAGTGTTTTTCAACCTCGGAGACTTAAAGACATGTGGACTTCAACTCCCAGAATTCCGCAGCCAGCAAAACACAGTCTTCTGGGAGTTGAAGTCCGCATGACTTCCAGTTGGCTAGGTTGAAAAATGGTATTTTAACCCATCTCTATAAAGCCATATTTATGGAGTCGGATACTCCATCAAGCCTATCTCGAAGGGGAGACGTCCACTTTAAAAGCCTGATGCTATATTCCCCTTCCCTCCCTATTATTATTTTTTTCAGTTCAACTTATTTTATTCAATAAGAAAGCTAGAAAAATGTTTAAACAGAAATTGCAAAAGCTGAACAAACAATGGAAAACCAAAAGAGGCAGGAAGGAACCAATTTTTTAAAACTAAACTAAACTAAAGCAGAACAAAAAGAGGAAAAAGGAGAAGAAAGGAAGGTTATTAAAGGTTGAAATGCTGAATATCACCTATAGGTCATGCATTAAAATATTTCAGGGACTCCTTGACTTACGACGGCACTGAAAATAGTAACTTATGACCGGTCCTCGCACTTATAACTTGCAAGGTCCCTATAGTCACATGAGCAAAATTTGCACATTTGACAATTGGTACATATTTACGATAGTTGTGGCATGATGGGGTCATGTGATTCCACAGTTGTGACCTTCCTAAGCAATTTCTGACAAACAAAGTCAACAGGGACAGCCGGATTTGCTTAACGACTGCCTGATTCATTTATTTTAACCACGACAGTGATTCGCTTAACAACCTTGGGAAAAGGGGCGTGAAATCAAGCGTGGCTCACTGAACGATCGAATTTCTGCTCTCCATTCTGGTCATAAATCGAGGACTACCTGTCCGTTAAAAAACAACAACATTGCTTTGTGTAAAACATCTGAGATTGTTTTTCAAGGTTTTCCCCATTTCCGGGGCTGAATTTCTGTTTTTTAACGCCTGTAAGCAGGGCTGGGATTCAACCGGTCTGGCCCGGTTCGAGCAAATCGGATCCTAATTTTACATCTGGTTTGCCGAACCGGTAGTTGCAAAGACTGGCTGGCCCCGCCCACCCCTCCCTTCCCAGGAGTCTCCACACGGTTTATTTTGGATGCCAAGTAAGTGCAGCACCTACGTGGAGGCTCTCGGGCCTCCTGGAAGTACCGGAAGTCCGGAAATAGGCCTGTTTCCGACCTCCAGAGGGCCTCCGGAGCCCAGGGGAGGCTGTTTTCGCCTGAGGCTCAAGGAAAGCCTCCAGAGCCTGGGGAGGGCAAACACACACACCCCCGCCATGGTGCAGGAAGCCGAGTAGGCCACGCCCACCATGGCCACGCCCACCCCAGCAACCGGGCGGAGAACCGGTTGCTAACATTTTTTGAATCCCGCCCCTGCCTGTAACTCTTACTGCGTGGTTTCTCCAACGTCAATTCTGTGGCTCTTGGTGTGATTTCTCAAGATTTGTGACTCTTTCAAGTTTATTATGATATACATTTTTGGTGGATTGCGGTGAGAAGAATTTATCTCGGGGGTGAGGGAGCCGACCCATTGCTGAGTGAGCAACGGAACAGGAAAAGCAGAAGAGGTCAGAGGAAATTAAATGCAAGAATATGTATGAGAGGCCGCAGCCGTGAGATAACAAAGCGAATACGATCCTCGGTTGTGTAAACAGAGGCGTAGAATCAAAATCACCGGAAGTATTACTACCCGCTTGATACAGCCTTAGTAAGGCCACTCCTGGAATGCTGCAACCAGTTTCGGTCACCACGTTACAAAAGAGATGTTGTTGAGACTTGGGAAAAAGGGTAGAGAAGAGCAATTAAGATGATGAAAGGCCTGGAGACTAAAGCACACGAAGAACAGTTGCAGGATTTGGGTAGAAAAAGAAGGACTGAGGGGACATGATATCAGTCTTCCAATATTTGAGGGGCTGCTCCAAAGAGGAAGGAGTCTACTACTTATTTTCCAAAGCTCCTGCAGGCAGGGCTTCAAGAAACCACTAACCGAGGAGAGAAGCAACGTGGAATGAAGGAGAAACCTCTTAACAATTAATCAGTGGAACAGCTCACCACCAGAAGTTGTGGTTGTTCCATCTCTGGGGGTTTTTAAGAAGAGTGGACAGCCATTTGTCTGAAATGGTGTAGGGCAGTGATGGCTAACCTTTGTGCCATCGCGTGCCAAAAGCGGGGGGAGTGTGTGTGTGTGGGGGTCGCACACGCTTGTGCCCACACCCATAATTCTATGCACCTCACCCCCGTGTGGGTGGGTGTGCGACCCCTCCGCACTTCCCCCGCTTTTGGCACACGATGGCACGGTGGGCCCAGTAGGCCCGTTTTTCGCCCTCTCCAGGCTCCAGAGCCTTTCTAGGAGCCTGGGGAGGGCAAAAACGGCCTCCTCCCCTCACCGGAGGCCCTCTGGAGGCCAGAAACGGCTTGTTTGATGACTTCCAGCGGGCCCAGAAGGCCCGAAAATCAGCTGGAGCTGAGCTTGCGTGCATTATGGCCCTTTGAAGAATAGTTTTATGTGGTTCAGGCATTGTGTGGCAACAATCTGACCTTACGAGAACCGAACGGCTCTGATGAATCGTTTGAGAAAGGAAGCAATTATTCTGTTCCCCAAATATTGCAAGAGATGCACCCCAATTAAGGGGTGGCACGGCACGGCAGGCTGAAAACACAAGCAGGCCTTGGCTTGGCCTTCCTAGAACAGAAGCCGGCTGATCCAACCTGCCGTTCCAGATCCACGTCAATTAATTCATAGATTAATTAATTCATCAAGTTCAAAGGCTGCTCCACGTTCCTCCAGAGACGTGGGTGAAGAGACCTTCATTAAATGTGCAAATCAAGAAAAATGTGGCACCTGTGATATATTTTTTTTATCTTGGAATATATATATATATATATTTAAAAAATAGAACTTATTAGCAAATCTCTGCAAACAGAACAGGTGGGTAAAAACAGAAGCAGAGTTGAGGAAGGGCGTTATTTTCTTGTTTGGGGACAGGTAATCCTCGACTTACGACCCCAATTGAGCCCAAAAGTTATGTTGCTAAGGGAGAGGGTTGTTAAGTGAATCAATGCAGGAGTTAGTTACACTGTTGTTAAGCGAAACCGGCTTTTGCATGACCGCCATCGTGGTCATAAGCTGAGGACTGCCTGCACTCAGTTGGTAAGTGATTGCTGTGCTTGGATTTATTTAGTTAGTTTGATGCCCAAGGAGAAGAAAGATAAAGAAAGAGAGAGAGAGATAGAAAGAATCAGAGAAAGAGAAAGAAAAGAGAGAGAAAGAGAAAGAGAGAGAGAGAAGGAGAAAGAGTGGGAAAGAGAAAGAAAGAGAGAAAGGGAAAGAAAGAGAGAGAAAGAGAAAGAAAGAGAGGGAGTGGGAAAGAGAAAGAAAGAGAGAAAGAGAGAGTGAAAAAGAGAGAGTGAAAAAGAAAGAGAGAAAGAAAAAAAGAAAGACAAAGACAAAAGAAGAAGACAAAGAGAGAAAAAGGAAGAAAAATAGAGAGAGAGAAAAAGAGAAAAAAAATAGAGAGAAAGAGAGAAAGAGAAAGAGAGAGAGAGTGGGAAAGAGAAAGAAAGAAAAAGAAAAAGAAAGCAAGCAAAAGAGAGAGAAGGAGAAAGAAAAAGAAAAAGAAAGAGAGAGAGAAAGAAAGAGAGAGAGAGAAAGAGAGAAAAAGAGAAAGAAAAGAAAAAGAGATAGGAAGAGAAAGAAAGAGAGTGGGAAAGAGAAAGAAAGAGAAAGAGAGAAAGACAAAGACAAAAAAGAAGAAAGAAAGAAAGAAAAGGAGAGAGAGAGAAAGAAAAAGAAAGAGAGAGAAAAGAAAGGAAAATGTAGATAACAGAGAATAAAATGGGATACTGAAGAAAGGAAACGATGAGGAGAATTGATCGAAGCTGCGAACCAAAACAAGGCAAAGCATTAGGGAAGATAAATGAAATAATAATTGGCATTTTCCCTTCTTTAAGAAGGTTCTGGATCCCTTGTCAGAGCCTGGGAAGGGAGAGGAAGCCATTCACCACTCACCATGGCCGAGACGACGCGGGAAACCATGATCGGATCGGATCGGCTTGCGTGAGGCATCCCCCGCTTATCCAGCATGAACAAACAAGCATCCAGGATCCCGTGGTCAAACTGAGGGGAGACAAGGAGGAAGGTCATAGGAGCAGGGAACCATGGCTTCCCAGGGCCTCTCTGAGCGATGACTGCACCATTGGGGTGGCCATTTTGACTTTTTTGACCACATTCCAGGGATTCCCCTGCCCTAATGAGAAATGTAGCCATGTTTGCATTGTTTTCAGTCTGTCTTCCTCCCTCCCTCCCTCCCTTCTTATTCCCATTTCCTTCCTTCCTTCCCTTCCCTTTCCTTCCTTTTGTCCTTTCTGTTCTGTTCTGTTCTGTTCTGTTCTTTTCTATTCTTTCCTTTCCTTCTTTCCTCCTTTTTCTATCTTCCTTTCCTTTCCTTTCCTTTCCTTTCCTTTCCTTTCCTTTCCTTTCCTTTCCTTCCCTCCCTTTTGTCCGTTCTGTTCTGTTCTGTTCTTTCCTTTCCTTTCCTTCTTTCCTCCTTTTTCTATCTTCCTTTCCTTTCCTTCTTTCCTCCTTTTTCTATCTTCCTTTCCTTTCCTTCTTTCCTCCTTTTTCTATCTTCCTTTCCTTTCCTTTCCTTTCCTTTCCTTTCCTTTCCTTTCCTTTCCTTTCCTTTCCTTTCCTTTCCTTCCCTCCCTTTTGTCCGTTCTGTTCTGTTCTGTTCTTTCCTTTCCTTCTTTCCTCCTTTTTCTATTTCTTTCCTTTCCTTTCCTTCTTTCCTCCTTTTTCTATCTTCCTTTCCTTTCCTTTCCTTCTTTCCTTTCCTCTCCTCTCCTCTCCTCTCGTCTCGTCTCCTCTTTTCCTTTCCTCTTTCCCCTTCCCCTCCCTTCTTCATTAATAAAACTTTTGTTGATACAGAACACAGAATAGCAGAGTTGGAAGGGATCTTGTAAGTCATCTAGTCCACCCCACTACCTAAGCTGGAGATTCTACACCATTTCAGACAAATGGCTGTCCAATCTATCTTTCCTTCCTTCCTTCCTTCCTTTCATCCATCCATCCTTTCTTTCTTTCTTTCTTTCTTTCTTTCTTTCTTTCTTTCTTTCTTTCTTTCTTTCTCTCTCTCTCTCTCTCCCCCTCCCTCCCTCCCTCCCTTCCTTCCTTCTCTTTCTCTCTCTCTCTCTCTCTCTCTTTAAAAATCACCTCAAACATCTTCTATTTCCTTGCTGGTTCCTTAGCCGTCTCACTTTTTCAACCTTAACAAAATAGCCGCCAATTTCTCGCACAGCAGCTCCTCACAGCAAAACGTGGCCCAAAACTAATCCGGGGTTTGTAGAGATACATACCTATAACTCCGCCAGAGTCCTTTCAAGGGCCATTTGCTCCCCAAATATTTCGACGAAATAGACGAAAAAGGTCACCTTACCTGCGCGTAGTTCCAGGTTCGCTCGCCGATCTGACTTTCCGTCCCGTAATAAATTCTTCCCGTTTCGTTCAGCACGTATTCCTTTAGCCAGTCGCTCTGTTGCATGTGGACCGAATCCTCTAAAGGAGGGCAAAACGAGGAAAATTAAAGTAAATGTGGAAAAAAAATTCAGCCGCTTCTATTTTCCTTTTAAAAAATATATTTTAAAGGGAGGAAGGAACCATCTCAGCCACAAAAAACACACCTTGGCGAACTCATCTACCCTTTGAAAATGTCTTTTAGTTGGGGAAATTAAAATAAAATTTTTTGCTTCTTGCTGATCTTTTCTTGCAAATAAAAATGTTATTTATTGTGTATTTTTGCCCTTCGTGTGGGACGCTTTGGGATCCCTCTGAAAAAAAAAATTAGCTTCCTAAAAATGGTTACAATAAAATACTATTTTTTAAAAAAAATACGAATCGTTCTCGATTTACAACGGTGACCGTTCAAAGTTACGACGGCACTGAAAAAAGGGGACCCAGGACTTATTTTTCACACTTTCGATCGTAATCTCTAGGGTCACATGATCAAAATCCAGACGCTTGGTCATAGGGGGGGGAAGTAGGATTCGCTTAACGACCGTCTGACTAATTTAAGAAGGTCGCTGATTCTCTGAACAACGGTGTCAAGAAAAGTCGTAAAATGGGGCGAAACTCACTGAATGACACACATTTTGGGCTCAGTTATGGTCGTACGTTGAGGACTTTCTGTATTTCCTTGAAAAAAAAAAAACCTTTTCCGAGATAGACGAGCGGGGCAAAACTCACTAAATGTGTCACATGATCAAAATCCAGACGCTTGGGCAACGGACTCATATTTATGATGGTCGCAGTGTCACGTGATCCCCTTTTGCAGAGGTCACATGATCCCCTTTTGCAGAGGTGGGATTCAGCCGGTTCGGACGCTGCCCTTTTGCGACCTTCCGACAAGCAACGTTGATGGGGGAAGTAGGATTCGCTTAACGACCGTCTGACTAATTTAAGAAGGTCGCTGATTCTCTGAACAACGGTGTCAAGAAAAGTCGTAAAACGGGGTGAAACTCACTGAATGACACACATTTTGGGCTCAGTTATGGTCGTACGTTGAGGACTTTCTGTATTTCCTTGAAAAAAAAAAAAACCTTTTCCGAGATAGACGAGCGGGGCAAAACTCACTGAATGACACACATTTTGGGCTCAGTTATTTATTTATTTATTTATTTATTTATTTATTTTATTTTATTTTATTTTATTTTATTTTATTTTATTTTATTTTTATTTTTATTTTATTAGATTTCTATACCGCCCTTCTCCCGAAGGACTCAGGGCAGTGAACAGCCAAAAGATAAAAACACAGAAAATACAAAATTTAAAATAGGTTAAAACAGATTAAACAGTTTGGCTAAATTTTAAAAATATCCCATAATTAGACAAATTCAAATTCGTGTTTAAAATTTAAATTTAAAATTTAAAAATTTTAAAAAGGAGAAGATTTAGATTTAGTTATGGTCGTACGTTGAGGACTTTCGATATTTCCTTGAGGAAAAAAAAAAAAACTTTTCAGAGATAGACGAGCAAATAATGTCCTGGAGGTCATTTCCTGAGGTTTGATCAAAATAAAAAACAGATCAAAAGGTTTTATCTTTCTTTTCCTTCCTGACGGCTCCGAGAAAACAATACCTATTTAGGGTGTGTGTTTGTGTGTTTGTGTTTGTGTGAGTCCTCATTTTTCCTTTTTTAAAAAATGTTCCCTTCTGTGTGCCAAGCTAAAGATTTATTTCCTTTGGTCTTTGTCCTTCGACGAATAGCAGGGAGAAATTTATTTCTTTCCCCACCCTGGTTTTTTTTCCCCGTCTCTCCTCAGCCATCCCTGCAGTTCAGGAAGGAAAGACGAACAGGGGTGTGGGAGGTGTGATACAATTCCTAAATTTTTGCATATGGAACAACTACCACGCCACACCTGCCCGTTTCCTTCCAGAAGGTTCCAAAGTCAGACATATTGACAAAGACGGGAATCGGGGAAATTCCCATTTTCTCCCCCCCACTGTCCTCTTAAGAAAGGAGCCACGTCAAACTGAACTCCGATCTCTTAAGAAATACCTTCAAATGCAAAAATAAACCCATTTACGAGTCGTCCTCGACTTACGACAATTGAGCCCCAAATTTCTGTTCCTAAGCAAGCCATTGATGGAGGGGCTTTTGCTCATTTTACGACCTTGTTTGCCACAGCTGCAAAGTGCTGTTGGGAAGCGAGTCACACGGTCGTTAAGCAAAGTCAGCTTCCCCACTGATTTTGCTTGCCAGAAAGTCGCCAGAGGGGATTGTGTGACCTGGAGCCGCTGTGACCGTCATAAATACGAATCCGTTGCCGAGCATCTGAATTCTGAACACGTGTTCGCGGGGAATACTGCAACGGTCGTAAGGGTGAAAAACCAGTCCTAAGTCCCCTTTTTTTCGGTGCCGTTGTAACTTCGAATGGTCACTAAACGAACGGTCGTAAGTCAAGGACGATGTATAAAGCGAAACTTAAATCAATCTTTAAAATAGCACTGATCTATTTGGGGTTGACTTATGATGACAATTTGAGCCCCAAATTTTTGTTCCTAAGCGAGACATTGGCGAAGGGAGCTTTGCCCGTTTTACGACCTTGCTTGCCGCAGCTGTGAAGTGAATCACTGTCATTAAGTGAATCCAGCTTCCCCAATGATTTTTCTTGCCAGAAAGTCGCCAGAGGGGATTACGTGACCTGGAGCCGCTGCGACCGTCATAAATACGAATCCGTTGCCAAGCGTCTGAATTCCGATCATGTTACTGTGGAGAATATTGCGACGGCCGTAAGGGTGAAAAACGATCTTAGGTCCCTTTTTTCAGTAATTTTGAACAGCCACTAAATGAACGGTCGTAAGTCAAGAACAATTTGTAAAGCGAAACTTAAATCAATCCTTAAAAATAGGACCGATCTGTTTGGGCGTCATCCATTTTGAAAATAAAAAAACGCTCCGTTTTCGATAACCCGGGTTTAATATGTTGTGAGAACACAGCTAGTTTGTCGGAAGCCAAAAAAAATTCTAGTTTTGATAAAAAAACCGGTTTGGGGTGTGGCGAAAAGGAAGGGGGGGGGGGGAAACCGGGCAGAAAGGACAAATAATGAATTTATTATTTTGTCGTTTTGGTTCTTCCTTTCTTCTCTTCTTCTTCTTTCTCAAAGTGTCTCGGCTACGCAATCAAGGCTCCATCATTCCCACGCCCTGCTGACTTGGGCAGAAAATTAAGCCAGCGCCTTTCGCACCGAGGTCAGGAGGAGGGTGTGTTGTGGCGTGGAGATTTAGATCGGATTGTGTGTTGTGCATCTTTCATGACAATCGTGGGAAAAAAAAAAACCAAGGGTGGCAACTTTCAAGAGATTGGAAAAAAGGTCGGCGGCCATTTTCTCACGGATTTTTAGACGTTAAAAACCCAGCCATTGACGTGGGAAACGGCAGTTGGTCCTCGCCCTTACGACCACAACTGAGGACAGGGTGTGTGTCGTTAAGCGAGGCAGGGGTTGCGCGATGCCCAATGGGACAACTTTTTCTGCTACGACAGGTAAACCAAGTGCGGTCGTTAAGTGAAGCTGGCTGCCCCGTTGACTTCCTTTCCTTGCCGGAAGCCAGCTGGGAAGGTCGTACACGGGGATTGCGCGACGCGGCAACCTATTGTAAATAGAGAAGGGGTGCCAAGTGTCTGGAGTTTGATGGCGTTAACTGTGGGGATCTTGCAACGGTCGTAAGGGTGAGGACTGTGGAAACTTTGGTCACGAAACGAAGGGCTGTACGTCAAGGACTGTGATACAATGTATTTATCTAATGTGTGTAAAACCTTTAAGGCAACTTAAATGTGAGTGTTGTGATTGGTTTTGTGTGTTGTTACTCACAGAAAGAGCATATTTGACCAATTTGAGGTAATTCACCCAGCTTTGGGAAGCACTGCTATAAATTATTATTAAGAAAAAGATCAAAGATGTGAATGAATGACTCCTTTCTTCCATCCATCCATCCATCCATCCATCCTTCCATCCATCCATCTCTCTCTCCTTCCTTCCTTTCCTTCCTTCCTCCCTTCCATCCATCCATCTTCCTTCCTTCCCTTCCTTCCTTCCCTCCATCTCTCTCCTTCCTTCCCTTCCTTCCTTTCATCCATCCATCTTCCTTCCTTCCCTTCCTTCCTTTCATCCATCCATCTCTCCTTCCTTCCTTCCTTCCTTTCATCCATCTCTCCTTCCTTCCTTCCCTCCCTCCCTTCCATCCATCCCTCTCTCCTTCCTTCCTTCCCTTCCTTCCTTTCATCCATCCATCTCTCCTGCCTTCCTTCCTTCCATCCATCCATCCATCTCTTTCCTTCCTTCCTTCTTTCCATCTGCCTGCTTTCCTTCCTTCCTTCCATCCATCCATCTCTTTCCTTCCTTCCTTCTTTCCATCTGCCTGCTTTCCTTCCTTCCTTCCTTCCCTTCCCTTCCCTTCCCTTCCTTTTGTCCTTTCTGTTCTGTTCTTTTCTGTTCTTTACTTTTCTTCTTTCCTTCCCATCCATCCATCCATCTCTCTCTCCTCCCTCCCTTCTTTCTAATCCATCCATCCATTCCTTTCTCCCTCCCTCCCTCCCTCCCTCCCTCCAAAATGATTGTCCTCTCTAAAATAAAATCACAGGGCCCCTCTTTAATTGATAATCTAAGCAGATCGATAATAGATACGACCCTCCAATCAAAGGTTGCCTCCATCAGCCTTCCAGACCTCACGCTATTCACCTCCCAGAAGTACCCGGTCATCCTAACAAGGGAATTCTGGGAGCTGAGTTCCCAACTTAGCTGCAAAATGCCCCCTTGAGCAAAGCCAGGCTGCCAATTCTGGACTTCCTCCTCCTCCCCTCTGTTTCTCTCGCCCGCTTATTCCTCCCCACAACTTACCTGGGCACCAGGGGTTGAAGAGGATGTACACCTCGTTGTTGGGGTCGAAGGGCGCGGCGTATTCGCCCGCCTTGCTCCGGGTCTTCACGCTGAACTGGTACTTGCCGATCACCGCTCTGGGCGAGGGGCAAACTCGGATAGACATGGTGTCGTCGTCCGAGCTGGTCATTTCCGCCGACCAGCCCATGCCGGGCATGGAACCGCCGACGGGTACCAGAATGTGGGTGCCCTTGGAGGCTTGTGGGTTGGGGCCTGCCGGAGGGAGAAAACGTGGGAGGGGAAATTAATAATTGTAATTTTGCGATTAACAGAATTAATGACAGGGAGGTACCGATAGTCATAGACGCCCGGTGTGCCGATGCCAAACAACCGGAGCGCCATTTGAACATCGGAATTGACAAATTCCCCATCGGTCAATTGCGAAAGGCAGCTCGATTTGGAACGGCTTAAATCCTACCCGAAAATCTTTATTTTTTTTTTTACACCATTTAACATCCACATCTGCCTTATCTTCAGGTCCTTGAGAAAGACTGAAGAGGTGGACCAAACTTCTAGATCTCGTCTCTAGAACATCTGGCTGACTCTGCAACCCACCCTAACAACGTCTTACATGTCTATTTAAAGCTCTACGTACTTTTAGATCTACAAATTACACAAATTTATTACATTTATTTGACTATTGAAAGGGTAGAGGCATTTGTTTTGCTGGGAGTTAGGGTGGAGGGGTGGCTGCCATCTTGATTCTTTTGACCATACCCTGCCGTGAACTTGTGGCTGAACTATAGGTCGTGAAACGTTTGAATTTTGATTGCGTCACCGTGGGGATGTTGCGACGGTCGTTAAGCGTGAAAAAAAGGCCCTCAGCCTCTTTTTCGGTACTGTTGTAACTCTGAACCGTCACTAAACGACCTATAAAATGAAACTTAATCGATCCTTAAAATAGGACTGATCTGTTCGGGCGTCGGCCATGTTGGAAATACAAGCATCCTGTTTGGATAAACCTGGGTTTCATGTGTTGTGTGAAACAACAGCCGGGTTGTCTGAAGCCAACTCTCACACCCAACTGTATGGCCCCAAAACAGACATTTTATCAAGCGGAGCATGAAGGTTTGGCTTGGCGTTAAGCCTCGGTTTGCTAGGGAGGGTTAGATAAGGAGCTTGAGAACACCCTGTGCCCGGATGGTGGGAACGGGGCCTGCCAAAATATTCATGTTTCAAGAGATAATGTGAATTCTCCAGATTCCACCACTTGCTTTCTCTCCCTTGAATAAAATCTAAAACCAATGCAAGGGAATTTACAACAGCCCAGCCCAACTCAGCTCTCTTCCTCTGCCTTTAACCGCAACTCGATCGGCAGGATAAACCATGGTTTAGTAGTGGCTCAGGCAGCAATTTATGGTTTGCTACCGCGAGCAAAACTTACATTCCTTATTTCAGGGAGGTAACAGGTCCCTATCAGAGGCCTTGCTTTCTAGCTGATGGTGGGCCAGTCGTAAGTAGAGACAGTGCTCGACGTACGACCAGTGGTAGGATTCTACCGGTTTGGACCGGTTCGGGCGAACCGAAAGCTCCGATGATCAGCGGGGGGGCGAACCGGTTCGCCCCGCGCAAATCGCATGATCACTGAACCGGCTGTAAAACCGGGAGGATCCCACCACTGCGTACAACCACACAATGGAACCCAACATTTGTGTGGCGGTTACGGTTGTTGAGGGAGTTTGGTCCATTTTTATGTTGTGGTTATTAAGTGAATCGGTGCAGTTGTTATGTGAGTCATGTGGATTGTTAAGTGAATCTGGCTCCCCCCCCCCGTGATTTTGCTCATCAGAAGATCCTAAAAGGGGATCACACTGCAACTGTCGTAAGTAGATGCCAGTTGCCAAGCATTTCAATTAGTCGTAAGTGTGAAAAATGGTCCCACGTCACTTTTTTTCAGTGCCGTTGTAACTTTGAACGGTCACTAAACGAATGGGTGTAAGTCAAGCACTACCTGTAAAGATTGCAATAGGAGGGGGAAAAAATAAACCAATCAAAGGATTTTCTTGACTTTAGGACAGTGTCTTCCAACCTCGGCAACTTTAAGACAGGTGGACTTCGATTCCCAGAATTCTCATGCTGATCCTTTAAGACGGGTGGACTTCAACTCCCAGAATTCTCGTACTGGTTCTTTAAGAAGGGTGGACTTCAACTCCCAGAATTCTCGTGCTGGTCCTTTAAGACAGGTGGACTTCAACTCCCAGAATTCTTGTGCTGGTCCTTTAAGACAGGTGGACTTCAACTCCCAGAATTCTCGTGCTGGTTCCTTAAGATGGGTGGACTTCAACTCCCAGAATTCTCATGCTGATCCTTTAAGACAGGTGGACTTCAACTCCCAGAATTCTCATGCTGGTCCTTTAAGACAGGTGAACTTCAACTCCCAGAATTCTCGTGCTGGTTCTTTAAGATGGGTGGACTTCAACACCCAGAATTCTCATGCTGGTTATTTAAGACGAGTGGACTTCAATTCCCAGAATTCCAGGGCTGATTCTTTAAGACAGGTGGACTTCAATTCCCAGAATTCCAGTGCTGATTCTTTAAGACAGGTGGACTTCAACTCCCAGAATTCTCGTGCTGGTCCTTTAAGATGGATGGACTTCAACTCCCAGAATTCCAATACTGGTTCTTTGACAGGTGGACTTCAACTCCCAGAATTCTCGTGCTGGTTATTTAAGACGAGTGGACTTCAATTCCCAGAATTCCAGTGCTGATTCTTTAAGACAGGTGGACTTCAACTCCAAGAATTCCAGTGCTGATTCTTTAAGATGGATGGACTTCAACTTCCAGAATTCTCGTGCTGGTTCTTTAAGATGGATGGACTTCAACTCCCAGAATTCCAATATTGGTTCTTTGACAGGTGGACTTCAACTCCCAGAATTCTCGTGCTGGTTATTTAAGACGAGTGGACTTCAATTCCCAGAATTCTAGTGCTGATTCTTTAAGACAGGTGGACTTCAACTCCAAGAATTCTCGTGCTGGTTCTTTAAGATGGATGGACTTCAACTTCCAGAATTCTCGTGCTGGTTCTTTAAGATGGATGGACTTCAACTCCCAGAATTCCAATACTGGTTCTTTGACAGGTGGACTTCAACTCCCAGAATTCTCGTGCTGGTTATTTAAGACGAGTGGACTTCAACTCCCAGAATTCTTGTGCTGGTCCTTTAAGACAGGTGGACTTCAACTCCCAGAATTCTCGTGCTGGTTCCTTAAGATGGGTGGACTTCAACTCCCAGAATTCTCATGCTGATCCTTTAAGACAGGTGGACTTCAACTTCCAGAATTCTCGTGCTGGTTCTTTAAGATGGATGGACTTCAACTCCCAGAATTCCAATACTGGTTCTTTGACAGGTGGACTTCAACTCCCAGAATTCTTGTGCTGGTTATTTAAGACGAGTGGACTTCAATTCCCAGAATTCCAGTGCTGATTCTTTAAGACAGGTGGACTTCAATTCCCAGAATTCCAGTGCTGATTCTTTAAGACAGATGGACTTCAACTCCAAGAATTCTCGTGCTGGTTCTTTAAGATGGATGGACTTCAACTCCCAGAATTCCAATACTGGTTCTTTGACAGGTGGACTTCAACTCCCAGAATTCTCATGCTGGTTCTTTAACATGGTTGGACTTTAACTCTCAGAATTCCCCAGCCGACATAAATCTACCCGTCTTAAAAATTGCTCAACACTGCTGAGAAGGGGATTACCGGACTCAGAACAAAAATGAAAAAAACACATTTTTATTTTCAACCTCTAATGTTCTGTTCCTTCTCTATTATTTGGAGTTGCAGGTTAAGGCAAGCAGGGGAAAAAAACCTGTTCTCCAGGTGTGATTTTTTTTCCTCAGGTAACAGGGGCAGCCAGGGTGAAGGTTGGAGGCTGGGTTTTCTATCTGTGGATGGAAGGATTGTCCTCACGAATTTGAGAAATGTTGGACTAAAGGTAAAAGTTCCCCTCGCACATACCTGATAGTCGTTCCCGACTCTAGGGGGCAGTGCTCATCTCCGTTTCAAAGCCGAAGAGCCAGCGCTGTCCGAAGATGTCTCCGTGGTCATGTGGCCGGCATGACTCGACGCCGAAGGTGCACAGAATGCTGTTCCCTTCCCACCAAAGGTGGTCCCTATTTTTTTCCACTTGCATTTTTACGGGGTTTCGAACAGCTAGATTGGCAGAAGCTGGGACAAGTGACGGGAGCTCGCCCCGTTACGCGGCGCTAGGGATTCGAACCGCTGAACTGCCGACCTTTCGATCGACGAGCTCAGGGTCTTAGCCGCTGAGCCACCGCGTCCCACCAATGTGGGACTACGTTTCCCATAATTGGATAAGCATGGCTGTACTGGCTCAGGATCATGGATCTGGGATTCAGCACACCTGGAGGGCAGGTGTGAATAAATTATTTTGTAGACCAGGAGTTTATAAACGTGGTGATTTTAAGGCCTGGGGACTTCAACTCCCAGAATTCCCCAGCCAGCTCTTTTTTTTTCCCAACTTTGCTGAAGTCAAGATATATTATGTTTACCGCATTCCCGCCATCTATTAAGAAAGTTAAAAACATGGGATAAAGTAATCCAGCCGCATTTATTCTCATCCCATTCATGCTGGGAAATCCTTTGCTGGCTGGGAAATTCAAGTCCACAAGTCTTAAAAGTCGCCAAGCCTGCTTGCAGGCAGAAATGCAACCGGTGCAGTTTTAATTCAGCAGAAAGCGGAGAGGTGATGTCAGACTTAGATCAACCTACCACCGGTTTGGGAAAGTTGAAAATGGAGAATTATCCCAAGTGGGGGGGGGGGGGAGGAAAATAACACATTATGCTTTCAGTTTGGAACTTGGCACGCCATAAAAATTTGAAATACAACAAAGACATCCGTGAAAAAAACTTGTGGCTCTTTTCAGATACTCTGATTTTTTTTGCCACGGAATTGCCACAGTCCTCACCTTACAACGTTTAGTGACCGTACCATACGACGATTTAGGATTGACGAAGCCGAGTTGCAGAGATTGAAGATAAACGAAAAAAATCTGCCTTCAGTAACCGACGGAACTCCCTGCCACAAGATGAGGCGACGGTGATAAGCTTAATTTTTTTTTGCAGAATCAAATCGGGTGAAGCGATAGATGGAAAGGCACCGGATACTTTTCATCTAATCCTGTGGTTTTTCAACCTTAACATGGGTGGATTTCAACTCCCAGAATTCCCCAGCCAGCAAAGCTGGCTGGGGAATTCTGGGAGTTGAAGTCCACCCATCTTAAAGGAGCCACGCTGAAAAATGCAAACTCAGCTGCTGTACAGAGTTTTTTTGCATCACAATCTGATATCTCTTGTTTGTTTTGTTGCTATGTTTATACGATTGCATCTATCATGCCTCTGTTCCCTGCTAATTCTGGGCATTGTGCCCGATGCAGCAATATTTTTATGCTGCAATAATTTATTGCAATCATTTTATTGTGCCACGTTCCCTCCGGCGGGGTGTGCCCAGTTTAGGTCATCCGTTTTATTCTCAAAGAGAGAGGCTTCCTGCGCCAAGTTCCCCCTCGAATACGGTCCCCCCGTAGAAGAAGCACTTCCTGGCGGGGTAGAGGGGAAGACAAATAGGGTGCACTCACGGTTCTTACTGGTAGAGAGAGTCCTCGGTTTACAACAATTAATTTAGCGACCGTTCAAAAAAGGGATACGTAAGGAGCGTTTTTCACACTTTTAAAGACCTTTGCGGTAGCCAGGAGTGGGATTCAGCCGGTTTGGACAAAACGGATGTAAATTTTAATCTGGTTTGCCGAACCGGTAGTTGCAGGGACCGGCTGAGCCCGCCCAACCTGCCCCGCCCCTCCCAGGAGTCTCCACGCAGCCCATTTTGGATGCCAGTTAAATGCAGGGCCCGCGCAGAGGCTCTGGGTGGGCGAAAAATGGGCCTGTTTCCGGCCTATTTCTGGCCTCCGGAGGGCCTCCGGAGCCTGGGGAGGCTGTTTTCGCCCTCCCAGAGGCTCGAGGAAAGCCTCTGGAGTCTGGGGAGGGCAAAAACGTCCTCCCCCCACATGGTGCAGGAGGCCGAGTAGGCCACACCCACCATGGCCACGCCCATCCAGAAAACAGGCAGAGAACCAGTTGCTAAAATTTCTGAATCCCATCCCTGGCACTCGCCCCCAAATCACGTGATTAAAATTTGCTTGGCAACTGACTCATATTTATGTCGGTGGCAGTGCCCCCGGGGTCGCGCGATCCCCTCGTGCGACCTTCTCCGAAAGCAGGGAAGCCAGATTCACTTAACAACCAGGTTACTAAACGAAGAACCGCAATGATTCACTTTACAACGGAGGCAAGAAAGGTTGTAAGACGGGGCAAAACACACGGAACAAGTGACTCCCTTAACAACAGAAATGTTGAGATCCGTTGCGGTCGTAAGTCGAGGGCTATCTGTAGTCCTCGACTTTCGACCCCAGTTGGGTCCAGAATTTCAACGGCTAAGCCAAACGGTTTTGAAGTGAGTCACATTGGATTTGGCCGCCTGTTTTCCCCACGGTTGTTAAGCAGATCAGTGCAGCCGTTAAATGAATCACAGGGTCGTTAAGCGAATCATTCTTCCATTGTCTGTCGGTAAGGTCGCAAATGGCGGTCACATGACCCTGAGATGCTGCAACCTTCGGAAATACCTGCACCCCAAATTTGATGACGTGATGCTGGGGGATGCTGCAACGGTCATTAAGTGCGAGGATTTAACGTCAATCACCTTCCCCCCCCCCGGTCACTAAACAAAAATGGTTGTTAGTTGAGGACTACCTGCACTTTCAAGTCAACAGGATCGACAGCCGGGTTGAATGCAAAAAAAAATAAAATAATAATCTTCATTTTAGCAGAATAACAGAATTGGAAGGGGCCTTAGAGGTCTTCTAGTCCAACCCAGGCAAGAAACCTTATACCGTTTCAGACAAAGGGCTGTCCAATCTCTTCTTCAAAACTTCCAACTTCTGGTGGCAAGCTGTTCCACTGGTTAATTGTCCTCGATTGTCAGGAAACCCTTAATTTCAGGTTGCTCCTCTCCTTGATGAGTTTCCATTTGTTGCTTCTTGTTCTGCCTTCAGGGGCTTTGGAGAATAGGTGGATCCCCTCTTCTTTGGGGCAGCCCCCCCAAATATTGAAATATTGCTATCCTGTCTCCCCTAGTCCTTCTCGTCATTAAACCAGACAGACCCAATTCCTCCAACCATTCTTTATATGTTTTAGCCTCCCTTCATCATTTTGGTTGCTCTTCTCTGCACTTTTTCTAGAACAGTGATGGCTAACCTTTTTGCCGGCGTGTGCCAGAAGCGGGGGGGAGCACGGGGGAGTCGTGTGCGGGTGTGCCCATACCCATAATTCAATGTGCCCCCCCATGCATGCACGAGTGTCACACCCCCCATGCTCCCCCCACTTTTGTCACGTGGGCCCATTTTTTCGCCCTCCCCAGGCTCCAAGAAAGCCTCTGGAGGCCAGCAACGGCCCGTTTGCTGACGTCCAGTGGGACCGAAAGTCCCGTTTTTCGCCTTCCCCAGGCTCCAGAGCCTTTCTAGGAGTCTGGGGAGGACAAAAACAGACCTCCCCCTCCCACAGAGGCCCTCCAGAGGCCAGAAACGGCCAGTTTGCCAACTTCCGGTAGGCCCAGAAGGCCTGAAAATCAGATGTGTGCGCCAGAGCTGAGCTAGGGCAACGGTCGCGTGCCTACTACTGATTTGGCTCCGCAGGCCACCTGTGGCACGTGTGCCATAGGTTCGCCATCGCGGTTCTAGAATCTCAACGTCTTTTTAATATCGTGGCGACCATTTTGTTGTTGTTTTTTTAACCTTGGATCAAAAGAAGATGACGACGACGGATCGAATTCAAGGCACGACTAACTGGTTAACAAACGCCGGGAGGCACATGAAGAGATCGCGGCTTCCTCCACCCAGCCCCGGTTTTGCTTATCAAAGGGCCAGGAAGTTGATACAATCGTGGATTATTGTCTTTCTTTTTTTCCTTTGGCCGGGAGCCTAAAAAAAATATAAATATTGCCACATGAAGTCAGTTTGAGGAATCGGAGAGGCCGATGAACTCGTCTTAGCCGAAGGAACCGGTGAAGGCAGGCGCTGCGTTCTCCTTTGGTGTTTCAAACCCTGCCAGTCCGTGGCTCAATTTTAGCCCATGATATGCCACCTGTCCTGGGGCATTTTTTTCTTTCCAGCCTGGGAAAAGAATGCAGTGCCCTGATGCTCTTACCTAGTTGGGTCATGAAACGTCTGCAAGAAAGAAGATAGAAGGAGGAAGAAAGGAAGAGAAAGAGAGGGAGGAAGGAAATAGATGGAGGGGATGAATGAGTGAGGGAAGGAAGGAAGGAAGGAACAAGAGAGGAAGGGGAGAGGAAGGAAGGAAGGAGAGAAGGGGGAGAGAGGGAGGAAGGAAGGTAGGAAGGAAGGAGAGAAGGGGGAAAAGGAAATAAAGGAACAGAATAGGAAGGAAGAAGGAAAGGAAGGAAGGAAGGAGAGGGAGAAGAGAAGGAAATAAAGGAACAGAGAGGAAGGAAGGAAGAAGAGAGGAAGGGAAAAAGGAAAGAACAGAATAGGAAGGAAGGAAGGAAGAGATGAAGGGGGAGAGAGAGGAAGGAAGAAAGGAAGGAAGAAGAGAGGGAGGGGAAAAGGAAATAAAGGAACAGAATTGGAAGGAAGAAGGAAAGGAAGGAAGGAAGGAGAGGGAGAACAGAAGGAAATAAAAGAACAGAGAGGAAGGAAGAAGAGAGGAAGGGAAAAAGGAAATGAACAGAATAGGAAGGAAGGAAGGAAGGAAGAGATGAAGGGGGAGAGAGGAAGGAAGAAAGGAAGGAAGAAGAGAGGGAGGGGAAAAGGAAATAAAGGAACAGAATTGGAAGGAAGAAGGAAAGGAAGGAAGGAAGGAGAGGGAGAACAGAAGGAAATAAAGGAACAGAGAAGAAGGAAGGAAGGAGAGAGGAAGGAGGAGAGAGAAAGGAAGGAAGAAGATAGGAAGGGAAAAAGGAAATGAACAGAATAGGAAGGAAGGAAGGAAGGAAGGAAGAGATGAAAGGGGAGAGAGGAAGGAAGAAGAAAGGAAGGGGGAGAGGAAGGAAGGAAGGAGAGAGGGTGGGAAGAAAGAAAGAAAGGAACATAATAGGAAGAAAGAAGGAAAGGAAGGAAGGAGAGAGGGAAGAAAGAAATAAAGGAACAGAAGGAAGGAAGAAGAGAGGAAGGGAGAGAGGAAGAAAGGAAGGAGAGGGGAGGGAAAATGGAAATAAAGGAAGAGAATAGGAAGGAAGAAGGAAAGGAAGGAAGGAGAGAGGGAGGGAAGTATGAAATAAAGGAACAGAAGAGGAAGGAAGGAAGGAAGGAAGGGGGAGAGGAAGAAAGGAAGGAAGGAGAGAGGGAGGGAAAACGGAAATAAAGGAACAGAAGAGGAAGGAAGGAAGGAAGGAAGGGGGAGAGGAAGAAAGGAAGGAAGGAGAGAGGGAGGGAAAACGGAAATAAAGGAACAGAAGAGGAAGGAAGAAGGAAAGGAAGGAAGGAGAGCGGGAGGGGAGAAAGAAAGAAACAGAAGAGGAAGGAAGGAAGGAAGGAAAGAAAGAAGGAAGGATGGTTTCTGGGGAATTCTGCAAGTTGAAGCCTACCCGTCTCTAAATTGCCAAGTCTGAGTAACAACTGAAGCCTGTATCCAATTAACAAGCTGTTAAAAATCAGTGGAAACACCAAATTACCCACTTCAAATATGTTTCTTTTCTGTCGGGGCCCTCAGGGCAGGGAGATAGCAGGCCGGAGATTAAACCCTTCCACTACCCGGACCTGCAAACCCCTCTCCTCCTTTGCAATTTTTTTTTAATTTTGACTCTCGCTCTTTTCTGGTTTTTCCAAATTCTGGCCTCGGGCCTTCTCAGAGGTGTGTATGTGTATTTGTGTGTTGATAAGGATGGGGAGGAGTCCTGGCACACACACACACAAAATAAAATAAAATCAAGGCGGACAAACCAGGATTCCCAAACCCCAAAATCTACAAAATGACAACCTTGCGCGATAATCAACGGTTGCCAGCACAATTCTCCAAAATTGATAGTGATGGGGCAAAAAAATAAAACCCCTGCAAAAATTGCAAAGAGAGATGCCGACGGGAAAGACGAGCAAAAGGTGGTGGCCGGGCTGGAAGCCAGGCAGGCAGGCAGGCGGTGTTGTGTCTTGTACACCCTGCCCTGTTTGCAAACTTCTCCTAGAGAAATGTAGCAATGCAACGCACACACAACCCTCCAGGAAGGCGGGAGGCCAAAATTCCTCAGCCGGTTCAGTGGCGCGAGGTCGGGGATAATCATCATAATAAAACGAAAGGTATTGCGAGCTGTGGACCAGTTCCACCAGTAAAAACAGAAGCATTTAGTCTTCTGCAAGCATGTGGGGATGCTTCTGTCTGGTTTTTAAGCAAAGGGAGGGAACGATTGCCCTCCCCGTCTGGGTTTAATTCTTTTCGGGGGTGTTTTTTTTTTTTTGCATCCACCAGATCAGGGATGGCGAACCGGAGGCCCCAAACTGCAACCCCAAAGCCGCTGATTTAGAGCCGAGTGCCAACACGATAATTTAAGCTGAAGGATGAGGTTTTGCGACCTAAAGTAATGATAAGCGCGTTCAGCTAATTGTTCTAAGAAAGAAAAAAACAACAACCCCATGATAAATGCACTTTGGTGCCCCTTCATTTTTCTTCCCCCCCCCCCCGCTTTTGCAATATTACGTTTAGCAACAATAAAAAAGAAAAACTTTTGTAATATTATTTCTTTTTCCCTCCCTCTCTCTCTTTCCCCCTCTCTTTCTTGCTCTCTCCCTTCCCGCGCTTTCTTCCCCTCCCTCTCTCTTTCCACCTCTCTTTCTCTCACTCTCTTTCCCCCTCCCTTTCTCTCTTTCTCCCCCTCTCTTCCCCTCCCTCTCTCTTTCCCCCTTTCTCTCCCTCTCTCTTTTCCTCCCTCTCTCTTTCCCCCTCTCTTTCTCTCTCTCTCTCCCTCCCCGTGCTTTCTTCCCCTCCCTCTCTCTTTCCACTTCTCTCTCTCTCTCTCTTTCCCCCTCTCTTTCTCCCCCTCTTCCCCTCCCTCTCTCTTTCCCCCTCTTTCTCTCCCTCTCCCTCCCTCTCTCTTCCCCCTCTTTCCCTCTTTCTCCCTCCTCTCTTCCCCTCCCTCTCTCTCTTCCCCTCCCTCTCTCTCTTCCCCTCCCTCTCTCTTTCCACCTCTCTTTCTCTCCCTCTTTCCTTCCCTCTCTCTTCCCCTCCCTCTCTCTTTCCCTCTCTCTTTCTCTCCCTCTCTCTCTAGACGGGGGTGGGCTTCCAAAATTTTAGCAAGGGGTTCTCTGCCCGGTTGCTGGATGGGCGTGGCCATGGTGGGCGTGGCATAGTCGGCCTCTTGCACCACAGCGAAGGGAGGCATCTTTGCCCTCCCCGGGCTCTGGAGGCTTTTCTTGAGCCTCCGGGAGGGTGAAAACGGCCTCCCCAGACTCTGGAGGTCCTCTGGAGGCTGGAAACGGGCTGAATTTCCAGTAGGCCCATTTTTCACCCTCCCCGAACCTCCGTGCACATCCTGCACTTACCTGCATCCAAAACGGGCCACGTGGAGACTTCTAGGAGCGGTGGGATGGGCAGGGCGGGGCCAGCCAGGAATGGGGTTTCTCCAAACTGCACAGAATCTTAGCTAGAGGTTCTCCCGAACCCTTGCGAACTCCCAGCAGCCCCACCCCTGGCGATGGCGTGAGCGCCCATAGAGAGGGCTGAGTGCCACCTCTGGCATCACAACGGGGAAAGCTGCACCGGTTGGTTTTCCATCTGACCCTTGGTGTCCCCTCCCCTCCCCTATCCCCCCGTCTTGCTTAAAAGAAACAGGACAGGCAGGCAGGCAGAAGTCATTGGGATGGCAATTTGGTTAATTTCGTAGCCGGGGGGGGGGGGGTCATCAAAAGCTCAAAATAGCCTCCCCCGAATGATGAATCGCTTAATGACAAGGGATCGTGTTATGACAAAACCTTGCATTTATCGGGGCGGCTTGTTTGATGTGGTGGTTGGGTCCTGTTTGAGGAAGTACGTTGATCTTTCTGGGTAATTTTAGAGGGGTTTTTTTTTTTTTTTTTTGCTAGAGGACTCCGAGACCCCCTACAACCCAGCTCAAATTCCCACCATGTTTTTTTGAGATGAGAAATAACCCCGAATTATCGTCCGAGGACTACGGTTATTTTTAAAAAATAAGTGTTAAACACACACACTAAGTGCTAAGACACACACAAATCCGCGTTGCAAGTCCAGGGGGGGAAAAATGAAAAAAAAATGTCAGTAAGCTTGTCGGAAGCCAAAACGGACCATCTCTAGGAAGATGGTTCACTCTGGAACAGCTGTTCCTGCAAAGGATTCGGCTTGGGAACGGACGATTCCGGGTTTTTCAACGGGTCTGATGGAAAAATGTTATGTTGGAGGGTCACATTTAAAATTCAAAATTCTAGAGCAGAGTTTCTGGCATGTGGAGGTCAACTCCCAGAATTCCCTAGGCAACCTTACGAAGGAAAGGAAGGAAGGAGGGAAGAAGGGAGGGAAGGAAGAAAGGAGAAAGGGAGGAAGGAAAGAAGGACAGAGAGAGGGAGGGAGGAAAGGAAGAAAGGGGACAAGAAGGGAAAGAAGGAGGGAGGAAAGGAAGAAAGAAGAAAGGGAGGGAGGGAGGAACAAAGGAGAGAAGAAGGAAGTAAAGGAGGGAAGGAGGGAGGGAAGGAATGGGGGAAGAATGGAAAGAAGGATGAAAGGAAGAAAGGGAGAGAGGAAGGAAGGAAGGTGGGAGGGACAGAGGAAAGAAAGAGAGAAGGAGGAAGTAAAGGAGGGAAGGAGGGTGGGAAGGAAGGAGAAAAAGAGGAAAGAAAGTAGGATGGAGTGAGGGAGTGAGGAAAGGAAGAAAGGGGAGAAAAAGGGAAAGATTGAAGGAGGGAGGGAAGGAAGGAAGAAAGGAGGAAGGGAGGAAGGAGGGAGGGAAGGAAGAAAGGGGAGAAGCAGGGAAAGAAAGAAGGAGGGAGGGAAGAAAGGAGAAAGAGAAAGGGAGGGAGGGAGGGAGAGAAGGAAGAGCAGGAAGAAAGGGAGGGAGACAGGGAAGGAAGGTGAGAAGGAAGGAGAAAGTAAGGAAGGAAAGAAGGACGGAGAGAGGGAGGGAAGAAAGGAGAGAAGAAGGGAAAGAAAGAAGGAGTGAGGGAGAGAAGGAGGGATGGATGGAAGGACAGGGTGGGAGGAAAGAAAAAGAAGAAAGGAAGGGAAGGAGGAGAGGGAGGGAGGGACGGAAGGAAGGAGTCAAAGAGAGGGAGGAAGGAAAGAAGGAAACTACACTCCTTTCCACCCCCAAGGTGTCAAATATAGTTGTCAATCAATAAAAGATTGCCGTTGCCAAGTTTGCAATCAGCCAGGTGTCCCCCTCCCAAGACTCAAAGATGATCTACAAAACAGATCCCCACCGGATCTCGAACATCACCTAAACACTACTGGCTACCGGCTATTGCCGACCTCCGACCTTTGCTGATTTCGGACCTTCCCAGACTCATCCCAGGGGGGATGTCATGAGGACTAGAAACCCGACGGAGGAACCATTCGTCGGCCAACACTTACCGACCAGGAACTCGAGGCAGATCCGGTGGTCCTCGTAATCGAAAGGCTGCTGGAAGTGAAGCTTCATCTCGAAGGGCTGCCCGCGGCGGATGATCAGGTTGTTGTACTCGTACTCGTCGGTGTGATGGGCGCATCGGTTGGTGCCCGTGCGGCTGCTCATTAAATCAATCTTTTTGATGACCAGCATGCCCTCTGCGGGAGGAAAAAGGAAAGGAGGGTCACTCACTCTGGCCACAAACGTTTTTGCATCCTAATCAGGGTGGGTTGCTACAGGTTCGTCCCTAATCAGGGTGGATTGCTACAGGTTTGTCCCTGTTTGGGCGCCCAGACGTCATCAAATACATTCTGCGCATGCGCAGAAGCAAACCGCTAGCAAAGATAAGTGAAACCCACTTCTGATCCTAACCCAGATTGAGGTTCCGAAGACCACGAAAGAAAAGTTGCCGAAATCTAAATTTTCAGCCTGTTTTTTTAAGGGTTCGCAAGATGCAAAAACCTGAGGTAAAAATTTCTTCCTCCAAACTGGAATTCAATTCAGAGAGAAGAAGATGAAGATGGGTGCAACTATTGAAGCTTTCAACCCGTACAGGCAGTCCTCGACTTACGGCATCTCGTTTAGTGACCGTTCGAAGTTACAGCAGCACTGGACAAAGGGACTTGCGTCCATTTTTCACACTTATGACCGTTTGCAGCGTCCCTAGGGTCACAGGATTTTCCATTCGGATGCTTGACAACTGACTCATATTTATAACAGTAACAGAGTTGGAAGGGACCTTGGAGGTCATCTAACCCAACCCCCTGCTCACGCAGGAGACCTGGATTAGGGATTTGAACCGCCGAACTGCCCACCTTTCTGATATGATGGTCGCAGTGTCCCGGAGTCCGTTTTGCGAACTTCGGACAAGCAAAGTCAACAGGGGGAGCCAGATTCACTTAACAACCGTTTCACTGACTTAATAACTGGGGGGGATTCATTTAACAACTGTGTCGGCATAAAATGGGGCAAAACTCACTTAGGAAATGTTTCGCTTAGCAACAGGAATTTGAGGCTCAGTTGTGCTCCTAAAGCCGAGGATTACCTGTATTGCTCAACCTGGGATACTTTTAAGATGGCTGGACTTCAACTCCAAGAATCCCCCAGCACAGCATAGAATTCTGGGAGTTGAAGTCCACCCAAGAAGCAATGGGTGGAAATTAATCAAGGAGAGTCCCTTCCAGATCTATTCTGATTGAAATTGGGTGGGAGTTTTGTACCCGATTGAGCTCATCTCCCAGCCCCCCCAAATCTCTCTCAGATAGTCTCTCAGACCCCCCTGGATGACTTACCCCGAATGACGGGATCCGTCCGCCGGGCTCCCGGGACTTCGCCGGGCGCCGGTGTCCAGTCGCTGTCATCCCGGTGGCCCGCGCAGCACCGGCAAAATTTGTGAAACCAACTTTGTTTCTTCCTCCTGGGTGCCGGTTCGACGGCATTTGGCTGGCGTACCCGGTAGCTGACGTTGGCCCACCGGCCTGCATCCCCCCGCGGATCCGATACAGGCATGGCGTCTGCGGAGGAGAAAGAAGAGGAGTGTTTAGAGCCGCACAGTCCCCAAATCCGAGCTTAGAAAACAGAGCCAACTTTTTTTATCCGGTTCATCGTTTCCCCGTTTGCACCCGAGAGGAAGATGGAGAGGCGATGAGAAAGACGAGGTAGAGATACCGGAATGGCATCGGAGCCCCCCAAAGACAGGCTGGCAGTGCCAGGTGAAAAGCAGCTGAGTGTACCCCTGTGGGGTACGATACAATTTCTGGCTATGCAATTGTATTTGAGGAAAACTCACAGCTTGTCTACATCCTTCCGAGACAATTAAATATTCCTCTAAAATCCAGGGGTGGGATTCAGCCGGTTCGTACCGATTCGGACAAAACGGTAGTTACGGTGAGCGGCTGGGCCCACCCCCTCACCCTGGCACTATCCCATCTTATACAATCACCATGGTTTTGACGCGGTATGTATGTGTATTAGGTGTGCGTGCGAGCGAAGCTATCCCATCCTATACAATCATCGTGTTTTTGACGCAGTGTGTATGTGCGTAAGTCGCGCCCGCATACATTTTCAATTCTGGGCGAACCAGTCGTTAAATTATGCGAAGCCCACCTCTGCTAAAATCACTGAAAGATGAATGGATTTCAACTCCCAGAATTCCCCAGCCAGCAAGGGTTTACCAGAATTCAGCATGGATGAAGAACAAATGCGTCTAGACCAAATTATAGCATTTTTTCCCCATAGGGTAAACTTGCTTAATAGATAGTGGGAACGCAGTAGATGTAATATATCTTGACGTCAGCAAAGTTAAAAAAAATAGGCCATGAAAACTGGCTAGGGAATTTTGGGAGCTGAAGTCCATCCATTTTCCAGTGGCCAAGGTTGAATCCCCGCCCCCCCTCCCAAAAGCTTGTTGTGCTAACACACCAAAATCCGCTTGTTGTGGTCGAAAGGATTGGATTTTGAGGGTCTGCGACGGAGGCACGACAGCCCTTCGAGGCAGCCCAGGTAGGGTCTGTCCTGGAAATGCCTTGATGTACATCAAATGCTCATCCCTCGCGCTCTCCCGAGACTCAAGGACCATTGGATGCTGGTTCCTCTGTTATTTAACATTGGTGTCGATGATTACCAGCCCTGCGAGGTAGGCCGGTGGAGAAACAGATGCCCCAAGGATTCCAAGATTGCTACTTTATTGGTTCGGGGTATAAAGCAGAACTTTCGGAAAACCAAGCCAAATTTTCTTATACCTAACAGAATCAACGCAGGAATATTTTGATGTTTTTTCTTACGCCTTTTTTCCATGTTGGGACTAATTACACAAAGTCCTCGACTTACAATCATTTGTTTAGTGACCCTTGAAAGTTACAACCATTCATTCAGTGACCATTGAAAGTCACAAGGCAATGCTGTAACAGGCCTGAGTGCGAGGACTGGTTGTAAAATCACTTATGACAGTTATAGCCAGGGGTGAAATTCTCCCGGTTCGGACCGGATCACCCGATCTGGTAGTGATGGAGGCGGGCGGTTCGGAGAACCGGTAGCAAAAATCCCTGCCCCCTCCCCATTGTCCAGCTGAGCCGCGCAATCATCAGAGGCTTTTTTTTAATTTTTAAAAGCATTTTTTCTACAACCTCTTTGGCCGAAAAAATGCTTTTAAAAGTAAAAAAAAAAAGCCTCTGATGATCGCGCGGCTCAGCTGGGATCATCAGAAGCTTTTAAAAGCATTTTTTCTACAACCTCTTCGGTCAAAGAGATTATAGAAAAAATGTTTTTAAAAGGAAAAAAAGCCTCTGCCGATCAGGCAACTCAGTTGGGATCGTCAGAGGCTTTTAAAAGCATTTTTTTTACAACCTCTAAAAATGGTTTTAAAAGTTAAAAAAAAAAAAAAGTTGGCCACGCCCACTCAGTAATATTACTCACCACCACCAAGCCACGCCCACCTTCCCAGCTGGCTTCCAACCAGGAAAGTCAATGCGGGAAGCTGGATTCGCTTAAAGACCAAATGATTTACGGACTCACTTAACAGCTGCATGATTTACTTAACACCCGTAGTGATTCACTTAACAGCCATGGCATAAATAGGTCATAAAGTCAGGCACGATTCACTTAGCAACCACCTTGCTTAGCAACAAATATTCTGGATTCAAATGCGGTCATAAGGTAAGGATTACCTGGGCCCTCTTCTTTAAGGCCCTCCTTAATACAGGTAGTCCTTGATTTACAACAGTTCATTTAGTGAACGTCCAAAGTTACGACGGCACTGAAAAAAGTGACTTATGACCATTTTTCATAGTTACAACCTTTGCAGCTTCATGGGATCAAAATTCAAACATTTGGCAACTGGTTCATATTTATGACCGTTGCTATGTCCCAAGGTCACCTGATCCCCTTTTGCAACCTTCTGACAAGCAAATTCACTTAAGAACCATGGGACTGACTGCATCAACTGCAGTGATTCACTTAACAACCGACTCGTATTTATGATGGGTGCAGTTTCCTGGGGTCACCTGATCCCCTTCTGCGACCTTCTGACAAGCAAAGTCAGCAGGGAGGACAGATTCACTTAAGAACCATGGGACTCACTTATCAACCGCAGTGATTCACTTAACAACTGAGGCAAGAAAGGTCGTAAAATGGGGCATAACTCACTTAAGAAACATCTCCCTTAACAGCAGAACTTCTGGACTCAATTTGGAAGAACAGGATCTGCAGCCACTGACATGATCACCAGGGCAGAATATTTACCTAATTTTATTTATTTATTATTTGTATCCTGCCTTTCATTATCTTTATTTTATTTTATTTTATTTTATTTTATTTTATTTTATTATTTATTATTTTATTTTATTATTTATTATTTTATTTTATTATTTTTTATTTTATTTTATTTTATTTTATTTTTTATTTTATTTTATTTTATTTTATTTTTTATTTAATTAATTAATTTTATTTATTTATTTTATTTTATTTTATTTTATTTTATTTATCAAGCATATATAAGATAACAGATAAAAGTATAAACATAATCTGAACATATGAAAAGGATACGAGTAAAAAGTATTATTATTATTCATTATTTTTTCCTTTAACACATAACTCAAGGTGGCGAACATATCCAACATATCCTTTCTCCTATGTTCCCCACAACAACAACAACCCTGTGAGGTGGGGCCGGTCTGTCTCACCCCAAAGGCACCCAGCTGGCTTTCGTACCTAAGGCAGGACTAGAACTCACCGCCTCTAGCTTTCTAGCCTGATGCCTTAATCACTAGACCAGGATCTCCAAACCTTGGCAACTTTGTGGACTTCGACTCCCAGAATTCCCCAGCCAGCTCTTTCGTTTCACTTTGCTGAAGTCCAGATATATTATGCTTATTGCATACCCACCATCTATTAAGAAAGTTATCCTATATGGCTGACTGAGGAATTCTGGGAGTTTAAGTCCACAGGCTTCAAGGTTGGAGACCCCTGATTTAAGACGTGTGGTCTTCAACTCCCAGAATTCTCCAGACAGTTCTTCCCCCCACCCCCATTTTACTGAAGTCAAGATATATTACGCTTACTGCATACCCACCATCTATGAAGAAAATTATCCTCTATGGCTGACTGAGGAATTCTGGGAGTTGAAGTCCACAGGCCTTAAAGGGGCCAAGTTTAGCGATCCTTACTGTAGTATGGCGTACTGACTCTCTTTACTTTAAATTAGAGATATACGCCCACTTTGCCTGGACATTAAGCCCCTGTTTAATCATGGCTTATGAAACAAGCCAGCTTCAAGAGCCTAGATAGACTCTACAAATACTTGCATCCCTGCCAATCAGCCATCACCCCATTCAAGGACAAGCTAGCTAGTTGCATCACATTCAGCCACCATTTGATTGATTGAGGTTCACACCATTTAAACCATGATGGGTTGAATTCACAAACCATGTTCAATCCCAAACCCCAGATATAAAGGTCTGTTTTTATTTCTGCAATATTTTTAGTTTTACCAGCTGGGACGCTCCTTGCAAAAGAGTTCCTCTCCTCAGGTTTAGTAGTCCGGCAAGTTCCCCAGGTGAGTTTTATTTTAAAAAATAAGACTTTCCTTAAAGGTACAGGTGGTCCTTGACTTACAACGGCTAATTTAGCGACCATTTGAAGTTAGGATGAAACAAAGCAACTTACGTCTGGTCCTCACACTTACAGCTGTCGCAGTAAGGGACATTCTGGGAATATTTTGACTCTTTTTTCCTCACGTTTTTTTCCATGTTGAGTCAAACATGGTAAAGGCAGTCCTCGACTTACAACAGTTCATTTAGTGACCGTTTCAAGTTACGAGGGCCCTGAAAAAAATGGGACTTAGGACCATGTTTCGCCCTTATGACCGTTGCAGCCTCCCCTTGGTCATAGGATCAAAATTTGAATGCTTTGCAAATCGGTTCCTATTTATGACGCCGTATCCTAGGGTCACGCCATCCCCTTTTGCGACCTTCTACAAAGCAAATCTGATGGGGCAGGCTGATTTGCTTAACAACGTGTTACTGACTTAACGGCTGCAATGATTCACTTAATGACAGTGGCAGGAAAGGTTGTAAAATGGGGCAAAACTCACTTAACAAATGCTTCACTTAGCAACCAAAATTTTGGGCTCAATTGTGGTCGCAAGTCAAGGACAACCTGTACAGGCTGCTCCTCAACTTATAACCATTCAGTGACCATTGAAAGTTACAAGGGCACTAAAAAATAAAAAGTGACTTTACGACCTGTCCTCGCACTTACGACCATTAGAGCATCGTCACGGTCACATGATCCAAATTGGAGTGCTGGGCAGCCGGCATGTATTTATGACGGGGGATCACGTGATCGCCGGCTTCCAACAAGCCAAATCAAGAGGGGAAGCCAGTTTCACTTAACGACCATTTGATTCACTTAACAACTTCAGCGATTTGCTTAGCAACCATGGCCAAAAAATGGTCGTAAAATTGAACGTGACTCACTGAAACCACGGCTTTACTTCGCAAGGGAAATGTTAGTCCCGATGGTGTCCTAAGTCGAAGACTAGGATCCTAGTCCTCGACTTACGACACCATCGGGACCAACATGGTTCGAAAGGCCTCATCGGTTGGGAAAACACTGTCAAACGTGAGATGCCAAATCTTCTGGGCGAATCCGGATTCGAAACATCCCGTGGTCACCGATGTTCACACACATCCTGCAGATACTTTGTGAAGAAATTTGTGAAGAAAACACAATTTGCTTCCCGCTGCGCTTTTTAATTTGAATTTCCAAGCACGGGTAGGCCGCTAAACTCTGAATATAAGAAATCGTAACATGTGGAAACCCTTTGCCACAGTTCTGGGACTCTGCTTTCACCCACTCAGCCTTGTGACCAGGCCTCGACCCCGTCTTTCCCTCCAACGCCGACGTGCCAAGTTTCTAGTCCCTAAAGGTCTTGTGCAAGCTTTTTGTCTCCCTTCCCCTTTCTTTGTCCCCTGACTCAGCGTCGGCTGGGGCTTCGGGGAAAGGAGAGCGAGGGTCAGTGGGCCAAGGGGAGATTCTCGGCCTCCCTCTCCAAAGCCCATCCAGCAATTCTGCTGTCGGGACAGATGTGGACAGATGCGGAGAAGGGAAAGGAGGCCAAAGGGCCACCCAAAGGCCGAGATAGGAAAGTAGAAGAAAGAACAAGCTGTACTTTCACAGGGTCAGGGGTTGCGGGGGGGGGGGAAACTCCTGATAAAATTTGGACCCTGGCCAAAGCCGTCCAGATATCAAACGGGTGAAAAAAAAAACGGGTCAGGGGTTCAACCAACATCTGCTTCACAGCTTTGTTTTCCATGCTGGCTTAAATCTCCTTCTCCATAACCCTAAATGTCCTGGTTTTTTATTTTATTTTAAATTTTATTTCCTCTGGGTGGACTTCATCTCCCAGAATTCCCTTGGCAGCGTGGCTGACTGAGGAATTCTGGGAATTGAAGTCCACAGGTTTAATGGCCTTTTGCTGTATGGCAGGCAGAGGTGGTATTCAGCCGGTTTGCCCGTACCGGTAACAGAAATCGCGAGTGGGCCCGCTCCGGTTCTATGCCATCCTGTTTAGGCATGTTTTTGAGGCCACGCGCATATGTGGAAGTCGCGCACGCCAGCAAAACATATGCGTGGAAGGCCGGGCGCATGTGTGGACGGGGACGTTTGCGAACCCGGTAGGGAAAGTAAAGGGATGCGGTGGCACAGTGGCTAAGACACTGAGCTTGTCGATCGAAAGGTCGGCAGTTCGGCGGTTCGAATCCCTAGTCCCGCGTAACGGGGTGAGCTCCCGTTACTTGTCCCAGCTTCTGCCAACCTAGACGTTCGAAACCCCGTAAAAAAATGCAAGTAGAAAAATAGGGACCCCCTTTGGTGGGAAGCTAACAACGTTCCGCGCGCCTTCGGCGTCGAGTCATGCCGGCTACATGACCACGGAGACGTCTTCGGACAGCGCTGGGTCTTCGGTTTTGAAACGGAGATGAGCAACGCCCCCTAGAGTTGGGAACGACTAGCACATATGTGTGAGGGGAACCTTTACCTCATACCTAGGGAAAGTAAGTAAATACCAACCCTGACGGCAGGGCTGTCAAACTGACGGCCAGCAGGCCGGATATGTTGTGCGCAAGCCATGCCCTCCCCAGCTCTGCAAAGGGGAGAACGTCGCGAATCGTCGTGTGACGGCAACGTGACGCAGCGAGTTTGACACCCAGCGCCATACGGCAAACTGACTCTCTTACCTTACCAGTTAGAGACCTAAGGCCTGGTTTGCCTTCGACATTAAGCCTCTGTTTAACAATGGATAAAGAACATATGTGGTTTGGCCACCTTTATCGTTGTTGGTTTTTTTTATAGGGTAACTTGCTTAATAGAAAGTGGGGATGCAGTAGATGTAATATACCTTGACTTTAGCAATGTTAAAAAAAAAATAGCCCATGAACTGGGGAATTCTGGGAGTTGAAGTCCACCCGTCTTCACGGTAGAGAAACACTGAGATTGGAGTGCCTCTATTTAGATCTAATCTTGGGGTAAGGATAGTCGGGTAAAACCTCCAGCTTCAGGGGCAGTTTACCTGAATAATGACTCTCCCGGGAGGGAAGAGTTGCTTGAGTTTGACAGCAGGTCAAACCTACCCTTTGAACAGACCGCTGCCATCTCTCAGAAATGGTGTAGGTAGGGTCTCCTGCTCGGGCCGAGGGGTTGGACTAGATGACCTGCAAGATCCCTCCCAGCTCTTGTTATTCTATTCTAAAACGTTGCAACCTGGCTATCTTTCAAATCAGAGAAGAGAGGCTCGCTCAACCGCTGCTGTTTGACAAACCATAAATAAACCACGGATTGGTGTGATGCAGTGGTGGGTTGCAACCGATGTTACCACAAGGAAGTTGTGTTATCGCAAGGAAGCCAAGACCAATTCCCTGCAAGTAGAAATCTAATCTGGAAGCAAGCCAATGCCAATTCCCTGCAAGTAGAAATATAATCTGGAAGAGAGTCAATGCCAATTCCCTGCAAGTAGAAATCTAGTCTGGAAGGGAGCTAATGCCAATTCCTTGTAAGTAGAAATCTAATCTGAAAGGGAGTCAATGCCAATTCCCTGCATCTAGTCTGGAAGGGAGCCAATGCCAATTCCTTGCAAGTAGAAATCTTATCTGGAAGAGAGAAAATGCCAATTCCCTGCAAGTAGAAATCTAATCTGAAAGGGAGCCAACATATCGCCAAGGAGGTTTTTTTTTTCTTGAAATAAACCAGATTTTGGTAACAAACACACACAGCTTTCCTTTTCCAACTTTTGAATTTTCTCTGTTAGTGGAAACCAACGCCAATTCCCCGCAAGTAGAAATCTAATTCGGAAGGGAGGCAACGAAGTCACCGAAGAGTTTCTTTTCTTGAAATAAAACCAGATTTCGGTAGCAGACCTAGAGAGCTTCCTTCCTTTTCCGATTACAAAATTTTGATTTCTCTCCGTGACTGGAAGCCAACGCCAATTCCCCCGCAGGTAGAAATCTAATCTGGAAGGGAGCCAACCGATGTGCCCGCCAAGGAGTTTCTATCTTCCTGGCACGCTCACAGAGATTGTGCCATGCTGTGAGACATCACATACACATACAGACACACACTAAAAAAAAACTTTCTGACAAGTTTATCTTGGCTGTCAAAATATGGAAGGAATGGGGCCTGGGATATTGTAAATTAGCCTGCAGGAAGGGTGGAATAAAGTAAAATAAAAGAAAGAAGAAAGCTAAATAAAACAGAGTATGTATACCTGTGTATTCAAGTGTAACCAAACAAATTAGAGAGCAGGTCCCAGGTGGTGATAGGTAAATTTTCGAGGGCTTGGCCAGGGTAGAAGAAATACGAATTATTCTTCTCTGGCATTATTGGCATTGTTTTCATGGAGAAAATAGTTCCCGATATTTAGATTGCTAAATGGAACCTCCGAGTTTGATTCTGTTTATTTTTGATCTATAATTGACTTCCTTTGTTCCACCCAAATTCCAAAGCTTGACACTTTGAAAAGCTCCTTGTGACTAACAACACACAATTTTGTACTCTCAAAACATCTCCTCCCGGTTTTGGATGAGGTCCTCCGCTTACGGCTGAAACGGAGGCAGGAATTCTAGGTAGTTTTCGACTTACGAACATTCGTTTAGCGAACGTCTGAAATTACGACGGCAGTGGAGCGGGGGGAAAGTGAGTTATGAGTGATTCATATTTATGACGGGATCAGGCGATCTCCTTCTGAGCCAGATTGGCGTAACAACCGTGTAACTCGCTTAACAACGGCAATGATTCACTTAAGAACGGTCGTAAAAGGTCGTAAAATAGGGCAAAACTCAGCAATGGTCTCACTTAAAATACGTTTTTGGCTCAATTGTGGTTGTAAGTCAAGGACTACCTGTACGGTGGTAAGGTACGAAAATCGTTCACCGGGTCTCCATGGGAGCCTGGAATTATGGTTGTAGATCGTAGGTCGTTAAGCGGGTCACCCTGTGACCGTGTCCAATTTTATGAACCATTTTTTTTTAACCGGTCGTTAAGCGAACAAATTTTCCCCAAGGGGCGTTTTTTTTGCCAGGAATAAACAATCAATGCCAGAAAAATACCGAAAATTGCGGTGTTTGTGAGGCCATTAGAATTTTGAAAATGTGTGCTGATTAACTTTGGGGATGTCCATCGTAAGCTTGAATAGTCAGTAAGTGAGGACTACGTGCCTTCCTGTGTGAAGCAGAATAGAGAGGGGGGAGCCCCTGAGCATGTACCGAGTGCTTTTGGCTCAACGCAAACATACGCACGCACGCAACCAAAATTGTATCCAGCTCTCTAAGGCTTTGAATCTTGCAGAAAATCTGACCGACAATTAAATATGCCTTTTGTACTAAATTTCCAGTCTCTCGATGTCGAATATTGCAAAATTTCTGATCGCGTGGCGTTATTGTGTGCCTTTAAACATAACATGACCGGAGACGACTGTACAGTACTGTAAAAATTCCATTTTTGGTAAAAGTTCTTTTCTTTAGGTGCCAAAATGAAAGCATTAATTTATTGGATTTTTTAAGAATGGAATGGAATGGACTGGACTGGCCTGGCCTGGCCTGGCCTGGCCTGGCCTGGACTAGACTAGACTAGACTAGACTAGACTAGACTAGACTAGACTAGACTAGACTAGACTAGACTAGACTAGACTAGAATAGAATAGAATAGAATAGAATAGAATAGAATAGAGGGAGAGGAGAGGAGAGGAGAGGAGAGGAGAGGAGAGGAGAGGAGAGGAGAGGAGAGGAGAAGAGAAGAGAAGAGAGAAAATACGGAATGGAATGGAATGGAATGGAATGGAATGGAATGGAATGGAATGGAATGGAATGGAATGAGAGGAGAGGAGAGGAGAGGAGAGGAGAGGAGAAGAGAAGAGGAGAAGAGAAAAAATATGGAATGGAGTGGAGTGGAGTGGAGTGGAGTAGAGTAGAGTAGAATAGAATGAGAGGAGAGGAGAGGAGAGGAGAGGAGAGGAGACTAGAGGAGAGGAGAGGAGAGGAGAGGAGAGGAGAGGAGAGGAGAGGAGAAGAGAAGAGAAGAGAAGAGAAGAGAAGAGAAGAGAAGAGAAGAGAAGAGAAGAGAAGAGAAGAGAGAAAATACGGAATAGAATAGAATAGAATAGAATAGAATAGAATAGAATAGAATAGAATAGAATAGAATAGAATTCTTTATTGCTTAGCACATTTTAAGCCGCCCTGAGTCTCTGGAGAAGAGCGGCATATAAATCAAATAAAAAAAAAGTATGATTGGACACACAAGGAATTTGTCTTCGGTGCATAAGCTCTAATTGTACATATAAGATATGAAGTGATTAAATCGTGATCATAAATACATTCATCATGAATCATGAGATGCAACACTTAGTGATAGTCACAGGATACCAAATAAGCAATCAGCATAAATCGTACTAGGAAATGAAATAAAACAATATAAATCGTAAATATACAAGCAACAAAGTTATTATAGTCATGAGTAGAAAACGAGATAGGTAATAGGAAGGAGAATAATAATAATAATAATACAGTCTTATTAAATAGTTAAAGATAGGATCCTAATTTATTGTCGGAATGTTTGATAGCACACTTTAATTGGGTGTCACATTTAGTAAGGTGTGCAGCATACATATTGAATAAATAAATAAATGCATAAAATAAATGTTTTAAAAAATGAAAGACGGGGTAGGTGGGTTATTCTTTCCGTAACTGCCTTCCGAACATGGGTTTTATTCCTTTTTTAATAAGCCAGCGTAACAAGGCCTACGAATATACAGGTAGTCCTCGACGTACGACCGCAATCGACCCCAAATTTCCATCGCTAAGTGAAACGTTTGTGAAGTGAGTTTCGTCCCCTTTTACGACCTTTCTTACCACCGTTGTTAAGTTAGGAACAGGGTTGTTAAGTGGATCTGGCTCCCCTAACTGACTTTGTGTCAACTCGCAAAGCATCCCTGGCCTGCTCTCGAGATGCCATAGGCAAGGGGGAATGGGAAACCGACGAAGCAGCAGCCAAAAACAAAAGCACATTCCAGATATATCTCAAGGCTGTCTCCCAGGGTTACCCACAGCTGCCGGAGGGGAATGATCTCTACAACCTCTACAACCCATGAAATTGCTATGGGGATGTTGCAATGGTCGTGTGAAAAACGGTCCTTTTTTCAGTGCCATAACTTCAAACAGTCACTAAATGAGCTGTTGTAAGTCAAGGACAACCTGTATAGATAAATAAACCAAGGAATTGGAGCCAACCAGATGCAGAGATGGGAAAACAGCTGGAATTAAGAGTGCAGTAACATTTCCGTTTTCTGCTAGAAGGAGATTCAAATGACCTTCCACAGATGTTGGGGAACATCTGGCGATGGGCAGAATCTCCGCAGCTTTACTCAAACGCTGCCCGCCAGATGTGGATGCGTTGTGTAAGGGGTGGTTGGGTTACAGGAGGCCTGCAAAACATCTGGATCAAAGCCAGAATGGCAGGACCGGCAAGAAAGAGATACCAACCCTGCCCAGAAATATTATGCAATGGTGATTTGTTGATTAATTTGTTGCTGTAGATTTGGCCTCACGCCCACAATGTGTCAGCAATTGGCACTTTTGCTCAGTTTGTGGGGTTTACACAGCACCGGAAACCACAAAACCTGGTTTACATCCGCCAGAGCTACAATACACTATGCCCCAAACAATAAAACTACAGTAGATTATGGTTTAAGTGAGTTGAGACCAAGAGGTCTCCAATCTTGGTCACTTTAAGACTTGTAGACTTCAACTCCCAGAATTCCCCAGCCAGCCATGGCTGGCTGGGGAATTCTGGGAGTTGACGTCCATAAGTCTTTACAGTGGCCAGGTTTGGGGACTCTTGGTCTAAATTACCAATGGGCTCCATGGTTAAATTTCCTGCTTTTCCCCTTCCAATTGATAACTTTTTTGTATATTTTTGTATATTTTATACAAAGTCAGCTTATTGCCCCCACAAACTGGGTCCTCAATTTACCTACCTTAGAAAGGATGGAAGGCTGAGTCAACCTTGAGCCTGGCGAGATTCGAACCTGCAGTAATTGCAGGCAGCTGGTCTTAATAACAGGGTGCTTTAGACCACTGTACTACCAAGGCTCTTGTCTCAAAGAGACCTATTGGTCTCTTTGAGCGTTCCTCGCAAGGTAAATTAGATTTTTTATTTTCCTTGTGAGATTCCTCTTCGCAAATGATGAATTTGTTCTTTCACTCTGCCATCAGTTTTCCAACTGTTCCTGCCGGGGGGGGGATTCGGAGGGCAGCCAAAAAAGTATTTAAGGGGGGGGGCAACTCTACACATGCGCAGAGTGTCCGTGATGACATCCGGGCGGGGAAACCCACCACTGAACTGGCCCCTTCCTCACTTTAAGGAGGACGTAGGACCTCAACCGAAAAAGACCAATGGCGATCTCACTTTCGGCACTGCTCTCCGCAGTAAAATAAATAGAATATTCTTTAGTCTTTTTTTTCCTCAAGTTTTTTTTATTATTTTTTATCAAAATATCAAATCAATGAGTGGCACCTGAGTGTCATACATTCTGATACAAATAAAACTAATCAAGTTAATCATAATCCTTATATTCAATCCGCTTATACCCTGTTTTCCCGAAAATAAGACCCAACCGGAAAGTAAGGCCTAGCATTTTTCAGGGATGCTCATAATTATAAGCCCTACCCCCAAAATAAGCTCCAGTTAAGATCATCAGTAGATGGAGGCATTTAATACTGTATTTCCCACAAAATAACACCTAACCAGAAAATAAGCCCTAATGCGTCTTTTGGAGCAAAAATTAATATAAGACCTGGTCTTATTTTGGGGGGAAAATGGTATATTTCTAATAATAATGCATACTTATATTCAATTATAATCTCTCATTGTTCAATCATTCCACATTTTCTCTTGTTATTACTTTCATTTTACGATGTAAAAAGGTACAGTATACGCTAATGTTCCCCCTTTTCTTATTTCTATCACTCATTCTAACTTTTGATCATGTCACCCTTGGTTAAGAAACTTTGTCTTTCTTTCTGATCTAACTTCTGAGCATGTCACCTACTTTAAAAAAAGAAAAAAGGAAAAGAAGAGAGCGAGAGAAAAGAAAAAGTAACCCAGAACAACAGGAAAAAAAAATCCATGGAGAATATTCTTAAAGTGAAGGTTATATAAGAATTATTTGATGTGGTTTTGTGTTTCTAATGAGACACAGCCCGGAGTAACTAAGACGGACGTTCTTTCAATTTGATAAATAAAATAAAATAAGTAACGATGATTTTCCCCTTGTTTTAAGATTCGGAGGTGATGGATGTGCTTGCTAAAAAAAAAAAAAATGTCCTCCTCCCTTGCTCAATCTTGCTTAATCACCGCCGAGGCAATCAAGAAAGATTGTGGCCACTGTCTAGTGACAGTGAGTTCCCAAGGATAATTACGCATTCCATCAGATTTTCTTCTGCAGGCATTACTTAAGCAACGCAAGGCGAGTTCTTGGAAGCAGCCCTGCCCAGGACTCTTTTCAACAGGTGAAGTTTTGATGCGGGTTTTGTGAGGTAAAGTTAAAGAACCAGGAAACAGCGACGTATTTAATACCGGCCTGCACGGAGTTTTCAGGCTTGGTAAATCGGGAAACTTCAGTTCTCCGCTCATCCCCTAAAACGCTAGATTGTGGTTTCTTTAAAGTAGCATCATTAAACGAGCTTCCCACAACTGTGTCGGTCACCCAAAATGGCAGTTAGCAAATGCTAATGACAGGGTTCGATGGACATGTTAAATCAAACCAGAGTAACCACAGTTTTGCCTTAGTTTAAATGTTATTTTTCTTTAAATACAAGCGTGCCGCGCCTCTCTGCATATACAAAGGATCCCATTTAGTACCAGCCTGAACCGAGCTGGGGAAGAAACACCGGCTTTTAAAAACCGGGTGTTCTCTTAAGGTGTGGTACCCAATTTCTGTCATCGGATGGATATTAAATCAGCTGCGAACGCAAAATTAAATCGGCTCTTTTGCATGAAAGATTTTCGCCCCAATGTTTACAGAGGTAGTCCTCGACTTACAATAGTTCATTTAGGTGGATGTTGGAAGTTCGAATGGCACTGAAAGAAAAGGGACTTATAATCGTTTTTCACACTTACGACTTCCGCGGCCACCTGGTCAACATTTGGACGCTTGGCTACGGACTCGTATTTATGACGGTTGCAGTGTCCCCGGGGGTCATGTGATCCCCTCTTGCGACCTTCTGACAATGGGGAAGCCGGATTCGCTTAATGACGGTGTGACTAACTTAACGGCTGAAGCAATTCACTTAACGATGGTGGCAAGAAGGGTTGTAAAATGGGGCAAAACTCACTTAACGTCTCGTTTAGCAGCAGAAATATTGGCTCAACGGTGGTCGTAAGTCAAGGACTGCCTGTAGTTATACAAGCAATCCTTGGCTTGCACAATCGTTCATTTAGTGACCGTTCGAGGTGACTACAGCACTGAAAAAAGGGACGGATGGCCGGTGCTCGCACCTACGGCCATCTCAGCAGCCGTCTGATCATGTGATCAAAATTCGGGTGCTTAGCGGAGAAGGTCCATTTGCAACCTTCCCAGATGGTTTCTGACAAGCTAAGTCAACGGGAGAAAGACGGATTCGTTGAACAACCCTGCGATTCGCTTAGCAAACTGCGGTGATTCGTTTAACAACCGTGGGAGAAAAAGTCGTGAAATGGGGTACAACCCGCTCAACAACAGTCAATGGAAATTCACTTAATAAGTGAAGGAATTCGCTTAAGAACCGTGGCAGAAAGGTGATAAAACCGGCCATTACTCATTTAACAACTTCCTTGCTTAGCGACAGACCCCAACAATGGCCATAAGTTGAGGACTAACTGTGTGTTCTTTTTCACGTCTTCCAGATTTTTAAGGGCTGGACAAAATACAGGGATAAAACAAAATGATCTCCACAGAATCGCTCCTCCATTTTTAACAAGACAAATGGAGCTTTTTCCTCGCTCCTTCACTCTGCACATCCTCAGAGGCACCATGGCTTTCCGTACCCGGCTAGCTTTCTCAGCTCAAACCGGCCGGCTGAATCCATGGGAATTTTTATGCCTGATGGATGGTTTGAAATGAGCTGAGACAGGAAGCTAAAAACTTGCCTGGGGAGGTATATGGGGGAGGCGGAGAGAAGGAATGTTTGAGATGCTCCGGAAGGTTACTCATCCGCCATTGTGCCCCACCTTGGCCCTTGTCCCATGGGGACGGGCTCCATCGAGGGCAGTGCCCAGATGGGTAGCCAGCCTGCCTGGTAGTCTGGGAAGGAGTCTCTGCTTGAACCATGCATACGGTTTACCAATCTTAGCAACTCAACATTCGGTGGACTTCAACTCCCAGAATTCCCCAGCCAGCTTAATAGCTTGGCTATGTTAATGCTTTGCTGGCTAGGGAATTCTGGGAGTTGAAGTCCACCCATCTCAAAATTCTGGGAGCTGAAGTCCACCCGTCTCAAAAGTTGAGAAACACTGTATTAATATAACAAAGCTACCAAGCTGGTTCGGGAATTCTGGGAGTTGAAGTCCACCTGTCTCAAAAGTTAAGAAACACTGCATTAATATAATAAAGCTATTAAGGTGGCTGGGGAATTCTGGGAGTTGAAGTCCACCCGTCTCCAAAGTTAAGAAACACTGCATTAATATAATAAAGCTATTAAGGTGGCTGGGGAATTCTGGGAGTTGAAGTCCACCCGTCTCCAAAGTTAAGAAACACTGCATTAATATAATAAAGCTATTAAGGTGGCTGGGGAATTCTGGGAGTTGAAGTCCACCCGTCTCCAAAGTTAAGAAACACTGCATTAATATAATAAAGCTATTAAGGTGGCTGGGGAATTCTGGGAGTTGAAGTCCACCCGTCTCCAAAGTTAAGAAACACTGCATTAATATAATAAAGCTATTAAGGTGGCTGGGGAATTCTGGGAGTTGCAGTCCACCCGTCTCTAAAGTTAAGAAACACTGCATTAATATAATAAAGCTACTAAGCTGGCTGGGGAATTCTGGGAATTGAAGTCCACCCATCTCAAACGTTGAGCAACACAAGGACAGAGCAGGCAGGAATCCAACCGGGAAAGTCTTTTTTTTTTTTAATTTCCCAGGCGGCAGGAAAAAGCTGCCCATCTCAAACCTTTCATCCCAAGAGACCTGTTTGAGGACTACTATCAGCAAACCGGTTTTCCAGGGTGGATCCTTGGGAAGCTAAGTCACACCATTCTCACACAGAGAGAAAAATCAGCAATACGGACGTTTGCTGAATTTTAAGAGAGTCACCAGGGTGGGGTGTTTGGTTTGTATATATAAGGATGGTGAATTTAAAAATAACTTATAATGGGAGGCCAGGACAATTTGTGGGTTGCCGGAACGGAGTCTCCAAGGAAGGGGTCCCTCCTGGGTGGCTGGCACCGCGATCAGGAGCAGTCTACCCCATTTGCCATGATCGAGCCGATCTAGGAAGTGCCACACTCTATAGTTGTCAAACTGGTCTGTTTATTCAAATGGTAATTTTTAAAATCTTTTTTTTAATATACTGAATATGTTGGCCAGCTTCTTTTTGAATCCAGCGATACGAGCAACTCGACAGATTAACTAAAGAACATTTATTTATCGTTTAAAATTGTGGCTTGCAAATCCAGGGTTGGGGGTGTCGCTGCCTGAGGAATACACTACCAATTGTAGTTTACTTGACAAACCATGGTTAAGCGAGGCACTTTTTTCTTTCTTTCTTTCTTTCTTTTTTTAGCCCTGTGAGAGAGGATAGAGTCTGGGCACATTTGAGAAAGGAAGAAAAATCTGACACTATCGAGCGATCCGCTCAGTTCGTAGAATGATTTCATGCGCAGGACTCTGTTTTGGAAAACAGGCCGTTGCAAGAAAGAAGGGAAGAGTTCCTCTGAGCATGAGCAAAGTTTATTTCTTTTTGTAATGATATTTCTGGAAGGCGATGTCCTACATCGGGCCCCTTTATGACATGTGGACTTCAACTCCCAGAATTCCTAAACCAGCATGGGGAAAGATGGCCCCCTTTATGACTTGTGGACTTCAACTCCCAGAATGCCTGAGCCAACATGGGGAACGATGGCCCCTTTATGACATGTGGACTTCAACTCCCAGAATTCCTAAACCAGCATGGGGAAAGATGGCCCCCTTTATGACTTGTGGACTTCAACTCCCAGAATGCCTGAGCCAACATGGGGAACGATGGACCCTTTATGACATGTGGACTTCAACTCCCAGAATTCCCAAACCAGCATGGGGAAAGATGGCCCCCTTTATGACTTGGGGACTTCAACTCCCAGAATGCCTGAGCCAACATGGGGAACGATGGCCCTTTTATGAGACTTCAATTCCCAGAATTCCCGAGCCAGCATGGGGAACGATGGCACCTTTATGACTTGTGGACTTCAACTCCCAGAATGCCTGAGCCAACATGGGGAACGATGGCCCTTTTATGACTCATAGACTTCAATTCCCAGAATTCTTGAGCCAGCATGGGGAACGATGGCCCCCTTTATGACTTGCGGACTTCAACTCCCAGAATTCCTGACTGGAATTGACTCAGGAATTCTGGGAATTGAAGTCCACAAGTCATAAAAAAGGCCATCGGTCCGGCCCTAAATAAAAGCCCCAATTTACAACAACTTGACAGATCCAGGTGTGATCGTGAGCTGAGTGGCAAAGTGAAAAATCAATTTTAAAAACTCTTCAACACACACACACACACACAGAGAGATTTAAGTCCAGGAATAACCTGTTTGGACATTCTTAGCCATGACTAAAAAAATCTGCCCATTTTACAGGCAGTCCTCATTTAGTGACCGCCACTCTGTTATTAAACAAAATGGTCTCTAAGTGAAGACATGCTTATGTTCTTCCTTCAGCTTTCCTCAGAGTTACGGCTCTGAATAGGTCGCAAATGAGAGGATTGGTCACCACGTTCCTTTATCATCCCCTCTCATGACTGTAAACGGTCGCTAAACGAGGATCGCCTGTAGGAGGATCCGACCAGGGTCGTCGGCAGGGTCGCGAAAGGGCAAACGGCACCGAACTGTCCGATGCGCAGAGCCAATTTATTAAAAGATTCTCAATCAAGAAATAAATATTTGAGCGCAGACACATTTGAAGAGAAAGAGAGAAAGAAAAATATCCCGTCTTTGCGCAAGAATTTTGCATGTTATTTTGATTTTTTACCGGTACCAAATGGTCTCTCAAATCAGAGTCACACCTGAAAAATCTCTTTATGATGGATTAGAGCACGGAAGATCTGTTTGTGGGCTTTTAATCTCTGAAGCCATCATTGATCGTAGTCTGTACAAGAAGATTTTATTTTATTTTTTTAATTTGATTTATATGCCGCCCTTCTCCGGAGACTCAGGGCGGCTTACAATGCATTAAGCAATAGCCTTCATCCTTTTGTATATTTATACAAAGTCATCTTATTGCCCCCATAATCTGGGTCCTCATTTTACCTACCTTAGAAAGGATGGAAGGCTGAGTCAACCTTGAGCCTGGTGAGATTCGAACTCGATTGCAAGCAGCAGATGTAAGTGGATGTTAATAACAGTGCTTTAGTCTGCTGAGCCACCAGAGCTCCTGCCACTGAATCCCCCCCTAAAAAATCACCAGACTCCTACAAACTTCATAGTAAGACGGGAGGCATTGAGGTCATCCAATCCAACCCTCCGGATTTATTTAACAATTAACCAGAATTAACCAGTGGAACAGCTTGCCACCAGAAGTTGTAAGGTGCTCCATCCCTGGAGGTTTTTAACAAGAGACTGGACTGCCACTTTTTCTGGAATGGTAGAGGGTTGTTTTTTTTTTTTTTGCTCGAGCAGAGGGCTGGACTAGAAGACCTCCAAGGTCCCTTCTACCTCTATTCTGATTGAGAGATTGGAGCATGCCCAACAGACGGGTCTTCCTATCACACAGCTCATCGTTTCTCCAGCTTCGAACCAGAATGAATTTTTCCAAAAATGTAAAACTGAATTTGTGTCCTGCACTCTGAAAATAAGTACTAAGGATCGGGTGGGGTGAAGGACAATATATTTTTTGTTTACCCTCTAAATCTCCAAAACGGGGAATTTCTTCCACTCTGCTTTTTGCGCAAGACTGATAATGAAATGAAGGCAAAAAAGCTTGCAGCTTCATTCACACAACATAAAGAAGCTGGAAAGCCCTTTCTGGACAAACCATTGTTATTCGTTGTCAGAAATGTACACACATTTATGTACGTACTAGTCCCTGTACTACTATGTACGTACTAGTCCCTGTACTAGGGATTTGAACCGCCGAACTGCCAACCTTTCTGATCGACAAGCTCGAGTGTCTTAGCCACTTGAGCCGCCTTTCCTGCAAAAGGGAATTCTGATTTTATTTTATTTTATTTTTGTCACCGTAGATCGGTCTTTCTCAACCTTGGAAACTTTTGAAGACGGCTGGATTTCAACTCCCCGAAACGCCCAACTTTTAAGAAGGGTGGACTACAACACCTTTGTGCTGGCTGGGCAATTGTGGGAATTGTAGTCCACCCCTCTTGAAAAGTTGGGAGTTCTGGGAGTCGATGTCCACCCCTTGTTCAAAAGTTTCCAAGGTTGGGAAAACACTGCGAATAGAATAGAATAGAATAGAATAGAATAGAATAGAATAGAATAGAATAGAATAGAATGGAATGGAATGGAGTGGAGTGGAGTGGAGTGGAGTGGAGTAGAGTAGAGTAGAGTAGAGTAGAAAATAGAATAGAATAGAATAGAATAGAATAGAATAGAATAGAATAGAATAGAAAATATTTAATGGAACAGAACCGAGTAGAGTAGAGTAGAATATAGAATAGAATAGAATAGAATAGAATAGAATAGAATAGAATAGAATAGAATAGAATAGAATACAATAGAATAGAATACAATAGAATAGAATAGAATAGAATAGAAAATATTTAATGGAATGGAACAGAACAGAGTAGAGTAAAGTAGAGTAGAGTAGAGTAGAGTAGAATATAGAATAGAAAGAATAGAATAGAACAGAACAGAACAGGAGTTATTTACACATAAGGAATTTGTCCTTGGTGCATATACTCTCAGTGTACATAAAGAAAAATAAAAGAAAATATATTCATCAAGAATCACAAGGCACAACACTTAACGATAGTCACAGGATGCTAATAAGCAATCAAATCATACTAGGCAGCTAAATCAAACAATCTAAATTGTAAAGCTACAAGCAACATGGTTATAGCCATAAGTGGGAAGAGATAGGTACTAGAAAGGATGAGAATAATAATAATAATAATAATAATAATAATAATAATAATAATACAGTGTTAGTAAATAGTTTGACAGTTGTTTAGCAGAGTGATGGCATTATATACCATTATATAGACCAAACACACTACTTTTCCTCCTGCAATATTCACACAATTTGGTGACCAAGCCAGCAAGCCACGATCGGCTTGTCAATCTAGGTTTATCAAAAGGGGCTCTGGACACCCCCCCAAAAAAAAGGCACACAAGAGGACACCCCCCCCCAATTTCCAACCACTGTTTTTTTTTTTTTTTTGGACCCACTATAACTATTGTGGTGTATCCACAAAAGGCACTCCGCCACAAACTCGCTCAACCGGGTTCTTAAAGGATCTGCTTAAACTTGAGTTTAAGTGAAGTATTAACTCGTGGGTAGCTTTAACCCGTTTGGTCTTGCGGGAACAGCAGCCCACGGATTTGTCCCCGAGTGGGTTCGGGGTTCGGGTCCAGCGGGGTCTCTGCTCCACTCGGGAGTGGATTATGGGGAGCCTGGCCTGCCTTGCAGGGTTGTTGTTGTTGTTGTGAGTCGAAACTCACAATCCCCTGCGTGGGCACGACTTTAGGACCTCCCAAAGTCCCGTCCCGACCGCCAGAGGGGGAAGCTAAAGCCTTGGGAGTCTCCTTCCCAGCTCCACTCCATACTACAAGTCCCATCTTCCCGATGATGGGCGCTGTAGTCTTGCACTCTCCCCCGAGGTTTTCAAAAGCGCTGGATTCCCAAGTGCAGGAGTCTCACTCCTTCCTTCCTTCCTCCCCTCTTTTCCACCTACCTACCTACCTACTTTCTTTTCTTCCTCTCTCCTTTTCCCCTTCCCCCCTTCCTCCCCTCTTTTCTACTTACCCACCTACTTTTCTTTTCTCTTCTTCCCTTCTCCTTCCCTTCTTCCTTTCCTCTCTCCTTTCCCTTTTTCCTTCCTTCCTTCTTCCTTCCCTCTTGCTTTCCCTCCCTCTCTCCCTTCTCTCCGTCCCTCTTTTCCCACCTACCTACCCTCCTTCCTTTCTTCCTTCCCTCTTTTTTACGCGTTTCTTACAAACAGCCGCTTTGGGTTCCTAATTTTCTGTCCTCTTCCTGACCCACTGATGGATCACTGATGGATTAAAGGGATCCCCCCACTTTTGGGGAATCTGCCCCCACCCCATTTCCCCTTCTCTGCTGTCTTTGTCCCATTCCCTCGGGAATCCCCGGGCTGTGGATTTTCTCCAGGATCTCTTTCCACCCCAAACTTCTTTGCAACTCCTTCTCGAGTGTTTCTCTCTCTCTCTCTCTCTCTCTTTCTTTCTCTCTCTCTCTGTGAGTGTGTGTGTGTGTGTGTGTGTAAAACTCCCCACACCTGCCCGGTATCCATCGGCTGCTCTAGGCGGCCCGGTTACCTGTGCGCACAGCTGGAGACACCTTGGAGCTACCACCTGCTTAAAGGTTTCCTCCCTAGTCCAGTCTTTCCTTCCTTCCTTCCTTCCTTTTTCTCTCCCTCTTTTCCACCTACCTACCAACTTCCTTTTCTTCTTTCCTTCTGTCCTTCCTCACTCCTTCCTTCCTTCCTTCCTTCCTTCCTTCCTTCCTTCCTTCCCTCCCTCCCTTTTCCCACCTCCCTACCTACATACCCTTCTCCTACCTACTTACTACCCTCCTTCCTTCCTTCCCTCCCCCTTTTTCCACCTACCTACCTACCTACCTACCTACCTACCTATCCTCTTTCCTTCCTTCCTTCTCCCCCACTTTTCCCACCTACTTACCTACCTACCTACCCGCCTATCCTCTTTCCTTCCTTCCTTCCTCCCTTCCCTCCCCCTTTTCCCACCTACTTACCTACCTACCTATCCTCTTTCCTTCCTTCCTTCCTTCCCTCCCTTTTCCCACCTCCCTACCTCCCTACCCTTCTCCTACCTACTTACTACCCTCCTTCCTTCCTTCCCTCCCCCTTTTTCCACCTACCTACCTACCTATCCTCTTTCCTTCTTTCTTTCCTTCCTTCCTTCTCTCCCCCTTTTCCCACCTACTTACTTACCTATCCTCTTTCCTTCTTTCTTTCCTTCCTTCCTTCTCTCCCCCTTTTTCCACCTACCTACCTACCTATCCTCTTTCCTTCTTTCTTTCCTTCCTTCCTTCTCTCCCCCTTTTCCCACCTACTTACTTACCTATCCTCTTTCCTTCTTTCTTTCCTTCCTTCCTTCTCTCCCCCTTTTTCCACCTACCTACCTACCTATCCTCTTTCCTTCTTTCTTTCCTTCCTTCCTTCTCTCCCCCTTTTCCCACCTACTTACTTACCTACCTACCCACCTATCCTCTTTCCTTCCTTCCTTCCTTCCTTCCTTTCCCACCATTTACCTACCTTCCTTCCTACCTTTCTCCTACCTACTTTCTTTCCTACCTACCCTTCTCCGATCTCTCAGCAACGATGGTCTGCCTTCCAGCTCCGTACTTACGACGCCTCCTCCGACCTCCCCTTCCCCCAAAGTTGCAGAGAGACCCTCTCCAGGCGCCCAGGTCGGTGCCCCCGTGCCTCCCCCCCCTCACCTGCCCGCACTCACCTGGCACTCCGCGGCTCAGCTCGCAATCCGGCTCGCTTCGCCCTCCCGAAGCGCTCTGGAGCAGCAGCAGAAGGATGCGCAACTCCTGTCAAAAGTCTTGGGGTGGAGCCCCGGCTGGAGTCACAAATATGAGAAGCATCCGGGGAGGGGAGAGGAGGAGGGGAGGGCCGAGGCTGCTGGTCCCTCCCCGCGGGGAACTCCCCAGGCGTGGGGGCAAGGACTGAGTCAGAGGGTCAGCGGCGGGGGAGGGCGCACTCCTTGGCCCCGCAGACAGGAGAAAGGGGGAAGGGGTCAGGCTGTCCTCGCCCCCACGGGCATTTTCACCCCCATGGATTTCTCCCCCCCCCGACCCAACCCATATTTCTACAGTGGGGAGGGGTCTGAACGAACCCTTCATTCATTACTCATTATTAGTTATTATTAATTATTATTAATTATTATTAATTATTTATTATTATTATTAATTATTATCACTTATTATCACTTATTATTATTTATTATTATTTATTATTAATTATTATTATCTATTATTATTAATTATTATTTATTATTAATTATTATTATCTATTATTATTAATTATTATCACTTATTATCATTTATTATTATTTATTATTATTAATTATTATCACTTATTATTAATTATTATTAAGTATTATTATCTATTATTATTAAGTATTATCTTATTATTATTAATTGTTATTATTAATTATTATTATCATCAATTATTATTATTAATTATTATCTATTATTTAATTATTATTATTAACTATTATCAATTATTATTAATTATTATTAATTATTATTATCTATTATTATTAATTATTATCACTTATTATCATTTATTATTATTTATTATTATTAATTATTATCACTTATTATTAATTATTATTAAGTATTATTATCTATTATTATTAAGTATTATCTTATTATTAATTGTTATTATTAATTATTATTATCATCAATTATTATTATTAATTATTATCTATTTAATTATTATTATTAATTATTATCAATTATTATTAATTATTATTATCAATTATTATTATCAATTATTATTATTAATTATTATTATTAATTATTATTATTATTAATTATTATTATTATTAATTATTATTATTATTAATCATAATAATAATAAAGCCTGAGTGGCGTAGGAGGCTAATGCCTCCTACTAAGGCAACATTTATCATCCAGCTGCCCGCAAGTGAACTGCGAGTTCAATTCTCCCCAAGCTCAAGGTCGACTCAGCCTTCCATCCTTTCGAAGGTGGGTAAAATGAGGGGTCAGGCTGTACTTGCACCCACTGGCATTTTTATCCCCATGGATTTCTCCCCCCCCAACCCATATTTCTACAGTGGGGAGGGGTCTGAATGAACCCTTCATTCATTACTCATTATTAATTATTATTATTATTTATTATTATTATCAATTATTATTATTATTTAATAATAATAATAATTAATTAATTATTAATAATTATTGTTAATTATTATTATCAATTATTGTTATCAATTATTATTATCAATTATTATCAATTATTATTAATTATTTAGTTTTAGTTTAGTTGTATTAAATTTATATACCACCCTACTCCCGAAGGACTCAGGGCGGTGAACAGGCACAGGATAAAATACAGAAATGCAAAAGTTAAAAACAATTTAAAGCCAAATTAAATAATTTAGCCCACGACAATTAAAATCCCAATAAATATAAAACACATTAAAATTTCAATTTAAAATTTAGATTATTTTAAAAATTATTATTATTATTTATTATTAATAATTATTATTAATTATTATTATAAATTATTATTAATAATTATTATTAATAATAATTATTATTATTAATTATTATTAATTATTTAGTTTTAGTTTAGTTTTATTAAATTTATATACTGCCCTACTCCCAAAGGACTCAGGGCGGTGAACAGGCACAGGATAAAATACAGAAATACAAAAGTTAAAAACAATTTAAAACCAAAGTAAATAATTTAGCCCACGACAATTAAAATCCCAATAAATTTAAAACAAATTAAAATTTCAATTTAATATTTAGATTATTTTAAAAATTATTATTATTAATTATTATTATTATTAATTATTCTTATTATTATTACTATTATTATTATTGGTTAATCTTTAGTGAGATTCACAGCCTTTGAAGCTGGTTAATAGCTCAGCAGCTCGAGTCCTAACCAAGGACCTAGGAACTGTTAAGGTATCGTCGGAGGATGTAAGCTGTTCCGAGTAAGGTGGTTTTTTGTAGAGTATTATTATTATTATTATTATTATTATTATTATTATTATTATTATTTACTCGTATCCTTTTCAGGTATTCAAATTAAGTTTATGCTCTTATCTGTTATCTTATTTATTTATTTATTTATTTATTCTATTTACTAATGGACCTTGCATGCTGCCCTATCTCCAACGGACTCAGGGCGGCTCACAGCAAATAAAACAAAGCAAACAAACCATTAAAACAGAGAAACCATTAAGAAAAATTAAACCATTAAACCATTAAGAAAAATTCAATAAAAAAACCCCACTTAAAATTCTATTAAAGCAGATCTATCAAGCATATTATATATGCTTGACAAATAAATAAATAAAATAAATAAATAAATAATAATAAGAAGAAGAATAAAAATAATCACACCCAAACACCCAATCCCCATAATCGGTGATTGCGATGTTTATTTATTTATTTTTTTTTGCCTTAGGCGATCGCCAATGAAAGAGAAACTTTGCAAACTTTTCAAAATTTCTTTTCCAACTTCTTTCCAACTTTTCCCCCCCTCCCTGCCCCGAAACTTTTCAAGCTTCTTTTCGAACTTTTTGAGCTTCTTTTTGAACTTTTTGAGCTTCTTTTCGAACTTGTTGAGGTTCTTTTTGAACTTGTCAAAACTTTTCAAAACTTTCTAAAACCTTTACAAACTTTAAACGCTTTCAAAAAAACGTATGAAAAGTGTTGAGCCTTTGAAAGCTTTTCAACCTTTTAAAAGCGTTCCAACTTTTCCAGCTTCTTTTCAAACTTTCAACACTTTCTAAAATCTTCAAAAACGGTTTAAAAAACTTTCAAAACTTTTAAAAAATATACGAAAAGTTTTCAAAGTTTGGAAGCTTTTCAAAGATTTTCAAAGTTTTGAAGTTTTTAAAAGCTTTTCAATGTTTTGAAGCTTTTAAAAACTTTTCAAAGTTTGGAAGCTTTTCAAAGATTTTCAAAGTTTTGAAGTTTTTAAAAGCTTTTCAATGTTTTGAAGCTTTTAAAAACTTTTCAAAGTTTGGAAGCTTTTCAAAGCTTTTCAAAGTTTTGAAGCTTTTAAAACTTTTTAAAAAGTTTTAAAACTTTTCCCTCCTGAATTAAACCACCGGAGCGGTTTCATGGCTCCCCATAATGGCCTGTAAGATAGGATCCCTCTCTGAGACACTGTTCAAGGTTGAAGATGAGGTAGACTGCCTTGGAATGGGGAGGCTCCATTCAGGCAGAGAGACTGATAATGGTTTTTTTCTTCAGGTTGGAAAGACCCCTTTTGAAGGCCAGGGAGCAAAATTCCCCACTTTCACTTTTGTTATAAACTGCCTTCCAGGAATTGCTTGGTCAGCCCAACAATGGAAGGAAAAAGAAAATAAAATTTACCTTAAATGGGATTTTCTGCTCTTACTTTATGTTGGGAAAGAATTGTGACTAGCAGGGGAATTCTAGCCAGGTCAGGACACAAATAAGATAAGAAAATATTTATTTTATTTTATTTTATTTTATTTTATTATTTTATTTTATTTTATTATTTTATTTTATTTTTTATATTATTTTGTTTTACTTTATTATTATATTATTTAATTTAGTTTTTTTTCATGTGGCCAATATTTGCACAAACCTTGCCTACTGTTAGAAACGTATATTTTTTCAGTCTGGATATTTCTATTTCTAAGAAAAGGCCCTTTTTCTGTCTGCTAGGACAGAAATCAACTTTCTTCCCTCAGGGCACTGGACTACAACTCCCATCTCCAGCCTGCACCAGATGGGAGCTATAATCCAACCCATTCCTCTCCTAAAGTAATTCAACCCCTCTACCCTGATTCTGGTGTATGTGTGTATAACTTTTTCAGGGAGATTTTTTTCTCAGCCTGGCACCTTCCAGATTTTGAAGATGCCATCATGCCCCTCAAATGCCCCAATCGATTGGCACTGGGCATTCTGAAAGCCGTCCTACTTCCAGAAGGAAGGAAGGAAGGAAGGAAGGAAGGAAGGAAGGAAGGAAGGAAGGAAGGAAGGAGATGGGAATGTGGAGAAGGAAAAGGAAGGGAGAGAGGGAGGAAGGAGGGAGGAAAGGAAGGAAGGAAAGGAAGGAAGATAATGAGAAGGAAAAGGAAGGAAGGAAGGAGATGGGAATGTGGAGAAGGGAAGGAAGGAAGGAGGGAAGGAGGGAGGGAGGGAGGGAAGGAAGGAGGAAAGGAGTTGGGAAGGAGGCGAAGGGAAGGAAGGAGGGAAGGAGGGAAGGAGGAAAGGAAGGAGGGGAGGGAAGGAAGGAGGGAGGGAAGGAAGGAGGAAAGGAGAAGGGAAGGAAGGAGGGAGGGAAGGAAGGAGGAAAGGAGTTGGGAAGGAGGCGAAGGGAAGAAAGGAGGGAACGAGGAGAAGGAAAGGAAGGAGGGAAGGAAGGAGGGAGGGAAGGAAGGAGGAAAGGAGAAGGGAAGGAAGGAGGGAAGGAGGGAGGGAGGAAAGGAAGGAGGGAGATGGGAAGGAGGAGAAGGAAAGGAAGGAGGGGAGGGAAGGAAGGAGGGAGGGAAGGAAGAAAGGTAGGAAAGAAAGAAAGGAAGGAAGATGATAATGAGGAGAAGGAAAGGAAGGAAGGAAGGAGATGGGAATGAGGAGAAGGAAGGAAGGGAGAGAGAGGGAGAGTTAGGGTTAGGGTTAGGGTAATGTCTTGCTCAGCAACAGAAATTTTGGGCTCAATTGTGGTCGTATGTTGAGGACGACCTGTGTCTCAGGTGTTTGCACGGCATACGTCAACCTTTCTCAGCTCCACAACTTTAAGATGCGTGGACTTCCACTCCCAGGATTCCCCAGCCAGCCTTGCTTGTTCATCCTCAGGCCGCGCACTTCGTACTTGCTCAGAGGCACTCTTCTTTAGCCCAGCTTGTATTTAAGCAGCTCTGGTTACAGCAACACGAGTGGTGAGCTCTACAAAGCATGCCAGGGACAAAATAATTGTGCGGCCTACGCGTGGGTAGTTGGGCCTGAGTGCTAGCTGTCTGGTGCATTTTTGCCCAGGTGTGTGGCAAACACACCCGTCCGCGTCTGTGTCAGCAGGAACAGCCAATCGCCTTGCGAAGAAAAATACTCTGCAGTTGCTCAGGGGCACCGTGTCTTTGTCCTGTGGCTGAACCTCAGCCCTGCAGACAAACAAATCTCCGATTAAACCCTGGTTAAAATCAAGCCCAGAAGAGACGACACACACAAGCCATTTTTCCTCACAATGTGTGTGGCCAAACTGTTTTTTTTTTGTTTGTTTTTCCTCATGTGCTTGGAGAAAAAGATGGCAGGCAGAAAACCAACAGGTGCAACGCTTTTGGGAGTTGGCGCAGCTCGTCCTCGGCTTACAACGGCCATTGAGCCCGTTGTCGCGAAGCGAGACAGCCGTCAAGCGAGTTTCGCCCCATTTTACGATCTTTTTTGTGGTGAAGTGAATCGCTGCCGTTGTTAAGTTAGGAACATGGGTCGTTAAATGAATCCGGCTTCCCCTTTTGACTTTGCTTGTCCGAAGGTCGCAAAAGCGGGGATGATATCACTCCGGGGACACTGCAAACCGTTATAAATACGAGTCAGCTGCCGAGCGTCTGGATTTTGACCACCTGAGCACGGGGATGCTGCAACGGTCGTAAGTGTGAAAAGCGGTTGTCACTTTTTTTTTTCAGTGCCGTTGTAATGCTAAACGGTCACTAAACGAATGATTGCATGTCAACTGCCTATAGTCACCTCAGGGCTTATCTGTCAAAATTTTTCTCTTTTTTAAAAAAATAATAATAATAAAACAGATAAACGGAGTGGGAAGGGACCTCGGAGGTCATCTAGTCCAACCCCCCCCGGCCCAAGCAGGAAACCCTACATCCGTGATGGCGAACCTATGGCACGCGTGCCACCAGCCATATTGGTGGGCACGTGAGCATTGCCCTCAGCTCAGCTCCAGCACACATTCGCGCGTGCCTGCCAGCTAATTTTCAGGCCTTCTGGGCCCACCGGAAGTCGGGAAACAGGCTGTTTTCAGCCTCTGGAGGCCTTCGGGGGGGGGGGGGGGAGGAGGCCATTTTCGCCCTCCCCAGGCTCCTAGAAAGCCTCTGGAGCCTGGGGAGGGCAAAAAACAGGCCTTCCGGTCCCACTGGAAATCGGGAAAAAAACAGGCCGTTTCCAGCTTCCAGGGTGGTGAAGGGCGTTTTTACCCTCCCCAGGCTCCAAGAAAGGCTCTGGAGTCTGGGGAGGGCGAAAAACAGGCCTACCGGGCCCACTGGAAATTGAGAAACAGGCCGTTTCCGGCTTCTGGGGTGGTGGAGAAAGCCGTTTTCACCCTCCCCAGGCTCCTAGAAAGCCTCTGGAGCCTGGGGAGGGCAAAAAAAATGGGCCTTCCGGTCCCACTGGTAATCGGGAAACAGGCCGTTTCCGGCTTCCGGGGTGGTGGGGAAGGCCGTTTTCACCCTCCCCAGGCTCCAAGAAATCCTCTGGAGCCTGGGGAGAGCGAAAAACGGGCCTACCGGGCCCACCGTGCCATCACGTGCCAAAAGCGGGGGTCGCATGGGAGGGGTCAAGCATCCATGCGCAGGGGGGCGGGGTGCATTGAATTATGGGTGTAGCCACACGTGCGTGCGACCCCCCCCCCCCGGTGCTTCCACCGGCTTTCGGCACTCAATGGCAAAAAGGTTCGCCGTCACTGTCCTACATCATTTCTAACAACAGGGCAGTCCGGTCTCTTCTTGAAAGCTTCCATGGATGAATAACAGAATAATAACAGAGTTGAAGGGACCCTGTAGGTCATCTACTTGACGGCCGTGACCAGGAGGATTTTCCATCAGGTCCGCCTGATTCGCCAGTTGCATCCCTTTCTGGATCGGGACTCCTTAAACACGGTCACTCATGCCCTCGTCATTTCCCGCCTGGACTACTGTAACGCTCTCTACATGGGGCTGCCCTTGAGGAGCACCTGGAAGCTCCAACTGGCGCAGAGTGTGGCCGCGCGGGTGGTTATGGGAGTGACGTGGTGCTCCCATGTAACGCCTCTCCTGTGCGAGCTGCACTGGCTCCCGGTGGTCTTCTGGGTGCGCTTCAAGGTTTTGGTTACCACCTTTAGAGCGCTCCATGGCTTAGGGCCTGGTTATTTACGGGACCGCCTCCTGCCGCAAACGGCCTCCCACCGTCCGGTATACTCTCACAGAGAGGGACTCCTCCAGGTGCCATCAGCCAAACAATGTCGGCCGTCGGCCCCCAGGGGGAGAGCCTTCTCTGTGGGGGCACCTACTATCTGGAACGAGCTCCCCCCGGTGATACGGAGGATCCTGGATCTACGCACCTTCCGCCGCGCTCTCAAGACCTTTTTATTTCACCAGGCTGGTCTGGCCTAACCTCTCCCATTCTCTTTTTAATGTAAGTTTTAATGTAAATTTTAATTTGTTCTTAACCTGGGGTTTTAAATTTGTTCTGGGCTAAATTGATTTAATCTGATTTTACTTCTGCTCTTAAATTTTTGTATTCTATGTGTTTTAACTTGTGCCTGTTCACCGCCCTGAGTCCTTCGGGAGTAGGGCGGTATATAAATCAAATAAAAATCAAATAAATAAATAAATAAATAAAATAAATCTAGTCCAACACCCCCTGCCTAAGCAGGAGACCCTACACCATTTCTGACAAGAGGGCCATCCGGTCTCTTCTTCCAGAACTTCTGAAGGCAACTTCTGTTCTATTAATTTGCGATGACGCTGCGGAGAGGACGATTCCAGACCAGTGGAGGATTCCCGTGGTCGGGCAGGGCTGAGTCGGCCTCGCCAACTTTCTTGCCAGAGTCGGGTGCTCCGCTTGGCCCATGAGAAGGCAGGGTGGAGACAGGCGAGGAAGCCAGCCTTTTTTATTTTTATTTTTACTTTTGGGGAGACCTGCTGCAACATACGCCCGAGGGTACACCGCGCCACACCCTTGCAGGTTGAGGAAAATTACGAATCCAGTTCGACTAGCTGCTAAAGGGAGCAGGCCGGGCATGGGAAAAGCGAGTAAGGACAGAGCCACGGTGGAGTTCAGGCTTCGCCGAATTGTCGAGTGGGGAAGGGACACCCCAAAGGTCATCTAGTCCAACCCCCACGGCGAAAGCCTCCGCTTGAAAAGAACCCCGGGAGTGACAGCGGTCCGTTTTTTCTTTCGAAGCCCCGCTGTCAGGAGGGTTTTTCCTTCTTCTTCTTCTTCTTCTTCTTCTTCTTTTTAATTTATTTTATTGAATTTCAACAATTAAACAATCAAACAATTCTTATTCACCAGTTGTGCATGACTTTGACCATTTACATATCAGTGGTGGGTTTCAAAACTTTTTTACTACCGGTTCTGTGGGCGTGGCATGGCTTGGTGGGAGTGGCAGGGGAAGGATACTGCAAAATCTCCATTCCCTCCCCACCCCAGGGGAAGGTTACTGCAAAATCTCCATTCCCTCCCCACTCCAGGGGAAGGTTACTGCAAAATCTCCATTCCCTCCCCACTCCAGGGGAAGGATACTGCAAAATCTCCATTCCCTCCCCACTCCAGGGAAAGGCTACTGCAAAATCTCCATCCCCTCCCCACTCCAGGGGAAGGCTACTGCAAAATCTCCATTCCCTCCCCACTCCAGGGGAAGGCTACTGCAAAATCTCCATTCCCTCCCAACTCCAGAGGAAGGATACTGTAAAATCTTCATTCCCTCCCCACTCCAGGGGAAGGTTACTGCAAAATCACCATTTCCTCCCCACTACAGGGGAAGGATACTACAAAATCCCCATTTCCTCCCGATCAGCTGGGACTCGGGAGGCAGAGAATAGATGGGGGCGGGGCCAGTCAGAGGTGGTATTTCCTGGTTCTCTGAACTACTCAAAATTTCCGCTACGGGTTCTCCAGAACTGGTCGGAACCTGCTGGAACCCACTTCTGATAACACTACAGTTCACCTATACTCTATACATTTTTACTAAATCTACATTCTGCTTGGTCTGTTTCTATCCCAGTTTTCTGTTTCCGATCCAATTGAACCACTTCTCCCATATTACATAAAATTCCGAGTCCATCAATCCTTTCAATTCAAGTGTCCATTTGTCCATTTCGGCGCAGTCAAATACATTTTTTGATGATTAAATCTCCAGAGGGTATATTTGTACTTCTCCAACATTGCGCGAAGGCTAATCTTGCCGCTGTTGTTATATGTAGAATGATATATCTTGGGGTTTTTTAATCATATTTCCCTTTTGTTATCACTAGAAGAAACAAACTTCCTCTAACCAACTGTATATTTTCTTCCAGTGTCTTTTCGTTTTGGAGCGTAACCACCATGTATGAAGGAAGGTACCTTGCTTTTGTCCACATTTCAGACAGTTTGGGCTTAAATTTGGATGTATCTTTGGTAATCTAGAGGGTGCCAAATACCAGCGATAGAACATTTCGTATTGGGTTTTCTTTATATTTCGCCAATCTAGTTAATTTGTAATTTCTATTCCAAATTGTTTCCCAATCCTCTAATTCAATATTATGCCTGACATTTTTTGCCCAAGCTATCATAGCTCCCTTCACTATATCTTTTGCTCTATCAAATTCTGTTGTGGCCCACCAGCGGTCTGCGCGGATCGTGGCTGATCCCAATGAGGAGGAGGCTGGTGTGGTGTCGCGCCAGCAACCTGCGCAGCCGGCACTCGCGTCGGACAGCGAGGAGGCTGGAGAGGATGTGGTGCCAGAGGCAGAGACTCAGCCAGGGCCTTCAGAACCTCCAGAGGCTCCTTCAAGTGGAGAGAGCGAAGTGGAGGAGCCTCTCCTCAATGCTCGAGCACGCAGGGCTGCCAAAAGGCAGGAGTGGCTACTCAGGAGAAGGAGGTCTCCTCGAGAGTAAGGTTTGAGGATAATTGGCCACTCCCTTAGCCTATTTAAGTCACACGCCGTTAGTAAGTTTCTTGCTAGAAACAACTCGTATTTATTATCAATTTATTTATTTATTTATTACTTCAATTCCATATTCATCTTTATCTTTTACATACCATGATTTTAATTGCAAATTGGGCCACCAATCTATATTTATTCCCTGTTCTTCCAGTTCCTGCTGCCACTTTTGTCGGTTGGAGAGAGCTGGAGTCAGCTGGGGAGTGTCGGTGGGGCCGATAAAAAAGGAGTTTTGTAGCTCAGGGTTGAAATGAGGGGTCCTTGGTGCCCTCTGAGCTTGGTGGTTTTCATGCAGACGTTTTAGGACCCAACTAGGGAACATCATCAGTGCTAGAAGGGAGTGGGGTTTACAGAGATGAGGAGGAGGAGGAGGAGGAGGACGAATAATGTGGGGTCCTTGGTGCTCTCTGAGCTTGGTTCTTTTCTTGCAGAAGTTTCGTGACCTAAACTAGGTGACGTCGTCAGTGCTACTCACAGTGTCGATTGTGCAACATAACCTATGTGGCTGCATGTTGGGATGTGCTGGTCTCATGGGAGGGGGGGGGAAGTAAGAGATCACAAGCAGATGAGGGAATTTGAGTGGACTGCCTGCTTGAACAGGGGTTTGGAGTAGAAGACCTCCAAGGTCCCTCCCGGTTCTTGTTCTTCTGAACCTTGCAATTTTGAACAGCACAATTTCCCCAGCATCTTGTATGCAGCCGGAGACACTAGGGGGGGTTTCTTTTTTCCGAGTCTCACTTTTTTTTCCCCACCCATTATGCGGCTGTGGGCTCGGCTGACTCTTACCGGACCGCTCCTTGGCATCGTCTCTTTGCCCAGCCTCCTAACGTCTTTCCCACATACCATCACGGGGTGTGAAAGAGGGACGTACGCGTCGTTGGCTTAGCCAGAGGCGAGACTTACACCTTTGTTTTGGAAACGGCCTCGCCTGGCCTGCGATGTGTAAAATTGAAGCCGTCAGTGGTTTGTGTTGAATTGTATGTTTTACTGACCAAAAAAATAAAGAGAGAGTAGTATAAGATCTATTTCAAGCTATTTAGCTCTCCGCAGGTAGTCCTGTACCCTTCTGGGATTCGAACCCGAGCCCGGTTCCAAGCTGGGTGCTGAAGTCCACACAGCATGGACTTTGTAGTACCCGCCACATGGACTGGACTTCCTGTTGTTCTTTGAAGACTTTTTGCTTCTTATCCAAGAAGCTTCTTCGGGGACTTAAGACCAGAAGTGGTATTCAGCCGGTTTGGATCGGTTCGCCTGAACCGCTTGTGGAAATCACATGCGCGGGGCGAATCGGTTGTAACAAAATGTGAAACCCACCGCTGCTTAAGACCCGTTTTTCACACTTACGACCATTGCGACAAAATCCCCGTGGTCATGTGATCAAAATTCAGATGCTGGGCCACTGACTTGTATTTATGTCGGCCACTGCGTCCTGGAGGGGTGTGTGTCACGCGATTCCCCTCTTTGCGACCTTTTCTGACCAGTCAAAGTCAAAAAGGGGAAGCCAGATCCGCTTAATGATTGTGTTAGTAATTTAACCACCGCAGCAATTCATTTAACAACGGTGGCAAGGAAAGTCGTAAAACGGGGTAAAAGCTCGCTTCACCCAATTTCTCACCGAGCCGCGTAAATTTGTTTGGGCTCAACTGCTGTTAGCGGAGGACTCCCCTGCACATACGCTGAAGCGAAACGGGAAAGCCGGATTCGCTCAACGAACGTGTTAGTAATTTAACCACCACAGCGATCCACTTAACAACGGTGGCGAGGAAAGTCGTAAAACGGGGTAAAAGCTCACTTCACCCAATTTCTCACCGAGCCACGTAAATTTGTTCGGGCTCAACTGTCGCTAGCGGAGGACTCCCCTGCACATACGCTGAAGCGAAACGGGAAAGCTGGATTCGCTCAATGAACGTGTTAGTAATTTAACCACCGCAGCGATCTACTTAACAACGGTGGCGAGGAAAGTCGCAAAATGGAGCAAAACTCACTTCACCAGCTAAACTGGATCCGATAACAATCGTGTGGCTCACTTAACAACTGCGGCGAATCGCTTCGCCGTGGTGGCAACGACAAGTCTCGCTTAGCAGCAGATACCGGGGGCTCCATTGTGGTTGTAAATCGAGGACTGCCTCTAAAACAACAGGCATAACCTTCTTTCGAGAGATCTCTCAACGAGGCATTCGGTCCATGAGTTCATCAGCATTTCGGCCTTGAAATCCAGGCGTTTTTCGATAAGAGAACTGAAGGGTAAACCGACAGCTCACGTCAGAAAGGAGCTCCTGACACATCCCAGCACGCTATGCAACCGCTTCCTAGCACACAACACACCCTTACACAGCAGAGGTGGCATAATCTGGGTGCGTGAACCTAGGGTGCACACAGCCCTCTGAATCATAACTTCCACCGAAAAATGAAGCAATGCATATATGTTAAAAAAAAAAACAGGATTTCCGTTCCTTGGAGCAGTGGGGGTGGGGAGTGTGGGGGGAAGTTGGTCGGTTGGGTGCAAAAGTGCAAGAGAACAGAATCACGGAGTTGGAAGGGACCTCGGAGGTCTTCTAGTCCAACCCCTTGCTTGAGCAGGAGTTCCTACACCATCGGAGATAAAACGGTTGTCCAATCTCTTCTTTAAAAAACCCTCCCGCGATAAGAGCATTCACAACTTCTGGTGGCAAGTCGTTCTTCTGAATTATTCTTCTGCCAGGAAATTTCTCCTTAGTTCTAGGTTGCTTCTCTCCTTGATGAGTTTCCACCCGTTGCTTCTTGTCTTACCTTCAGGTGCCCTGGAGAATAGTTTGCCTCCCTCTTCTTGGTGGCAACCCTTGAAATAATGGAACCCGGCCATCATGTCACCCCCTAGTCCTTCTCTTTGTTAGACTAATAAAATAACAGTGTTGGAAGGGGCCTCAAGAGGTCTTCTAGTCCAACCCCCTCAGGTATAGGAGACCCCCGATACCATTTCAGAAAAATCCAATCTCTTCTTAAAAACCTGTCGCATTCACAACGTCTGGTGGCAAACAGTTCCACTGGTTAATTATTCTGTCAGAAAATTTCCTCTTTAGTTCCAGGTTGCTTCTCTCCTTGGTTAGTTTCCACCCATTGTTTCTTGTCCTGCCTTCGGGTGCTTTGGAGAATAGGTAGACCCCCTCTTCTTTGGGGCAGCCCCTCAAATATTGGAAGATGTCATCATATCATCCCTGGTCTTTCTTTTCATTATATTAGACCGGGGTCAGCAATCTGCGGCTCCGGAGCCATATGCGGCTCTTTGGGCCCTCTGCTGTGGCTCTCTGTCAGGTGATCCCACCACTGGCTGGCCCCACCCCTCGCCCTCCCCTCCCAGTCACTCCTCACCTGGCCTGAGAAGGTAAGGGCGACGGTGGGGGATGGAGAAGCGGCCAGGGCAGAGACAGAGAGATACAGAGATAGGGGGAGAGAGAGAGACATAGAGAGATACAGAGATAGGGGGAGAGAGAAAGAGACATAGAGAGATACAGAGGGGGGGGAGAGAGAGAGATACAGAGATACAGAGAGAGAGGGAAAGAGACATAGAGAGATACAGAGAGAGGGAGAGAGAGAGAGACATAGAGAGATACAGAGAGAGAGGGAGAGAGAAAGAGACATAGAGAGATAAAGGGGGGAGAGAGAGAGACATAGAGAGATACAGAGAGAGGGAGAGAGAGAGACAGATACAGAGAGAGAGGGAGAGAGAGACATAGAGAGATAAAGAGAGAGGGAGAGAGAGACATAGAGAGATACAGAGAGAGAGGGAGAGAGAAAGAGACAAAGAGATACAGAGAGAGAGGGAGAGAGAAAGACAGAGAGAGATACAGAGAGAGGGAGAGAGAGAGACATAGAGAGAAAGAGAGAGGGGGAGAGAGAGACATAGAGAGATACAGAGAGAGGGGGAGAAAGAGACATAGATACAGAGAGATAAAGAGAGAGGGAGAGAGAGAGAGACATAGAGAGATACAGAGAGGGGGAGAGAGAGAGAGACATAGAGAGATAAAGAGAGAGGGAGAGAGAGAGAGACATAGAGAGATAAAGAGAGAGGGAGAGAGAGAGTGACATAGAGAGATACAGAGAGAGAGGGAGAGAGAGAGATATAGAGAGAGATATAGAGAGAGGGGGAGAGACAGAGAGAGATACAAAGAAAGAGGGAGGGAGGGAGGGAGAGGGATGTCAAAAGAATTTTGTGGTTCCCGGTGTTTTTTAACAGCTGGTTCTCTGCCCTAATGACTGGCTGGGTAGGCATGGCTGGGGTGTGTGTGTGTCATGTGACTGGTGGAAGTGAGTGACATTGAGTTGGCCACGCCCACCCAGGTTTTGTGGCTCCCGGTGTTTTCTTTTCTGAGGGAAACAGATCCAAATGGCTCTTTTTGAGTATTTAAGGTTGCCGACCCTTGAATTAGACGTACCCAATTCCTGCAACCGTTCCTCATATAATTTTATCCTTCAGTCTCCTCATCCTCTTTGTTGCTCTTCTCTGCAGTCTTTCCAGAGTCTCAACGTCTTTTTTTTAATATCGTGGCAACCAAAACTGGATGCAATATTCCAAGTGTGGCCTGATAAAGCGGTATTAACGCTTCGCGGGGGTGGCTTCGGTTGGGGGAATTCTGGGAGTTGAAGTCCACAGGTCTTTAAAAGTTGCCAAGGTTGGACACCCCATCCCCCCGGATTTAGAAAAAAAAAAAAGGCAAATAAAAACCACCCTGAAGAAGCCGAATGTTTCGTGACTTCTGACTATAAATAGTTCAGGGGGACGAAGAGGCGTTCCCGGTTTTTTTTCCCCTCACAGGCCCACACACGCTTCCCCCGAGAATTAACGTCATGCTTTGCCACATTAACGGATTGCTTTTTACCTGTACGAGTGTGTACTTGTGCGCAACACCATGGGGCCCGGAATAATCCATAATAATTCACATTTTAGAGATGGTAGGGAGAAAACGGCGAAGGCTATTTAGCGCCGCGACGAACGGGAAACCCTTGATTGAACAGAGCCCTTGTCAGGGTTCCAAGTAGTACATCCATTACAAGTTGTACAATATGGTTGTTTAACGTCACGACGGCCGTAAAGAGAATCACCGCGACCGATCAGTTGCTGGTTTTCAGCCCAAATATTGGAAAATGCAGGCAAGAGGTCCGCGGTTACCGAGCGTCAAAATGCAGTCAGGTGACTGCGGTGGAGACGGGGCGCTCGTCGTAACTTCAGAAGTGGGTTGTTAAGTTATGAGCCGGCTGTTTGCGGCAGCAGCCAAAAAAGCGAATACGATCCCGGGTTGGATAAACAGAGGCGTAGAATCAAAATCAGGTGAAGTATTAGTACCGCTTTGTAAAGCCTTAGTAAGGCCACACCTGGAATCCTGCAACTAATTTTGGTCACCACGTTACAAAAAAAGATGTTGAGACTTTGGAAAAAGTGCAGAGAAGAGCAACTAAGGTGATTAAAGAACTGGAGAATAAAACATATGAAGAACGGCTGCAGATTTTGGGGTCTGGCTAGTCTAAAGAAAAGACAAATTAGGGGTGACATGATAGCAGTAGTCCAGTATTTGAGGGGCTGCCCCAAAGAAGGAGGAGTCAAGCTATTCTCCAAAGTTCCTGAAGGCAGGACAAGAAACAACAGATGGAAACTAATCGAGGAGAGAAGCAACCTGGAATTAAGGAGAAACTTCCTAACAGTGAGGACAATTCACCTGTGGAACAGCTTGCCACCAGAAATTGTGGGTGCTCGAACACTGGAGGTTTTCAAGAAGAGATTGGACAGTCATTTGTCTCAAATGGTCTAGGGTCTTCTGGTGAGCAGGGGGTTGGACTAGAAGACCTCCAAGGTCCCTTCCCGCTCTATTCAGATTGATTGACTGATTGACTACCCCTGAGAAAGTGTGTCGTAACTTTGAACAGTCGTTAAAGGGACTAGCCATAATCCCCAGGAGACGGAGGGTTCTAGTCTCACCTTAAGAACAAAAACTGGCTGGGTGACTTTGGGCCAATCACCAGGAGACAGAGAGTTCTAGCCCTGCCTCAGGCATGAAAGCCAGCTGGGTGACTTTGAGCCAATCACCAGGAGACGGAGAATTCTAGTCCCACCTTAGGCATGAAAGCCAGCTGGGTGACTTTGGGCCAATCACCAGGAGACGGAGAATTCTAGTCCCGCCTCAGGCATGAAAGCAGCTGGGTGACTTTGGGCCAATCACCAGAAGACGGAGAATTCTAGTCCCACCTTAGGCATGAAAGTCAGCTGGGTGACTTTGGGCCAATCACCAGGAGACGGAGAATTCTAGTCCCGCCTCAGGCATGAAAGCCAGCTGGGTGACTTTGGGCCAATCACCAGGAGACGGAGAATTCTAGTCCCGCCTCAGGCATGAAAGCCAGCTGGGTGACTTTGGGCCAATCACCAGGAGACAGAGAATTCTAGTCCCACCTTAGGCATGAAAGTCAGCTGGGTGACTTTGGGCCAATCACCAGGAGACGGAGAATTCTAGTCCCGCCTCAGGCATGAAAGCCAGCTGGGTGACTTTGGGCCAATCACCAGGAGATGGTGAGTTCTAGTCCCGCCTTAAACATGAAAGCCAATTGGGTGACTTTGGTCGGATCGGTCTCTCTCATCCCAGCCTACCTCACAGGGTTGTTGTTGCTGTGGGGAACACAGGACGAAGAAAGTGGGTCTGGAATTATCGGTTGCCTTAAAATAATAATAATAAAAAATAATAATAAAGAAGGGATGCAAATAAATAAAGAAACTCACACCACAAAGCCTCTGATTGGGATGATTTTAATTGGCAATAAATTAAGGGTCTCCGGTGCTGTCACTCTCCCCCCCTCCGCCCCCCCAGGAAATCAAGTCAGGATGGTGGTCACGTTCGGGAGCAGCGTGGCCAGCTCTGATTGGACGCCCGGGATTTGGCACAGGGGATTTCCTTGTAGGTTGAGCTGAGCCAAGGCGGGGAAGGCGGCCAGGCTCCTGAGGACGGAGGCTCGCTGGATGTCTTGACGGACACAAAACGAGTTAAGGAGGGCTTTGGTCAGCGATACCCCAACCCACCCACCGCCTGTCAATCTCCCCAGCTCCGTTCAGGAACCGGCCTCGTCCCGCAACACAAGGATACGGTTGTTGCGGAGTGACAGTTCCTCCAGAGAAGGCAGAGGGGGCAGCCCTTCCAGGCTCTCGATCTGGTTGTCGTCGACTTCCATCACCTGGGGAGGAAAAAAGCGGAGAATGGGAGATACGGGGAGTCCTTCACTTACGATCGTCCGTTTAGTGACCGTTCGGGGTTGCTGCGGCCGGGAAAAAAGTGACCGGGACCGTTTATGACCGTTGTGGCATCCCTGCGGTCACGTGATCAAAATTCAGACGCTTGACAACTGGCCCGGACTTATGAAAAAGGGGTCCCGTGGTCAAGCAAAGTCAAGGGGGAAGCCAGATTCGCTTCACAACCGGGCTAGTAACTTAACAACGGCAGTGATTCACTTAACAATGGTGGCAAGGAAGGTTGTAAAACAGGGCAAAATGCACTTGACGATGGTCTCGCTGAGCAACAGAATTTGTGGGCACCATTGCGGTCGTAAATTGAGGACTGCCTGTACAGCTCATTCACTACAGGTAGTCCTCCCCTTACAACAGGGACCAGAATTTCCATCGCTGAACAAGATGGTCATACAATGAGTCACGCCCAACTTGATGGCTTTCCCCCCGTTGTTAAGTGAATCATGCAAATCCAACTTCCCCATTAACTCTGCTCATCGGAAGGTGAATTTGGCCCCGCGGTCCAAATTCGGCCACATCGCGGGCCAAATCCGGCCACCTGAGGAGAACCTGTGCTCAGCCCAGAAAGCAAAGCTGTGGCTGATGGTTTCAGGGCTCTCTTAGGAGGGGGTGGGCACCAGGTTGGAGAAGCCGAGCTCCGAAAGAGGGTGAGGGGAGTGACGGGGGGGAGTGACCTTACCTCGAGGCAAAGCATCATGGCCAGTGTGGGGGGGAAGGCCGAGAGAAGGTTGTCGGAGAGATTCAGGTGCGTGACCAGCAACAGGTGTTCGAGGTGGCACAGGTTGGTCAGGCCCTAAGGAAAGCAAAAAATAAATAATAATCAGAATTTCTTACTGTTCTTTTAACTCTTTACCTGACTTTATAGGCAGGTAAATCTACTTGCCTGTCAATCGTGGCTTCTTTCAGTTTCTTGCAGTGCTTTTAAATATTTTTAATACCAATATTTCATATTTTTAATATTTCACTTTTTAAAATCTCAGATGCAGTCGAAACCTCTCTTTTTCCAATCCTCCTTCGCTCTCTTGAATACAGGTAGTCCTCGACTTGCAACAGTCCGTTTAGCGACTGCTCAAAATCACTGCGGCGCCGAAAAATGTGACGTACGACCGTTTTTCCACAGTTGCTGACTTATAGCGTCCCCCAAGTTCCTGTGATCAAAATTTCAGACGCTCAGTTCATATTTATGACGGTCGCAGCGTCCCCGGGATCACGCTTGCGACCTTCGGACAAGCAATGTCAATGGGGGTGCCGGATTTGCTTAACAATCGTGTTGCTCGCTTTACAAATGCGGCGATCGGCTTAACAGCTGTGGCAAGAAAAGGGTGTGGAATGAGGCAGAATTCACTTCACAACCGCCTCGCTTAGCAATATTGGGCTCCGTCGCGGTCGTACGTCGAGGACTACCTGTATGGCACGAGGGCTGAAGTTTCCCGGGATTGCAACCGACGTGAGATTTGCACCCTGGACCAGTGACTGTTTTAACTTGGGAGAAAAATGGTGTAGAAATGTCAGAAAAGGGTGTAGGCAGTGATGGGATTCAGCCAGTTCGGGCCGGTTCGAGCGAACTGGTAGATAAATTGCTGACTGGCTCTGTCCCTTCCCGCCCTGCCCCTTCCAGGAGTCCCCACATGCTCCATTTTGGCTCTCAGGTAAGTACAGGGAGGCCTACTATGCCCAAAATGGCGCAGGGGGCGGTGCGGCCCCTCAGAGGCCCGTTTTTGCTCCCAGGAGGCTGCAGAGAGGCCTACTAGGCCCAAAATGTGGCGCAGGGGGTGGAGGTTCCCCCCAAGCCTGTTTTTGCTCCCGGGGGGGGGGAATGCAGGAGGCCAAGTACTGCCTGTCACACACCCCTGGCCACGCCCACCATGGCCACGCCCACCCAGCCAGTGATTAGGGCAGAGAACCGGTTGTTAAATTATTTGAATCCCACCACTGGGTGTAGGGTCTCCTGCCTGGCCGGGGAGGGGGAGAGGTTGGATTAGATGACCTACAACAGTGATGGCTAACCATTTTGTCGTCGCGTGCCAAAACCCGGGGGGGGGAGCACGGGGGGGGTGTCACGCGCACGCGTGCCGACGCCCATAATTAAATGCGTGCGTGACCCCCCCCGCGCTCCCCCCGCTTTTGGCATGTGATGGCACGGTGGGCCCTCCCCAGGCTTTCGCCCTCCCCAGGCTCCAGAGTCTTTCTTGGAGCCTGGGGAGGGTGAAAACGGCCTTCCCTACCTCCCAGGAGACTGGAAACGGCCTGTTTCCCAACTTCCGGTGGGACCGGAAGGCTCGTTTTTCGCCCTCCCCAGACTCCAGAGCCTTTCTAGGAGCCTGGGGAGGACGAAAACAGTCTTCCCCACCTCCCTGGAGGCCGGAAACAGCCCGTTTCCCGATTTCCAGTGGGCCTGGAAAGCCCGAAAATCAGCTGGCTTGCGTGCACATGCGTGTTGGAGCTGAGCTAGGGCAATGCTCACGTGCCCACAGATATGGCTCCACGTGCCTCACGGACCTACAAGGTCCTTTCAACTCTGTTATTCTAAATTTACTTGTTTACTCTTGTTCATCTAAATGTACAAAAAACATCGGGAAATCAATATGCAATTCGCAAGGATGAGGCCAATGACGCCTCCAGAGCCTTTGGTTTCTCCTTCCACAATTACGAGATTTTTTTTTTCACGAAAACCCCGTTCAAACCAGTCCAAAAACTGACTTTCCACCCCGCAGAACTTAAGTCTGGTTCCCCCCAAGGGAGAAAAATTGGCGTTTTTTTTTTTTTTCAGGCCGGGCCCTCCGTATTTCCCAACACCGCTGAAGCGGTGAAGTTGGCACACCTTTAGCTTATGGACCAATTTCCTTGGCAGTCACAAAAGGAGGAAGTGGCTGCCACGATGGGTGACATCTGTAGCTCAAGTTTTGTAAACAGGGGTCCTGGGATTGACACCTGTCTGTCTCTCCGTCTCTCTCTGGGTGTGTATTGTGTGCCGAAAAGTGAGGAATATAGGTAGTCCTTGACTTACGACCATTTGTTTAGTGACGGTTTTAAAATTGCAGCGGCACTGAAAAGAAATGACTTACGGCCGTTTTTCACACCGATGGAAAACAACGATCCCCAAAGTCAGAATCAGAACTAGAATAGAGCTGGAAGGGCCTTCGAGGTCCTCTAGTCCAGCCCCTTGCTCAAGCAGGAGATCCTATCCCATTTCAGAAAAAAAATGGCTGTCCAGTCTCTTCTGAAAAACCTCCTAATGAGGAAGCACCCGCAACTTCTGGTGGCAAGCTGTTCCACTGCTTAATTGCCCTCCCCGTTAGGAAGTTTGGAATGGAATGGAATGAAGGAGATTTGATCCTGTGACTCCTTAAGTCACGTGATCAAAAGTCAAAACGCCTGAGAACTGGCGGGTATTGATGGCGCCTGCCATGTCCTGGAGTCACGTCATCAAGTTTTGCACCCTTCTGACACAGAGAAGGCAGATTCACTGAACAACGATTAACTCACCACCGCAGTGGTCGTAAAACGGGACAAAACTCAGTTAACAACCGTCTGGCTTAACAATGTTAAAATTTCGGGACAGCTGCAGCCGTAAAAATCAAGGAATACTTGTATCTGGAGCACCGTCGGCATTGACAAAATCCCCATCAGTCAATTGCGGAAGGCAGCTTGACTTGGAAAGGGCTGACATCCTACGACGAGGCATTTTAACACCATCAAACAACCACATCTGTCTTATCTCAGGTCCTTGGGAACGACTGGATAGGCGGAGAAAAATTCCGAATCCCATCTCAACATCTGGCTGGCTCTTTACAAAGTTTGAAGCGGTACCTCTCCTGTTTTTGGTACCCCAAGAATTAATCAGGTGGTCACATTCCTCGCTGTTTTCCGAGGACGCTCTCTGGATTGCTCACCCGGTTCTTAGATCTGCCCACCTGAAGGGACCCTCCATCCCCCTCATCCCTGGCCGACTACCTTTTGGGACAGGTCCACCACGCGCGAATCGGCGTACTCCATTTTGAGGACGCTGTTCTCAATCAGAAACTTGCTCCGGAGGTCGTTGAGGTATGAGGAGCGCATGGGGTCTGCGGCCTAATGAAGGAAAAACAGAAGTGAGGATACGAGAGCATCATTGGCTCGGTTATCAACAAGATTGACATGTGAATATATCCAGGTGGGTCATTTTATTATAAAGATATGGCAGGGTTTGTCATCCTTGGCAACTTTTAAGAGGGGTGGGCTTCAACTCCCAGAATTCCCCAGCCACTCTGCTTTAAAATGGGTGGACTTCATGCTTTTAAGATGGGTGGACCATAAGTCCCAGAATTCCCTAGCCGCTGTGGTTTAAAATAGATGAACTTCAACTCCCAGAATTCCCCAGCCACTCTGCTTTAAAATGGGTGGACTTTAACTCCCAGAATTCCCCAGCCACTGTGGTTTAAAATGGGTGGACTTCAACTCCCAGAATTCCTCAGCCAGCATGCTTTTAAGATGGGGGGGGGACTTCAACTCCCAGAATTCCTCAGCCAGCATGCTTTTAAGATGGGTGGACTTCAACTCCCAGAATTCCCTAGCCACTGTGCTTTAAAATGAGTGGACTTCAATTCCCAGAATTCCTCAGCCAGCATGCTTTTAAGATGGGTGGACTTCAACTCTCAGAATTCCCTAGCCACTGTGCTTTAAAATGAGTGGACTTCAATTCCCAGAATTCCTCAGCCAGCATGCTTTTAAGATGGGGGGGACTTCAACTCCCAGAATTCCTCAGCCAGCATGCTTTTAAGATGGGTGGACTTCAACTCCCAGAATTCCCTAGCCACTGTGCTTTAAAATGAGTGGACTTCAACTCCCAGAATTCCTCAGCCAGCACACTTTTAAGATGGGGGGGGGACTTCAGCTCCCAGAATTCCTCAGCCAGCATGCTTTTAAGATGGGTGGACTTCAACTCCCAGAATTCCTCAGCCACTGTGCTTTAAAATGAGTGGACTTCAACTCCCAGAATTCCTCAGCCAGCACGCTTTTAAGATAGGGGGAGGACTTCAACTCCCAGAATTCCCTAGCCACTGTGGTTTAAAATGGGTGGACTTCAACTCCCAGAATTCCCCAGCCAGCTTGATTTAAGATAGGTGAACATCAACTCCAAGGAATTCCCCGGCCAGCTCTTTTCTTCACTTTGCTGAAATCAAGATATATTATGTTTACCGCATTCCCACTATCTATTAAGAAAGTTACCCTATCCAAAAAATGTTGATAAGGATGATTTGTTCTTTTATCCATGATGAATTCTGGTAAATCTTTGCCGGCTGGGGAGTTCTGGGAGTTGAAGTCCACCCTTCTTAAAGTTGTCGGATAAAACACTGAGAATACGGAATCTTACAAAAGAGAAATCTTGAGATGTTTTCTCAAATTCATTTGTAAACCGGGGATCTTCTGTAAGTCCCCTATAGGGATGTATGAGTGAGAAGAAGAAGAAGAAAGGTTGGCTAAAGGAAGTAGGACAGCTCTGCACATGCTCAGGGGTGCTGTCATCCCGAGAAGGCATCCCACAGAGATAAGGTTGGCTTATTGTGGCTTTTTTCCAGCCTGACCCTCTTCAGGTGCACTGGGAAGGAGAGGTGGCATTCAGCCGGTTCGGGCCGGTTCGAGCCGGTTCGGCGAAACCGCTAATGGTGATTGCCTGCCCCGCCGATCCGCCTCGGCGTAAAGATGTCCAATGTAGCCACGTTTTCAAGGCCGGGTGCATACATGGAAATGAACCGGTGGTAAGAATCCGTGAAACCCACCGCTGCTGGGAGGACAGCGACCAAAATCCCCAGCTGCTGAAGCAAAAGGTTGCATGCTACATGCGCAAGATTAGCTTCCGAATAAAGTGTGAGTCACACCAGATTTTGGTATATGTCTCTCCCGGGCTGACCTTCAAGGCAGCAAAGTAGCGGAGAGTCTCTTGCTCGTAAACCAAGGGGTCCAAAGCTCTCATGAGGAGGATGATGGTTAGGAGACACCCTGAGGAGGAAAAAAAAAAAAAAAGGACAGATTCAGGTTTCATCAAGCCTTGATCATCTGTTTTATCGGTAGTCCTTGACTTACGGCGGCCACTAGGAACAGGATTGCCATTGTTAAGGAAAGGAAGGCAGTGGTTATTTGAGCCGCGCTTGGCTTTGCCACCTTTTTTGCCTTGTGAATCCCCGACGTCGTTAAGTGAATCACACGGTCGTTAAACGAATCCGGCTTCCCCACCCTCCACCCCCCGACTTTGCTTTGTGGGAAACCGGCTGGGAAGGTCTCGAATGGCAGTCACGTGACTCCGGGGAGCTGCAATTGTCATAAATAACGCACTCAAATTTTAATGGGGAGACCGCGCGGATGTTGTGACGGTTGTAAGTGCGAGGACTGGTGGTGAGTCATTTTAACAAGAATGGTCGTCAAATGAATGGTTGTATCTTTCAAGTTGCTAGTCCTGAAGGATGTTTATTAAGACTGGGGCGGGGGGTCCCCGGGGCCAGCTCTTGTGACCCTCTAGACAGGTTCTACAGACTGCCAGTACAGTCTTGAGGACTAGTAACTTAGGAAAAAAACATTTGAGGCTGCTACTGAGGTCTCTTCTCGGGATCCACCCGAGTTGTGTGGGAGCGAAGGAGATCCCGAACCTACACTTGTTCTCCGGCTCCAATGCCTGCAGCTCCTTGCAAGATTCCAGCTCCGACTGCAGCACTGTTGACTTCTCGATGGAGAGCTCGCACCTGGGGCAGGAAGGGAGCAAAAGCAGGTGTTTGGCCACAGGGAAGGGAGGAAGGAGAGGGGGAGAGAAAGAAAGAAGGAGGGAGGGAGAAAGGAAGAAGGGAGGGAGAAAGGAAGGAAGGAAAGATAGAAGGAAGGAAAGGAGGGAGGAGGAAAAACGAAGGGAGGGAGGGAGGGAGGGAGGAGATGGGAATGAGAGGAAAGAAGGTAGGGAGGGAGGAGGGAGAGAGTGAGGAGGAAGAAGGAAGGATGGATGGAAGAAAGGAAGGAACAGATGGGAATGAGAGAAAAGAAGGGAGGGAGGGAGGAGGAAGAAGGAAGGATGGAAGAAAGGAAGGAACAGATAGGAATGAGAGGAAGGAAAGAAGGAAGGAAGAAGGTAGGGAGGAGGAAGAAGGAAGGATGGAACAGATGGGAATGAGAGAACGGGAAGGAGGAGGAAGAAGGAAAGAAGAAAGAGATGGGAATGAGAGGAAGGAAAGAAGGGAGGAGGGAGGAGGAAGGATGGAAGGAACAGATGGGAATAAGAGAAAGGGAGGGAGGGAGGAAGGGAAGGAGGGAGAAAAGAAGGAAGGGAAGATGGAAGAAAGGAAAGGGAGGGAGGAAGAAAAATGAAGGGAGGGAGGAGATGGGAATGAGAGGAAGGAAGGGAAGGCTGGAAAGATGAAAAGGAGGAAAAAGAACGGGAGGGAGGAGGAAGGAGATGGGATTGAGAGGGAGGAGAGAAGGAAGGAAGGAAAGAAAGAAGCTAGGAGGAGGGAGGGGGAAGAAGAAAGGATGGAAGAAACAGATGGGAATGAAAGAAAGGGAGGAAGAGAGGGAGGGAGGAAGGAGAAAGAATAAAGGAGGGAAGGAGATGGGAATGATGACAAGGAAAGACGGATGGAAGGAGGAACGAAGGGAGGAGGAAGAACGAAGGATGGAAGGAAGGAACAGATAGGAATAAGAGAAAGGGAGGAAGAAGGAAAGAAAGAAGAAGGAGATGGGAATGAGAGAAAGGAAGGAAGAGGGAGGAAGAAGGAAAGAAGAAGGAAGGGGTAGCCATTACGAACCGCCCCCCTTCCCCCTCATTCACCCAACGGCTGATCAGAAGGCAATTAAACAGGTAATAAAACAAATAAATCCCCTTCTGAAAGACCCTGCAAAAACCACCCAACGCATCCTTGCTATTCGCAGAAAACCAACAGAGAGAGAGAAAAAAGCTTCAATTGGAGCCCTCCCCTCGGGGGGGATTCTGGGCCTTGAAACCCACCCAGGCTGGCTGGGGGAATTCTGGGAGTCGAAATCCACCCATCTCAAGGTTGCCGAGGGGGAGAAACACTCCCCCCCTCCCTGCCAGACCCCCCCTCCCATTTTGAACCACTGAGCTGGCCTGCAACAATGCCCCTGTCTATGCCCCCCCCCCGTTATTCAGTGCAACATTGCTGGGGGGGGAGGACACCCCAATCCGAACCGGTTGACCCTCTCTCCTTCCCCCAATGACATCAGGTACCGCGACGCGGTGAGTGCATCTCCCAACCTGTTAACCCTGGTGGATCGGTTTTCCTCCGGTGAGTCAGGCAGGGCTCAGCGCTTCCTCGGCTGACGCGTGCCAATAAAACTGGGTTGGCCCATAAATCACCCTCGGCTGACTCGGTTTCCCCTTTGGCCAGCTCACGGCAAGATCTCGGTCCACCCTGGGGCCCTGAGAACGGGCTCTGGATGCCCCGAGAACGGAAAAGGGAAGCGAGGTGGTTGGGTGGAGAAGGGGGTGATGATGGGAGAAAACCGGATCGTTTTTCTTCCTTCCTCTTTCCTGCCATTTTCCCCTTCCTTTCTTCTTCTTCTCCCTTCCTTCCTTCCCTCCCTCCCCATGCTCCTTCCTTTGCTTTCCCTTTTCCCCTTCCTTTCTCCCTTCCCTCCTTCTCCATGCTTTCCTTCCTTTTCTTTTTTCCTTGCTTTCCTTCCTTTTTCCCCTTCCTTTCATCCTTCCCTCCCCATGCTCCTTCCTTTCCTTTCCTTCCTTCCTCTTTTCTCCTTCCTTTCTCCCTTCCCACCCTCCCCATGTCTTCCTCTGTCCTTCCTTCCCTTTTCCCCCTTCCTTCCCTCCCCCATTCTCTTTCCTTCCTGCCACCTTTCCTTTCTCCCTTTCTCCCCTCCCTTTCCATTCTTTCCTTCCTTTTTTCCCCTTCCTTCCTCTTTCCTTCCTTTTTCCCTTTCCTTTTCCTCTTCCTTCCCTCCCTCCCCATGCTTCCTTCTTTCCTTCCTTTCTTTCCCTTTTCCCCTTCCTTTCTTCCGTCCCTCCCTCCCCATGATTTCCTTCCTTTTTTTTCCTTGCTTTCCTGCTTTTCTTTCCTTCCTTTTCCCCCTTCCTTCCATCCCTCCCTCCCCATGCTCCTTCCTTTCCTTCCTTCCTTTCCTTTTTCTCCTTCCTTTCTCCCTTCCCACCCTCCCCATGTCTTCCTCTGTCCTTCCTTTCTTCCTTTTTCCCCTTCCTTCCCTCCCCCATTCTTTCCTTCCTGCCACCTTTCCTTTCTCCCCTCCTTTTCCATTCTTTCCTTCCTTCCTCTTTCCTTCCTTTTTTCCCTTTCCTTTTCCCCTTCCTTCCCTCCCCATGCTTCCTTCTTTCTTCCTTTCTTTCCCTTTTCCCCTTCCTTTCTTCCTTTTCCCCCTTCCTTCCTCTTTCCTGCTTTTTTCCCTTTCTTTCCTTTTCCCCTTCCGTCCCTCCCTCCCCATGCTTCTTTCCTTCCTTTCTTTCCCTTTTCCCCTTCCTTTCTTCTTTCCCTCCCTACCCATGCTCTTTTCTTCCTTTCTCCCTTCCTTCCTTTCCTTTTTTCCATTTTCCTTCCTTCCCTCCCCTCCCCATGCTCCTTCCTTCCTTCCTTCCTTTTCTTTCTTTCCTTCCTTTCTCCCTTCCTTCCTTTCCCTTTTCACCTTCCTTTCTTTCTTTATCCCTTACCTCCCTCTCCATGCTTTCCTTCCTTTCTCTTTCCTGCCTTTTTTATTTCCCCTTCCCTCTTTCCTTCTTTTTCCCCCTTCCTTCCCTCCCTCCCCATGCTCCTTCCTTTCTCCCTTCCTTCCTTTCCCTTTTCCCCTTCCTTCCTTCATCCCTTACCTCCCTCTCCATGCTTTCCTTCCTTTCTCTCTTCTGCCTTTATTTCCTTCCTTCCCTCTTTCCTTCCATTTCCCCCTTCCTTCCCTCCCTCCCCATGCTCCTTCCTTCCTGTTTCCTTTTTTCCTTCCTTCCTTCCTTTTCTCCCTTCCTTCCCTCTTCCCATGCTCTTTCTTTTCCTCCCTTTCCATTTTCCTTCCCTTCCTTCTCTCCTTCCTCCCTTTCCTACTGGTAAAAACCTGGCAGGGAGCTGTGTGTTTGGGCAGAATGGAGAAAGGAGTGCTCCATCGGCCACGTTATGCTCTTACTTGATATACAGGTAGTCCTTGACTTACAACAGTTCGCTTAGCGACCGTCCCCAGTTACGACGGCACAGAAAAATGTGACTTATGACCGTTTTTCACACTTAGAAGCGTTGCAGACTCCCCAGGGTGTCACGGGTTCAAAATTCAGGCAATTGGCTACGGACCCATATTTACGACGGTTGCAATGTCCTGGGGGCGGGGGTGTCATACGATCCCCTCTGGTGACCTTCCGACGAGCAAGGGGAAGCCGGATTCACTTAACAACCGTGTGACTCATTTAACGACGGCAGCAGTCCACTTAACAACGGTGGCAAGAAAGGTCATAAAATAGGCCAAAAACTTGTTTAACAACGGTCTCCCTCAGCCACAGAAATTTGGGGCTCCGCCGTGGTCGTAAGTCGAGGACTACCTGTAGGGCCAACCGATGGATGTGTAGGTTGTTGCACAATGTGTTTGAGTCGCGCTCTTGAAGGACGGGCTTCTTGCGCTTTCTCTCTTTGCTCTTGTGCGTTGCCAAGATTTGCTGCGGTGACTGAGGCTTGTTACACGGGGATTAGCTACCTGTCTTCCCCACAGGAGCATCTGAGGTGCTAAGTAGAGATTAACCTGCCTCTTTTCTCCATCAAGTAAAACCAGGGCGTCAAATCGGCATTGAGAGGATTTGTATCCTAAAGCGGTGTTTCTCACAACACAGCAACTTTAAGGTGGGTGGACTACAACTCCCAGAGTTCCCCAGCCAGCATTTGGACTTCAACTCCCAGAATTCCTTAGCCAGCATTTGGACTTCAACTCCCAGAATTCATTAGCCAAAATTTGGACTTCAACTCCCAGAATTCCCCAGCCAGCATTTGGACTTCAACTCCCAGAATTCATTAGCCAGCATTTGGACTTCAACTCCCAGAATTCCCCAGCCAGCATTTGGACTTCAACTCCCAGAATTCCTTAGCCAGCATTTGGACTTCAACTCCCAGAATTCCCCAGCCAGCATTTGGACTTCAACTCACAGAATTCTCCAACCAGCATTTGGACTTTAACTCCCAGAATTCCCTAGCCAGCATTGAGTGGACTTCAACTCCCAGAATTCCTTAGCCAACATTTGGACTTCAATTCCCAGAATTCCCTAGCCAGCATTTGGACTTCAACTCCCAGAATTCTACAACCAGCATTGAGTGGACATCAACTCCCAGAATTCCCCAGCCAGCATTTGGACTTCAACTCACAGAATTCCCCAGCCAGCATTGGGTGGACTTCAATTCCCAGAATTCCCCAGCCAGCATTTGGACTTCAACTCACAGAATTCCCCAGCCAGCATTTGGACTTCAACTCACAGAATTCTCCAACCAGCACTGAGTGGACTTCAACTCACAGAATTCCCTAGCGAGCATTGGGTGGACTTCAACTCCCATGGTTCTCCAACCAGCATTGGGTGGACTTCAACTCCCAGAATTCCTTAGCCAGCATTTGGTGGATTTCAACTCCCATGGTTCCCCAGCCAGCATTGGGTGGACTTCAATTCCCAGAATTCCCTAGCCAGCATTTGGACTTCAACTCCCAGAATTCTACAACCAACGTTGGGTGGACTTCAAGTCCCAGAATTCCTTAGCCAGCATTTGGTGGATTTCAACTCCCAGAATTCCCTAGCGAGCATTGGGTGGACTTCAATTCTCATGGTTCTCCAACCAGCACTGGATGGACTTCAACTCCCAGAATTCCTTAGCCAGCATTTGGCGGACATCAACGCCCAGAATTCCCTAGCCATATCTGCCGAGACACCAATCGGCTTTCCTTTTGTCAATCATTCTTCTCCCTTCCTTGATGCTCCATCTGATGAACTCTGGCCTGCATCTTTGGCCGAAACCCCCCCAAGTCGCTTCTCCATTATAGGGGTTGTGTGAACCTAGCCCAAGACACCCCCCCCATCCCGAGATTTTGGCCGTCTCCCTTACCTGAACACCTGTTCCTCCGTCACCGAATCCTGGTTCCAGCAGTCCTTGTGGCCTGGGAGGGGAAGAGAGGGGGGGGGAGGTCAAGGGTCCGGCTGCGGACGCAGGAAAATTGGGGGGGACGGGACGGGACAGGGGATGCGGTCGCATCACCTTTGAAGAGGACGCATTCCTTCTGCACGTGTCCTTCAGCCCAGAGGACGCGAAAAGTGTGTTGAGGCCAGTGGTCGTTGAGGGCAGAGGTTGGCAGGTCACACAGCTGGAAAAGTGGCCGGATTTAAGGAAAACAAACAAACAAACCAGAATTCTGGAAAATGGCAAAAACAGCTGCCCGGCTTCCCCGTTTCGTATTCAGGCAGTCCTCGACCTTTGTCAGCTCATTTAGTGACCAGTCGAAGTCCCAATGGCAGATAAAACCAAGTGACTTATTGGGATGGGTTTTTTTCCCCACACTTACGACCGTTGTGTTCCCATTTCTTATTCAGGCAGTTCTCGATTTAAGTCAGCTCATTTAGTGACCAGTCGAAGTCTCAATGGCAGATAAAAGCAAGTGACTTATTGGGATGGTTTTTCCCCACACTTACGACCGTTGTGTTCCTGTTTCTTATTCAGGCAGTCCTCGACTTACCTCAGCTCATTTAGTGACCAGTCGAAGTCTCAATGGCAGATAAAAGCAAGTGACTTATTGGGATGGGTTTTTTTCCCCACACTTACGACCGTTGTGGCATCCTCGGGGTCACATGATCCAAAATTCAGACGCTTGGCAAATGACTTGTATTTACAACGGTTGCAGTGTTCCCTGGGATGTGTGTGTGTGTGTGTGTGTGTGTGTGTCACGCGATTCCTCCTTTTGAGACCTTCCAACGAGGAAGAAACCAGATTTACTGAACAACCAGCAGCGTTTCATTTAACAACCGTGGCAAGAAAGGTCGTAAAATGGGGAGGGCAAGCCTCCCTCTTAACAACTGTCCTGTTTAATGACCGTTGCAGGAGCCCAGAGTCGCCTGATTGCCACGGGAGACATTTCCACAAAGCAAAGTCAAGCCGGATTCGCTTAATGACCGTCTGATTCACTTAACAACTGTAGGGATATGCTTAGCCTGTAAATAGCCAGTTTGAAAAGTCAAATAAAGATAGCTGCCTCTTGTTTGTTGGAAACGTGAAGTAGGCTAAAATACACCATATAGGGGTTTGAAGTAGTAATTAAATCGCCATTGTTGGAATTCCTTGGATCCTGCACATTCCTCGGCAGGAATCTTACTAAACAGACTCTGTGGGAATCTTTCTTTTCCATTTTAGGAAACTCCTAAAGTGATATTTTTTCAACCTTCGCCATTTTAAGATGGATGGACTTCAACTCCCAGAATTCCCCAGCCAGCATGGCTGGCTGGGGAATTCTGGGAGTTGTAGTCCATCCCTCAGGTTTACAAACACGGCCTAAGAATCTGATTTAATCTTTTCCCAACTCTTTTCTTCTTTCGACCTTCCGTCTCTCTTCCTAAAATGGATCTCTCTTAATCTGGTCTCTGGAGAGTAATTAAATCCACTCTGTTCTCCTTGGGCTAACAGGCAAATTAAAAATCCCTGGATTTCCGCAAGACACACAACAACCCTTGAGTATAAGGCCGACAGTGTGCGTTGTGTTGGCAGCAAGTCCTCGTCTTACGACCGCAACCGAACCCGAAATCCCTACGGCTAAGCAACACCAGTTGTTAAAGTGTCTCATTTTATGACCACCTTTGCTACCGTTGTTAAGCGAGTCACTGTCGTTAAGATAGGGACACGGCTGTTCAGTGGCTTTCCCAGTTGACTTGGCTCGTCAGAAAGTCGCAAAAGGGGGGATCGCGTGATCCCCCGGGGACAGTACGACCGTCGTAAATGTGAGCCCGTTGCTAAGTTTCCCAATTTGAACACATAACTGTGAATAGAACAGACCTGGAAGGGACCTTAGAGGTCTTCTCATCCACCCTCCGAAGCTATATTATTTCTGATAAGCGGCTCTCTAGTTTCTTCTTAAAAGCCTCCAATGTTGGAGCATCCACAATTTCTGGTGGCAAGCTGTTCCACTGGTTAACTCTCCTCACTCTTAGGAAGTTTCTCCTTAATTCTAGGCTGCTTCTTTCCTAGATTAGATCCCAACCGTTGTTCCTTGTCTTGCCTTCTGGTGCTTTGGAGAATAATTTGACCCCTGAGGTTACTGCAAATGGTCGTTAAGTGTGAAAAACGGCCGTAAGTCACTTTTCTCAGTGTCGCTGTAACTTCGAACGGTCGCTAAACAAATGGTTGTGAGTCAAGGACTACTTGCATAGATTTATTTTTAAAGGGAGGCTGGATATTTTATGCAAACATTAACTAAAGAGCACCCCCATTTGTTTCTCTGCTCCCCAATAAATCAATGGCTCGTCCTCGGCCAACCGAGTCTCAAAAGATACCCACATATATCCGGGTTTATTTTTCCTATCCGGCGTATGCCAACGGACCACCAGCGGGGACTCGTCTCCGAACACAATCAGGTCATGCGACGCCGGAGTCACCTAAAGACGGAGAGAAGGAAACGGTCACCATGGCTGGCGGGCTTCTGAAAATCTTTATTTTTTTTTCTCGAGAGCCTCTGGAACTCACCGCCACAGGATGAGAGAAGGCCACCGCCAGGGAGGTGTTTTCCCTGTTGACGTAGACGCAGCGAATGGTTGGCTCCGGATCACCTAAGAGGGGGAAACAAAGGCATCCAGACAGGGGAGTGGAAGATGGGTTTTGTTAAACACCTCCCGTTCAAGAAGCATGCTCCAGATGGGTGGAGTTTATCTCCCAGGATTTTTAACTGTTAGGGAATTCCGAAAGTTGAGATTCCCCAGGCCTGCAAAGGTCCCTTAATTCCGGAGAACGTCAATAAAACAGAATATTTGTAGGACCAGGGTTGAACTGCGGGTGATTTAATTGCAGGCGTTTCGTGACCCAACTGAGGAACATCAAAAGCGCTAAAAGGGAATGGGTCCAAAAGACGCTTTTTCAAGAGGCAACTGGACTTTTTTTTTTCCCTTGAAGACATTTCGCTTCTCATCCAAGAAGCTTCTTCAGTTCTGGCTGAATGGCGGAGGAGGGAAGGATTTATATTCCTTTGCAGTCATCTGGTCGTTAGTACTCCCTCTGAGAATTCTTGAAGCCACTTGGTGGTTTATTTTGAAAAAGCACCTTTGGGACAACCATGACGTGGATGAGTGAGAATCTCCAGAGACGGAAGGGAGTGGGGTTTCCGGTATGATGGAGGAGGAGGAGGAGGGCAGCTGAGTGCTTGGTGCTCTCTGAGCTTGGTGGTTTTCTTTCAGACGTTTCATGACCCAGCTAGGAAACATCATCAGTGCTAGAAGGCAGTGGTTGTCTTTTTTTTTTTTTGGGGAATGATGAGGGAGGAGGAGATCTGTAGGGTCCTTGGTAGTCTCGGCGCTTGGTGGTTTTCTTGCAGGCATTTCATTAGCCAACTAGGTAACATCATCGGTGCTTGTAGGTAACGCTACACTGATAATGTTACCTAGTTGGGTCATGAGATGTCTCCAAGGAAGCCACGAAGCTCAGAGACCACCAAGGACCCCACCAACTCAGTCTCCCAGCCTCTAATATCCCTCAACAGACAATTCTGAGGGGACAATCTTCATTTATCTCGCGATAAATCCTCCATCTTGCCCCCTTCCTATTCTGGAGAAGCCGGAAAACAACCCCCTCCCCAGAATCTCCCTTGCGCCGAATTTCCCTGAAAACAAGATGGCTGCTTGGCTCCTACCTCTACCCAGAAGCCAACGGTGGTAAAACCAAGCACTCTGATCGTTGGGGTCCGTGAAGAAAGCGTTTTGCACCAGTTCCAGCTCTGGAAGAGAGAAGATTGGGTAAAATGTTCTTTATTCTTATTCCTAAATATTTTCCATGGTTTCATTTTTTATTTTTATTTTTTTGCTTTAATTTATATGCCGCCCTTCTCCGGAGACTCAGGGCTGCTTACAATGCGTTAAGCAATAGCCTTCATACTTTTGTATATTTATATAAAGTCAGCTTATTGCCCCCACAATCTGGGTCCTCATTTCACCTACCTTTGAAAGGATGGAAGGCTGAGTCAACCTGGAGCCTGGTGAGATTTGAACTTGCAGTAATTGCAGGCAGCAGTTGTTAATAACAGTGCTTTAGTCCACTGTACTACAGGCTCAGTTATATTGTGCCTTTATGATCATTTAAATTGCCCAGAGTTGCTTAACAATGAGATAGGCAGCGTATAAATATAATAATAATAATAATAATAATAATAATAATAATAATAATAATAATAATAATAAAAAATTAGAAGTAATTGAGCAACGAGCTGAAAATTGGAAAAGCAAAACTCTGCATTGCCAATACTTGAAAAGTATTGAAGGCAAAGCTGACCAGAAACTAACTTGGAACTGGTTAAGATCAGGAGTACTGAAAAAAGAAACAGAAAGCTTTATTTTGGCAGCTCAAGAACAAGCCCTAGCCACAAACTGCATGAAGGCAAAACTTCAACATGTTACCACCAACAGCAAATGCCGCCTCTGCAATGAGAAAGAGGAGACAGTTGACCACCTGATCAGTGGGTGCAGCAAAATTTCACAAACTGACTACCTACAACGCCATGACCGCGTTGCTAAGATCATTCACTGGAAATTGTGCCAGAAGTTTGGATTTGAGTACAGCAAAACCCACTGGGAACATCAGGTTGAGAAAGTTTTAGAGAATGAGAAACTCAAGATCTTGTGGGACTTTAGGATTCAGACTGACAGGCACTTGGTCCACAACACACCTGACATAACAATAGTTGAAAAGAAAAAAAAATATGGTTCATTGACATTGCAATACCTGGTGATGCACGGATTGAAGATAAGCAGCAAGAAAAAAAATCACAAAGTACCGAGATTTGCAAATTGAAGTTGAGCGACTGTGGAAAAAGAAATCGTGTGTTGTCCCGATTGTAATTGGAGCCCTTGGAGCAATACCCAAAGGGCTACCCCGCTATTTAGAAATTCTAAATTTGCCGGACTTGAACATTTTGACTACAAAAAACCACCTTACTCGGAACAGCTTACATCCTCCGACGATACCTTAACAGTTCCTAGGTCCTTGGTTAGGACTCGAGCTGCTGAGCTATTAACCAGCCTCAAAGGCTGTGAATCTCACTAAACATTAACTAATAATAATAATAATAATAATAATAATAATAATAATAATAACAACAACAACAACAACAACAACAAAAACAAAAAAACCAGGATCAGAATAGGAATTGGAACCCTCGGCAACTGCCAGGAAAGAGTTGATATTTATGCTTAAAAACAAGAAGAGGCATCCATTTAAGGTTTCACATCCAAAATGCCCCATTGGAAGTAGTCCTAGCAACTTCCGGCACTGAAAAAAGTGACTTAACGACCGGATCTTCGCATTTACGACCGTCACAATCCTGGGATCATGATTTGGATGCTTGCAACTGCGCCTGTATTTATGACGGTTGCAGTGTCTCTTGGGGGGTCACATGATCATCATTTGTGATCCTCTCAGCCAATGGGGAAGCAGGGAAGGTCGCAAATATGACTGTTCCACTTAACAACCAATTTTCCAGTTTTCTCCAATTTTGGTCATGAATTTGAGGACTGCCTGTATGGCAACTGACTTTTAAGACATCCTGGTCCAGACTGAACTGCAGGATGAATTCACCCTCCGGAAAGGAGAGAGAGAGAGATGAACCTTAATTTTATTTAACAGAATAACCTAGCTGGAAGGGACCCTGGAGGTCTTCTCAAGCAGGAGACCCTATGCCATTTCAGACAAACGGTTGTCCAATTTCTTCTTAAAAGCCTCCAGTGTTGGAGCACCTACAACTTCTGGTGGCAAGTCGTTCCACTGACTAATTGTGCTCACCGTCAGGAAATGTCTCCTTAGTCCTACATTGCTTCTCTCCTTGATTACAGTATTTTTCAGTCTATAAGACGCACTCCCTCTCCCTAAAGTGGGTGGAAATGTCTGTGCGTCTTATAGAGTGAATATTGCGGTGAGGGGAGGGGGAGAGAGGGATTGGTGCGGCGCCAATCAGCTGTTCTAGGTGGCAGGGATCGCTGCTGCGGCCTATCGCCGCCCGTTCGCGGTGATCGGCGGCAAACGGGCTGCGGCGAACGGGTGGTGGACACCGATTTTTTTTTTCTCGTTTTCCTCCTCTAAAGCTAATGTGCATTTTATAGTCCGGAGCATCTTATAGTCCGAAAAATACGATATTTTCCATTCATTGCTCCTTGTCCTGCCTTCAGGTGCTTTGGAGAATAGCTTGACTCCTTCTTCTTTGGGGCAGCCCCTGAACGATGCTATCATATCTCCCCCAATCCTTCTTTTCATCAAAATAGACATAATCAGTTCCTGCAACCGTTCTTTGTATGTTTTAGCCTCCAGTCCCCTCATCGTCTTTGTTGCTCTTCTCTGCACTCTTTCTAGAGTCTCCACATCTTTTTTATATCATGGCGACCAAAACTGGATGCAGGATTCCAAGTGTGGCCTTACCAAGGCATTATAAAGTGGTATGAACACTTCACATAATCTCGATTCTATCCCTCTGTTGATGCAGCCTAGAACTGTGTTGGCTTTTTTGGCAGCCGCAAAATTTCTTTGAATAGCCCTCGTTGGTGGGCATCCCCGAAAGACTTTGTGGATCGTGGATTGTCCTGAGTTAAGCATCTGTTTTTTTTGTAGTTCCTTTATGAGTCTGTCTAGTTCTGCACATTCCATGATTTTGTTAATTACCCTATCTTCTGTTGGTATATCATTGCTTTTCCAATATTGTGCGTACATTATTCGGGCTGCTGTTATCATGTGTATGATTAAGTATGTTGTTTCTTTTCCATACTGTCCATGTACTGTACCAAGTAGGAAGGTTTCTGGTCTTAATTCTATCTTTTGGTGTGTTATTTCTTCTATTTGTGTTTTAATCATTTGCCAATAGTGTTTTGCCATTGGGCAAGTTCCACCACATATGATAATAAGTGCCTTTGTGGTGTTTGCATTTCCAAGATGTTGATGGCGTGCTGGGGGACATTCTTGCCAATCTGGCTGGCGGCAGGGGCCACCTATAAAACATTTTATAGAGATTTTCTTTGTAGGGTACAGACATTGTCAATTTATAATTTATTGTCCACAATTTTTCCCATTTGTCTAGATCAATATTATAACCGATTTTTTTTGCCCACGTTATCATATTTTCTTTCACTACCTCTTCTTCTAATTTGTATCCTCTTAAGTAATTATACATTTTTTTGATCAGTTTATCCTGTGTTCCTTGCAAAATTTTTTGCTAATTCAGTTTGACCTTTTTGGAATTCAAATTGAGCCGAATCTTTCTTGTATCTTGATTTTATTTTGCATAGGGCCACCAGTCCTCAGCTGAGCATCCCTTTTTCCTCGCATGTAACAAAAGCACCACCCCAGACCAGCAACAACGGACAGATAAAAATGTTCCAGGGGGAAAAAAAATAAAATATTGACAGCCTTGTATGCACCGTTGATGCCAAGGTTGGCACCACGACGGGTTGCTATCGTGGCTTTTCCAAACAGAAACCACTCAACATTTTTCGATCGTGACCAAGCCAAGATCAGGCAGGTGTGGCTCGCTCCGGTTTGTGTTCCTTTGCTTATTTCGAAAGGGGCTGAAAAGGGGAACGAAAAAAAGGAGGAGGAGGAGGAGAAGGTTAAAAGGGAACCTTGTCATGGAAATCATCACTTTCTCTGAAAAGGGTTATGATTAATTGCCTTTTAGTGTTCTCCTCCTCCAAAGGAGGAACTTATCCTCTGTTTATTTAATCTTAAGAGAAGAAGAGAATAGAGAAGGAAGAAAAAAGAAAGGGAGAGAGAAGAGGAGAGGAAGGAAGGAAAAAAGAAAGAGGAAGAAGAGAATAGAGAATAGAGAAGAGAAGGAAGAAAAAAGAAAGGAAAAGGTTAAGAAAAGGAGAGAAGAGAAAGGTAAGAAGGAAAAAAGAAAGGAAAGAGAAGAAAAGGGAGAGAGAAGAGGAGAGGAAGGAAGGAAAAAAGAAAGAGGAAGAAGTTAAGAGAAGAAGAGAAAAGAGAAGGAAGAAAAGAGAAAGGAAGAAGAAAAGAAGAGGAAGGAAGGAAAAAAGAAAGAAAAGGAAGGAAGGAAAGAAAAAAGAAAGAAGAAAAAGAAGGGAGAGGAGGGGAGAAGAGGAAAGAAGGAAGTTAAGAGAAGAAAAAGAAGAGAAGCGAAAAGGAGAGGGGAGAAGAAGAAGGAAGGGAGGAAGGAAGGAAGGAAAGAAAAAAGATAGGAAAAGTTAAGAAAAGGAAGAGGAGAGAAGAGATGAGAAGAGAAGGAAGGAAGGAAGGAAGGAAGGAAGAAGAAAAGAAAAGAAAAAAAAGGAGAAATTAAGAGAAGAAAAAGAAGGAAGAGAAGGAAGGAAGGAAAAAAAAAACCCTACAGGTTGACTTATTATCATTCATTCAGCCACCATTCAAATTTACAAAAGCACTGAAAAAAGCAATTTATGACCAGTCCTCCCACTTATGACCGTCACAGCATCCTAACAGTCACATGCTCAAAATTCGGGGGCTTGATAACCGGCATGTATTTATGACGGTCGCAGTGTCCCGGGGTTACGTGATTTCCCCCTTTTGCGACCTTCCCGGCTGGCTTCGGACAAGCCAAGCCCATCGGGGAAGGCGGATTCATTTAACGACCACATTATTCACTTAACAACCGCAGCGATTCCCTTCACAACCATAGTAAAAACAAAAATAAAAAAATCAACCCTCACAAAATCAGGTATAACCCACTTAACCACCTAGCTTAAGAGTGGCAATTTCGGTCTCGATTGTGGTCGTAAGTCGAGGACAACCTGTATTGCATGTTGTGAGGAAAACATGCAGGTTAAAATAGCCTGTGTGAAGGCTGAATCTGGGGTCACCGGCATAGAAAATCAGGAGTTATCTCCTCCCTGAAAAACACTTTTGAGAAGAAAAAAAAACTCCTGAATTTCAGCTATGCGTTTCACTTCCCAGAAATGGTTTGTGAGGGCAACAATGAGGGGAAAATTCCCTTCCCGGAGTTATTTGCCAGACATTTAAAAGAAAAACCGATTTTTCCCCCCCTCCTCCCTTCATTCAAAAAGGAACATCTGATTAAATCACTCAAAACTAAACAGGAGAAAAGAATCTGTCCAAGATGATGATTTATGGCACAATTAAACGAAGGAGGGGTGGGTGTGTGCACCGTCACAAAGAGAAAAAATAAATAAATAAAAGTTTGGGTTTCTTCGGATGAAGAGGAAGAAGGAAGGGAAAGGCGCAGCCATGCAAAAGCTGGGAATCGTGATTAAGATCGGCTGCTTTTTTGGGAGGGTTCGGCAATCACGGCTGGCATGGAGCCTTCAACCACATATGGCTTCCAGAGAACTCAAAATTTGAAAAAGAAAGAAAGAAAAGAAAAGAAAGAAAGAAAGAAAGAAAGAAAGAAGGAACAAAGGAAGGAAGGAAAGAAAGAAGGAAGGAAGGAAAGAAAGAGAAAGAAAGAAGGAAGAAAGGAAAGAAAAGAAAGAAAGAAAGAGAAGGAAGGAAGGAAAGAAAGAGAAAGAAGGAAGAAAGGAAAGAAAAGAAAGAAAGAAAGAAAGAGAAGGAAGGAAGGAAAGAAAGGAAAGAAAGAAAGAAAGAAGGAAGGAAAGAAGGAAGGAAGGAAGGAAAGAAAGAAAGAAGGAAGGAAAGAAAGAGAAAGAAAGAAGGAAGAAAGGAAAGAAAGAAGGAAGGAAGGAAGGAAGGAAAGAAAGAAAGAGAAAGAAGGAAGGAAGGAAGGAAAGGAAGGGAAGGAAGGAAGGAAAGAGAGAAGGAAGGAAGGAAGGAAAGAAAGAAGGAACAAAGGAAGGAAGGAAAGAAAGAAAAGAAAGAAAGAAAGAGAAAGAAGGAAGGAAGAAAAGAAAGAAGGAAGGAAGGAAAGGAAGGGAAGGAAGGAAAGAACAAGAGAAGGAAGGAAGAAAAGAAAGAAAAAAGAAAGAAGGAAGGAAGGAAGGAAAGAAAGAAAGAAAGAAAGAGAAAGAAGGAAGGAAGGGAAGAAAGAAAGAAGGAAGGGAAGAAAGAAAGAAAGAAAGAGAAAGAAGGAAGGAAGGAAAGAAAGAAGGAAGGAAAGAACAATAGAAGGAAGGAAGGAAAGAAAGAAAGAGAAAGAAGGAAGGAAGGAAAGAAAGAAAGAAAAAGAAAGAAAGAAAGAAGGAAGGAAGGAAGGAAGGATAGAAAGAAAGGGCAAGAAAAGCAGCAAAAATTAGGTGAGGGGATGATCGAGAGAGAAGAGAACAGGAGTTAAGAAATACGATTTGTTTGCCTTTTTGAGGAGCAGCAGCAAGCAGCGAGCAGAGGGAAAATGGATGGGCCATTTCGTTAGGCCAGATCCTCAATCTCATCTACTTTTTAAAAGCTTTGGAGTTCAACTTTATCTATCTAATTGTCTGTGTCTGCCTGTCTGCCTGCCTACCTATCATCCACTCACCCATCTGTAATTCTGTATTATCTATAGACTATTTAATTGTTTATCTCTCCCTCTTTCTAGATCTAATTCTGTATTTAATACAGAATTTAATTCTGTAAAACTGCCCAAGGAGCTGCTGATCCAGTTCTACAGAGGAATTATTGAGTCTGTCATCTGCACCTCTATAACTGTCTGGTTTGGTTCTGTAACCCAACAAGACAGACGCAGACTTCAGAGGATACTTAGAACCAGGGTGGATTTGATTTAAATCAAGTTGATTTAAATCACGATTTAAATCACTAGTAAAAAGGCTTGATTTAAATCAACTCGATTTAAATCATAATTTTTAAAGAGCAACTGCCATCTCTGTCCCTCAGCGGCTCCTCCTGTGACCTGCTGTTGACTCACCGAGAGTCCCAATATTGCAGAATATACAGCCTCATGCTACATAACTAAGCTCCATTTCATGCTGAATAAACTAAATTATTAATGTATCTTAAATAGAAATTATCTTTAGATAGATTTTTTTACTCATCCTGGACATCAACTGTTTCAACTCCCACCCTCAAAACGACGCTATAGAGCACTGCACGCCAGAACAACTAGCTAGACACGAGGACAGTTTTTCCCCCGAACGCCATCACTCTGCTAAACAAATAATTCCCTCAGCACTGTCAAACTATTCACTAAGTCTGCATTACTATTTAATCTTCTCATCATTCCCACCACCCGTCTCCTTCCACTTACAACTGTATGACTGTAATTTTGTTGCTGGTATCCTTACGATTTATATTGATATTGTTTCCTGATTGGTTATTTGTATCCTATGACTATCATTAAGTGTTGTACCTTATGATTCTTGACGAAAGTATCTTTTCTTTTATGTACACCGAGATCTTATGCACCAAGACAAATTCCTTGGGTGTCCAATCACACTTGGCCAATAAAGAATTCTATTCTATTCTTTTCTATTATCTAAAATCTAATATCTTATCTCTCTCTCTCTCATCTATTATCTGTGTCATATATGTGGGTATATACATACATACATACATACATACATCAGTTCACACCCCCACTGGCAGTTAAAAGGAAGAAACAGCTGCGATCTCACATTGCTCCTAGAAGCACGAAGCCAAAAACACCAGCCTGAAGATGACGAATGAGACTTCGTCGAAATGTTGCCAAGACACTTCCAATTTTACGTGGGAGAAAACCCGAATAACCAAAGACCTACATACAAATACCCACGAAAACCTCAGAAAACATATATACATACATACATACAGGTACATACTTATCTATCTATCATCTACCTACCTATCTACCTACCTACCTACCTATCTTGTCATATCTATATATAGTGGAAGTGATGACCCTTTGAAAGCTGGATCCAACGAAACTTCATTTTAATGTATACCTATTAGTGTACATTCAAAGTGAAAATAAAGTTATTCTTATTCTATTCATCTAATTTTCTGTCACCCATAGAATTCTTTCTTCTTCATTGGCCAAGTGTGATTGGACACACAAGGAATTTGTCTTGGTGCCTATGCTCTCAGTGTACATAAAAGAAAAAAATAAAATATATTCGTCAAGAATCATAAGGTGCCACACTTAATGATAGTCACAGGGTACAAATAAGCAATCAGGAAACAATATTGATATAAATCGTAAGGATACAAGCAACAAGGTTATAGTCTTAGGGGGAGGAGATGGGTGATGGGAACGATGAGAAGATTAATAGTAATAGTAGTGCAGACTTAGTGAATAGTTTGACGGTGTTGAGGGAATTATTTGTTTAGCAGAGTGATGGCATTCTGGAAAAAACTGTCCTTGTGTCTCGTTGTTCTGACGTGCAGTGCTCTATAGCGTCGTTTTGAGGGTAGGAGTTGAAACCGTTGTAGTCCAGGATGTGAGGGGTCTGTAGATATTTTCACAGCCCTCTTTTTGACAATTGATAAATGTTTCTATCTACCTACCTATCCATCCATCTAATTTTAAGTATCTGTCATCGGTCTATAATCCATCCATCCGTCCATCCATTCATAATTCTGTATCATCTATAAACTAATTATTTCTCCCTCCCTCCCTCTCTCTATAGTATCATCTATAATCTAATAGTTTATCTCTATCGTCTATTATCTAATTGTTTGTATCTACCTACTTATCTACCCCATCCATCCATCTTGTCTGTCCAACACCTACGGACTTGAACTCCCAGAATTCCCCAGCTGAATAAAACTGAAATCCATTTTTTCCCACCTTTCAGCCATCCGGAGAGCATTTTGCCCAGCCCATGGTAATGCAGTATTGTATTATTTCTCCTCCTGGGGAGCACAGCCCCCTTTCCACCGGTGGAAATCCCTGAATCTCTTATAAGGGAGGGTTAGGGGTCCCCACCCAATGCCTCTCCCCCAACCCATCCATTCCCGATTCCCACCTTTCAGAAGGATTTCCTCTGTGATCCGGCCTTGTTGCTTGGGATCGGGGTACAGCTGCGGGAGGAGGAGGCTGCGATAATGCCAGGAAGAATAATTGGAGAAATTCCGGGTGATGAGGCTGTCGCTGAAGGCCAACTCGTCCTCGGGGAGAACCTTGGACCGCTGCACCACGAAACGCCGGTAGTCCCAGCAATGAACTGCAGGGAGTGCCACAGAGAAGGGTGGAATCTTTAGTTGGCCCACCGACCCTCCTTCTCTCCATCGTCTGACTCTTCAAACATGGCGACTTTAAGATGGGCGGACTCCATCTCCCAGAATTCCCCAGCCAGCAAAGAATTCTGGGAGAATTCCGCACGACTTAAAAGTCGCCATGTTTGAGAAATAGGGCCTTTATTGATCCCGTAGGTTAGCCTTCCTTAAGACATGCTGAATTCCAGTTCCTGAGGTCTCCATGAACGACAGGAAAACGTTTAGCATTAATTGGCTAAAATTGTTCATAAGCTGCCCAGAGTCATAGACAGGAGAAGGACAGCTATGTAAGTTTGAGAAAGAAAGGAAGAAAGAAAGAAAGAAAGAAAGAAAGAAAGAAAGAAAGAAAGAAAGAAAGAAAGAAAGAAAGAAAGAAAGAAAGAAAAGAAAAGAAAAGAGGAAGGAAGGAAGGAAGGAAAAGGGAGATGAAGAAAGGGAGGGAGAAGGAAGGAAGGAAGGAAAAGGAAGGGAAGAAGGAAGGAAGGAAGGGAGGAAAAAGAAAGATATATATGGATGGATGGATGGAAGGAAAGGAAGAAAGGAGGGAGGGAAGAAAAAGAAAGGAAGGAAGGAAGGAAGGAAGAAGGAAGGAAAGAAGGAAGGAAAGGAAGGAAGGAAGAAAGATAAGATAGATGGATAGATGGATGGAAGGAAGGAAGGAAGGAAAGGAAGGAAAGAGGGAGGGAGGGAGGAAGAAAAAAGAAGGAAGGAAGGAAGGAAAGAAGGGAAAGGGAGATGAAGAAAGGGAGGGAGAAGGAAGGAAGGAAGGAAAAGGAAGGAAGGAAAAAGAAAGATATATATGGATGGATGGATGGAAGGAAAGGAAGAAAGGAGGGAGGGAGGAAGAAAGAAAAAGAACGAAAGAAAGAAAGAAGGGAAAGGGAGACGAAGAAAGGGAGGGAGAAGGAAGAAAGGAAGGAAGGAAAAAGAAAGATATATAAGATAGAGGGATGGATGGAAGGAAGGAAGGAAGGAAGGAAAGGAAGAAAGGAGGGAGGGAGGACGAAAGAGAAAGAAAGAAAGAAAGAAAGAAAGAAAGAAAGAAAGAAAGAAAGAAAGAAAGAAAGAAAGAATGAATGAAAAAGGGTAACTGAACACCTGATGTGTTTGTGTGAGGATAATGTTTGTCTGAACGGTAACCGGATGCTTTCAGCTAACTGGCTAGATAAAGCAGGCCAGGTCAACATGTTAGAATAGAATAACAGAGTCAGAAGGGATCTTAGAGGTCTTCTAGTCCAACCCCTGCTCAGGCAGGAAACCCTAGACCATTTCAGACAAATGGCTGTCCAAACTCAAAAGGTTGTCCTCAAAAGGTAGTCCTTGACTTACAAGTTTGTTTGGTCACCGTTCGAAGTTACAACGGGACTGAAAAAAGTGACTTATGACCACTTTTCACACTTACGACCGTTGCAACATCCCCACGGTTACATGATCAAACTCCAGATGCTTGGCCACCGACTCCTATTTACGACGGTCGCAGCGTCCCGGGGTGTCACATGACCCCCTTTTGCGACCTTCTGACAAGCAAAGCCCATAGGGGAGGCCAGAATCTGAACAAGTGCGACGATACGCATCACAACATCGGCCGGAGAGGTCGTAAAATGGGGGCAAAGTTCCCTGAATGAGCGTCTCGCTTAGCAACGGAAACGTGGGGCTCCCTTGTGGTCATAAGCCGAGGACTACCTTGGTTCTGTTATCTTGTTAGTCAAGGTGGCATTGCAAGAGAAAGGAAGGAACTACGCACAATTTCGCTCGTCGATCTCCAAAAACTTGCCGCACAGCTCCAGTTCCCGGGCCCAGTCCGGTTCGGGCATATGCTCCATTACCCAGCAGCGATGATGCCACGTGCCGTAGGATTTGGGGTTCACCCTCAAGCAGCACTCCAGGAAGGCGAGCTCGGCCTTGCACAAGGCTTGCATCTCTTCTGGGCTCCTGGCAGGAGATGGAAGGGGTGGACATGTGGACCCCACGGGGAGACCCCCCCGTCTCCTCTTCACAGACAAACACCCACCCACCCCTTACTCACTCCTCCTTCTCCAGGTGCAGGAAGGTCTCTCGCCGGAAGTTCCAGAGGGTGGCGAAATCCGGATTCGCACCAAGGACTTTGTTGCTCAGCTCCAGGCCTTCCTTGTCCAGCTGTCCCAGTTTCCTCTGAAGGAGAGAGTTAAGATGGCGGCGTCCCAAACTCCCCTTCGCTCCCCATCTCTCCCCCTCACACACCCAGTAAGGAGGTTGATGGGGGGAATGGGGTCCCCTTAACTGTGTTAAGATAAGTGGAATTGAACAGGAAGGAAGGAAAGGAGGAAAAAAGGAAGGGAAGGAACGGAGGAAAAAGGAAGGAAAGAAGGAAGGGAGGAAGGGAAGATGGGAAGGAAGGAAAGGAGGAAAAAGGAAGGAAGGAAGGAAGGAATGGAGGAAGGGAAGATGGGAAGGAAGGAAAGGAGGAAAAAGGAAGGAAGGAAGGGAAGAAGGAAAGATGGGAAGGAAGGAAAGGAGGAAAAAGGAAGGGAGAAAGGAGGAAAAAGGAAGGGAGAAAGGAAAGGAGGAAAAAGAAAGGAAGGGGAAGGAGACAAGGTGGGAGGGAGGAAGGTAGGATCAGACAGGAAGGAAGGAAAGAGGGAGGGAGGAAGGAATCAGGGAGGAAGGAAGGGAGAAAGGAAAGGAGGAAAAAGAAAGGAAGGGGAAGGAGACAAGGTGAGAGGGAGGAAGGTAGGATCAGACAGGAAGGAAGGAAAGAGGGAGGGAGGAAGGAATCAGGGAGGAAGGAAGGAAGGAAGGAAAGGAGGAAAAAGAAAGGAAGGGGAAGGAGACAAGGTGGGAGGGAGGAAGGTAGGATCAGACAGGAAGGAAGGAAAGAGGGAGGGAGGAATGAATCAGGGAGGAAGGAAGGAAGGAAAGGAGGAAAAAGGAAGGAAGGAAAGAAGGAAAAAGGAAGGAAGGCGGGAGGGAAGATGGCAAGGAAGGAAAGGAGGAAAAAGGAAGGAAGGAAGGAAAGAAGGGAAGGAAAGGAGGAAAAAGGAAGGAAGGAAAGGAGGAAAAAGGAAGGGGAAGGAGACAAGGTGGGAGGGAGGAAGGTAGGATCAGACAGGAAGGAAGGAAAGAGGGAGGGAGGAAGGAATCAGGGAGGAAGGAAAGGAGGAAAGGAGGAAAAAGGAAGGAAGGAAAGAAGGAAAAAGGAAGGAAGGTGGAAGGGAAGATGGAAAGGAAGAAAAGGAGGAAAAAGGAAGGAAGGAAAGAAGGAAAGAAGGGAAGGAAAGTAGGAAGGGAAGAAAGGAGAGGACCCGCCCTGTGGAACGAGCTACCTCCTGGAATACGACTGATCCCGGACCTCCGTACGGCCCTTAAGACTTATTTATTCCACCAAGCCGTCCTAGCCTAAATGGCTCTTAATTGGGATTTTAAATTTTATGGACTTGGGGGTTTTAAATTGGGAACCCAATGATTTAATTCTTTTTAATTATCTTAACTTTAGTATTTGTATGTTTTTTAATTTTGGCTGTTCACCGCCCTGAGTCCCTTCTGGGAGAAGGGCGGTATACAAATTAATTAATTAATTAATTAATCAATTAATTAAATAAATAAATAAATAAATAAATAAATAAATAAGGATGGCAAGGAAGGAAAGAAGGAAAAAGGAAAGAAGGAAGGAAAGGAGGAAAAAGGAAGGAAGGGGAAGGAGACAGGGTGGGAGGAAGGTAGAAAAGGAGGGAGGGGAAGATAGAAAAGGAGGGAGGGAGGGAGGGGGGAAGGAAGGAAGGAAGGAAGGATCAGACAGGAAGGAAGGAAGGAGGGAGGGAGGAAGGAATCTGGGAGGAAGGAAGGAAAGAAGGAAGGAAGGGAAGGAGGAAAAAGGAAGGAAGGAAGGGAAAGGAGACAGGGCGGGAGGTAGAAAAGGAGGGAGGGAAGAAGGACGGAAGGACGGAAGGATACAGGGAGGGAGGGAGGAGACAAGAAGGGAGGGAGGGAGGAAAGTAAGTAGGTAGGTAGGTATAGGGTTAGGTATAGGTATAGGTATAGGGAGGTGAAGAAGAGGGAGGGAGGAAGGAGACAGGGAGGGAAAGAGGAAGAAAAAAGGAGAGAAGGAAGGAAAGAAGTAAAGATGGACAGAAACAGAGAGAGAGAGAGAGAGAAAAGGGGGAGGAAGCAAGGAAAGAAGGAATTGGCCGCAATTATAAACAATTCCAATCTTGTATTCCTGGTCAAATTCAATTGAAGAGGTAATGAACAGGTAAAGCCACAATCCGATTGCATTGTACGAATCGTTGCCAAAACTTTTTGGCAGGTCATGTGGATCTGGTTACTCGATCTGAGTCCATTCGGGGCCAACACCCCCCCCCCCGAGAATGGCAAAAAAATTGTGTGGCCTCAAAATGGCAATTCGCTAACAAATCTGGGGCAGTGCTACCTACCTATCTATCTAATCCATCGCATCCATCTATTTATCATATCCGTCCATCATATCTATCTGTTTGTCCTTTTATTCTATCTATCTATCCATCCATCTTTCTTTCTTTCTTTCTTTCTATCCATCCATAATCAGTCAGTCTGTCTGTCTATCTGTCTATCTATCTATCGCATCCATCTATTTATCATATCAGTCCATCATATCTATCTGTTTGTCCTTTTATTCTATCTATCTGTCTATCTATCTATCTATCTATCTATCTATCCATCCATCCATCCAGTCAGTCTGTCTGTCTATCTGTCTGTTTATCCATCCATCCATCCATCCATCCTGTCTGTCCAACCATCCATCCATCCATCCATAGTATATTTATCTATCTGTCTGTCTGTATGTATGTCTGTCTATCTTCTATCCATCCATCATCTCTATCTATCTATCTATCTATCTATCTATCTATCTATCTATCTATCTATCTATCATCTCTCTCTCCATCCAGCCATTCAGTCTGTCTGTCTGTCAGTCTGTCTATCCATCCATCCATCGTGTCCAACCATCCATCCATCCATAGTCTGTCTGTCTGTCTATCCATCCATCGTGTCCAACCATCCATCCATCCATTCATAGTCTGTCTGTCTGTCCATCCATCCATCCATCCATTCTGTCTGTCTGTCCAACCATCCATCCAGTCTGTCTATCTATCTATCTATCTATCTATCTATCTATCTATCTATCTATCTATCATCTCTCTCTCCATCCAGCCATTCTGTCTGTCTATCCACCCACCCAGTCTATCTATCCACCCATCTCTAAATCTGACTGTCTGTCTGTCCATCCACCCATCATCCATCTAGCTATCCATCATCTATATATCTACCTACCCATCATCTACATACCCACCTACCCAGCTATCATCTATCTACGATACCTCTCTCTCTCATCTATCCATCCATCCATCTCTAAATCTGACTTTCTCTGTCTGTCTGTCCACCCGTCCATCCACCCACCCATCAACCATCTAGCTATCCACCATCTATATATCTATCTACCTAATATCTGTTTGTGTCTGTCTGTCTACCTACCTACATACCCACCTACCCAGCTATCATCTATCTACAATCTCTCTCTCTCTCTCTCTCATCCATCCATCCATCCATCCATCCATCTATCTATCTATCTATCATCTCCCTCCCTCCACCGATGAGCCATCCATTGTGTGGTTCTATGGACAGGTGGATGGATGGATGGATGGATGGAGAGATGACAGACAGACATCCATCCCAACACCAAGGATTCTTCAACCGAGTGAGGGCCAGGATTTCGAAATCCCACACGGCAAGGTGTCCTGACCAAAAACAAGATCTTCCAGTATCTTTTTCACCCAGGAGCAGAAGAGGGAGTCCCAGCTTCACGTCTTTTACCTTCTCAAAGATGGCCTTGGTGACTGTCACATACTGTTGGAGCTTCTTCTCCCGTTCCAGACGTTTGGCTTCGGCTTGCTCTTCCGTCGTCTTCACCTTCAGCCTTCCGTGCTGGTGTGGGGGGAAACCAAAGAGAGGGAGCTGAGGATGGGAGACTTCGGGGAAGCAATGAGAAACATCCAGAAGGATCCATCAAAGGATCCATCAACTCACCATCTTGACCGACTCCAAAGAGAGAGGCGAAGAATGAATTGCGCGTCCTAGGAAATGTGAAACGAGAAAGAGAAATCTCAGTGACGTTTGCAGTTCAACTATCCAGATGACAAGCTGAGGATGATGGGAACTAGAGTCCTAAAGATTACATAGATTAACAAAATTGGAAAGCACCTCGTAGGTTAACTAGTCCAACCCACCCACTTGACGTTTAATGTAGTCTTGACCTTCGGATGGAATGTCAGGTTTAAAAACGAACCACACAATTTTAAAAAAAAGAATAATTTTCCAGTTTTCAATTTCCCAGAGACTCAAGTTCCTCTCCGTCTTATCTTCCCGCCAAGCCTAAAGAATTTGACTGAGCTAAAAAACATAGTTAGGGGCCAAAAGGGATGGTGGAACCTGGTTTTACAACCTGGTGAAAAATGGTGCGAGGATGCGGAAATGGATAGGTTAACGTTAAAGGATAAAGAAGATACAGAATATATTTTTTTTCAACATGTTTTATCGATGGTTAGACAATAAAGGTATAAATTGGAAACTGGAAGAATACTATTCTATACAAGTAAAGAATATTATTGTTACTAGAATGATGTATGTGTAAAATGACCCAGACAATACATTGTTTACTAAATACTTATATATGTTAAGATAAATGTGTGTGTATGTATGTATGTATGTATCTATACATACATACATACATACATATTATACAAACTATTCTAAAAATACGAGTTCCAGGTATATCTATCTTTCTATCTATCCATCCATACATACATACATATTATAAAAACTATTCTAAAAATACGAGTTCCAGGTATATCTATCTATCCATCCATACATACATACATATTATAAAAACTATTCTAAAAATACAAGTTCCAGGTATATCTATCTTTCTATCCATCCATCCATCCATCCATCCATCCATCCATCTTATGCAAACTATTCTAAAAATACGAGTTCCAGGTATATTAGTAAGGAAAGATGCAGACATTCTGCGAGCTCCGGAACTTAAAATTTAAAAATAATTTTAAAAAAATTATTCTACTAAACTTTCGTCAGCCATAAAGGCAGAGATCTCTGTAATGGTAATTTAATACTCTGACGATGTCAGCAGATGGCTGACGAAAGCTTAGCAGAATAAAATTTTTAAAATTATTTTAAAATTTTAAGTTCCGGAGCTCGCAGAATGTCTGCTTCTTTCTTTACATATATATAAATTAAAAAAAAAGAAACGGTGAAAGCACACCAAACATTTTCCTGCCAGCAACCTCGCAAGGGAAATTCAGGAGCAATAAAAATATGGAATATTTGGCCTCCTTAACATCTTTTTTTTCAAAAAAAAAATCCAAAAATCTGAAGCCGGTTTGTTTCCCATAATGCATTGCCCATTACTAGGGGCATTGTGGGAAATCTTTTTTTTTTTTTTTTAAGAAACTGGACTAGACCCACAACCAGGGCAACAATCCTACCCCCAGGGACGTTGCCCCAATCTGCTAAAACCCCAGGCTCCCTTAAACCCCAGATCTGCTGAATCGTAGTTAGATTTGTGCATGACACTTAAACCAGGATGCAAACCATGGTTTGATCATTTATGCAAAATCAAGCCACTGCTGTGGGTTCAACCATGTGTCAGCTGTAAGGCCAAGCATGAGTTCAACCAATGGTGGCTTGTTCAAGCAATGCAAAACATGCACAGGCTTAAACCAACATTCACACGTTCCCTTTAGCACGTAAGCCTTTGGATTGGCCCAGAAAGCAAACATTCTCGAGCAAAAAACCTGGAGGAGGCAGCCTGAGGGACCCCCCCCCCCTACTCATTTTACCTTCATGCACAAATTTTTCCTCCTTTGCCTTCGGATTAATGCACAACCAGCTACAATCCAGAGCACTCACCAATTCCTTTCCCAGTTTCTCCCCCCTCCGGGAAGCCGCCAAGTGGTCTTTCCCGGAAATGTCTACCTCGACTTTCTACGGGGCGAGACCATTCTGAACACGCCCGTAGGGGTGTCGTAGAAGCGGAAAAGAGGCGCCGGGCTAACCCTACCTAGAAGCCTCTAGGGGGAGATACCAACCGGACGGTGAGGACAGGGGGAAGATATGAGATCGGTCGGTGGCGAGTGGTCTCGCCCGCGTAGACTCGGTCCCTTCGGGCGAATCCAATTAAAAGGAGGAGAGACGGGTGTGTGTGTGATACGGATGGGAACTACCACTGAGGTCCGAAGGCTATCGAGTTGAATCCTCCCGGCGGGACGGAGCGTCCTCATTCTTAAAGGAAGAGTTTTGAATTGACTTTGTACAGGTAGTCCTCGACTTACGACCACAGTTGAGCCCAAACTTTCTGTCGCTTAAAGTGAAACATCTGCTAAGTGAGTTTCGCCCCATTTTACAACCTTTCTCGCCGCAGTTGTTAAGCGAGCCCCTGCAGTCGTTCAGGACGTAACACGGTTGTTAAGGGAATCCAGCTTCCCCATTGACTTGGCTTGTCAAAAGGCTGCCCAATCCAATGATATCATGTGACACGCACAGCAACGGTCATAAGTGTGAACCAGTTGCCAAGTTGTCTGGAATTCTTTTTTTTTTTTTTTGAATTTTTTAAAATTTTTAATCAAAACACAAAACATCCATCATCCATTACAATTGCAAACAGCGTGTCGGTCGGTTACAAATCTTTTGTGCTTCGTCCCATATTCATTATTTACTAATTTTCTAATTTCTCACATTATCAATCGAATATATATCTTGATATTATTATTCTCGTTTGTCCTTTATTTAACAATGGCATTTTCATCCCATAAGAATTATTTTCACATATTATATTGTGGCGTTCATTTCATATCTCATATTTCATTTCCATGTTTCATCATCGAGCCATTGATAAAATAAATCCCATATCATATAATATTGTTTGTCTTCCTGTTCTCTGATTTCAAATGTCAGTTTGCTCATTTCAGCACATTCCATGATTTTCTTAATAACTTCATCTTGCGAAGGTATTTCCTCCTTTTTCCAATTTTTAGCAAACACAATTCTAGCCGCTGTTAATACATTCACGATCAAATATCTCAATTCTCTATTGTATGTTTCTGGCAAAATCCCTAATAAAAATATCTCTGGTTTAAAGTCTATGTGTTTCTTTATCATTTTTTTTCCAACCATGTGTGGATTTTAGTCCAGTATCTTTTGTAAGGTGACCAGACGTCCCGCTTTTGGCGGGACAGTCCCGCTTTTGAGCAATTTGTCCCGCGTCCCGCGGCGTTTTAAAAAAGTCCCGATTTTTCATTCTGCCTCCTGAATCCTCGCTGATGGCTAGAGGGAAAAAAAATTCTTTAAACTCTTGCCGCGGGGCTTCAAAGGGCCAACCTACAGCTGATCAGTGTTAAAAAAAAAAATGAATAGACCCATGCCTGCAAAAATAGAAAAAAACAGCCCCTGTTAACAGCTTCCGCTAGGTTAATTAGCTGCAAAAAGCTGCAAAAAGTTCCTGGAGCAGATTTCCCCCCCCCCCCCCAGCTATACTGAAAACAAAGGCGAAAGCGAAACTAAACCTGCAACATGACAAAATGAGGCAGAGAGAGATTTCTTTCTTTTTCTTTTTCTTTTTCCTCACCAAAAAAGGTAGGTACAAAACTGCAAACAATGGGAAATTTTGGGCAAAAGAGAGTTCAAGATTTTAAAACACAAAAGAAAAAAAGCTCTATTTAACTAGAGAATTGTAATAATTGAGATACTATTAATAATTGTATATTGTGTTGAAAGCAGAAATGGTTAAGTTGTGGTTTGGAGGAATATATGGGGGAAATTATTTGGTTTATTATTATTGGTAAATATAATTAATTGATTTGTAAGAAATTGGATTGCATGGAAATAATTGGAATATTCATGTTCATATTGATTAATATACAAAAAAGATAGTTATATAACTAATTGATTTATATTAAAATGTTGAATTTGTATTAAACAACTGTATTACATAATTACATAATTAACCAATGTGAGGATGGATATAAAAATAGATGACAATGGGAAGGGGTATAATATAGAATAGAAGGGAAAAATTGAATTTGATTAAGATTAGAGATGAGGATGAAGGGTAATATTGTTTTTTTTAAAAAATAGATGAGGAATAAATATGGCAAAAAGGAAATATAGAAATTGTAAATTTAATTGAAATGACTAAACGCTGTTTAAATTTGTGAACCAGCCAAATATTCTGTTCAAAGAAAATACATTGCATGTTTGTATGTGTGTTTCTAATTATTGCTATTTATTCATATTTGTTCTCTTTTATTCTTTAAAGTTTAACAATTCATTCTTAATCTTAATATCTTTATATTTGCTTGGGGTTGGCTTTCTTCCCTTTCATCTTTTTTATTGTACAGTAATTTTTCTCCTCAAACCTACCACCACTCTCTTTTCTTTCCTTCTTACTTTCTCTTCCCCCACCCTCTTTTTCTCCTCCCTACTTCCTCTTCCTTTCTCCTTCTCCTCCTCTCTTCCTCCCTCTCTTACCCTCACTCCTACTCTAATTTCCATTCCTTCATCCCTCTCTATTGCTGTATCCTTTAATGCATATGGACTACTCAGAGGGCTGAAAAAGTTATTTTTGACTGGTCCTCACACTTTTGACCAGTCCTCGAATTTATGACTGTCCTCACATTTTACATTTTTGCCCTATCTTGTCATCATGGTGAAGAGAAGCAGTTGTGAAATGAGTGACATGGTTGTTAAGAATGCTGCACGGGCATAAATGTGAGGATGGTCATAAGTGTGAGGACCAGTCAAAAGTGCGAGGACCTGTCAGAAATGACTTTTTTCAGCCCTCTGGTTAGTCCTTTTGTGCATATGGACTACTCAGAGGGCTGAAAAAGTTATTTTTGACTGGTCCTCACACTTTTGACCAGTCCTCGAACTTACGACTGTCCTCACATTTTACATTTTTGCCCTATCTTGTCATCATGGTGAAGAGAAGCAGTTGTGAAATGAGTGACATGGTTGTTAAGAATGCTGCATGGGCATAAATGTGAGGATGGTCATAAGTGTGAGGACCAGTCAAAAGTGCGAGGACCTGTCAGAAATGACTTTTTTCAGCCCTCTGGTTAGTCCTTTTGTGCATATGGACTACTCAGAGGGCTGAAAAAGTTATTTTTGACTGGTCCTCACACTTTTGACCAGTCCTCGAACTTACGACTGTCCTCACATTTTACGTTTTTGCCCTATCTTGTCACCATGGTGAAGAGAAGCAGTTGTGAAATAAGTGACATGGTTGTTAAGAATACTGCAGGGGCATAAATGTGAGGATGGTCATAAGTGTGAGGACCAGTCAAAAGTGTGAGGACCTGTCAGAAATGACTTTTCAGCCCTCTGAGTAGTCCCTATACACATAGCCATGGCCACCCGGTCACATGACCAGCTAGCCACGCCCACCCAGTCACATGATCAGCTAGCCACACCCACCCAGTCACATGACCAGCTAGCCACGCCCACAAAATAAGCCACGCCCACAATGTCCCTCTTTACCAATGTTAAAATCTGGTCACCTTAATCTTTTGGCTTCTACGCATGTCCACCACATATGGTAATATGAGCCCGGTATCTGATGACATTTCCAGAACTTTTCAGCTTTGTTCTTGAACATTCTGGCTATTCTCATCGGAGGTAGCCGTCGGAGGCTATTGTTATCGGAATTCTGATCACATGATCACGGGGTTGCTGCGATGGTCCTACTCCCACACCACTCCAAGGGTGTCCATCCCAAATTGTCTCGCTAAAACGTCTGTAGAGATTGTCTGTCCTCCAGGACACGGTTGTCCCAAGGTGCTTTTTTTTTTCAGGAGGCAACTGGAGTTCCTGGTTTTTTTATCCTTTTGAAGACATTTCCCTTCTTATCCAAGAAGCTTCTTCAGTTCTGACTGAAGGGTGGAGAATGGAAGGATTTATACCCCTTGCAGACAGTCGATAATCTGCGCATCCTTGAAATGGTGTGGGGATAGGAATGGATTTCCAGAGGAAAACATTGCGGACTACAGGACCCATCTGCACCACTCAGGTAACCCTGAGGACACGGATAAATCTCCAAGTGGCGTCAACGACCCTCTAAAAAAGGAAGCAAATGACTAGCTGTCTGCAAGGAATATAAATCAGTGGTGAAATCTAAAATTTGGTACTACCGGTTCTGTGGGCGTGGCTTGGTGGTGGTGGTGGGTAATGTGACTAGGTGGGCGTGACCAATTTTTTATTTTTTGTTATACTTTTAAAAGCATTTTTTCTACAACCTCTTCGGCGAAGAGGTGGTAAAAAAATACTTTCAAAAGGCTCTGACGATCCCAGCTGAGTTGCCTGATCAGCAGAGGCTTTTTTTCTTTTAAATGCCTCCAACGATCAGGCAACTCAGCTTGGATCGTCAGAGGCTTTTAAAAGCATTTTTTCTACAACCTCTTCAACCCCGAACGCTATCGGTTCGGGATCAACCCGAACCGATAGCGATGGGGGCGGGTGGTTTGGAGAACCAATAGCAAAAATCCCTGCCCCCCCAATGCCCAGCTGAGCCGTGTGATCATCAGAGGCTTTTTTTTTAACTTTTAAAAGCATTTTTTCTACAACCTTTTCGGCCAAAAAAATGTTTTTAAAAGTTTTTTAAAAAAAGCCTCTGATGATCGCGCGGCTCAGCTGGGATCGTCGGAGGCTTTTAAAAGCATTTTCTTTTCGGCCGAAGAGGTTGTAGAAAAAAATGCTTTTAAAAGCCTCCGACGATCCCAGCTGAGTTGCCTGATCGTCAGAGGCTTTTAAAAGCATTTTTTTCCTGCAACCTCTTGAGGTTGTAGAAAAAAATGCTTTTAAAAGTAAAAAAAAAAAAAAAAAAAAGTTGGCCACGCCTACCCAGGCACATTAACCCCCCCTTTCCATCAAGCCACGCCCACAGAACCAGTAGTAACAAATTTTACATTTCACCACTGCACTAGATGCTGTTTTAGGACCTCTTTCCAGAGCACGATACCATCGTCTTTTGAGACTGAAGGATGCCAATGATTCTGTTAATTAATCAGTGGAACAACTTGCCACCAGAAGTTGTGGGTGCTTGAAAACTGGAGGTTTTCAAGAAGAGATCGGGCAATCTCTTGTCTGAAACGGTGTAGGGTCTCCAGCTTGAGCAGGGGGTTGGACTAGAAGGCCTTCGAGGTCCCTTCCGACTCTGTGATTCTGTTATTCAACCGTTTTCGATCAGAATTTCACATTCTTGCTTGTTACTTCAAAGGGACTAGAAACAGCAATCAAAGGCGCTCCTTGTTCCTGAAAACAGTTATTCCTTTTCTGGCTCTCATCAGCTTCACAGAATCTGGGGCTAGATAAATAAATATGTTGTTTTCTTTGGCTGACAGGGGAGTAGCACATTCCTGGTACGCATGGCAGCACCCTAGAGCCGTTTAAATATTTGGCTGTCCCAGTTAACCAAACATCGGTCGGAAAGCAAGCAAGAAAAAATGTATTTAGCGCTAATGTGAATGATGTAGGAATAGTACAGGGTCAGCTATATGAGCACTGAAGGCCCCTCTTTATTCACATTATTATAAGAAAGAAATGTGCTTGTTTAGAGATTACACTAAATCAGCTAAATTCCATTCTTGGTAATATATCTTCTGAGGGGCCTAGCTGTCAAGGATGCAAGGATATCCATATGTAATATATATCTTCTGAGGGGCCTAACTGTCAAGGATGCAAGGACATCCATCTGAAACAAAAAGTTACTTATTATCCAAAGCAGTCATGACTCTACGCATCAGCAAACACAGAACTGAGGAAGGTTGTTTAGCTAAGATAATCTTATGAACTAGAAAATAATGAAGGAATTTAGTAATTAGAAAGTGTCAATTATAATGTAACAAATGTATGTTAACCATATATGGAAAACTGCTGTGCTCGCAAAATCCTTTGTCTTGGAGATGTATAAAAGCAGTTGTATCAGAGCTCTTCTTGGTTCAGAATTGCAGATACAAATCTGGTTCTGAAACTGCGCAATAAAACTGTCTCTGGCTGACCCAGGAATGTTGTTTAGTCCCATCATTCCATAATAGCGCCGCAAACCAGAGAAATTTCGATCGATTTGGGGACCTGATTAGCGTGAAGACTGAGGAAAGGCCCCGCAATGCACAGCAATATGGTAAACACCTCGCTTTTACAACGGTTTGTTTAGTGACCGTTTTACGACGACACGGAAAATAAAGTGATTTATGATCGTTTTTTTCCCCATTTATGACTGTTTATTTTATTTTATTTTTATTAATCATATTTCTATGCCGCCCACTCTCCGAGGACTCTGGGCGGTTTACAACAATCGACAGTATACTAAATAGCATATTGCCCCCTAACAATCTGGGTCCTCATTTTACCCACCTCGGAAGGATGGAAGGCTGAGTCAACCTTGAGCCGGTGAGATTTGATCCGCTGATCTGCTGAACTAGCAGTCAGCTGAAGTAGCTGCAGTACAGCACTCTAACCACTGCACCACTGTCGCGGCATCCCCGTGGTCGCGCGATTAAAATTCAGGCGCTTGGCCACTGACTTGTGTTTATGACGGTTGCAGTGCTCTGGGGGTGTGTGCGTCACAGGATTCCTTTTTGCGACCTTTTGACAAAGTCGGTGGGGAAGCCAGATTCACTTAACAATCATGTGACTCACTTAACATTCGCAGGGATTCACTTAACAAATGTGGCAAGGAAAGTTGTAAAAAACGCACCGAACAAATGTCTCGTTTAGCCACATCAGTTTGGGTCGTCGTTAGCTGAGGACTACCTGTACACACACCTGAGCTAAGAAATGTGGACATAGAGTTGTGTCATGAAATCCATAGATTAGTGTTTCCCAACCTTGGGAACTTGTAAGAAGGGTGGACGTCAACTCCCAGAATTCCCCAGCCAGCGTGGGCGAGGCTGGGGATTTCGGGGAGTTTCCGCTATTGAGCTTTCAAGGCCTCCCCTTAATTACTCTAAATTTACTCACCCTTTTTAGCCATTGATCACGTCAGAATGTTAGTTTGCTGTGAGCTGAGGACTTTCCACACAATTTCAGCAAAGACAGGCTTACAATTGAGTGACCGTTCGAAGTTACAACGCTATTCAAACAAGGTGAGTTATAGCAATAGCAAATAGCCCGTAGATTTATATACCGCTTCACGGTGCTTTTACGACCCTCTCTACGCGGTTTACAGAGTCAGCCTTATGGCCCCCAAACAATCTGGGTCCTCATTTACCGACCTCAGAAGGATGGAAAGCTGAGTTAACTTTGAGCTAGGTGACAGTCGAGCTGCTGGCTTTGGGCAGAGTCAGCCTGCAATACTGCACTCTAATCACTGCACCAAGATGGCTTCCTCCCTCCCTCCCTCCCTCCCCTCCCCTCCTTCCTTCCTTCCTTCCTCTCTCCCTCCCTCCTTCCTTCCTTCCTTCCTCCCTCCCTCCCTCTTCCCTCCCTCCCTCCCTCTTCCCTTCATCCCTCCCTCCTTCCTTCCTTCCTTCCCTCCCTCTTCCCTTCATTCATCCCTCCCTCCTTCCTTCCGTCCCTCCCTCCCTCCTCCCTTCATCCCTTCCGCTTTCCTTCCTCCCTCCCTCCCTCCTTCCTTTTCATCTTCCTTCCTTCCTTCCTCCCTCCCTCCTTCCTTCCTTCCCTCTCTCCTTCACCCCTCCCTCAAGCCTGGTGAGATTCGAACTGCCAAATTACGACCGTTTTTCGCACGTACAACCATTGCAGCATCTCTATGGTCACGCGATCAAAGTTTGGACACCGGGCAACGGACTCGTATTTACGACGGTGGCAACATCCAGGGGTCACCTGATCCCCTTTTGCGACCTTCGGACGAGCCAAGTCAACGGGGGAAAGCCAGACTCGCTTAACCACCGCATCGCTTTCTTCGCAACGACTGTGGTGAAAAACGGGGCAAGATTCGCTTAACGACCGTCTGGCTTAGCGATGGAAATCTGGGGCTGAATTGTGGTCGTAACTCAAGGACTCCGTGGAGTCTCAGGATCTAATGTCGGTCTGAGCCGTTGGCATTTAAGGATCCTATTAAGCCAGGGTTTGTTAAACAGCCCTCTTCACCCGCCTGGGGTTGTAGGCCTGCTGGGACACAAAACAAAGATATCAGATTAACGGGAAAGTATAAATACCAAATTATTCTTTGGTGTATCTATCATCACCTTTACTTTATTTGACAGGACAGAAGCAGCTGATATTCAGGGAACAAAGAAACTTTTCTGGGTGTGGAAGAAACACTAACTTTGTTTTGTGATTCCCAGAAAACCCGTAAGCAGCTCATGAAGGAGCAAGCTGCGGCGATACATTGCTCACGAGTACCACGCTCTACAGTGGCAGGAGGTGCCTCCGCCACAAGTCTACAGGCACCGAAGATTGTCCTCCATCTCCTTTGGGGGGTGGGGAGAGACCCCAGGATGGACAGGGAGCGAGCGGCCCAGATCATTCCAGCCCTCTGTGTTGTGGCCCCGCCCTCTGAGCCTGTCCCATCGGAGGAAGAAAGCTCCGAGCATGAGGAAGAGTTGTCAGCCAGGCCTTCCTCTCCAGGCCCCTCCCCTCTGGCATTGTCTCAGGTGCCGGCCGAGGGAGAGGAGATCAGTAGGGAGACAGGTGGCTCGGATCAGAGTGACGAAGAAACATCATTCCTGGACGCACGCCTCCGAAGGCGTGATAAACGATTGCAGCAGCTTAGGAGGCGTGCTAGGGATTAGAACTGAGTCACTGGACCACACCCCAGAGACTATATAATAGAGGGTGGTGGTCAGTGATCCTTGTGACGAACAAAGCAAACCTTGGATAGTCACTAAAGCCTCGTCCGGAATTGCTGAGAGAAAGATTTCTTGTTGTTGGACATTTGGACTCTTGAGTATTTAATCTTTCTGTTTTACTGTGAAAATAAAGGCACTTGGCACACTGCCAAGTGGGAGATAAAGAAACTGGGTGCGTTCCAAAGTGTTTCCTTAACCCTCGGCTGGCTGTGTTTGTGTGTGTGTGGGTACAGGGACAGATCACTCTGCTCACGCAGGAGACCTGTGCTAGGGATTCGAACCGCCGAACTACCGACCTTGCTGATTGACAAGCTCAGCGTCTTACCTGCTGAGCCACCTAGAATAACAGAGAAGGAAGGGACCTCGGAGGTCTTTTAGTCAGCGGTGGGTTCTTACCACTTGTTCGCCGTGCACGCACCCGCTTACTTTGCATGTACCTGTGTCTGCTTCGCGAACGCGGGCGCCTTCCAGGTATACGCCCAGCCTCAGAAACATGGCTACATAGGATATTTTTAAGCCGGGGCCTTTACGCCGGCGGGTGGGTGGGTGGGCTCACCTGCAGTCGCCGCTACCAAACCGGTTCAAACCGGCTGAATTCCACTTCTACTTCTGGTCCAACCCCTGCTCTGTTTTTAGCTTTTCCCTAAGGAAAATCTGTGCGTTCTCAGAAACTCTGCATTTCCCAGCATAATATGCGTTCCCTAACTGATTAGAGATAGTCCTCGACTTACAGCGACTTGTTTAGTGACCGTTTGAAGTTATAACACCCCTGAAAAATGTGAGTTACGATGGTTCTCCACACTTGTGACTGTTGTGTAGCCCCCGTGTGTTCAAGGGATCAACATTCAGATACTTGGCGACCGACTCGTATTTATGACGGTTTGCAGTATCCCAGAGTCAAGGGATCCTCTTTGGCGACCTTCTGACAAGCAAAGTCAATAAGAAAGACGGATTCACTTAGAAGCCGTGTTCCTAACTTAACAACTGCTGCAAGAAGGCCATAAAGTAATAATTTTAATTAGCAATTTTATGATGTTTGTGTGTCTATATTTTTCTTGACTGTACACTGCCTTGAGTCCTACGGGAGAAAGGCGGTATAGAAATATAATAAATAAATAAATAAATAAATAAATAAATAAATAAATAAAATAAAGCAAAACTCGCTCAACAACGGTCTCACTTAGCAGCAGAAATCTTGGCCTTGATTGTCATCGTTAAGTCGAGGACTAGCTGTATTCTTCAGAAAGGTCGTAAAACGGGGCAAAACTCACTTTTACGGCTCGCCTTGCTAGCAGTGGAAATTTGGGGCTCAATTGTTCCTGTCGGGCAGGGGTTCCCAACCTTTTCTATACCCTATGCCTAGTGGTGGGATTCAGCCAGTTCGGGTGAATCAGTTGTTAAATTATTTCAATCCCACCACTGCCCCTAGAATGCTTCTAATATATTCTCGCCCCCTTAAAAAAAACCAAATAATTACCCTGTTTCCCCCAAAATAAGACATCCCCTGATAATAAGCCCACTCGGGCTTTTGAACGCATGGCAATAAGGCCAAGCGCTTATTTCAGGGTTCAAAAAAATATAAGACAGGGTCTTATTTTCGGGGAAACACGGTATACGTCTATAACAGCAAGTGAGTCCCTTAGGAATAGGGCGGTATATAAATTTAATAAATAAATAAATAAATAAATATACACTATAATTCTGAAACTTCTAAACTCACGTTTTCGCACCCCCTGGAATATCATCTCAAACCCTTGCTCTAAGGCGAGAACTACCTCACCTAACCACCGTCTCGCTTAAGGACAGAAATGTAGGGCTCTGAATATTATAAGACACGGGATCTATTTTATCGATAGTTAGAGGATAAAAATGGAAGTTAAAAATAGGGAAACCAAAGAGGAAGATCAGCGAAATATCGAAAATATGTTCAGAGAGAGAGATGGAAACACTATGATGATTATTATTTTTATGACTATTAGGATTACGATATTTAATATTATTATGATATTCCTATTAGAAGATATGTCAAGAGGGAGAAGTTAAGGTTTATAATGTTCAATATTGTAGAATTAGAGAAGTAATACCCTGTTTCTCCCAAAATAAGACCTCCCCTGATAATAAGCCCAATTGGGCTTTTGAGCGCACGGCAATAAGGCCAAGCGCTTATTTCTGGGTTCAAAATATATATATATATATATATATATATATATATATATATATATATATATATATATATATATATATATATAAGACAGGGTCTTATTTTTGGGGAAACACGGTATTAATGTAAGGAATACTATTGTAAATTTTGATTATTATTGCACAAAGATACATGTACCCAGACGACACACTGTTTAATGGAAGATGGAACTATTATACTAATCAATCAATCAAGAAATGTGGGACTCTGTCACAGTCGAAGATACACACACATACACAAACCATGTTTCCCCGAAAATAAGATCAGGTCTTATATTAATTTTTGCTCCAAAAGACGCATTAGTGAAATGTAAAATTTGTTACTACCAGTTCTGTGGGCTTGGTGGTGGTGGTGGGTAATGTGACTAGGTGGGCGTGGCCAACTTTTTTTTCCCTCTTTATTTTTAAAAGCAGAGGCTTTTAAAAAATGCTCTTAAAAGCCTCTGATGATCAGGCAACTCAGCTGGGATCGCCAGAGGCTTTTAAAAGCATTGTTTTTCTTACAACCTCTTCCGCCGCAAAAAAAAGTGCTTTTAAAAGCCTCTGATGATCCCAGCTGAGCCACGCGATCATCAGAGGCTTTTTTTAAAAAAAAACTTTTAAAAGCATTTTTTCGGCCGAAGAGGTTGTAGAAAAAATGCTTTTAAAACAGCCTCTGAAGATCGCGCGGTTCAGCTGGGCATGGGGGCGGGGGGGCTACAGGGATTTTTGCTACCGGTTCTCCAAAGCCAGCCGCTGCCATCGCTACCGGATCGGGCAATCCAGTCTGAACCAGGAGCATTTCACCCCTGCATTAGGCCTTATTTTCTGGTTAGGTCTTATTTTGGGCGGAAATATGCTACTAACAGTGGTGGGTTGCCCCCAGTTCGGATCGGTTTGCAAGAACTGGGAGTAAAACTGGTGGGAGGCCTCGGCCACTGCCGCGGATGTTGTCATTGGCAATCTGCACATGCGCAGAAGCTACCGGTTCGCAACGCACGATCCCTTTGCGAACCGGTACTAAATGCTTCCATCTGGCTGACAATCTTAACGGGGGCTTATTTTGAGAGTAGGGCTTATATTACGAGCATCCTGAAAAAATCATGCTAGGATTTATTTTCCGGGTGGGTCTTATTTTCGGGTATATGTTAAATTATCAAGTTATATGATAAATTTCTGTAATTGAGGTCACGTTCCCCGGTGAGAAACCACAGAAGAAGGATGATTTAAGCTAGAAGGGAGAGGAAAAAGGGCTTACACACTTTTTTGGGCGTGCGCTTGGAAATCCAGTTCTCCGAAAAGGATTCGCATTTCGATTGTCCTGTTGTTCACCCCAAACTCGGTGCCGTTCTTGCTTTCTCGGAATGACGGGAGAGAGACGTTGATGGATGAACCATCCTTAATTGCTGCTTTCGATGGGTGGGGGCCGATATGATAAAGAGCCGTTGAGTCAGCGGGAAAAAAAAAAAGGAATTTAGGCAGGGTTTTTTTTTTTAAAGAAAGAAACACACTTCCCTTTCTTTCATTAACTTCTTCGTCAGGGACACGCCAAGGATCGTTGACAGTTTTGAAAGGATTTGATTTTCGGAAAGCGTTATTAGACAGCAGAGATCTTGCGATAATCTTAAAACGCAGGCGGCGCTCGACTTAACGACTGTAAGTGAGCCCAACGTTTCTGTCACTTAAAAAAGAAATCGGTGAAGGAAGTTTGGCCTCACTGTATGGCTTTTCTCGCCGCGTTGGTTACGCGAATCACTGCACTTGATAAGTCGGTAACCCTGTTGGGAAGTGAACTGTTACAATGACAATCAGTTACAGGTAGTCCTTGACGTGCGACCGCAATGGAGCCCCAAATTTCGGTTGTTAAGCGGGACCTTTATGAAGTGAGTTTTGCCCCGTTTGGCTGCTTTTCTTGACACTGTTGTTAAGTGAATCCCTGCGGTTGATAAATCAGTAAGCCAGTTGTTAAGCGAATCCGGCTTCCCCATTGAGTTTGTGTGTCCGAAGATCGCCAAACGGGCATCATGGGACTCCGAGGACATTGCAATCGTCGTAAGCAAAGGTGGTATTCAGCCGGTTCAGACCGGTTAGGGAGAATTGGTATCGGTGACTGTGGGTGGGCAGCTGCCCGGATGGGGCACGGCGACCGTCATAAATATGAACCGGTTGCCAAGGGGCTGAGTTTTGATCACATGACCATGGGGAGGCTTCAAGGCGGTCATTGGGAAAAACGGTCACAAGTCTCATTTTTCAATGCCGTTACAACTTTGAACGGTCACCAAACGAGCTGTTATAAGTCAAGGACTACCTGTATTAAATTAGTAACATGGTTATTAAGTGAATCCGGCTCCCCCATTGACTTTGCTTGTCAGAAGGTCGTAAAAGGGAATCACGTAACTCTGGAATCACTGCAACCGTCATAACTGTAAGTCACTTGTCAAGCATCCGAATGTAAATCCCGCGACCCCGGGTGCTGTTTTGGTGGGCGTAAGTCACTTTTTTTCAGGACCGTTATAACTTTGGTCACTAAATGAACTGCTGTAAGTTGAGGACTTCTTATACAGGTAGTCCTCAACTTACAACAGTTAGTCACCGTTCAAAGTTACAACAGCACTGAAAAAAGTGACTTATAACCGTTTTTCACACTTATAACCGTTGCAGCATGCCGACCAAAATTCGGACGCTTGACAACTGATTCATATTTATGACGGTAGCAGTATCCTGGGGTTATGCGATCGCCATTTGACGACCTTCCCAGCTGGCAAAGACAATGCAGGAAACCAAATTCGTTTAATGACGGCGTGATTCGTTTTAACCTTAAAGACATTCACTTCATAACCGTGGCAAGGAAGGTCGTAAAATGGGGCAAAAACCCACTTGAACCACCGCCTGGCTTTGCAACGGAAAGGTTGGGGGCCCGATTTTGTGGCAGAGTTGAAACGAAGGTTCGGATAGGAAGGGGTAGGATTTCAATCTGATTTTTATGACAAGCTTGTCTCTCCTGGGTGACTGAGGCTGAGATGAAAATTAGGGGTGTGGGGATGAAGTCATCGCCAAGTCGAGCCAAGCCGGATTTCCCACGGGGAAGAACGGGGTGCGTATGTAAGCCAGGAGGAACGGGGAAGGAATGGAGGTGATGGGATTGATTTACAGAATACTCCTGTAGTTTGGGAAACGCCTGCCGAAGTCTCGTCTGCCCGAGTGCAGGGACCGAATGAGATTTTGGCAACCTGATATTATAAATTCACATTTGTGCAGCCCTGATTTATGCCGGCAATTAAATGGTAATTTTGGAAGAAAAACGCAACACACCTAGTCGGGGAGTTTTCCGCAAAATGTTTACACGGGGAGGACCGATTCGCCCGAACCGGTCTGAACCGGCTGAATACCACCTCTGCTTACGAGGATTGCAATGTCCTCGGGGTCCCGTGATCCCCGTTAGACGACCTTCGGACACGCAAACTCAACGGGGAAGCTGGATTCGTTTAACACCCAGCTTACTGACTTATCAACTTCAGGGATTCACTTAACAACGGTGTCAAGAAAAGCGGCCAAACGGGGCAAAACTCACCACAAACGTCCCACTAATATAAGCGCTCGTTTAGATGGTAATCATGTATAATTTATATTATCGTTTCTGTTGCTAAGCGAGACGGGTGAATTTTGCCCAATTTTGGACCTTCCTTGGCACAGTTGTTAAGTGAATCGCTGCAGTTGTGAAGGGAGTAACGCAGTCGTTAAAGTGAATCCGGCTTCCCCGTTTGACATTGCTTGTCCGAAGGTTGCAAATCATGTGACTCAGGGACTCTGCGACCGTCATGAATCTGAATCCGTCGGCACGGGTCTGAATTTTGATCCCATGACCCTGGGGAGGCTGCAACGGTCATAAATATGATGCTTAGTTTATCGTTTAGCGACCGTTTGGTGTTAACAATGGCACTGAAAAACCACTACCGGTTCTGTTGGCGTGGCTTGGTGGGCACGGTGTGGCTTGGTGGGAGTGGCTTGGTGGGCATGACAGGGGAAGGATACTGCAAAATCTCCATTCCCTCCCCACTCCAGGGGAAGGATACTGCAAAACCTCCATTACCTCCCCACTCCAGGAAAAGGATACTGCAAAATCTCCATTCCCTCCCCACTCCTGGGGGTAGAATATTGCAAAACCTCCATTCCCCCCCCCCACTCCAGGGGAAGGATACTGCAAAACCTCCATTCCCTCCCAACTCCAGGGGAAGGTACTGCAAAATCTCCATTCCCTCCCCACTCCAGGGGAAGGATACTGCAAAATCTCCATTCCCTCCCCACTCCAGGGGAAGGATACTGCAAAACCTCCATTCCCTCCCCACTCCAGGAGAAGGTTACTGCAAAATCCTCATTCCCTCCCCACTCCAGGAAAAGGATACTGCAAAATCTCCATTTCCTCCTGATCAGCTGGGACTCGGGAGGCAAAGAATAGATGGGGGCGGGGCCAGCCAGAGGTGGTATTTGCCGGTTCTCCGGACTACTCAAAATTTCCGCTACTGGTTCTCCGAACTACTTAAAATATCCGCTACCGGTTCTCCGAACTACTTAAAATTTCCGCTACCAGTTCTCCTGAACCTACTGGATTTCACACCTCCCCCATGGTTACATGATCAAAATTGAGATGCTTGGCTACTGGCATGTACTTACAACGATTGTAGTTTCCTTGGGGTCACATGTGCCCCTTTGGCGACCTTTAGACAAGCAAAGTCAAGAGGGAAGCCGGATTCACTTAACAACCATGTTACCCGCGGTGAAATCCTCTGAAGCCTGCTACGGATTCTGTGAGTCTGCTACCAAACACTCTGTGTGCATTCATGTGGCGTGCCTACGCAGCGCTAAAAGAGGAACATTTTGAAGCCTTCCGAATCTGCAAAGGTAAGTAGAACAGCGAGGGGGAGGGGAGTCCGCTGTGCCACGCAATTTAGATTAGATAGAAAGCAGGAAATCTGACGATTCCACCTAATCTAAATGGCGCATCACAGCTGATCGTCGGAAATACCTGTTCCGACCGAACTGGTAGCATTTTTTACTACCAGTTCGGGCGAACCGATCCTAACTGGTAGCATTTCACCCCTGCGTGTTACTCATTTAACAACGGCAGGGATTCACTTAACTCTCGCAAGAAAGGCTGTAAAATAGGGCAAACCCACTTGACAACGGTCTCGCTTAGCAACGGGAATGTTGAACTCGATTGTCGTCGTAAGTCAAGCTGTATTCCTCTCCACCGTGACAAAGGGGGAAAGATTCCCATTAAAGAGGCTCTTCCCTTGTGGGGCTGCCCTGCCCTGGGTGGCTGTTATGAATCAACCTGAGGTTTCAAAGGAGGAAGCTGCACTCACCTCCACTCACCTGTAGACGTGTTTGCAGGGCCTTTCCCATCATCCAGGAGACAGGTGGGGAAAAGCAAATATTTATGGCATTATTGCCTTCGAATTTTCAAGAAACGGGGTTTTCTCAGGCGTCAACATCGTCTTGGCCCAACTTCACCCAAGGAGCCGCCGAGTTCACAGACCTGCCCAGGCTGCCATTTTCTCTTCCTGCAGGTTGCTTGTTCTGGATACCGTATAAAATGATCTTATTTAGTTTTATTTATCAAATGCAGTGTGGCGTCACCCTTCTCCCTGTCCAGCGGCTTCGGGCGGCTTGCAATTTTTTAATTGAAGATTTATTTTTTCACCCTGGCCTAAACGATGTCGAAAGGGGAATTAGGAGAAAGGGGTGAAAGAAAAATAGGAAGGAACTATACGAAGAAATAGGAGACGCGGTGGCTCGGTGGCTAAGACGCTGAGCTTGTCGATCGAAAAAGTCGGCAGTTCAGCGGTTCGAATCCCTAGCGCCGCGTAACGGGGTGAGCTCCCGTTCCTGGTCCCAGCTTCTGCCGGCCACATGACCACGGAGACATCTTCGGACAGCGCTGGCTCTTCGGCTTTGAAACGGAGATGAGCACCGCCCCCTAGAGTCGGGAACGACTAGCACATATGTGCGAGGGGAACCTTTACCTTTAGCTTTATGCAAAGAAAGAAAAACAAAAGATTATGAAAGAAGTGACTTCGGGTGTTTATTCTTCGCAGTATTTGCAAACCGACTTATATTTCACGACTTCTTGAGATGGGATCACATTGTTTCCTTCTATCCTGCATTCGGCCCGTTGAATTAGCACATCCGGAAATCACCATTTTATTCCCCCCCCCGTCCAATTTCAGCAAAAAGTCCATAAAAGGTTTCCAGTGCGGCTTTGCAAAGTGAGACGGTCGGCATATAAATTGAATTAACAAGCAAATAAATCTGTGTGATGAATGAAATAAATACAAGAAATAAAGGCGATCAATCCATTTAAGACATCGTTTAATAGATAAATGCAATAAATCAATGCGATCGATCAAGGTAATGTCTAAAGAAATGTAATAAATAAAATACATTTAATAAATAAATCTAATATTTAATAAACATCCTCGTTGGTTTATCCCTGATCAATTTGTCCATTGCTGCAAGTTATGCCATCTTCCCCATCCAGCCGAAGCAGGGAGCTAGATTAGAAAATATCCAAGGTAGCTTCCAATTCTATTATTCTATATTCTATATTCATTCTTTTGTGGTGGGTATGTCAGTCTTTCCATAAAGCTGGGCATATAATGGACTTGCCTGCAGGACAAAGGTTGGTTTAACGCCCTGGTCTCACTTAACAACCCTGGGATTGCATTGCATTGCATTGCATTGTATTGTACTGTATTAGTATTGTATTGTATTGGTATGGTTTTGTATTTACACTATATTATATTGTATTATTATTCTATTTATTTTATTTTATTTTGTTCATCGAACAAGACCTGGCATAGGTTAAATAAGACTGTTTGATGGGGTTACAGGTAACACGTGCAGGATGTCAGCTGTTCCGAGTGAAGCTGCCTTTTGCAATTTGTTAAGGATATTGTTGTTGCGTTACCAACCAGCAGAGTGTAGAGCACAGAGAAACGTTGCTGAGAGCAATGAATAAGAGAGGTGCAAACTGGTTTATCAAGAGTTTACTTTATAGTGAAAAAACAATCTCATAGTCTTTAAATCAATCCAAGTCTTTGCCAGTTAAATCAGTCCAGTGATAGAAAAACTCTTCTTACCACACAAACAGTAGTTGGTTAGAATAACAAGTTCACTCTGGTTCACAAACCACAATGGTAGCAGATCCATCCAACCGATGATAGCACAATGGTAGCAACTCCACACAATGGTAGCTTATCATCAACTGAGTACATTACAGTACCTTTCTTAAATACGTTTACAACCGGTGATTATCTAATTACAGCATGACTCAGCATTACAATGAATCAGCAGTAAAACTTTAAAGTCACACAATACACATTCATATTAAAGTCACAGAACACATATATTGCCTGGACAACTTGTTAGGCTCAAACCAATATCCTAACATTGACTGACAGCGAATTTGTCAATGCCTAAGTGATGCTCCCGTTGTTTTGGGAATTATTAATTATTATTGATCGTGGGGGTCCCCCATCCCCAAAGCCTAAATCCTGAGTATCTCAGTCAAAGCTCAGCCAGACCATCCACACGCATTTATACGCTTATTAGTGCCCTATGTCTATCGCTAAGCGTTGTATCTTACGATTTATGATGTATTTTTATGATGCTTATGATCATGATTTATCACTTGTTGCTTGTATGTATACCGAGAGGTTATATGCACGGGGGACAAATTCCTTGTGTGTCCAATCACACTTGGCCAATAAAAAATTCTATTCTATTCTAATTCTGTTCCATTGCCTAATTCTGAATGCTATTCTATATATTCTAATTCTGAATTCCATTCCTGTTCTATTCTAATTTTATATTCTGAATTCTATTCTAATTCTATTCTATAATCTAATTCTGAATGCTAGTCTATATATTCTATTCTAATTCTGAAATCTATTCCTATTCTATTCTAATTTTATATTCTGAATTCTATTCTAATTCTATTCTATAATCTAATACTGAATGCTGCTCTTTATATTCTATTCTAATTCTGAATGCTATTCTATGTATTCTATTCTATTCTAATTCTATATAGTATATAACTAATTCTATAAATATATTCTATATTCTATTCTAATGCCTCACTAGGTGGTTCAGTGGCCAAGACACTGAGCTTGTCAATCAGAAATTTTGGTGATTCGAATCCCTAGTACAGGTCTCCTGCGTGAGCAGGGGGTTGGACTATATGTTCTCGAAGGTCCCCTGCAACTCTGTTACTGTTACATTTTGAATTCTATTCTATATTTTTTTTAAAAAATATTTATTTGAAATACAAGTAATGCAAATAATACAATTGTATTTCTTCTTCTTTTTTTTGTATTTAAATCTATATATTCTATATTCTAATTCTGAATTCTATTCCATTCCATATTTTCTTTTCTATTCTATTCTATTCTCCATTCCATTCCATATTTTCTTTATTCTATTCTATTCCATTCCATATTTTCTATTCTATTCTATTCCATATTTTCTTTATTCTATTCTATTCCATTCCATATTTTCTATTCTATTCTATTCTTCCATTCCATTCCATATTTTCTTTATTCTATTCTATTCTATTCTATTCTATTCTATTCTATTCTATTCTATTCTATTCTATTCTTGTCCTTTGGCTGGGGAGGATGGATACGATAGTCTCATTCTATGGCAAGGGCAGTCCACCCCCCCACAAAGTTACCACAGGAGCCTTGGTAGTACAGTGGTCTAAAGCACCCTGTTATTAACATTCAGCTGCCTGCAATTACTGCAAGTTCGAATCTCGCCAAGGCTCAAGATTGACTCAGCCTTCCATCCTTTCTAAGGTAGGTAAAATGAGGACCCAAATTGTGGGGGGCAATAAGTTGACTTTGTATAAATATACAAAAGAATGAAGGCTATTGCTTAGCGCATTGTAAGCCGCCCTGAGTCTCTGGAGAAGGGCGGCATATAAATCAAATTAAAAAAAAAAAGTGCAGTTATTAGCACTTTCAGAGAATTTAAAGGACAATTTCCCTCCCTCCCTTTGAGTCTTCATTCGGTCATTTTAGAAGCCACGCAGACCTCACCCCCCAGGATTGAATGAATGAATGAATGAATGGGTGACGCAATGAACGAACGAGCCAATGAACGAACGGCAGGACGACGTCACGGGCGCAATGCCTTCTGGGAGGAGCAGCCTGCGCTGCTCGCTTCCTCGCGCGGGGGGGGGGGAGGAGGGCAGGTCGGGAGGCAGCGTGATTCCGGGAAGGGCGTGGCCTGAGAGAAAGAGAGAGAGAGAGAGAGAGAGAGAGAGAGAGAGTCCCGCGCACGCGCAGAAAAAGCCCGGCAGTCCGCGTGCTCTGCGCGGGTTTGCAAAAAAAAAAAAAAAAAAAAAAAAAAGATGCAGGATCCTGTTGCAATCCAGTAGATCACAGCAGCAGCAACCGCCAGTGCAAACTTTGGGCCGGGCTGTTTCCTGTAAGTATTGGAAAAAAAAAAATCTGATTTTTTTTGGTAGCTTTTATTGGAGTCTTCCAGCCTTCCCGGTGACCGGATAGGTTGGCTGCAGGCAGAAATGCAACCGGTGAAGCGGCCAGGGCAGGCGAGCTCTCTCTCTCTCTCTCTCTCTCTCGTTGTTTCCCGCTGGTGGTGGATGAGGAAAGCTCTGGGTGGGGGGGCGTATTTTATGGCCTTTTGGACCTCTGGGCGGGCCTCCCTCCCCTTCCCTCCAATTCATTGGATTCTGTTCTAGTGAAATTGGGCATTATAAATTGAAGACACACACTTATAGACACACACGTGGACACGCACACAAATATGCACAGACATATACACATATACACAGATGCACACACACATACGATATATTTATACAGTCTCTCTCTCTCTCTCTCTCTATATATATATATATGTGTCCTTCGGGAGTAGGGCGGTATACAAATTCAATAAAATAAAAAATAAATAAATTATATATATATATATATATATATATATATATATATATATATATATATATATATATATATATATATATATGTATATGTTTTTCTTCTAGCCAGGTTTTCCCTACGTAGCCAAGGTTTTTTTGTAGCTCCAGCTCAGTAGAATCTCATCTACTCGGTTCTGGGCTTTTTTCCTTTCTAACACCTAGCAAGCTCTGACTGCTAGGTGGGAGACCTAAATAGATCCATTTCTAGCTCGTTAGCTGTCGTCAGTAGAAAAACACACATAGACCCTACGAAGAAGTAAGAAAATTGATACTATGCCTTTACAGGGAGGAGGTGGGTGTGGCCTACTGACGACAGCTAACGAGCTAGAAATGGATCTATTTAGGTCTCCCACCTAGCAGTCAGAGCTTGCTAGGTGTTAGAAAGGAAAAAAGCCCAGAACCGAGTAGATGAGATTCTACTGAGCTGGAGCTACAAAAAAACCTTGGCTACGTAGGGAAAACCTGGCTAGAAGAAAAACACACATAGACCCTACGAAGAAGTAAGAAAATTGATACTATGCCTTTACAGGGAGGAGGTGGGTGTGGCCTACTGACGACAGCTAACGAGCTAGAAATGGATCTATTTAGGTCTCCCACCTAGCAGTCAGAGCTTGCTAGGTGTTAGAAAGGAAAAAAGCCCAGAACCGAGTAGATGAGATTCTACTGAGCTGGAGCTACAAAAAAACCTTGGCTACGTAGGGAAAACCTGGCTAGAAGAAAAACACACATAGACCCTACGAAGAAGTAAGAAAATTGATATATATATATATATATATATATATATATATATATATATGTATGTATGTATGTATGTAAGTTTTCACAGGTATATATGTGTGTACAGTTAATATCTCGGGTTTCTTCCCGTGTAATTGTGAACATATCCCTAAAAAGGTAGTAGCTACTACCCTTTTAGGGATATGTTTACAATTACACGGGAAGAAACCCGAGATATTAGCTGTACACACACAGACACACACACACACACACATATATATATATACACACCCACACATATATGCACATACACATACAATATATTTATACACTATATATATATGTAGGTCTTTGGTTATTCGGGTCTTCTCCCACGTAAAATTGGAAGTGTCTTGGCGACGTTTCGACGAAGTCTCACTCGTCATCTTCAGGCTGGTGTTCTCGGCTTCGTGCTTCCAGGAGCAATATATATATAATATCTATTTTCTTACTTCTTCATAGGATTTATGTGTGTTTTTCCTCTAGCCACGTTTTTCCTATGTAACCAGCTGCAGAAAAACCTTGGTTACGTAGGAAAAACCTGGCTAGAGGAAAAACATATATATACAATATATATACACACACACATGTATACACACATATATACCCACACATACACATATATACACACCCACACATATATGCACATACACACATATACACATACACATATACACACATACACACTATACACACATGTACACAATATATATATATATACACAATATATATACACACCCACACATATGTACACACACACTTATTTATTTATTTATTTATTATCAAATTTATAGACCGCCCTTCTCCCGAAGGACTCAGGGCGGGGTACAGCCAAAGTAAAAAACATAGATACAAACATTAAAAACAATTTAAAAAGATATACCGTATTTTCCGGCGTATAAGACGACTTTTAAACAAATGAAAATCATCTCAAAAGTCGGGGGTTGTCTTATACGCCGGGTGTCGTTCTCCTGTAACCAGGCAGACCAGCCCAAAAGACTCTAACGAGCCTTAAATGGCTCTGGCGATCGAAGCTCTGACGATCCCAGCTTTGCCTGCTAATCAGGCAACTCAGCTGGGATCGCCAGAGCCCAGAGCCCTGTAAAAAGAAAAAAGTTTTCCCCCTCCAGCTTGCTTACCTTAGCTGGTTAATCGCCACGCTTGCCTTGCTTCGCTTGCCTGAATCCATTCCATCAGCAAGCCACTCCCTGCCTGCAATCATGCAGGCAGGAGTTGTGGACTTCAACTCCCAGAATTCCTCAGCCAGTAAAAACAAAGCTGGCTGAGGAATTCTGGGAGTTGAAGTCTACAAGTCTTAAAGTTGCCAAGGTTCGAGACCCCTGTTCTATTGGGTAAGTTTTTTTCCCCTTTGGGAGCTTTACAAAAATAGTTAATTGGGTTTTTTTTAGTTGTTCTTTTTTAAACCTAGCCATTTAAAGTTTAGGAAGTTTTAAATTTAGTTTTCATATAAAAATAAAAATAAAATAATATTTGTGCAGCTTTCTGAGATGTGGTGTGTTTCTGTAGTGTTTCACTCTAACTACACAAACACACAAAATCTCACAAAGCTGTATGTGGAATTTTGTGTGTGTAAAGTGTGAAGGTTGATTTTTTTGGGCTTTTTGTGGCTGTGTGAGGTTCCTGCTTGTTGCAGGGGCCATTTTGGGTCTAGCACAGCTGCTTTTACATTGTGGATGAGCCAGTTGTGTTGTGTTGTGTTGTGTGTGTGTAAAGTGTGAAAGTTGTTTTTTGCGCTTTTTGTGGCTGTGTGAGGTTCCTGCTTGTTGCAGGGGCCATTTTGGGTCTAGTACAGCTGCTTTTACATTGTGGGTGAGTCAGTTGTGTTGTGTTGTGTTGTGTGTGTGTAAAGTGTGAAAGTTGTTTTTTGGGGCTTTTTGTGGCTGTGTGAGGTTCCTGCTAATTGCAGGGGCCATTTTGGGTCTAGCACAGCTGCTTTTACATTGTGTTGAGGCAGTTGATGTTTTTTAATTTTTATTTGGTGTGTGTTGGAAGAGGGGTAGTCTTATATGGCGAGTATAGCCCAAACCCTATATTTTAACAGGAAAAGTTGGGGGTCGTCTTATACGCCCAGTCGTTTTATACGCCGGAAAATACGGTATATATATAAATTTGGCCCCAAAGTTAAAAAACAGTAACAAAACATATTAAAAACATTTTAAAAAGTGTTAAGCCAGCCCGGCTTGCTGAAAAAGAAAGTTTTAAGGGCACGGCGGAAGGCACCGAGGTCTTGGATTCTCCTTATCTCTGGGGGCAGTTTATTCCAGAGGGTAGGCGCCCCCACAGAGAAGACCCTCCCCCTGGGGGCCACCAATCTACATTGCTTGGCCAATGGCACTCTGAGGAGGCCCCCTCTGTGGGAGTGCAGCGGTCGGTGGGAGGTCGTTGGTGGCAGCAGGCGGTCTTGAAGGTATCCAGGTCCTATGCCATGGAGCGCTTTAAAGGTGATGACCAATACCTTGAAGTGCACCCGGAAGACCACTGGGAGCCAGTGCAGCTCATGCAGGAGAGGTGTTATGTGGGAGCCCCATGCAGCTCCTGTCACTACCTGCGCGGCCGCATTCTGGACCAGCTGGAGTCTCCGGGTGCTCTTCAAGGGGAGCCCCATGTAGAGAGCATTGCCGTAGTCCAGGCGAGAGGTGACGAGGGCATGAGTGACTGTGCACAAGGAATCCCGATTTAGGAAGGTGGATCAACTGGCGGATCAGGCGGACCTGATAAAAAGTCCCACTGGCCACCAGTGCTGTCGGAGTCGAGGAGTCGGAGTCGGAGAAAATTTTGGGTACCTGGAGTCGGAGTCGGAAGTAAAAAAAAACGTCGGAGTTGGAGTTGGAACACTTATCTCCCGACTCCATAGCCCTGCTGGCCACAGATGTACCTCCAAGGACAGTTGTGTATCCAGGAGGATGCCCAAGTTGCGAGCCCTCTCCGTGGGGCCAATGACTCGCCTCCAATAGTCAGTGATGGAGTCAACTGACTATATCGGGATGCCGGGAACCACAGCCACTCAGTCTTGGATGGGTTTAGTCGGAGCCTGTTCCTCCCCATCCAGATCCGCACAGCCTCCAGGCACCGGGACATCACTTCAAGGGCATCATTGGGTTGGTCCAGGGTGGAGATGTACAGCTGAGTGTCGTCAGCGTACTGGTGGGACATTTCAACACACACTATACACACGTATACACATACATATTTTTTGAAAGACCTTAAAAAGGTTTTTGTTTGGGAATTTAGAGGATTCTGAGCTGTGATCTTAGCCAGGATTTTAAACATTTTAACTAACAAACTTATAATGACGCGAGAAAAGACCCGAGATTTTAACTTTACATACACACACCCACGAAAACACATACACATACATATATACACACCCACACATATATGCACACATGCACATATACACACGCATATATACACTACACAGATGTACACACATATACACACATGCACACATACACATACACACAATATATATACAATATATATATACAAACAATATATATATATATATATAGTTTGTTTTCTCAGGTTTTCGCGGGTATTTGTATGTAGGTCTTTGGTTATTCGGGTCTTCTCCCACGTAAAATTGGAAGTGTCTTGGCGACGTTTCGACGAAGTCTCATTCGTCATCTTCAGGCTGGTGTTCTCGGCTTCGTGCTTCCAGGAGCAATGTGAGATCGCAGCTGTCTCTTCCTTTTAACTGCTAGTAGGGGTGTGAGCTGATTGGGTGGGAACTTGGCTGTGTTCTGATTGGGTGGAGGTGTGTTCTGATTGGTTAGGGGCTTGGCTGTGCTCTGATTGGATGGGGGATTGGTTGTGCTCTGATTGGCTGGGGATGTGTTCTGTTTGGGTGGGGGCTTGGTTGTGCTCAGCTTAGTCTGAGTTGCAGGGGGATTTGAGCTGGTGAGCTGCGTTGTTGTTTGGCTTCGTGTTTGTGGCCGTGCGAGCTCTTCATGGTGGGTATCAGTATATTGTTTGTATATATATATTTGTTTTCTCAGGTTTTCGCGGGTGTTTGTATGTAGGTCTTTGGTTATTCGGGTCTTCTCCCACGTAAAATTGGAAGTGTCTTGGCGATGTTTCGACGAAGTCTCATTCATCATTGCTCCTGGAAGCACGAAGCCGAGAACACCAGCCTGAAGATGACAAACGAATGAGACTTCGTCGAAACGTCGCCAAGACACTTCCAATTTTACGTGGGAGAAGACCCGAATAACCAAAGACCTATATATATATATATATATATATATATATATATATATATATATATATACACATACATACATATATACACACACATATACACACATGCCCACATGCCCACATACCCACACATATACACACATATACACTATATGCACACACACATGCATACTGTATATGCATGTGTACACGTGTGTATACATATGTATATGATGTATATATGTATATATGTTAATGTTTTATTTCTATTTCATATTTTACAGTGTTATTTAGGTGAAACGTTAATAAACATTGTTTATTAACAAACTGGCAAACACTCAACCACTTAGTCTTGATCAAACTGGCTACATACATACATACATACATGTGTGTGTGTGAATATAAATATAGCATATTATATAATGTTACATTTATCATAGAAAGCAATATTATATGTAGCCCCCTGTGACTTTGATCGTGGAAAGTTTCCGAAATATTGGTGTCCAAAAGGTCGTTTCAAGTGGGATGTGTAGAGGCGTCCAAAGGCCCCCTCAGGGTTTTGCCTGCTCTTTCTTTGGTCCATCTCCTCCTCACAACAGCCCTGTGAGGTGGGCTCAAGGAGGCTGAAACTGCCAAGAGTTTTTTAACCTGGATATTTTCCTGGGCTTGTTATAGCGAGCGGATTTATCTGCTCCTTATTTATCATCCCTCCACATTGCTCTTTGTCTCTTTCTCTCCCTTTTAATTTTATATTTCTTAATTAAATGTTTATGTTTTCTTTTTTATTGATTAAATGGATGCTTTATTCAATGTATGCGATTTATTTTTCGTTGATTAAATTGGCTTTATGTTTTATTTTTTTATTAAATGTATTTTTTGTTTTATTCATTTATTACATTTATCTTTTATTTTTATTAAATATATGTGGTTTATTTATTTATTTATTTATGTAGTGAATTTATATGCTGCCCGTCTCGCCGTCCAAAGTTGACCCTTTTCCTTGCCATTAATTTCCTCGGTTTCCCCTTCGAAGGCTCGCAGGAGCTGTCCAGAAGGATGGGACCCCCTGCCCACCGCCAGAAAACCGCGAAAAGCAGCAAAGAGCAGCAGAAGAAACGACGTGACTCGCCTGCTTCTAAGCCCGGGAAAGGAGACCCCGAGGAGATCAAAGGAGGCGGTGCTGTCAAATTGGAGCCTGCGGTGGCGGACTATTTCCGCCAGGCGCACGAAACCTTCAAATCTGGCTTTGCCTCCGATGAGGAGAAAAGTAAGAATTGTTCCTGGGGTAAGGGATTTAGGGAGACACAAAGCACTTGGAAAGCTTGTAGGAGAAATCCTCGAATTATGACCGTAATGGACGCTGCCCATCAGCGTCGCGACTCGTGATGTTTGTAACTTGGGTCGTCCATGGGACCGACTCAGTTTTATGACCTTTTTTTGGGGGAGCGGTTGTTAAGTGAATCCGTGTTTCACTATGAGGTGGTTTGCCGTAAGCTGGATGTATATGCCATTTTTTGGGGCGAAATGGCCGTAAAATGTGGTCGCATGACTGTTTATATGCAAATGGCAGTAATTGTCACGTGACCACGGGGGACAGCCATTGGTCCATCAAAATCTGGGTTATAAGTCTCCCCAGGGAAGTAACTTCAAATGGTTGGTAAGCGATCGGTCGTAAATTGAGGAGTACCAGGCCAAAGCCTGATCCATTGGGAATTCAGAAATTTGGGAAGATGGAAGGTGTTGCAAGGAATTCTGGGATTTGAAGTCCACCCGTCTTCAGCTGAACCGGATGGTACAGTTCGTTTAGCGACCATTCGAAGCGCTGAAAAGATGATTTACAGCTATTCCTCACACTTAACGACTATTGTGTGGCGTTCCCACCATCACGTGCTCAAAATTAGGGAGCTTGGCTATGGACAGTTAGTCCTTGATTTACAACCCTAATTGAGATCCAGATTTCTGTTGTTAACGGAGACATTTGTTCAGTGAGTTTGGTCCCATTTTACGACCTCGCTCGACGCCATTTTTAGGTGAATCACGGCAGTTGATAAGATAGTAACCCGGTTGTTAAGTGAATCGGGTTTCCCCCGCTGACTTTGCTTGTCAGAAGGTCGCAAAAGGGGATCATGTGACCTAGGACTGACGGCGAACCTATGGCACGCGTGCCACCGCCATATCGGTGGGCACGTGAGCTAAGCTCCTGCGCGCATGTATGCACTGGCAAACTGATTTTCGGGCCTTCCAGTCCCACCGGAAGTTGGCCAATGGGCCGTTTCCGGCCTTCTGAGGGACTCCAGGGGGGTGGGAAAGGCTGTTTTTGCCCTCCCCAGGCTCCTAGGAAGCCTCTGGAGCCTGAAGACGGCACAAAATGGGTCTACCGGGCCATCGTGTGCCAAAAATGGAGGGAGCGCGGGGGGTGTCGCGCACCATGTGCAGGGGGGTGGGGCACATAGAATTATGGGTGTGGACATGTGCGTGCACCCCCTCACACTCCCCCGCTTTTGGCACGCGATGGCAAAAAGGTTAGCCATCACTGTCCTAGGACACTGCGACCATCATAAATACGAGTCAGTTGCGAAGCCTCTGAATTTTGATCACACGGTCATGAGGATGCTGCCGTGGTCGTAAGTGTGAAAAATGGCGGTAAGTCACTTTTTCAGCACTGTTGTAACTTTGAACGGTCACTAAATGAACTGTTGTAAATTGAGGACTGCCCTGCCTTGACCGTGTCCCGTGATCGCCATTTGCGACCTTCCCGACTGGCTTTTTGATCAGTAAAATCAACGGGGGAGGGCGGATTCGCTCAACGACCATGTGATTCACTTAACGATGGCGATGATTCGCTTAGCAGCCCTGACAAAAAAAGGTTTGCAAAAGGGCACCTGACTCACAATCGCCTTGCTTAGCAAGGGGAAGTACTGCTCCCCCCACATTGTGGTCGTAACTCGAGGACTCCCAGTAATGGTCGTTATTTTGGCCCCGTAGGTCTGTTTGTGAGCAACGTCCTGACGGAGGCCACGGGGGGTGGCGTTGCCGCTGGCCCTGGATGCCTCGGGGTCTCTGTTCCTCCAGGCCCTGCTGCCGTCTGCCTCCGGGGCCAGCTTGGAGCCTCTGCTCCGGGCCCTGCTCCCCTCCCTGCGTCCAATTGCTTGCCACCCTTGCGGGGCCCACATCTTGGAAGGGGCCCTGTGGAGAGCCCCTGTGCTGATCTCGGAAGGAGACGAGGAGGCCCAGGCGCTGGAAGAGCTCGTCCTGGATCTGGGGAAGAGTCTTCGGGAGGAGTTATCGACTTTCGCATTGGACGCGCACGCCAGCTTTGTGGTGCGGACCCTGCTGCAGGTCCTGGGAGGAGCCCGCGTCGGGTCGGACGGAGGACGGGGGCTCCCGGGCTCAGGTGAGACGTGGCCACTGAATGCGTCCCCCATCCTGTGATGGATAGTAGGGGGTGGAAGCTCTTGCCTACTTTCTGGCATTTCAGAGTTTCCTGCATGTTGAGATCCAATGTGGGAAGAATGTGAGAATGATGAGACCTGGGTTAATTCCCTTCCCCACCCCCACCCCCACCCCCCCCAAAAAAGGCCTGGATGAATCCTAGTCAGCTCCTTCTGCTCAGCCCACTGTACCCCACCTTGTTGTTTTATTATTTTATTTTATTTTATTTTATTTTATTTTTTTATTTTATTTTATTTTATTTTATTTTATTTTATTTTATTTTATTTTATTTTATTTTATTTTATTTTATTTTATTTTATTTTATTTTATTTTATTTTATTTTATTTTATTATTATATTTTATTTTATTTTATTTTATTTTATTATTTTATTTTATTTTTTATTTTATTTTATTTTATTTTATTTTATTATTTTATTTTATTTTATTTTATTTTATTTTTTAATTTTATTAATTAATTTTAATTTAATTTAATTTAATTTTTTATTTTATTTTAAATTATTATTTATTTCATTATTTTATTTATTTTATGTATTTTGTTACTTTATTTTTTATTTTATTTACTTCATTTTATTTTACTTATTTTTTAATGTTATTTATTTTTTTATTTCTTTGTTTTATATTGTCTTTATTTTATTATTTTTTATTTTGTTATTCTATTTCATTTTATTTTACTTCTTTTATTATTTTGATTTATTTTTTTATTTTTATTTTTTATTTTATTTACTTCATTTTAGTTTACTTTTTTATGTTTTAGTTGATATATTTTTATTATTTTTATTTTAGTCATTTATATAATAATAGCAACAACAACCGCCAACATGTACAATGACATTAGTGGAGGTCCCAATATTATTTTATTTTATTATGTTATTTATATATTTATTTAAATTTATTTATTTAATGTTTGTAGTTTATAGTTTATGCTTTTACTTGGCTGTTCACCGCCCTGAGTCCTCAGGGAGAAGGGCGGTATACAAATTTAAAAATAAATAAATAAATAAATAAATAAATAAATAAATAAATAAATAAATAAATAATATTTATTTATTTATTTATTTATTATGTTTATTTTATTCATTTTATTATTTTTTATAATTTTTATAATTTTTTTATTTTTTATGTTATTTTACTTTATTTTTATTTTATTTATTTGTACCCCACCTTTCTTATATTTACAAATAACTCCTTATATGAAGGCCTCGACTCATCATCGTATGATGTCCTCAACCTGTGGACTTCAACTCCCAGAATTCCCCAGCCAGCCATGATGCAGATTTGAAGTCCACAAATCTTAAAATTGCCAAGGTTGTTTGGACATGCTGGTTAATCCCATATTTTGCCAGGTGTTTACGCCAAGCGGCAATGCATTAATCTTTTCCTTGCGGGAAAATCAGGGCGTTTAATTTACCCCTTCCCCTTTTCTGCCCCCTTTCCACCATCTTAGGGGCTCTTCGTCCCGGGGCCAAGAGTTCGAAGGTGGGGAGTGAAGGTCCAGCGGTATTTGAGGTCCCTGCAAGTTTTCTCTCCCTCTTACGGGAATTCAAAGGCTGCTTTCAGGAACAAATTTCAGGTGAGATGCTGCCATCTGCTGGGCAGGTGGGGAAACAGCAGTCTTGCACAGCTTTCCAGCAAATACAGGTAGTCCTCGTTTAATGTCAGCAAGCGAGCGTGGAATTTCCGTGATAAGTAGTTGGAAGTTGTTAAGCGGGTCTCCATATGAGCTGACTTGATTTTACGGCCATTTTTATGGCAGTCGTTAAGTGAATCAAGAGGTCAGTAAGCGAATCCCTTATAAGAATGGATGCTTTTTGCTGCACGCTAACAAAAAATGGTGCAAATTGGGGTCACGTGACTCAGGGACTTTGCAACTCATTGTAAATATGAGCCTGTTGCAGTGTCTGAAATGCGATCACATGACCATGGGGAGGGGGTGGGACAGTCGTAACTTTGAGGGTGGGTTGTAAGTACCTTTTATGAGGTCGGTTATTGTGATCCATAACCACGGGGGGGGGGGGGGCAGTCATAAATTTGAGGTCTTAAGTCCTTTTGATGGGGTCGGTCGTAACTTCAAAAAGTCATTAAGCGAATGGTCATTAAGTGAGGGCGACTTCTGAATGGGAAAGTGTGAGCTTGAGATACGTTTAGGGAAGGTTGTGCATAGAGGTGGAGCTCTTGCCTCACAATCCAGGAGGCTGTGAGTTTGATCCTAGGCAGATATAGATATTTCTCTAAGAAATATATCTGCTGAACAAAACTCCGCATTGGTGACAGGAAAGGCATCCGGCCATTAAAAAACACTCTGCTAGCTCCATTCAGTTGCCCAGACTCCACCTTGCAAGGGATTATGGAGTCATTAAAAGATGGATCACGATCATGATGATCATTTATAAATCCTTCCTTTCTGGTCTGACTTTAACCAAGATCCTTATTAAACTAAACCCTGTTTTCCCTCTAGATTTCATCACCAACAAATGTTTCAGCCTCTGCCTGCAGGTGGCGCTGGAGATCCTACACCGAAAGCTGCCTGAAGAGTGTGCTGAGCTCTGCCAGGCCCTGATTGGCTACCTGAGCAGCTGTAACCCGGCTGCTGAGCAAAGGTAGGCAGTTGGATTGGTTGGATGGTTTGGGGGTGGGTGGGGATTGGTGGAAGGCGTCACTGCAAAAAGTTTGCAAAGATGGCTGGGGAATTCTGGGAGTTGAACTCCATTTGTCTTAAAGTGGTGAAGTATAGGTGGTCCTTGACTTATAGGAGTTCATTCAAAGTTACGATGGCACTGAAAAAGTGACTTACGACTGCTGTTCACACTTAACACCCGTTGTAGCATCCTTGTGGTCACATGATCAAAATTGACTCATATTTATGACAGTTGCAGTGTCCAGAGATTATATAATCCCCTTTTGTAACCTACTGATAAGCCAAGTCAATGGGGAAGCCAGGTTCACTTAACCGTGTTACTAAAACAGCTGCAGTGATTCGCTTAACAACGGTTGGCAAGAAAGATTGTAAAACGGGGCAAAACTCCCCTAACAAATGTTTCACTTAGCGACATACATTTGGGGCTCAGTTGTGGTCGTAACTCGAGGACTACCCGTCTAAGAAATATTGTATTAGAGAGACCCACATTCTTGACCCAACCTTCGGCTTAAGACCATTCAATTAGCAATCATTCGAAGCCATGACGGTCCTGAAAAAAATCAGTCCTCGCACTTGTGACCATTCCAGTATTCGCACTGTAGCATGATCAAAATTTAGATGCTGGGCAACCGGGCACGCGTTTATGATGATTGCAGGATCCCAGGGTCACGTGATCGCCATTTGAGACCTTCCCAACCGCCTTCTGACGAGCAGAGTCAGTGAGGGAAGCTGGATTTGCTTAATGGCCACATGATTCGCTTTAATGATGGCAGTGATTTGCTTAACCACCATGGTGGAAAGTTCGTAAGATCCTGCCTTGTTTAGCCAATGGAAATTCTGCTGCCAGTTGCGGTCAGTTTAAGCTGAGGAAAACTTTTTTTTTTTTTTCCTTCAAACATACAAATTACATTTTTTCAGAACAGAACTTTGATCCGGTCATCAATTTGTTCAATTTTTGGTCATTTTTAACAAAATTTTATCTATTCTATTTTCAATTAATAACTCATAATACATTTTAGTACAGTTCAAACCAGGGGTGAAATGCTCCCGGTTCAGACTGGATCACCCGATCTGGTAGCGATGGAGGCGGGTGGTTCGGAGAACCGGTAGCAAAAATCTCTGCCCACACCCCCCCCCCATGGCCCAGCTGAGCCGCGCAATCATCAGAGGCTTTTTTTTTTCTAAAAGCCATTTTTTCTACAACCTTCGGCCGAAAAAATGCTTTTCAAAGTAAAAAAAAAAAAAAGCCTCTGATGATCGCGTGTCTCAGCTGGGATCATCAGAGGCTTTTAAAAGCATTTTTTTTCTACAACCTCTTCGGCCAAAGAGGTTCTAGAAAAAATATTTTTAAAAGGAAAAAAAGCCTCTGCCAATCAGGCAAGTCAGCTGGGATCGTCAGAGGCTTTTAAAAGCATTTTTTTTTACAACCTCTTCAGCTGAAGAGGTTGTAGAAAAAATGGTTTTAAAAGTTAAAAAAAAGAAAGTTGGCCACGCCCACTCAGTCATATTCCCCCCACACACACACACCAAGCCACACCCACAAAACCGGTAGTAACAAATTTTACATTTCACCACTGGTTCAAACATATTTATATTTCATGATACTCATTAAATCCTTATTCCATTAGTACTTTATCAAATTTAAATCTTATCTTTAATCTTAAAAATATAGCAATTTAACATTTAAACATAGTTCTTAGTTCAAATAATGCTATTTAATGCAATCTCCCAATTATCCCAAATTCTATCTATTAAACCATACCATTTATATAACACCAAAGGCTGAGGAAAATTCTTATGGTTTTAGCTTTTTTTCCTGGGTTGGGCTTTGGAGATTTTTGTTTTGTAAAAGTTTTTAATTTTTTCCCCTTTAAAACAAACATTTCATCGTTCATTAATCAGTGTGTTATCCGAGTACAATTTTTTTTGTGTCATAATAGTTAATAGCTTACCATCGAATTCTTTATATACATCTATTCTTGTTTTGACATTACAACTTAACAGAACTCCTAAATATAACGTTTCTCTTCCTAAATGATTTAATCTTATCCTTTTTATCCATATTCATTTTCTAACCAATGATAAAATAACCTACATATATTATCATAACCAGATTCTTCCTTTCCTTTAATTGTGAGCGTTAATCTACTCATTTTTGCACAATCTTAATATTCGTTGTGGCCCGTCAGCGGCCTGTGCAGCTAGTAGCTGATTCCGACAGCGAGGAGGCTGGTGTGGTGATGCGCCAGCAAGCCTGTGCAGCTGGCGCTTGAGTCAGACAATGAGGAGGCTGGAGAAGATGTGGTGCCAGAGACGGGGATACAGCCAGGGCCTTCAGAAGCTCCCTTAAGTGAAGAGGATGAAGAGGAGGAGCCTCTTCTCGATGCACGGGCGCGCAGAGCTGTTAAAAGGCAGGAGTGGCTTCTCAGGAGGTCTCCTCGAGAGTAAGGCTTGGGGCTATTTGGCTACTCCCCTAGCCTATTTAAGGAAGGACGACAACTGAGGCAATTTGCAGGAAACAACTTTGTTCATATTCCTTCGGGTCTTGATTCCAGAAACGTTTGATTCGGCTCTTGTTTCTCTCTTGTCAGTTTTCCTGCAAATTGCTTCTGGGCGTTCTGCCAACCACAGTAAGATTACGCTTATCTGAAATACTGTACCTCAGAATTGAGTTATTCTTCGGATTCTTGTCGGCTGTTCATGAAGTTAAATGAACAGCCCTTGTTCAAAAAAAAGATTGATTTAAACTGCGCTTGCGTTCAAACAACTACTAAGAAAGCTCATTAGTAGTCCTTAATTAGTAAACTAAGGTTTGTACGGACTTTGTGTGTGCTGCGTTCTTTGGGGTACGTAGCTGGGGCAGAACAATATTTTCTTCATCGCCTTTTCATCGTTAGGGATTTCTTCGATTTTCCAATTTTGCGCAAATGCAATTCTAGCCGCAGTTATCCCATGAATCATCAAATATGCATTTTCCTTACTATAGAAAATAGTACCAAGGAGGTGCAGTCCTTCCTCCTCCTTGTCTTGCTTGTTCCTCCCTGCTCAGCAACCTCCTGGTGTTTCTGAAGGACGCGACCTGCAGCCGAGTTCTGGACAAAGTCTTGGAGGTGTCGGATGTGAGGGCGTTGCGCTCGTTCTACAAGGCTCACGTCAAGGGGCAGCTGCGCGTCTTGGCGGCTCACAAAGTGGCCAACTTCACTTTGCAACGGCTCATCCAGGCCGCCTCACGTAAACTGGTAAGGGATGTGGCGATGGCCTCTCAACTGGCTTAGATCGGGGTGTCGTCCATTTTGGTTGATCTCGAAAAGCTAAGAAGGGACAGACCCGGGTAAGGCTTCGAAAGGGCAGGGCCAGATTTTGGCTCCTTCACGGCAGATGGGGCTGTTCAGGCAGCAGGCTAAAAACCAGGAGATGGTGAGTTCTAGTCCCATCCTAGTCATGAAAGCTGGCTGGGTGACTTTGGGCCAATCACCAGGAGATGGTGAGTTCTAGTTTGGCTTAGGTGTGAAAGCTAGCTGGGTGACTTTGGGCCAATCACCAGGAGATGGTGAGTTCTAGTTTGGCTTAGGCGTGAAAGCTAGCTGAGTGACTTTGGGCCAATCACCAGGAGATGGTGAGTTCTAGTTTGGCTTAGGCGTGAAAGCTAGCTGGGTGACTTTGGGCCAATCACCAGGAAATGGTGAGTTCTAGTTCTGACTTAGGCGTGAAAGCTAGCTGGGTGACTTTGGGCCAATCACCAGGAGATGGTGAGTTCTAGTTCTGACAGGTATAAAAGCTGGCTGGGTGACTGGGCCAATCACTAGGAGATTGTGAGTTCTAGTCCCACCCTAGTTATGGAAACTAGCTGGGTGATTATGGACCAATCACTAGGAGACAGTGAGTTCTAGTTCTGACTTAGGTATAAAAGCTAGCTGAGTGACTGGGCCAATCGCTGGGAAATTACGATTTCTAGTCCCATCCTAGTCATAAAAGCTATCGGGGTGACTTTGGACCAATCACCAGGAGATGGTGAGTTCTAGTTCTGACTTAGGTATAAAACCTAGCTGGGTGACTGGGCCAATTGCTGGGAAATTGTGAGTTCTAGTCCCATCCTAGTCATGAAAGCTAGCTGAGTGACTTTGGGCCAATCACCAGGAGATGGTGAGTTCTAGTTTGGCTTACGTGTGAAAGCTGGCTGGGTAACTTTGGGCCAGTCACCAGGAGATGGTGAGTTCTAGTTCTGACAGGCATAAAAGCTGGCTGGGTGACTGGGCCAATCACTAGGAGACTGTGAGTTCTAGTCCCACCTAAGCAGGAAAGCCAGCTGGGTGACTTTGGGCCTGTCTGTCTCAGCCCAACCCAACCTCAAAGAGTTGTTATTGTGGAGGAAATAGGAGGAGCGAGGAATATGAGATAATGGTCTATTCAACCACTTTTGAGTTACTTATAAAAATAATAAAAGTCAAGATAAAAATAAATAAATTCTGCAGGAATGCTCCCTCAACGGCTAGCGATCTGATAGGAACCGTTGCAGATCGATCAATCAGATCCCTGCCGGCCTAGAAGTGGGGGAAGGGGCCCTTCTCTTGATTTACGAGGGTCTCCTCATGTATAAACCCGTCCCCCAGCTGGGGCATCTATTCCAGGAGCTGGGCCCCGGCTTGGAAGAAATCCTGGCCCTGGAGCATCTCGGCATCGTCACGGCGCTCCTAGGCGCCTGCCAGAAACGCGGCGCCCATCAGCCGGAGGTGTTGCAGCTCCTCTTGGAGGTAAGCAAATCCTGCGTGGTTTTCTGATTGGTTTTCGGCTCCGTCTTCTCTGCCAAATTGTTGAGCTGGGTGGGTTTTTTTTTTCCCCCACAGGCCTTCCACTGTTGGGAGCCCCCCACCCGTCAGCTGGCCTGCGCCCCCCTCCTCGCCTCCGTCCTGGCGTACGAGGTCTACTTTGGGGAAGAGGAAGAGAAGGAGCAGGTAGGTGTGACAACTAGAGGTGGTCCTCGACCTTACGACCACCATTCAACCCCAAATTTCTCTTGGCGAGTGAGAGAGAGAGTTGTGAAGCGAGCTTTGCCCCGTTTTACGACCTTCCTTGCCACAATGGTTAAACGAATCGCTGCCGTTAGGTCGTTAAGCGAATCCGGCTCCCACATTCACTTCGCTTGTCAGAAGGTCGTAAAAAGGGGATCGTATGACGCTAGGATGCCGCAGCCATCATAAATAGGAGTCAGTGGCCAAGCGAGCCTGTGACCGTGTGGAGGCTGCAACGGTCGTAAGTGCGATAAACGGTCATAAGTCACTTTTCCCAGTGTCATTGAACCGTCGCAACAGCTGTTGCAAGTCAAGGACTGCGTTGCGCGTCCTTTACTCGGCCGTCATGCTGATTAGGTCCCCAGATTGATTGAATTTTTCTGTCGTAATTCGCTTTTTCCAGTGTCGTCGTAACTCCGGTCGCTAAACAAATGGTTGTAAGTCGAGGACTTTCTATTCCTGTGCTTGTGTTGTTAAAAGAGTTGCTCTGTGAGCTGCTAAGGAGGAGCCGTCTTAACTCTTTTCCTCCCAACCAAACTTGGCTGTCTCTCGGTCCTCTGGAATGCGGCCCCTCCCTCCTGGGAATCCAGACTTCATTCCACCACACTTGTCGGATTCTCTTTTACTCCAGGAAGGTGCGACGCCCCCGGCCCTGAGCGCCGTCTCCTACCATGGCTCCCTGATGCTCCAGCATCTCCTGCACTTCGCAGACCCTTCCCTCGTGCTGGGCAGTTTGGCCGCCATGCCGCCGGCGGACCTGGTAACGTTGGCTTGTGATCCCTCCGGGAGCCACGTCTTCGATGCCCTCTTGGTCAGCCCCTCCGTCTCCAAAAAGTCCAGGCGGAAAGTGTTGCGCCAGCTCAAGGTAAGTCCCCGGGGGTGAGGGAGGGACGGGGATTCCGCGCCGGGTTTTGGAGGCTGCCGGTTAAACTCGTTTAATAAGAGCCAATCGCCCATGTAGGGGTGTCATGTCGCACGCAGACACAAAAAAAGTCAAAATGGCGGCTGTGATGATAACAATCAAGGCTGTATCTGTTTTTATGTTCAGGGGTATCAAACTGGGGGGGAGATGGGACAGATGCGGTGATGGGATTCAGCCGGTTCGGGCCAGTTCCAGCAAACTGGTAGGTAAGTTGCTGGCTGGCCCCGCCCCTTCCCTCCCGCTATTCCAGGAGTCCCCACGTGCTCCATTTTGGCTCCCAGGTAAGTGCAGGGAGGCCTACTAGGCCCTAAACGGGGCCCTAAACCATACAGACCCAATATTTCTCCATCTTGACAACTTTTAAGACATGTGGACTTCAACTCCCAGAATTCCCCTGCCAGCAAGGGAATTCTGGGAATGGAATTCTCCGTGTCTTAAAATTGCCAAATGTTGAGAAACGCAGAAATAGATTCTTGGTCACCATCACATCATGGGTCATTCGAGTGCCAGATTAAGCTTCTGGAGTCATTCGTTTTACAGGGTTTCTAGTCCTCAAGGCAAGCGTGCCCCCATAGTATTAGCAGTGGGATTTATAATTATTGGTAATAATCCATTGATTCTGTTTCTGCTTTTTGGGGCTCAATAGAAAGTAGTAACTTCACTCTTTCTATCTACCAAGAAAAAATTGATAATTTATTTATTGTACTTTCTTGAAAAATTTGATAACTTATTTATCGTACTTTCTTGAAAAATTTGATAACTTATTTATCGTACTTTCTTGCCAATCATACCCAGAATGACATTTGGTTATTATTAATTATATCTAATCAAAGCATTTCAATATCTTTCTTTTTACACCAGTTACTTATTTCTACATCCAAGCGACTTTCATTCCGACTCCATTTATTCCAGTCATTTCTATTTTTCCATCTTTAATTTAGATTCTACAGAGAGATAAAAAATTCATTTACTCGCTCCAATTTTTCATCCAAGAGGTATACAGGTAGTCCTCAACTTATGACCAGAATTGGGGCAAGGATTTTTGTTGCTAAGTAAGGAAAGTGAGCCACCTCCAATTTTACAGCAAGAAAAATTGGGGGGCCGATTAATTTAATTTATTAAGTTATCTTAACTTTTATATTGTATGTTATTTTAATTTTCGGCTGTTCACTACCCTGAGTCCCTTCGGGGAGAAGGGCGGTATATAAATTCAATAATAAATAAATAAATAAATAAATAAATAAATAAATAAATAAATAAATAAATAAATAAATAAATAAATAAATAAATAAATAACCAACCAACCAACCAACCAACCAACCAACCAACCAACCAACCAACCAACCAACCAACCAACCACTGCATTTGTTAAGTGAACCACATATTTGTTAAGTGAATTACGGACTTTGACACAGTTTCGCAAAGCTGCAGTATACAAAGATACACAGGCGGTCCTCGGACATACGACCACAACTGAGCCCCAAATTTTGGTTGCTAAGTGAGACGGTCGTTAAGGGAACTTCGCCCCGTTTTACAACTTCCTCACCACAGTTGTTAAACGAATCGCTGTGCGGTTGTTCAGTTAGGAGCCCGGTTGTTAAGTGAATCTGGGTTTCCCCATGGACTTTGCTCGTCAAATGGGGACGCTACGACCGTCATAAATAGGAACCAGTTGTCAAGCGTCCAAATTTGGATCATTCGACGGTGATGGTTTGTAAGTCCGAGGACTTTTTTTTTTTTTTTTGGCGAGTCGCTTAACGTCAAGCGAAGCGAACGGTCGCAAATTGAGGCGTCCTTGGCAATTTGCCATTTTTTTTCAACCCCTTTTCGTCGTCGTGAACAAAGCTACGGCCTACGAGGGGTTATTTTTTTTTCAGATCGGCCTTGCAAAAATCTTTCTTAACGCCTCTCGACATCGTTTGGGTTCTTGGCCAATCACGCGTCAACCTCTGTCCGCAAAAGTCCCCGTTTCGTTTCTGCAGTCGGCACAATGCAGGGCGTCGTCGCGGCCGTTATTTACAGCAGGTCCTGGATTTAACGACCCTTCCATCTCTTCCCACCCCCCCCCTTTTTTTTTTTTTTTTTTGCTTTGGATTCTCAGGGCCACTTCCTGCCTCTCGCCTGCTCCAAGCATGGGAGCCGGGTTCTGGATGCCATCTGGAGCAGAGCCAGCCTGCCAGCCAGACGGGAGCTGGCTCAGGAGCTGGGTAAGGAGCCTCTGGGTCCCCTCTTCCCTTCCCTTCCCTCCTTCCTTCCTCCCTGCCTCCCTCCGTCCTTTTCCCTTCCTTCCTTCCTTCTTCTCCCTTCTATTTTTCTTCTCCTTCCCTTCCCCTTATCTATTTTTCTCCTTCCTTCTTCCCTTCCTTCCTTCTCCTTTCTATTTTTCTTCCCCTTCCTATCTATTTTTCTCCTTCCTTCCTCCCTCCCTCCCTCCTCCCTCCTTTTCCCTTCCTTTCTTTTCTTTTCTTTTTTTTTTTTAATTTGATTTATATGCCGCCCTTCTCTGGAGACTCAGGGCGGCTTACCATGCGTTAAGCAATAGCCTTCATACTTTTGTATATATTTTATACAAAGTCAGCTTATTGCCCCCACAACTGGGTCCTCATTTTACCTACCTTAGAAAGGATGGAAGGCTGAGTCAACCTTGAGCCTTGGAGAGATTCGAACTTACAGTAATTGCAGACAGCTGTGTTAATGACGGTGCACCAAACCACTGTACTATCAAGGCTCTTTCTCCCCCCTTTTCTCTTTTCTCCCTCCCTCTTCCCTGCCTCCTTTTCCCTTCCTTCCCTCCCTCCCTCCTTCCACCCTCCCTCCATCCTTTTTCCTTCCTTCCTTCTCCCTTCTATTTTTCTTCTCCTTCCCTTCCCCTTATCTATTTTTCTCCTTCCTTCTTTCCTTCCTTCCTTCCTTCTTCTCCTTTCTATTTTTCTTCCCCTTCCTATCTATTTTTCTCCTCCCTCCCACCCTCCTCCCTCTTCTCTTCCTTTCTCCCTCTCTGCCTCCTTCCCTCCCTCCCTTTCCCTTACTTCCTCTCTGCCTCCTTCCCTCCCTCCTTTTCCCTTACTTCCCTCCCTCCCCCCTTCCATCCTCCCTCCGTCCTTTTTTCTTCCTTCTCCCTTCTATTTTTCTTTTCCCTCCCTTCCCCTTATCTATTTTTCTCCTTCCTTCCTTCCTTCTTTCCTTCTTTCCTTCCTTCTTCTCCTTTCTATTTTTCTTCCCCTTCCTATCTATTTTTCTCCTTCCTTCCTCCCTCCCTCCCTTTCCCTTCCTTCCTCCTTCCCTGCCTCCTTTTCCCTTCCTTCCCTCCCTCCCTCCTTCCACCCTCCCTCCCTCCTTTTTCCTTCTTCCTCCCTTTTCCCTTCTATTTTTCTTCTCCTTCCCTTCCCTTTATCTATTTTTCTCCTTCTTTCCTTCCTTCCTTCTTCTCTCTATTTTTCTTCCCGTTCCTATTTTTCTCCTCCCTCCCTCCCTCCTTCCACCCTCCCTCCATCCTTTTTCTTTCCTTCCTTTCTTCCTTCTCCCTTCTGTTTTTCTTCTCCTTCCCTTCCCCTTATCTATTTTTCTCCTTCCTTCCTTCCTTCTTCTCCTTTCTATTTTTCTCCTCCCTCCCTCCCTCCTTTCCCCTTCCTTCCTTCCTTCCCTCCCTCCCTTTATCTACCTTCCATCTTCCTTCCTTCCTTCCCTCCTTCCTTCCCCACCCTTTCACTCTCCTCTCCTCTCCTCTCCTCTCCTTCTTCCCTTCCCTACCCTCATCTTCCTTTCCTTTCCTTTCCTCTCCCCCTCCCACTTCCTTCCTCTTCCCTACCCTTGGGGAAACAGGATCCCTATATCCCTGGCTGTATTTTTACTAAACTTGTAAATATGTTATTAAGCATATTGGAAAAGGGGTCCATTCAATTAAAGCCACGTGTCAGGGTTCCAAGTAATAAATCTATAGCAGGCAAGACTCCCGAGGCATGTCGATTCCACAAAGATTACTTTTATTAGGAATTATCATATGGGCACATATCTGGCGAAAACCGACTCTGAAGGTTCCTGCGGTTTTCACCTAATGAAAAGTTTGTTCACTTTCTCAAAACAATCGGTCACGTGGTCCCATCACGGCGTGGTCCGGCAACCGGATGGCATCACTCCGCCTTCCTCGGTGTGAGAAATGTCCTTGATTCTCAAGAGAAAAGACATTGTTTTGGCTACAGAAACCCCCCTCCATCTCAAATCTCCCCCTCCCTGTCCTTCAGCTGCAGTGTGGCAACCATTTAAAAATGGCTTCGGTCAAATCAGCTTCAGGGTTGACCCCATGTTTCTCAACTTCGGGCCCTGTAAGATATTTGGACTTCAACTCCCAGAATTCCCCGGCCAGCATAGCTTAAAGGGCCCTGGCCAGACTTCTTAAAGGGCCAAAGGTTGAGAAACACCGAGTTAAAAAAACATACAAAGCTTCTCTTAACCTGGCAGGCCATAATTCGGAGTCACCCACTTCTCTTCTCCCTCTCTTCCCAGCGGAGCACGAGCCCCAGCTGCGACACGACCCCTTCGGCCACCACCTCGTCCGTAACTTCGCCTTGACCCATTTCCTCAAACGCCGTCGGGACTGGGACAGCCACCAGCAGGCAGAGAAGAAACGGAGGGATCTTTTCGCCGAGATCCTGGAGGATTGAACTGGGGTTTGGTTGGCCAAAGACGAGATTTTATTTTATTTTTTTAATTTTTTTTTTTTGTCGACCGATGGGATCAAGAGGACTAGCTCCTTAAGCGGGCTTTGTGTTTCACGCCCTGCCTGAATCTGCCCAGAAGAGCCTTTGAAAAAGTCTCCTTCACCCTCAGGGATGTGGATGGGATAGGAATTGTTCCTGTCGCTCTTGGATAGCTCGTGATGGGAACTGTAGTCCGAAAGAAAGAAAGAAAAAGAAAAAGAAAAAGAAGGAAGGAAGGAGAAAGAAAAGAAAGAAAGGAAAGAAAGAGAAGGAAGGGAAGAAAAGGAAGGAGAAAGAAAAAGAGAAGGAAGGAAGGGAAGAAAAGGAGAAAGAAAAAAAGGAAGGAAGGAAAGAGAAAGAAGGAAGAAAGAAAAGAAAAAGAAAGAAAAAAAAGGAAGGAAGGAAAGAAAAGAAGGAAGGAAAGAAAGAAAGAGAAAGAAGGAAAGAAAGAAAGAAAGAGAAAGAAGGAAAGAAAAAGACAGGAGGTTTTAAAATGGCTCCAGGCATGCCTTAACTTGACTCTATTCTCAAATGGGTATTTATTTATATTTTTGCAGGTATTAAAGGCAATTAATTGTTTGCAGGCAGCTGTCATGTCTTGCTTTTGAGGCAGACAAATTGGTTGGACAATCTGCATTTGCCCACAGCTTCCTCTAACCTTGAAATGCTGGTTTAAATCAGGCCTGTCGAAATCAAGGCCTGCGAGCTGGATGCGGCCCACATGGTCTGATCCGATCCTGGTCTACCCAGTGTGAAGAGGAAACATGCCAGCAGTTTGGGGAGTGGCGCCAAAATAGCCACGCCCACCCAGGCCTCCCCCCCCCAATGAAATTGAGTTTGACAACCATGGTTTAAATCAGGGGATCTCATAAATTGGCAACTTTAAGACTTGTGGACTTCAACTCCCAGAATTCCTCAGCCAATATGGCTGTTAGGAACCTTAGTAAGTTGAAGATGGGTGGACTTCAACTCCCAGAATTCCTCAGCTAGCATGGAGGCTGGCTGGGGAATTCTGGGAGTCGAAGTCCGCAAGTCTTAAGTATGAAGTTAGATTAGGAGCCATTATCAGCGGACTAAATATTGACCAGCAGGAGTAAAAGGCACAGTTTAGGTCCTTGCAATACAAGTAGTCCTCGATTTACGGCCGTAATTTGTGACTGAAATTCCTGTTGATAAGGCGGTCGTTAAACAAGTCACGCCTGATTTTAACACTTTATTATTATTTTTTTGGCCCTGGTTGTTAAGGGAATCGCTGCCGTTGAATGAAGCATGCAGTCACTAAGCGAATCCAGCTTTCCCATTGCCAGAAGCCGGTTGGGAAGGTTGAAGATGACGATCCCGTATGGACACGGCAACTGTCATAAATACAGATAGTCCTCGACTTAACGGCAGTTCGCTTAGTGACCATTCGGCATTAACGGCACTAAAAAAAGTGACTTTTTCACACTTGTGACCATTGCAGCATCCTATGATTTTACATTCGGCTGCTTGGCAACTGACTCATATTTATGACGGTGGCAGTGTCCCGGGATCACCTGATCCCCTTTTGCGACCTGACAAGCAAATTCAATGGGGAAATGCAATTCACTTAACAACTGTGTTACTAATTTAACACCTGCAGCAATTCATTTCACAGCTGTGGCAAGAGAAGTCATAAAATGAGGCCAAACTCACTTAGCAACATACGTTTTGGGCTCAATTGTGGTCGTAAGTTGAGGACGACCTGTAAATGCTGGTTGCTAAGTGCCTGGATTTTGATTTTATGACCGTAGGGAATGAATGGTGCAACGGTCATAAATACGAGACCCGGTCATAAATCAGATTTTTTTTTTCCCCAGTGCCATCGTAACTCGACACTAAATGAACCGTTGTGAGTTTCAACTTGTTTACTGAACTACTTGTAGAAGTATTAATTAGTGACTAAGCAAATGGTCGTAAGTTCCGCTTTCCCAGTTAAATGCAGGTAGAGTGGTAGCTGAGCTGGAGGCTCTAGGGCCCAACATTGGCAAGCGAAAGATTATGCCTTAAATGTGCTGATTAGAGCCTCGCGCTGCTGGATACGGGTCAGTCAGCCGGTTTTGTCAAGCCTGATTTCACCCGCAAAGGCGGTTTATCGTGAACGTAGTGCCAGGGATGATGGGTTTTGCAGTCCTACAAAAAGCTCTTTTCTGAGGAGATTCTGAAGCGTTTGCCAGCCTGGATCAATCCCTCTTCACCTTTGAAAAGGGGACAGAAATCTGCAGATAAGATTATCTATCCTTGGTTTAAATCAGGGGTGAAATGCTCCTGGTTTGGCCCGGTTCGGCAGCGATGGTAGTGGGTGGTTCGGAGAACCGGTAGCGATGGCAGCCGGTGGTTTGAAGAACCGGTAGCAATGGCAGTGCGAGGCTCCGCCCACCCACCCACCCCGGTCGTCGTTACCTGTTTTTTACCCTCTGCGCACGTGCAGAAAAGTTTACGCGCGTACACTTCCGAACCGGTTGGGAAGATAAGTAGATTTTACCCCTGGTTTAAATATCCTTTAAATCTGATTCCCGAATCAAGTAGGTTCCCTTGAAATCAGTTCGAAGCCGGGAGGTTCTCCGGCGGTTTGCAGAGCAGGAGGCCTCAATATTGATAGTTGGTTATCTTGACTTGGGGGTGCCAGTTGTCCCCCGCGTCCAGGAGCCGGCGGATGTAGTTGGACGCCCCCAAAAGGACGTGCCCGACGCCTTGCATGACGGTGGATGCCACCCGCAGGATCTCCCTGACGGAAAGAAAGAAAAAGGGATTTCTGTCAAAAGAATTCACAAACATAGGTGTGGACAGTTAGTCCTCGAGTTACAGCCACAAGAGAGCCCCAGGTTTCTGTTGCTAAGTGAGTTAGCGTTAGGTGTGAAAGCTGGTTAGGTGACTTTGGGCCAATCACCAGGAGACAGTGAGTTCTAGTGCCGCCTTAGGCATGAAAGCCGGCTGGGTGACTGGATCAATCACCAGGAGACTGGGAGTTCTAGTTCCGCTTTCATTTGCAGTGTGTGTGGGAAGCTAAGGAATGCACAAAAGCCTTCTGTTGCCGGAGAGACATTATCTATCAAGGTCAAGTTACGAAGAATGAGTGGCGTAGACAGTTTTCTCCCATAATTCAATGCTCCCCTGTGCCCTGACCCCCCCCCCCGTGCATGCACGCAGTCCCCCCCCCACCTCATCCTGCTTTTGGCACGCGATGGCCCAGTGGGCCAAGTAGGCCCGTTTATCGCCCTCCCCAGGCTCCAGAGTCTTTCTTGGAGCCTGTGGAGGGTGAAAATGGCCTTCCTTGCCCTCCTAGAGGCCGCTCGGAGGCCCTCCGGAGGCCGGAAACAGCCTGTTTCCCAACTTCCGGTGGGCCCGGAAGGCCGAAAATCACCGAAAAACACCAACCTGGAGATGGGTTTATCCCTATAATAACTGAAGTGTCTCTTAACACCAATTTTCTCTTTTCACATTTCCACACAAAAGATTCCTGCGTTCTTTCCAACCTGTTACGTGAATTGGCAGAAACTCTTCCTCGGAAAGCTCTTGGGCCATCTCCAAACCTCCCTCTCCATTTTCTCCCCGGGGAGGGCAAGGAACCAGGCTCACCGCAAAACCTTCTTGGGTCCCAGGCATTTGAAGTCACAACTCATCGAGTAGAGGCCGTAAAAGGTGGCCGAGATGTTCAGGCTGCCAAAAAGGTCCCGCGGGTTCAGCTTGTAAACGTCGAACGTGATGCGGGCGATATCCTTGCTGTTTCGTGGCTTGTCTCCGCTCAGGCCGAACGAACGACTGAGGCTCTGGGAGGGAAAAAGGGGGTATTACCGCATGCCGCTTTGGTGCAATGCAGGAGTGGTGCGGTGGCCTAGAGGTGGAGCTTTCTCGCCTCATAATCGGGAGGCTGTGAGTTCGATCCTAGGTAGAGGCAAATATTTCTCTCGACACGATGAAAATATATCTGCTGAACAAAACTCCTCATTGGAAACAGGAAGGGCGTCTGGCCATTAAAACACTCTTGCTAGCTCCATTCAGTTGCCTAGACTCTACCCTGCAAGGGATTATGGGGTCGTTAAAAGATGATGATGACATTTGTGCAATTCTAATTCTAATCTCTGGGTCTCGATATCACAGGACATCTCAAAAGCGCTGGTTGAGGAAGTTACAGTAGGTTTAAATTCCTGCTGTTAGCCCCTTGAGGGCTAGTAACTTGTGTTGTCCTACCTTAAATACATCACTTTAGAATTACTAAGGGGCTGGGTGATTTTTTTTTTTTTAAAGTTTTACTAGTAATAGTATTGTGGCCTTAATTTTGTACGTGGAGACTATGAGATCTAGTCTTGCCTTAGGCCTGAAAGCTGGCTGGGTGAGTTTGGGTCAATTACTAGGAGATGGTGAGTTCTAGTCCTGACCTAGCCATAAAACCACCTGTTTGACTGGGTCAATCACTAGGATATGGTGAGTTCTAATCCCAACCTAGGCATGAAAATCGACTGGCTGTTTTTGGGCCAGTCTGGGAGATTGGGAGTTCTAGTTCCACCTTAGGTATGAAAAGTGACTGGCTGATTTTGGGGCCAATCACTGGGAGATTGGGAGTTCTAGTTCCACCTTAGGTATGAAAAGTGACTGGTTGATTTTGGGGCCAATCACCAGGAGATGGTGAGTTCTAGTCTCACTCTAGGCATGAAAATCAACTGGCTGATTTTGCGGCCAATCACCAGGAGATGGTAAATTCTAATCCCACCCTAGGCATGAAAATTGGCTATTTTTAGGCCCAATCACTGGGAGTGGGAGTTCTAGTCCTATCCTAGGCATGAAAATTGACTGACTGATTTTGGGCCCAATCACCAGGAGACTGGGAGTTCTAGTTCCACCTTCGGTATGAAAGCCGGCTGCCTGACTTTGGGCCAATCACCAGGAGATGGTGAGTTCTAATCCCGCCTTAGATATGAATGGCGCCTGGATAACTTTAGCCCAATCACTAGGAGACGGTAAGTTTTAGTCCTGCCTTAGGCATGAAAGGCAATTGGGTGACTTTGGGCCAGTCTCTCTCTCTTTCTCTCAGCCCACCTCACAGGGTTGTTATTTTTGTGAGGAAAATAGATTTAAGTATTTTTGCTTGTGTTACTGATAAAGTAATAAAGGCAGGATCAAAATCTAATATATAATTCAAACAAAATTGAGATCCCAACAAGAAAAATGCACCACCACATCAAAGCAACCCCAAAAAAATGGGTGTGTGTTTGTGTGAAACCACAAAAACCCCAAACCAACAAATCCAATTTTAGCAGCTCCTTTTACTGTGGTTTGGGGTTTGTTTAAAAAAAAAATGCACCTGAGGCATTTCCTGCCAGCTTTCTGTTCACCACAAGTGACAAAAGGGGTGCTGAGCTGGCAGAAAACCCAAATTTTATGAAGAAATAGAGGCAGGGAAACCAGAGATTGGCTTGGTTGGCCTTGGTCATGACCCAAATTGATCTGGAATGCCTCCAAAATTTATTTCTCACGTCTGACCCCTTTGACTGAGGTGAAAAAATAAACGCTTTTGAGTTTAGAATAATTTTGTGATGATAGAAATGACCAAAAGCTTGTGAAATTGGAAAACCAACAGTGAAAAGCTGTATTACAACATTAGAGCTGGAAGAGACCTTGGAGGTCTTTTAGTCCAACCCCCAGGTGTTCAAAGACAGGAGGCCTTATACCATCCTGGACAAATACAGGCCCAATCTTTTCTTCAACCTCAGACAGATAGATAGATGTAGGTAGGTAGGTAGGTAGGTTGGTAGGTAGATAGATAGATAGATAGATAGATAGATAGATAGATAGATGTAGGTAGGTAGATAGGTAGATGGATAGATAATAGATATAGGTAGATAGAGATAGATGATAGATATAGCTATAGATAGCTAGAGAGAAAGATAGAGATAGATGATAGGTAGATAGGTAGATCGATAGAGATAGCTAGAGAGGAAGAAATAGAGATAGGTATAGGTAGATAGGTAGATGGATAGATAATATAGGTAGGTAGATAGAGATAGATGATAGATGATAGATAAATATAGCTAGAGATAGCTAGAGAGAAAGATATAGAGATAGATGATAGATGATAGATAGGTAGATAGCTAGAGATAGCTAGAGAGAAATAGGTAGGTATAGGTAGATAGGTAGATGGATAGATAATATAGGTAGGTAGATAGAGATAGATGATAGATGATAGATATAGCTATAGATAGCTAGAGAAAGATATAGAGATAGATGATAGATAGATGATAGATATAGCTATAGATTGCTAGAGAAAGATATAGAGATAGATGATGGATGATAGAAATAGAGATAGCTAGAGAGAAAGATAGGTATAGGTAGGTAGGTAGATGGATAGATAATAGATATAGGTAGGTAGAGATAGATGATAGATGATAGATATAGCTAGAGATAGCTAGAGAGAAAGATATAGAGAGTTGATAGATGATAGATATAGCTATAGATAGCTAGAGAGAAAGATATAGAGATAGATGATAGATAGATTGGTAGGTAGATAGATAGAGATAGCTAGAGAGAAAGATAGGTAGGTATAGGTAGATAGGTAGATCGATAGATAATATTTATTTATTTATTTATTATATTTCTATACCGCCTTTCTCCCGTAGGACTCAAGGCGGTGTACAGTCAAGAAAAATATAGACACACAAACATCATAAAATTGCTAATTATAATTATTACTTAGTTTGGTCAATTAAATAAAACCCAGAATTAGATAACATTTAAGAAATCATTCACATGTTCGTATGTTTAGCCCCGCCTGTTGGAACATCAGGGTCTTGAGGGCACGGCGGAAAGCACGGAGATCAGGGATATTCCGTATCTCCAGGGGCAGTTCATTCCAAAGGGTTGGAGCCCCCACAGAGAAGGCCGTCCCCCTGGGAGTCGCCAGTCAACATAATTTGACTGACGGTACCCTGAGTAGTCCCTCCCTGTGAGAACGAACTGGTCGGTGGGAGGCTATTGGTGGCAAAAGACGGTCTCGTAGGTACCCAGGTCCTAAGCCATGGAGCGCTTTAAAGGTGATAACTAACACCTTGAATCGCACCCGGAAGACCACCGGGAGCCAGTGCAGCTCGCGTAGGAGAGGTGTTACATGGGCGTAAATAGATATAGGTAGGTAGATAGAGATAGATGATAGATGATAGAAAGATACAGCTATAGATTGCTAGAGAGAAAGATATAGAGATAGATAGATAGATAGATAGATAGATAGATAGATAGATAGATAGATAGAGGTATGTAGGTAGTTACCCTGTTTTCCCCAAAATAAGATATCCCCTGATAATAAGCCAAATTGGGCTTTTGAGCGCATGGCAATAGGCCAAGTGCTTATTTCGGGTTCAAAAAATATAAGACAGGGTCTTATTTTCGGGGAAACACGGTGGATAGATAGATGATGATAGATAGATAGATAGATAGATAGATAGATAGATAGATACTAGACTCATAGGGATAGAAGGCACCTTGAAGGTCTTCAAGTCTAGCCCCCAGGCGTCTAAGGCAGGAGACCTTCTATCGCCCAAATGGATGTCCAATCTTTTCTCAATTTGATTGGCTAACACTCACCTTGCCATGAGTCCACTTCTGTCCTTTCTGTAACACCATCAAGGCTGTGTTGTCTTCCAAGATTTGGAAAAATTCCTCCGTCTCAACCAGGGTCCCATCTTCTTCCAGCACCAAGAAAACCATGCCGGAGATCAAGAGGGTCTCCCTGGCCTACAAAACAAGAAACCGACCAAGCTGAGGCACGCAAGGGCGATGACACATTCCCCCCCCCAATCTTCCTTAAACTGCTTCTTTGATGCGTTAAATATGTGCATCAAGATTTTATGCCCATTTCACAGATGGGGAAAAGTGAGGTGGACTTGGAGTGACCTGCTGCTAATTCAGAACCTGACTGTCGGGGTTCTGATAGATGCCCTAATTAACTCATGAGTCTTGAGCCAAGTTTCAAAAGAAATCCAATTATTTATTAGGAGCAACATGTCAGCATCTACCCAGTGAAGTCAACTCTGCTGCACGTAATTTATGGCTCAATTTCTGACCCTTCTCTCAGTCTGTGTCATAAATCACATTCTCCAACGAGGCACTTTCGCGGGCTGTAGGAAACACGCCTCACAACCCAGCTTTGGTAATCTGAGATCCAACCTTGAAGAAGAAATGCCTGGAATGTTCTTTTGAACATGGCTGCTGAACTGCTCTGTCAGTCCTCCCCACTTTCCTGCCCATGGCAACTCGAGAGCAGACCAGGAAAGCTTTGCGAGTTGACACCTGACCTTCAAAGTAGGTGTGTGTGTGTGTGTGTGTGACATTTTCTGGGAGATAAAATGATGATAATAATTAACACAAACACACCTGTCTATCTCAGGTCCTTGAGAAGGAACTGCTAGGTGGACCAAAATGCCAAATCCAGCATTTTTGAACCTCTGGCCGACGAACCAAAATAACAATCGTCAAAGAATTTAAAACAAGAAAAACTACACGAAACAAATACACAAACCTTGTTAAGTAAGTCTTCCAAAGTGCTTGCCATCAGTCCTTTGCGGATGTTGCGTTTGTGATCGCACACCCGGAATGGCCGTTGGGGCGGAGGGCTTGGGGTCCAGACCCGGCGGGAGATTTCCGAACCCGCATTGGAGACGGACCTGAGTTGAGGGAGAATAACAGAATCACAGAGTTGGAAGGGACCTTGAAGGTCTGCTAGTCCAACCCTCTGTCCAAGCAGGAGACTCTGTACTATTCCGGACAAATGGTTGTCCAGTCTCTTCTTAAAAATCTCCAGTGATGCAGTCCCCACAATTTCTAGTGGCAAGGCGTTCCACTGGTTAATTGTTCTGTCAGGAAATTTCTTCTTAGTTCCAGGTTGCTTCTCTCCTTGATTCATTTCCATCCGTTGCTTCTTCTCCTGCCTTCAGGTGCTTTGGAGAATAGGTGGACCCCCTCTTCTTTGGGGCAGCCCCTCAAATATTGGAAGACACTATCATGTCGTCCGTAGTCCTTCCCTTTGTTAGACTAACAGAACAACAGGATTGGAAGGGACCTTAGAGGTCTTCTAGTCCAACCCTCTGTTCAAGCAGGAGATCCTATATCAGGGATGGCAAACTTTTTTGCTGTTGCGTGCCCAAAGTGGGGGGGAATGCGGGGGGCTCGCGTGCGTGCGTGCCCACACCAATAATACAATGCGCCCCACCCCCTGTGCATACGTGCCCGACGCCCCCGTGCTGCTCCTGCTTTTGGCACGTGATGGCCTGATAAGGAGCCTTGGTGGTGCAGCGGACTAAAGTGCTGTTAAGTAACACTTAGCTGCCAGCTGCCTGCACTCGTCACCTTCCGCCTGGACTACTGTAATGCTCTCTACATGGGGCTCTCCTTGAGGAGCACCCGGAGGCTCCAACTGGTGCAGAAGGCGGCTGCGTGGGGGATTATGGGAGTGACGGGGCGCTCCCATGTGATGCCTCTCCTGTGCGAGCTGCATTGGCTCCCGGTGGTCTTCCAGGTGTGCTTCAAGGTTTTGGTTATCACCTTTAGAGCGTTCCATGGCTTAGGACCTGGTTATCTACGGGACCGCCTGCTACCACCAATAGCCTCCCACCGACCAGTACGCTTCCATAGAGAGGGGCTCCTCCGGGTACCGTCGGCCAAACAATGTCGATTGGCGGCCCCCAGGGGGAGAGCCTTCCCTGTGGGGGCACCTACGATCTGGAATGAGCTCCCCCCGGAGATACGGAGGATCCCGGATCTGTGTACCTTCCGTCGCGCTCTCAAAACTTTCTTATTCATCAAGCTGGCCTGAGCTAAGTCTTTCCCCTTTTTAAATGGAAATTTTAAATTTGTTTTTAAATTATTGGGATTTTAAATTTGTTCAGCCAAATTATTGGTATTTACGGGACCGCCTTCTGCCACCGATAGTCTCCCACTGGCCAGTACGCTCCCACAGAGGGACTCCTCAGGGTGCCGTCGGCCAGACAATGTCGGCTGGCGTCCCCCAGGGGGAGGGCCTTCTCTGTGGCAGCACCTGTCCTCTGGAACGACCTGCCCCCAGAGATACGTAGGATCCCAGATCTCCGTGCTTTTCGCCGTGCCCTTAAAACTTTCTTATTTCATCAAGCCGGGCTGGCTTATCACACACACACACACACACACACACTTTAGATATTTTTAATTGTAAATGGATTTTAGTTGGGGTGTTTTAAACTTATCGGGCCCAAATTTTGTTTCATTCTTTTTTAAAATGTAAATTTTGTATGTGATGTTTTTTTATTCTTGGCTGTTCACCACCCTGAGTCCTGTGGGAGAAGGACGGTATAAAAATCTAATAAAATAAAAATAAATAAATAAATTACTGCGAGTTCAAATCTCACCAGGCTCAAGGTTGACTCAGCCTTCCATCCTTCCGAGGTAGGTAAAATGAGGACCTGGATTGTGGGGGCAATAAGCTGACTTTGTATAAAAAAAAAAAAACACCGCTTGGGGGGGGGTGCGAAAGCCCTACTAAGCAGGTATATACAAAAGTATGGCGGCTATTGCTTAACGCATTGTAAGCCGCCCTGAGTCTCCGGAGAAGGGCGGCATATAAATCGAATCAATCAATCAATAAATAAATATGGGCCCAGTAGGCCTGTTTTTTGCCCTCCCCAGGCTCCATAGCCTTTCTAAGAACCTGGGGAGGGCGAAAACGGCCTTTCCCACCTCCCCTGGAGGCCCTCCAGAGGCCGGAAACAGCCTGTTTCCCGACTTCCGGTGGGCTTGGAAGGCCCGAAAATCAGCTGGCGCACACCGGAGCTGAATTAGGGCAATGCGTGCCATAGGTTCACCATTATGACCCTATAACATTGGAGTGTTTTAAGGAGATTGCTCTTCTTAAAACACCCCATTGTAGGAGGACCCACAACTTCTGAAATCCCACTGTTTAATTGTTCTCACTATGAGGAAATTTCTCCTCAGTTCTAGTTTAGATTTCTCCTTCGTTAGTTTCCACCCGTTGCTTCTTGTCCTGCCTTCAGGTGGTTTGGAGAATAGGTGGACCCCCTCTTCTTTGGGGCAGCCCCTCAAATATTGGAAGACCTCTATCATGTCACCCCCTAGTCCTTCTTTTCATTAAATTAAAGGTAAATTATATATACAGTAAAGATAAAGGTTCCTCTTGCACATATGTGCTAGTCGTTCCCGACTCTAGGGGGCGGTGCTCATCTCTGTTTCAAAGCCGAAGAGCCAGCGCTGTCCGAAGACGTCTCCGTGGTCATGTGGCCGGCATGACTCAACGCCAAAGGCGCACGGAACGCTGTTCCCTTCCCACCAAAGGTGGTCCCTGTTTTTCTACTTGCATTTTTTATGTGCTTTCGAACTGCTAGGTTGGCAGAAGCTGGGACAAGTCACGGGAGCTCACCCCGTTACGCGGCACCCGGGATTCAAACCGCTGAACTGCCGACCTTTCGATCGACAAGCTCAGCGTCTTAGCCACTGACCCACCACGTCCCTCTTCATTAGATTAGACATCCCCAATTCCTGCAGCCGTTCTTCGTATATTTTATCCTCCAGTCCCCTAATCATTTTGGTTGCTCTTCTCCGCACTCTTTCCAGAGTCTCAACATCTTTTTTTTACATCGTGGCAACCAAAACTGGATGCAATATTCCACGCGTGGCCTTACCAAGGCATTATAAAGCGGTATTAACATGTCACGTGATCTTGCAGTGTGGTGCAGTGGAGCACGTGCAGAGTGCCCAGTGAAAAACGCGCCTTTCTCTTCTACAGTGCCACGAAAAATGTCCTTCTGTAAGACTTTCCCGTCCCTGAGTTTTAAGAGATTAGCCCTAATGGGCTCCCCAAACAGCCACAATTAATCAGGAATACGTGGAACTGTTTATTACTGGAAGCATTGCTCCTTAGCTGTGGAGGGCAGAGTCCAAATTCCAAGTAATTTTCTCCAGAAAGAGGGAGGGATGGAGTAGTGATGGAGTAGCAAGGGAGTCCATCTCAATTGCACAGACATATCTAAGGAGCAGTGTGGATTCTTTTAGTTTCTGAAGTATGAAACAAGCCAGATCCTACCTTGCATTTGTAAAAATAAGCCAAAATTGGATGAATGTTGCTGCTGTAGAGCTGGGCTTATTAAGAATAAGGGTTACCTTGAGGTAAGACGGGCGGCTTATAAAATTTATAAACAAACAAACAAACAAGCAAGCAAACAAACAAAAAATAAATAAACCATTTCATCTGAAATGGGGACTATCCATGTTTTTGGACTTGGCACAATATTAATATTTAGTTCTCTTCCCCTTCATTATTGTTATAAATAACGAGTTTTCCAAGCGTGACCTCTTTAAGATGGATGGACTTCAACTCCCAGAATTCCCCAATTTTGAGGAATTCTGGGAATTGACGTCCACGCATCTTTAAAGTGGCAAGGTTGGGAAATCTTGTTCTAAAACAGGGGGTCTCCAAACTTGGCAAACTTTAAGACTTCCGGACTTCGACTCCCAGAATTCCTCCGCCAGCCAAGTTTGGAGACCCCTGTTTTAGAACAATATTTCCCAATCTTGTGACTTTTAAGACAGTGGACTTCAACTTTGCTGGCTGGGGGAATTCTGGGAGTTGAAGTCCACAAGTCTTAAAAGTTGCCAAGTGTGGAGAGATCCCCGCTCTAAAAAAAAAGAGGTAATTCAGAACGGAAAACCTCTTCCATTGGCAATCCGTTTTAAACATTGACCCTGCTTCCGAATTCGAATCTTCTTCAAGGGTTGGCCAACTCAAGGCCATTTCAGATGCTGCTCACGTTATTTCAGGTGTAACTTGGTTATCTCTCTCTCTTTCTCTCCTCCCCCTTTTCAGCTCCAACAGAACCGACATTCTGCTGAATTGATCGCTGAAACAAGCCGCCTTCTGGGTCTCTTGAACCCAGGTTTGTGTAATATACCCTCTCCCTTAACCGCAACCCCTCAGTCAGATGACCATATGGGCAGTGGTGGGATTCAAGTAATTTAACAACCGGTTCTCTGCCCTAATGATTTCTTCCAACAACCAGTTTGCCAAACTGCTCAGAAAGTTAACAACCGGTTCTCCCGAAGGGGTGCGAACCGGCTGAATCCAGCTGTGAAATCTTTGTAAATAACCAGGAGGTCAGAAAGTTAGTGTGCTGGGCCTTCCTTGATTTCCCACAAACAGGGCTGGGGGAAATCCTCCCCTTCCATGTCCCCCAACGTCCTTGGGTTGGCTGCTGTAACCTGGGAAAAGAGGATCTCTGCGACGGCCGATCCAACTAAACCACAAAAGTAGGCTAGACGACGTTGAGAGCTAGCTGGAGAAACCGGGATGACAAGGACTTCGGAAGACGAGACTTCCAAACCCCAACCTCTCCAGCGTCCACCTCTTCCCCCGCCCCCCCCCCATCTCCACGAACTTACTTCAATAAAGACGAGGGGGCCAAGGCATTGATAAGATCCATGGTGCCCACAGCAGGAGCTGATGGGCTGCTGGCTCAAAGAGATCGTTTCTTCCTGCTTCGTTGCTGTTTTGTGTCGAGTTGCAAAAGAGACACGCTGACCTGTTTGGTCTCTCTCTCTCTGGACTCTGAACTGTGATTTGTGGGCAGGAGCGGGTGTGTGTTTGTGTGTGAGAGATGGAGGTGTGTGTGTATATGTGGAAAGCATGGTGCAAATTCCAAAGTGAACAACAGTGTCTGTTTTCTTCACCAAACTGATCTGACCTAGGCTTTCCCAGCATCACAAAGCTGAGTCCTCGTCCCGATAAACCCCTTTTATTTCATCGACAGTGAATTGAGCCACATGCGGTTCCAGAGCCGCAGGTTGCTGACCCCTGACCTAGACACTCAAATATAAAAAATTTGGGGGCTTTCAACTGGCATCTATTTATTTAGATTAACAGAGTTGGAAGGGACCTTGTAGGTCATCTAATCCAACCCCCCGCCCAAGCAGGAAACCCTAAACCATTTCTGACAAATGGCAGTCCAATCTCTTCTTGAAAGCTTCCGATGATGAAGCTCCCACAACTTCCGAAGGCAATTGGCTGATTATTCTCACTGTCAGAAAATGTCTCCTTATTTCCAGGTTGAATCTCTCCTTGTTCAGTTTCCATCCATTGTTCCTTGTCTGGCCTTCAGGTGCCTTGGAAAATAGGTTGATCCTCCTCCTGTCTGGGGCAGCCCCTCAAATTTTGGAAGACTGCTATCATGTCTCCCCTGGTCCTTCTCTTTATTAGACTAGCCATGCCCAGTTCCTGCAAACGTTCTTCGTATGTTTTAGCCTCCAGTCACTTAATCATCCTGGTTGCTCTTCTCCGCACCCTTTCTAGAGTCTCAACGTCTTTTTTAATAGTGTAGTAACCAAAACTGGATGCTGTACTCTAGGTGTGGTCTTACTAAGGCTTTAAAGAGTGGTATTAGTACCTCCCTTGATCTTGATTCTATCCCTCTGTTGATGCAGTTTAGGATTGTATTGGCTTTTTTGGCTGCCACCGGACACTCCTGTTGTGGAATGAAGGGACCAAACAACATTCCTGGGTCAGCCAGAGACAGTTTTATTGCGCAAGGTTCAGAGCCAGTTTTGTACCTGAAGCTTTGAACAAGGGGAGAACTCTGATACAACAGTTTTTATACATTTCTAAGACAAAGGATTCAGTGAGATCATACATTTTCCATATATGGTTAACATGAGATCATACATCCGATTTTCCCTATATGGTTACATACATTGGCTAATATGTTCATCTAATTACTTAAACCATTAATTTTAGTTTATAAAATTATCTTAGCCACACAATGTTTCTTAAGTGCTTGTAGTTGTTAATGGGAGAGTTACTGCTGGCTTAGGTAAATTTATTGGATTAAGTAACTCTTTGTAACATATATGTCTTTGTGTCATTCACAGTGAGGTCATTCAGATGTTTTCCATATGGCTGTCCTTTCGTGACATCTAGGTTTCATCAGAAGATATATTACCACCTAATAAGGTTTAACTGTTTGTTAATGTAATCTCCAACAAGCACTTTTCTATCTTATAATAATGTGAATAGAGAGGGTCTCTCAGAGTTCATGTATCTAAGCACGTCTTCCCCTTATAATAATGTGAATAGAGAGGGTCCTCCAGAGCCCATATATCTGACTATGTATGATTCCTTTCTTTTATCCACATTACTCCTGGCTCATATTTAGCTGGTTGTCCACTAAGACTCCAAGGTCCCTCTCATGATGACTGCCATTAAACCTGGTTTCACCCAGTCTGTGTACTTTTGGGTTTTCTTGCCTACGTGTAGGACTTTACTTTTCTCTACATTTTGTTAGATAGGGCCTAGTCTGTCATTTATGATGGTTGCAATCAGTGGTGAAATCCAATTTTTTTAAAGCTACCGGTTCTGTGGGCGTGGCTTGGTGGGCGTGCTGTGGCTTGGTGGGCGTGGCTTGGTGGCATGGCAGGGGAAGGATACTGCAAAATCTCCATTCCCACCCCACTCTGGGGCCAGCCAGATGTGGTATTTGCCGGTTCGCCGAACTACTCAAAATTTCCGCTACCGGTTGGTTTATTTATTTATTTATTTATTTCTATCTATCTATCTATCTATCTATCTATTTATTTATTTATTTATTTATTTATTTATTAAATTTATATACCGCCCTTCTCCTTTCAGACTCAGGGCGGTGAACAGCCAAAATAAAAACATTTGTACACAAAAGTTAAAATAATTAAATAAAATAAATAATTTAAATAAAATAATTATTTAAAACTGATTAAATAGAATCTGGCCCATAATTTAAAACATATCAATTAAAATCAATATCAAATGTTAAAACCAACATGGAATCAGGCCAGAATTCTCCAGAACCTGTCAGAACCTGCTGGATTTCACCCTTGGTTGCAACATCCTGGGATCAGGTGATTTCCATTTGCAGCCTTTCCAGGTAGCTTCCGACCAGCAAAGTAATTGGGGGGGGGGAAGAGGGGGAAACAGGATTCACTTAACATCTGCAGTAATTCACTTAACAACTGTGGCAAAAAAAAAGTCAAAAAATCAAACGTGACTCATTTAACTACTTCACTTAGCAATGGAAATTCTGGTCTCAAGTTTAGTTATCAATCGAGGATTACCTATTCAGGTACATAGTCCTTGATTTACGGCAGTTCGTTTAGTGACCGTTTGAGGTTACAACGGCTCTGAAGAAAGTGACTTTAGTGTATATCGGAAGGGGTGACCCTTTGAGAGCTGTATGCAACGAAATTGTCTGCATTCCAGCACTGACATATTGAAAGGAGAGGAGAAGCTTGAATTTTTGCCTACTTAATTCCTTTGAAGATTCTGTTTCCTCAGAGATGGGAGGAGGGGGGGACATTCCTGTGATCTGACGGAGATGGGATGAGGAGAGTGGCTTGGAAGATAGCCAATGAGATGCAGAGAATTGGGGATCAGAAAGGGAGGGATTGGGGGGCAAAGGTCAGTGCTGACTGCGAAAGAGCCAGGGACGGGTCACTATGCTCAATAAAGAGAAAATTTCCTCAAAGATTGGCAGGTTGGAAATTCATTTATTTTGAGATAGTAACGAAACCTGACAGAAATTTCATTTTAATGTATGCCGAATAGTGTATATTCAAAGTGACAATAAAGTTATTCTAAGTCTTATGACCATTTTTCACACTTATGACTGTTGCAAGCATCCCTCACAGTCACGTGATTTGCGTTTGGAGGCTTGACAGCTGACTCACACTTATGATGGTCGCAGTGTCCCCTTTTGCAACCTTCCGACCAATGGGGAAGTCAGGTTCACTTAACAACCGTGTTACTCATTTAACAACTGCCGTGATTCGCTTAACAAATCTGGCGAAAAAAGTTGCAAAATGGGGCCAAACTCCTTAACCACTGCCTCACTTAGCAACATAAATGTTGGGGTCGTACGTTGAGAACTATTTGGGCATGGTTGCGCGGGTGTCAAAGAAATAATGGAACCAATCCAAAAAACGAAAATTAGATTTAATTCAATTAGAATGCTGTCGAATCAGGGGTGAAATGCTCCCGGTTCGGACTGGATCGTCCGATCCGGTAGCGATGATGGCGGGTGGTTCGGAGAACCAGTAGCAAAAATCCCTGCTCCCACCCCGCACGATTATGAGAGGCTTTTTTCTTTTAATTTTAAAAGCATTTTTTCTACAATCTCTTCGGCCGAAAAAATGCTTTTAAAAATAAAAATAAAAAAAGCCTCTGATGATCGCGCGGCTCAGCGGGGATCGTCAAAGGCTTTTAAAAGAAAAAAAAAGCCTCTGCTGATCAGGCAACTCAGCTGGGATCGTCAGAGCCTTTTGAAAGCATTTTTTTTACAATCTCTTCGCCGGAGAGGTTGTAAAAAAAATGGTTTTAAAAGTAAAAAAAATAAAATAAAATTGGCCACGCCCTCCCAGTCACATTACTCCCCCCCTACCAAGCCACGCCCACAGAACCAGAAGTCACAAATTTTAGATTTCACCACCGTGTTGAATAAATTGAAGTGAGTTAACATCATTCCCCGTATTTGCTATCGTTTCATTCGAAAGTAGCTAGATGGCAGCATATACTGTTAATTTTAATTATCTTGAAAGGGTAAAGCTGACCCGGAGTTTTATGTTGTTAAACTGGAAAAAGAGATTTTTGTGAAGTCGCCAGGGCTCCAGCTTAACTGGAAAGAGAGTTGATCTTTGCATTTGTCTACCTATCAGTTTCAAGATTACAACCGCCACAAACAGAGACATCCAAAGCCTTCCAGACTGCGTCCTTGTGTTGTGGGTGCTTCGTCCCATCGGAGGTTTTCAAAAATAGACTGGACAACCATTTGACTCGGGTTGTATAAGGACTCCTACCTTGAGCAAGGGTTGGACTAGAAGTCCTCTGAGGGTCCCTTCCAGCCAGTGGTGGGATTCAAATAATTTAACAACTGGTGTCTCTGCCCTCATGATTTCTTCCAACAACCAGTTCACCAAACTGCTCAGAAAGGTAACAACCGGTTCTCCCGAAGTGGTGCGAACCGGCTGAATCCCATCACTGCTTCCAGCCCTTACGATTCTGTGATTTAATAGAGAAAAGAGACAATTCAGTTCACTGAATCCTACAATGCTGGCTTTGGAAGGGGGTCCCAAAGATCATCTGGTCCAGCCTTCTGCCAGCTGCAGGAAAATCAATCCAAGCATTCATGAGACGTGACTCTCCAGCCTCTTCGAGGTCTCCTTTTCCTTCTCCTTTTCCTTCTCCTTCTTCTTCTCCTTCCTTTCTCCTTTTCCTTCTCCTTCTCCTCCCTCCCTCCTTCTCCTTCTCCTTCCCTTCTCCTTTTCCTTCTCCCTTCTCCTTCTTCATTCTTCCTTCTCCTTCCTCCTTCCTTCTTCTTTTCTTTCTCCTTCTTCTCCCTTCTCCTTCTCCTTCCTTTCTCCTTCTCCTCCTTCTCCTTCTCCTCCCTCCCTCCTTCTCCTTCTTCTCCCTTCTCCTTCTCCCTTTTCCTTCTCCCTTCTCCTTCTTCCATTCTCCTTCTTCTTCTCCTTCCTTTCTCCTTCTTCCTTTGTCCTTCTCCTTCCTTTCTCCTTTCTCCTTCTCCTTCTCTTTCCTCCTTCCTTCTCCTTTTCTTTCTCCTTCTCCTCCTTCCTTCCTCCTTCTCCTCCCTTCTCCTTCCTCCTTCCTTCTCCTTTTCTTTCTCCTTCTTTTCCCTTCTCCTTCTCCTCATTCCCTCCTTCTCCTTCTTATTGTCTTATTTTGGGGGAAACAGGGTACCTACCTACCTACATCTATCTATCTATCTATCTATCTATCTATCTATCTATCTATCTATCTATCTATCTATCTATCTATCATCTCTATCTCTGTATATCTATATCTATATATCTATATCTATATATCTATAGCTATAGCTATAGCTATAGCTATCTCTATCTCTATCTACGTATCCATATATCATATCTATATCTCTATCTATCTATCTCTATCTCTATCTCTATCTATCTATCTCCATCTCCATCTCCATATATATATAGATATGTAGATATCTACATATCTATATCTATATCTATCTATATCTATATCTATATCTATCTATATATCTCAGTGGTGAAATCCAAATTTTACTACCGGTTCTGTGGGCGTGGCTTGGTGGGCATGGTGTGGCTTGGTGAGCGTGGCAGGGTAAGGATACCGCAAAATCCTCTATTCCCACCCCACTCTTATATATATTTATTTATTTATAAGCATTTTTGAAGAGAATGTAAGAATGCAGGGTATTGTTGTGGTCCGCCAGCAGCCTGCGGAGCTGGCAGTGGAGTCGGACAGTGAGGAGGCTGGGGAGGACCATGGGCCAGTCCTTGACTCAGGGGAAGGCCCGGATGAGGGCTCTGCGTCGGAGGCAGAGATGGGGCCAGGGCCATTTGGGAGCGATGCGCGGACTCCGGAGCCTCCAGAGGCGGATAGCAGAGAGGCAGAGGAACAGGAGGATCCTGTTCCTAATGCACGCATGTGAAGAGCTGCCAGAAGGCAAGAGCAGCTAAAGCAAAAAGGACGACTCTGGAGTAAGGCCAGGAGATGACTGTCCCCTCCCAAAAGGCTTAAAAGAACAGCAACTCTTTCAAGCAATTCCAACCAGCGTTGGAGCAAGCTGTTCCACTGGTTAATTGTTCTAACTGTCAGGAAATTTCTCCTTCTAGGTTGGTTCTCTCCTTGATTACTTTCCATCCATTCCTTCTGGTCCTGCCTTCAGGCGCTTTGGAAAATAGATTGTGAAAGTTGGATCTTCAAAAAGACAAGGCAGGAAGACGAATCGACTCGTTTGACCTGTGGTTGCCGGAGAAGGCTCCGGCGTATTCCTTGGAGAGCAGCGGCGACTAAAACAAGCAAGATCGGCAGCGCATCGATCCAGATACGTCACCGGAAGGCAAAAATCACACTGCACTGATTTCCCCATATCATACGGGGGAATTCACTGGAGAAAGTCTGTAGAGATTCTCAGTCGTGCAAATTAGTGGTGGAATTCAATTTTTTTTTACTACCAGTTCTGTGGGCGTGGCTTAGTGGGCGTGGCAGGGGGAGGATACTGCAAAATCTAAATTCCCACCCCACTCCAGAGGAAGGATACTGCAAAATCTCCATTCCCACCCCACTCCAGGAGAAGGATACTGCAAAATCTCCATTCCCAGCCCACTCCAGGGGAAGGATACCGCAAAATCTCCATTCTCAGCCCACTCCAGGGGAAGGATGCTGCAAGATCTCCATTCCCAGCCCACTCCAAGGGAAGGATACTGCAAAATCTCCATTCCCAGCCCACTCCAGGGGAAGGATACCGCAAAATCTCCATTCTCAGCCCACTCCAGGGGAAGGATACCGCAAAATCTCCATTCTCAGCCCACTCCAGGGGAAGGATGCTGCAAAATCTCCATTCCCACCCCACTCTGGGGCCAGCCAGAGGTGGTATTTGCTGGTTCTCCGAACTACTCAAAATTTCCGCTGCCGGTTCTCCAGAACCTGTCAGAACCTGCTGACTAGCACCCCCGATCCAGGTCAAGGTTGTCTCAAAGGTGCTTTTTCAAGAGGCAACTGGACTTCCTTGTTTCTTTTTCTTTTGAAGACGTTTCGATTCTCCTCCAGGAAGCTTCTTCAGCTCTGACGGGATGGTGGGGAATGGAAGGATTGATATTCCTTGCAGACAGCTGGTCCTTTGCATCCTTTTTAGAGGGTCGTCGAAGCCCTTGGAGTGTCCTCAGAGACACCTGAGTGGTGCAAATGGTTCCTGTAGCCTACAATTTTTTTTCCTCTTCTTAATCTCCGTGGTTGCACAGAGGACTTGACAATGGCACGTCTAGGACCGGGGGTGGCGAGATGCCCTTGTGAGATTGCAGAAAAAGTTTGCTCTGTGGTCAAGAAGGCTTCCAAACTGAGCTGTGAGCTGGCTTGGTCTTGCTGGGCCTGAAGAGGAGGCTGGTGGAGAGGTGTCAGTGACGTGTTTCCTTTCCTGCCGATTGCTGAGAGGAGATGGTGCTTGCAGGCCCAAGTTTTCCATCCCCCGGCATAGAGAGCAGAGCGGTGGTAAGCACTGAGAAGAGCCCAGCTCTGCAAAATGGACCATCAGATGGAGCATGGAAGCCATCCCTGGGAGGATGGGTTGAAGGTGAACTTCTTCTCTTGGGCTTCTCTCGTTCCCATCATCGATTTTGTGGCTCTTTTCTGGATTCTTCTGATTTCTCTCCAGATCGTCTCGTGGGAATCCGCCGCCGAAGGTAAACTTAATTTCTTCGCTTCTCCATTTTCCGTTTTCGGAGATCAAATGGGAGGAAGGATCTGGAAGTGTAGTTTTCTCTCCCAAGAGGTAGAGAGGAGTAAATCCTCACCATTATGCTTGGGAATGTGTGCTTAATAGAAGAACAGGTACAGGAGCCATCAAAGAGACACGAGCAGAAATTTAATTTAATTTAATTTAATTTATCACATTTCTATGCCGCCCAACTCCCAAGGGACTCTTTTCTCATTTTTTTCTCATTTGTGAAAAATGATCTATATCTTTTTTTTTTAAAAAAAAGAAATCCCTGTCCAGGAATCAGATAGTTTTGCAAACATTTGCTCATTTTAAGTGGCAAAGACGTGAAAAGACTCAAAAGAGAAATGCCCCTGATGAAAAGGATGAATAATGAGACTTAGATTCTTAGAATAATGGAATGGAAACTGAACAAGGAGAGATTCAACCTAGAAATAAGGAGGAATTTTCTGACAGGGAGAGCCATCCACCCATGGAACAGATGTTGCCTTCGGAGGTTGTGGGAGCTTCATCAGTGGAAGCCTTCAAGAAGACACTGGGCTGCCATCTTATCAGAAATGTCCGTTTTTCTCAAAAGCACTCTTTTCTTCTTCTCACTTCCTTTCCTGAAATTTTAGAACTTTTAAATGTACTTCCCTGCGTCAGTCCTTCAACTATTGGAAGAGGTTATTGTATCTCTCCCTAGTCCTTCTCTTTGTTAGACTTAATTCCTTCACTTTTTCATCGTACGATTAAGCCTCCAGTCCCCTAACCATCTTCTCTGTTGCTTTTCTCTGCACTCTTTTTAGAGTCTCAATATCTTCCTTGTATTATTATGACCGAAAGCGGACTCAGTAGTTCTAGGCTGCATTAACAGAGCGATAGGATTCAGATCACATGAAATGCAGTGTTGGGATTCAGCCGGTTCGCACCACTTCGGGAGAACCGGTTGTTTAACTTTCTGAGCAGTTTGGTGAACTGGTTGTTGGAAGAAAACATTAGGGCAGAGAACCGGTTGTTAAATTATTTGAATCCCACCACTGATGAAGTGTTATATATCACTTCATAAGGCCTTGGTAAGGCCACACTTGGAATATGGCATCCGGTTTTGGTCGCCATGATATTGAGACTCTAGAAAGAGTGCAGAGAAGAGCAACAGAGATGATGAGGGGACTGGAGGTTAAAACAGATAAGGAACGGTTGCTGGAATTGGGTATGTCTGGTTTAATGAAAAGAAGGACTAAGGGGGACATGATAGCAGTCTTCCAGTATTTGAGGGGCTGCCCCAAAGAAGAGGGAGTCAAGCTCTTCTCCAAAGCACCTGAGGGCAGGAGAAGAAGCAATGGGTGGAAACTCATCAAGGAGATAAGCAATTTAGAACTAAGGAGGACTTTCCTGACAGTTAGAACAATTAATCAGTGGAATGACCTGCCACCAGAAGTTGTAAACACTGGTGGTTTTTAAGAAGAGATTGGACAGCCATTTGTCTGAAGGGGTGTAGGGTTTCCTGCCTAAGCAGGGGGTTGGACTAGAAGACCTCCAAGGTCCCTTCCAACTCTGCTACTCTCTTCTAATCAGAATGGGCAGCATTCAGATGTGGCCTCACCAGGGTGGTGTAAAATGGTACAATCAGCTTCTTGTGATCTTGAAACTATCTTTCTGTTGGTGCACCCTAGAACTGCATTGGACATTTTGGCAGCTGTAGCATGTAGTTGTGTTCTGGCCCGGCTATGGACCCCAAAGAACGCAGCACACACAAAGTCTGCACAAACCTTAGTTTACTAAATTAAATCAGTCTTTTTCGAACAAAGGCTGTTAATTAACTTTCTGAACAGCCTACAAGAATCCAAAGAATAAATAATCATGATCTTACTAGGATTGGCAGAAAGCCCAGAAGCAATTTGCAGGACACTGATAAAAGAACTAAGATCCAGACGTGAAGGAGAGTGAATGAAGTTGTTCCCTGCAAATTGCCTCAGTTGTCATCCGTCCTTAAATAGGCTAAGGGAGTGGCCAATTAGCCCCAAGCCTTACTCTCGAGGAGACCTCCTCCTGAGGAGCCACTCCTGCCTTTGGCAGCTCTGCGCGCCCGTGCATTGAGAAGAGGCTCCTCCTCTTCGTCCTCTTCACTTAAGGGAGCTTCTGGAAGTTCTGAAGGCCCTGGCTGAATCGCCGCTTCCAGTACCATATCTTCTCCAGCCTCCTCATTGTCCGACTCGAGTGCCAGCTGCACAGGCTGCTGGCGCAGCACCACACCAGCCTCCTCACTGTCGGAATCAGCTACTAGCTGCACAGGCCACTGACGGGCCACAACATGTTGGCTCATACTCGTGGTTGTCCACCAGGACACCTAGATCTGTCTCACAGTTACTGCTTTTGAACCAGGTGCCACCTATTCTGTACCTGTACATTTGGGTTTTTTTTTTTCTAAGTCAACGTCTTATAAAAAAGAAGGTTTTGTTTTTGGACCTTCTCCTGGAAATTCTTGACCGTAGAGTCCGAACATTGAAAGATGTTTCCTTTCCGTGTTCTGGTAATGGGCCGACTTTGGAAAATTCTTCATTTGCAGTGACAAAGCCACAATCGCCAACTTACACTAGCGTTTCCTGTGTCTTCGACGTTTGTGGTCAGAGCTGTTTAGCTTCATGTGAACAGTGTCAACGTAGACACTTTTCACATGAAGTAAAAATAGCTTTATCGAACAAACACATCAAGGATACAGATGGACCAATCACCTCTGGCTGAAGCTAATTTGTGGCTCTCTTGCAAAAGACCTTTAATAAATAAATTAAGAGGCCAGGCCAGAGACGTGAATCTGCAGGATCTCTCTTAGAGATGGGATTCAGCCGGTTCGGCGGAAATTGCGGTTGGGCTCGCCCACCTGCCCTGGCTCTATGCCATCCTATTTAGGCATGTTTTTGAGGCAGGGCACATGCGCGGAAGGTGCGCGTGCCAGCAAAGTACATGCGCGGAAGGCCAAGAGCATGCACGCACTCACATTTGCAAAACAGTAGGGAAAGTAAGTGAATACCAGCCCTGATCTCTCTTCTGCTGAAATTAGGTAGAGGGTCCCTGTTTGTCAGCAGTATGAGACCCTCCAGATGTTACAGAATCCCAGCTAACATGAGCCCTGTCCAATATGGCCACTGTTAAGGGGTGATGGGAATTGTAGTGCAGGGATACATATAGAAAGATACGTTTGGTCCATCCGTAGCTTTCAATATGTCTGCGTTGACTTGTCTGGATCTCCGTTAAAGAATTGTTCATTGTGGTTGGTAGAGTTATTGAGAGTAACGGTCTACTCTCTAGACGTCAGATGTACACATGCACGTCCATTTAATGACTATGGGAAACCAGGCCTATTGTTTTTGCAGAATTGTAAGACTTGCTAGCCTGTGGAGAAAATACATTGACTATATTTCTTGTCAGGGTATGAAGATTTAAGAGCTGTAAACTGATGAGAGGTTGTAAGCGGAGGCAACTGGAAGCTGATGCAATGGAATGAGGGCAGCATGTCATACCCTGACATTTCTAATCTCATGAGCTAGGCTGAAGCTTGAGAATTGTACATAGGAGCTAGGATCAGAGGTCTCTGCTATGCTAGAAACTGGTCTGAGTCACAATTTACTGATATGATAATTACTCTAGAGACAACCCCTAGGAACTAGGACCATAAAAGGTAACTCGTAAAAAAGGGCAGGGGGTGATAGAATTAGAGTAGTGGGAAGTATAATCAGGGGTGGGAGATAATGTATTCATTTTAGACCAGGGGTGAAATCCAGGAGGTTCTGACAGGTTCTGGAGAACCGGTAGCGGAAATTTTGAGTAGTTTGGAGAACTGGCAAATACCGCCTCTGTCTGGCCCCAGAGTAGGGAGGGAATGGAGATTTTGCAGTATCCTTCCCCTGTCATGCCCACCAAGCCACGCCCATCAAGCCACACTCACACCCAAGTTTTGACTGGTGACCATAATGGAGCGTGCCTGTCAGGACTTTGAATCTGGGTTGTAAGTTGCTTTTTTGAGGTCTGTCGTAACTTTGAATTTTTATTAAACAACCGGCCGCTAGTCAAAGACGACCTGTAAAGATTTTTATTTGAGAAGAGATCATTCGGTAAGTGGTGCGGTGGCCTAGAGGTGGAGCTCTCGCCTCACAATCAGGAGGCTGTGAGTTCGATCCTAGGTAGAGGCGGATATTTCTCTCTCTGGGCACGATGAGAATATATCTGCTGAACAAAACTCCACATTGGCAACAGGAAAGGCATCCGGCCAGAAAACACTCCATTCAGTTGCTCAGACTCTACCCGGCAAGGATTATGGGGTCTTTAAAAGATGATGATGATGAAGAGATCATTTGGTTGTTTCTGTCTACTTGTAGCGCGTGGGTTTCTCTTGGATTCTTGCAACACAATTCTGCTTATAAGCTTGCAAGAAGTTTTATGGGATTCTTTTCAAATTTCCTTTGTTCCTCAGATTTTCCCAGGTCTACTTGGAATCCGGGCCCAGCAGCTCCCACCCTGTCCTGGTCACCTTCTCACCAAATTCTCGTCAAAGGAGAATATATCGAATTAATATGTTCCCCACCAGAAGGACAGGAGGGAGAGAAATACTTCTTCGATCGCATGAATGAAAAGGGTGACTGGAAAAGATATAAAGAACAGACCGGAAATACTCTGCTGATTCCTGCATTGCGAATGGCTCCAAAAGCAACATTTTCTTGTTCTTACAAGGGGAGAAACAGGGAAGGCAGAAGAGCTCTGTCTCAAAAGAGTAATTGGGGTGAATTCTCTGTCATCGGTAAGGAACTTTCTTCTAATTTATAAAGTGTTTACATCAGGGCTTCTCCATCGTGACAACTTTAAGCTGTGTGGACTTCAACTCCCAGAATTTCATATGCTGGCTGAAGAATTTTGGGAGTTAAGGTCCACTAATTTTGTTCTCCAGGTTGAGAAGTATTGTTCACCTTGTTAAAAAGATGCCTAAGAGATTCCTACAACACGGAATGTTTCAAGGAGACTCAATACTTGTGTTCATTAATTCATTAAATTAAATATATATATATATTTATTTAATTGTTCATGAAATAAAAAAGGGACCGTAAAAGATGTTCAAACCGACCAATTTGTTTTACGCCAGAAAGCTGAAGGAAATGTGATACAGGTAGTCCTCGACTTACGAGCACAATTGAGCCCCAAATATCTGTTGTTAAGTGAGAATTTGTTAGGCGAGTTTTGTCCCATTTTACAACCTTTCTTGCCACAGTCGTTAAGTGAATCACGGCAATTGATAAGTTAGTAATTCCGTTGCTAAATGAAACTGGCTTCCCCGTTGTTTTTGCTTTTTAGAAGGTCGCACCTGAACATCAGCATCTGCATAGGTATAAATAGGAATGCTCAGAGTTGAAAAGGTGACAGCTCGCGTGCATGGAAAGATGGCTCTGTGTGTCACCTTGGGTATGCCTGCCATAGGTTTGCCGTCACGGCCTTAGGCTATCCCTGACGAGTGAAGGTATATTGATGAGATTTCAGCGATATTTCTGCCCCACTTTTCAGTCTGTGAAGCTGCCCAGCCTAGATTTCTTCAACCTCCTAATTCCAAGGAGTATATTATGAGGAAAGAGAACATGTCATCAATTCCTTTCTGTGTGGAGGAAAGTCCAACCAAGAACTCTAGTCAAGTTAAACGAGTTGATGGGTGTCAGTCAAGATAATCCTGGGACTGCCTGAAGGACATTTGATATTCACTTTTTTTCCCCCTCTGGATCTATCTAGAGCCTCCACCAGCTCCCAGCCTTTCTCCAGATCCTCCAGAACCCCTGTATCTGGTTGGGGAGAACATTGTCCTCTGGTGCTCAACTCCCAACCTCCCTCTTCAAGGCTGGAGACACTATGAGTTTTCCCACAGAAGGCAAAACGAGGACGAGCCCTCTATAAAAGATCTGGATTGGCACAAAGGCAACATCTCCCGGGCCCTCACAGCCACAAGGGAAGATTCTGGATTATATAAATGCCGGTACCTAGAATGGAAATATGAGAGAAAAATTTCTTCCGAGTGGAGTCATCCTGTCTCAATTGTGGTGAGAGGTGTGGAATCTTTTTCCTTCATTTTGAAAATGTGGATTTCTATAACTGGGGCTTTATTGATTTAGAGCCTGATTATGAAAGTCTTCTCCTGAAGCAAGATTTTACACTTAGGCAGGAAAAACCGAAGGCACAAGTACAGATGAGGTGAAACCTGATTCAAAAACAGGAACTGTGAGGGGGACTTTGGAGTCCTAGTGGACGATCAATTAAACAGGAGCCAGCCAAAAAAGCGAATACAATCCTTGGTTGTATAAACAGAGGCGGAGAATCAAAAACACTTGAAGTATTAGTATTGCTTTATAAAGCCTTATTAAAGCCACACCCGGAATCCTACATCCAGTTTTGGTCATCACATTACAAAAAAGATGTTGAGACTTTAGAAAAAGTGCAGAGAAGAGCAACTAAGATGATTAAAGGAGACTAAAACATATGAAGAACGGTTGCGGGAATTGAGAATTGAGGTTATAAAGACTAGAGGGGACATGATAGGAGTCTTCCAGTATTTGAGGGGCTGCCCCAAAGAAGAGGGGGTCAAATTATTTAGCAAAGCACCTGAAGGCAGGGCAAGAAACAATGGGTGGAAACTAATCAAGGACAGAAGCAACCTGGAATTAAGGAGAAACTTCTTAATAGCGAGGACAATTAATCAGTGGAACAGCTTGCCACCAGAAGTTGTAGGGTCTTCATCACTGGAGGTTTTTAAGAATAGACTAGACAGCCACGTATGGGGTCTCCTGCTTGAGCAAGGGGTTGGACTAGAAGACCTCCAAGGTCCCTTCCAGATCTGCACTGATTGATTGGCAGTGGAGTCACAGAACCTCCAAGCTAATTCCCATTTCTTCTCTTCTCCAGATCCTCTGCCTCCCCCAGTGTTGGAGCTGCACCTTTCTTCTGGATCCCTGGAGGAAGGCAAAGTCCTGTCCATCCTGTGTTTGTCCAGCGAGAGCAACAACACCAAAAGGTTCCACTTCTCCCAGGATGGTGTGGAGATGACCTCCAGCAATGAAGAGCCTGTGAAGAGCAGCAGAGACTCTGGGCTTCTTACTCTAAATATGTCGGCAGCTTTTCTATATGACAAAGATAATGAAAGCCTGCAATTTGCTTGCAGATACGAGGAAAACATAAATGGTCGCTGGATCATGTCTCCTTGGAGCCAGACGTTGAATGCCACTGGTGGGTCTCTTCAGGAAGTGGAGTCCTCCGCTGCCCAAATGTAGAAGGAACACTTTGCAAAACTTGATTTAACTCTCCAAAGAAATCTTGCAGAATGATAATTCTCCCCCTTTTCTTTTGTAGTTGCACCAGCTCTATTTGCCCCATCAGTGGTCTATGCAGTGCTGGTTCTCCTTGTGCCCTTCCTGGGAGCCCCACTGGTCTTTTGCTGGTGCAGGAGGAAGAACGGTAGGTGTCCAAGGCCCCAGTCAAAGGCAGCAGGAACTACTCTTCACCCAGGGGTGAAATGCTCTTGGTTTGGACCGGATCGCCCGGTCCGGTAGCGATGGCGGCGGGTGGTTCAGAGAACCAGTAGCAAAAATCCCTCCCCACCCTCATGCCCAGCTGAGCCGCGCAATCATCAGAGGCTTTTAATTTTATTTTTAAAAGCATTTTTTCTACAACCTCTTCGTCCGAAAAAACGCTTTTAAAAGTAAAGACAAAGCCTCTGCCAATCAGGCAAGTCAGCTGGGATCGTCAGAGGCTTTAAAAAAAGAGAAAAGCCTCTGCCGATCAGGCAAGTCAGCTGGGATCGTCAGAGGCTTTTAAAAGCATTTTTTTTACAACCTCTTCAGCCGAAGAGGTTGTAGAAAAAATGGTTTTAAAAGTTTTTTTAAAAAAAGTTGGCCACGCCCATTCAGTCATATTACCCCCACCACCACCAAGCCACGCCCACAGAACCGGTAGTAACAAATTTTACATTTCACCACTGCCTTCACCCCACACGTGTGCCTAGAGAAGAGCCTTGCAAAAGTGGATGAAGCCACTTGGAAGAGTAAACCTCCAAGAGGTCCTTCTTCAAGGAGTGGAGGCTACTCTGATAGGCATGGTGGCCCTTCTTAATATCAATATCAATCAGAATAGAGCTGGAAGGGGCCTTGGAGGTCTTCTAGTCCAACCCCTTGATGAACTGATGGCACGCGTGCCAAAGGTGGCACGCAAAACCCACTCTGTGGACACGCGTGCCGTCGCCAGGTGCTTTTCTGGTTTCCGCCAGCCAGCTGGTCTTCATGGGTGCTGGAGCACTGGAAAACGGTCTGAAAACGGCCAAAAACTAGACTGTGTTTTGGGGAGTTTCCGGGCCTTTTGGGGGCTGTTTTCAGGACATTTGTTGGGCCTGAAAAACGGTCTGAAAGCCGGCCTGAAAACGGCCCCCAAAATGGCCAAAAAACAGGCATGCGCATTCTGGGTTGGGCCCTCGGTGCCGAAAATATTCGCCATCACTGTCCTATAACATTTCAGATTGGTGGCTGTTCAGTCTTTTCTTAAAAAAACATCCAGTGATGAAGCACCCACAACTTCTGGTGGCAAGCTGTTCCACTGGTTAAATTCGTCTCACGGTTAGGAAGCTGAACTTTAAGGTGCATCCGCCTTTACTTTGTTTGTAATATGATGAAATAAATAAATAATATGATAGGATGAACAAGTCATGTTTGTTTATTCCTGTCGTCCTTGTTTTGTACGGGTCTGGAAGCATCAGGATGCCAGCGAAGATCGGATCCTAAAAAGGGGAAGGAGGAAACCAGATTGAATGATCTCGGATCTGAGAATCTGGAGATGGAGGATTTACAGGTAGGTAACCACTTCAAGAGTTCAAGAGGGAACTTCAAGAGGGATGCATTGGCTCAGCGGCTAAGACCCTGAGCTTGTCAATCGAAAGGCTGGCAGTTCAGCGGTTCGAATCCCTAGTGCTGCGTAACAGGGTGAGCTCCCGTGACTTGTCCCAGCTTCTGCCAACCTAGCAGTTCAAAAGCACGTAAAAAATGCAAGTAGAAAAATAGGGACCACTTTTGGTGGGAAGGGAACAGCGTTCCGTGTGCCTTTGGCATTGAGTCATGCTGGCTACATGACCATGGAGACGTCTTCGGACAGCACTGGCTCTTCGGCTTTGAAACGGAGATGAGCACCACCCCCTAGAGTCAGGAACTACTAGCACATATGTGGGAGGGGAACCTTTAGCTTTTTAACCACTTCAAGGACTCTTCCATTTCTGGGCAGGACCTTTTATGAAGGATTTGAGGAATCCTGGGCAGTTCCTGAGCTGTTGTGTATCATCCCAAATTTCCTGGTAGTGAAATTCTGATGGAATGATAGAACAACTTTTTGAGAGCTCGAGGAGTTTGAAAGAGGAACCATTTCTGGAAGGAGAGAAGGACTTCCGCTCGCTAGATTATAACTGAAGAGCAATTTTTGAGGGATACCTTCATTTACTTCCTGCCTTAAGTGGCAAGGCCTAACATCCCTTTTATCTCCAGTAGTCTTTGACTTTGTTTTTCAATATTGTGTTTTATTTTTCATAAATTGTTGACTTCCAAACTAGGAAGGTTTGGGAGCTTGTAGATCAATACAATACAATATGAAGTGTTGCCTTTGAGAGCATCTTAGATATTAGGGATTCATCCTCCCAGGTCATAAAAAAATCAAAGTGGAGAGTATCCCGATAGAAGTCTCTCCAGGAGAGCTCTTTGGATGACAGAAGGTGGAGGATCTGGGTTTGGGCCTGGTATGGTGTGGCTGCCGTTTTCACTTGTTTAGTGTTGGTCAGGATTCTGGATGGGACGCTGGAAGAATCAACCCACTTTCCACTTGTAAACACCTTCCAAAAGAAAAGTGAATAAGTCTCCTTTATGATGGATTCTGGTTGAATTTCAAGCTTGTCTTTTCCTGGCTTTCTAGGATTCAGAGCTCACTTATGCCTTGGTCAGGACGTCATCTACAGCGATCCCTTTGGAACCCAGGACCAAGAATCGTCCGAAGACAAGGGAAGAATACCAAGTCATGTACAGTGAGGTCCGGGTTCACGCAACCAGCAGAACAGCCCCATGATCACCTCTCTCTAAAGGCCCCTTTCAGAAGACCAGTCTTTAGATCACCAGGAATGGAGGGCTTGCTCTGCTTCTGTTGAGGTATTTTGGAACAGACATGGTTGAAACCCAGGGTTTCCCAACCTTGGCCACTGGAACATGGATGGACTTCAACTCCCAGAATTCCTGACTGGCTGGGGACTTTTGGGAGTTGAAGTCCACCCATCTTCAAGCTGGCAAGATTGAGAAGCTCTGGGCCATACCTTCGGGAGGCCACCAAAATTACTCAGAACTTACAGCCTTGACCTTTTGCCCTTCCTAACTAGTAGAAATATTGTCCTATGGTTCAGTTGCTGGCCAGGAATTAATATCTGTGCTGTCTTCTACTTTTTATGCTAAAAGAAACTTCTTGTCTTTGTTGTCGAAGGAGAAACCAGCGGAGGAGATATAAATCCTGTCAAACAAATAAAAAATATTGTTGCTGTTCAGTCGTCAAATTGTCAAATCGTGCATGACTCTTTGTGACCGCATGGACCATGCCAAGCCGACCCAAATTTTGCCCAAATTCATGTTCATTCCGTGAAATGACCCAATCCGACCTCCCCATCCTCTCTCGTCCCCTTCTCCTTTTGCCTTCCATTTTTCCCCCAAATCGGGGTCTTTCCCAATGAATCTTTTCTTCTCATTAGGTGGCCAAACTATTTGAGCTTCAAATAAATATTATAAGAGTTTTAAAAAAATATAATTGATTCTGCAATTGATGTCGTCGTGGTTTTCCTTCTCCTTGCCTAGCTGCTGTTCTGCCCCACAACTGGGTCCCATGGGGCTGGAAGATGGGTCTCCGCAGGCTTCCCCCATCCAGTCACGCAGGTCTCCCATTCACGAGTGCAATGTTTTCACTGCTCCAAACAAGGAATTTGTAGGCCTGGTTTATCAGCATTTTCAGCTTGCAAATTACACAAAGATTTATGGCTTCTCCTGGTGATTTTCTTCTCTCTGAGTTGCTGAGGCCGTTCCAGGGTCCCTGATTTGCTGTGGCTGGAACTTTGCCCCTTTATTAGGCAGCCCATAATCTTACAGGAGACAGCGTGGAGGAATTTGTTTAATAGGCAGGTAGGACTATGGGCTGCCTAATAAATAACATGCTTTTAGCAAGGATCTTTCAAGTCATCATGGGTAAGGTGACCAGACGTCCCGCTTTTGGCGGGACAGTCCCGCTTTTGAGCAATTTGTCCCGCGTCCCGCGGCGTTTTAAAAAAGTCCCGATTTTTCATTCTGCCTCCTGGTTCCCGGCTGCCTCCTGAATCCCCGCTGATGGCTAGAGGGAAAAAACCGGTTTAAACTCTTGCCGCGGGGCTTCAAAGGGCCGCCCTACGTTAATTAGCTCGGCTTCCCCCTCTCAGCTGATTTGCACAGGGCTCTGCTCTTGCTAAATTGCTCAGTTTTTTTTTCCTCTTTGTGCAAACCAAGCTCAAAACGAAACTGAAAGTAAAACAGGCTGTTGGCTTTGCGGTTTGCTTGCAACGTTGGAAAATTAGGCAGCAGATTTATTTTCCTTTTCCTCACCAAAAAAGGTAAGTGCAAACAATGGAAAATTATTTAGGGCAAAAGAGGAGAGTTCAAGATTTTAAAACACAAAAGAAAAAAAAGCTCTTTTTAACTAGGGAATTGTAATAATTGAGATATTATTAATTGTATACTGTGTTGAAAGCAGAAATGGTTAAGTTGTGGTTTGGAGGAATATATGGGGGAAATTATTTGGTTTATTATTATTGGTAAGTATAATTAATTGATTTGTAAGAAATTGGATTGCATGGAAATAATTGGAATATTCATGTTCATATTGATTAATATGCAAAAAAGATAGTTATATAACTAATTGATTTATATTAAAATGTTGAATTTGTATTAAACAACTGTATTACATAATTACATAATTAACCAATGTGAGGATGGATATAAAAATAGATGACAATGGGAAGGGGTATAAAATAGAATAGAAGGGAAAAATTGAATTTGATTAAGATTAGAGATGAGGATGAAGGGTAAAATTGTTTTTTTAAAAAAATAGATGAGGAATAAATATGGCAAAAAGGAAATATAGAAATTGTAAATTTAATTGAAATGACTAAACACTGTTTAAATTTGTGAACCAGCCAAATATTCTGTTCAAAGAAAATACATTGTATGTATGTGTGTTTCTAATTATTGCTATTTATTCATATTTGTTCTCTTTTATTCTTTAAAGTTTAACAATTCATTCTTTATCTTAATATCTTTATATTTGTTTGGGGTTGGCTTTCTTCCCTTTCATCTTTTTTATTGTACAGCAATCTTTCTCCTCAAACCTACCACCTCTCTTTTCTTTCCTTCTTACTTTCTCTTCCCCCCCTCTTCTTCTCCTCCCTACTTCCTCTTCCTTTCTCCTTCTCCTCCTCTCTTCCTCCCTCTCTTAACTGTCACTCCTACTCTAATTTCCCTTCTCTTCCTTCATCCCTCTCTATTACTGTATCCTTTTATGCATATGGACTACTCAGAGGGCTGAAAAAGTTATTTTTGACTGGTCCTCGCACTTTTGACCAGTCCTCGAACTTACGACTGTCCTCACATTTTACGTTTTTTGCCCTATCTTGTCATCATGGTGAAGAGAAGCGGTTGTGAAATGAGTGACATGGTTGTTAAGAATGCTGCACGGGCATAAATGTGAGGATGGTCATAAGTGTGAGGACCAGTCAAAAGTGTGAGGACCTGTCAGAAATGACTTTTCAGCCCTCTGAGTAGTCCCTATACACACAGCCATGGCCACCCGGTCACATGACCAGCTAGCCACGCCCACCCAGTCACATGGCCTCCAAGCCACGCCCACACAATAAGCCACGCCCACAATGGTGTCCCTCTTACCAATGTTAAAATCTGTTCACCTTACCCTATACACATAGCCATGGCCACCCGGTCACATGACCAGCTAGCCACGCCCACCCAGTCACATGACCAGCTAGCCACGCCCACAAAATAAGCCACGCCCACAATGTCCCTCTTTACCAATGTTAAAATCTGGTCACCTTAATCATGGGTGACAAAATCAGTAAGCCAAGACACCTGAATAACGGACTCCCTCAGGGCTCCGTGCTGGCCCCATCTCTATTTAATTTATACATTTCCGATATACCACCCACGCTATCAACAAAGTTCTCTTATGCTGATGACCTGGCATTAGCATATAGCCACAAGGACAACCGACCTTACAATTTTGAGCACACACTTCCACCAATGGAGGTTAATCCCAAGTGTAAGTAAAACAGTTACATCATGTTTTCACCATAACAACAAATTGGCAAAAAGAGAACTCAATGTATACCTAAACAACAAACTGCTCCCATACGAGGCAACACCAAAATACCTGGGGGTTATCTTAGACAGGACCCTGCCTTTTAAAAAAACATATTCAGAATATGGCTGCCAAGGTTAACAGCAGAAATAACATCCTACAAAAACTATGCGGAACAACTCGGGGAGCTTCAGCCCCAACTCTTCGATGTGCAGCCCTCGGGCTTTGCTACTCTGCAGCGGAATACTGTGCACCTGTATGGATAAACAGCTCACATACAGGATTTATTGATGTTCAACTTAACCATACGATGAGGCTAATTACTGGGTGCATAAAATCTAAACCTAGTTACTGGTTACCAGTTCTTAGTCACATACTTCCTCCGCACTTACGACACTCTCATTCGGGAGTATAGTAAGATCCTGTTAAATGCCTCTCTACCCATTCATGGCTGCATTCCTGATCTCTTAAGATGCCGATTAAAGTCAAGAAACCCACCACTCTTGACAGCGCTTAAGTTGATGGCCGATCATCAGAACATCACACAAAAGTGGATGGAAGCGTGGAGTAGATATTCCTCCCAAGATATCTCTGAGCATATTAATCCTAATAGCATACCTCCAGGATTTAACCTACCCCGACATATATGGGTGACCTATAACAGAATTAGAACGACTCGCGGGGTGTGTGCCGACTCCTTGTATAAATGGGGAAAGACACCTTCAGCACAATGTGATTGCAGGGGCCCTCGACAGACTATCCAATGTATAGTGAGGGAATGCTCTAACAGAAGGTATCCAGGAGATTCTAGGGACTTCCTCTGCATAACAACGACAGTACTGACTGGATCTCCTAATTCGGCATTAAACTCTGAAATGTTATTTCTGTCTTCCTTTTAGGTTTTCTTACTGCTTTTTTTAAAAATTGTTTTAACCTGTAAAAATGAAGTGTTTTAATACTGTGTGTGACCAGCCATACGCTAAATAAATAAATCTGCCCCTTTGAGGGCCACACCTTATGGACTTTGCAATACTTGCAACATGGTCTTTGTAGTACTATGGCACTGGTTAACTAACATGGGTTTTCTTGTATTGTAGTTATCCTTCTTTCCTTCTCTCTTCCTTTCAAACGTATTTGCAATAATCCATGTATATTAATTGGGGCCCAGCATATGGAGGCAAGAATTTAGAGCCATCCTTGGCCATCACCTCAAGCTCTGAGGAGGAGAAGGAGGAGGAGCCGAGCACGGCATTCTGGGAGATGTAGGCTCCACCCAGGAGGAGGGCATTAGAGTGCAGGGGAGCAGAACTACAGGACCCAGCATTCCAAGGGAAAAAGGCGGGAAAAAACTGACTGAGGGGATAAAAATCTCAAAGCCTGAGGGGAAAAGATAGAGAGGGAGAATCTTGTTCTGAGGGGAAAAAATGGCTGTGACTTTCTGGGAGATAATCTGAATTAAAGCCTCATAAATGCCCCAAGGGGTTTCGGGATGGGGTGGGGGGGTTGGGCCAGGCGGGTCAGTCATCGGAGGAGGACAGAAGGAGCCAGTCATCGGCCAGAGGCTCCTTCGAGGGTGAGCGCTACAAACGCAACAGAGAGCTGGGAAATTATGAGATATTATGAGATATTATGGGATGTTGTGAGATATTATGGGGGGATATGCGATATTATGGGATGTGGAACTTCTGGAGCTGTTTTTGTCGGACGGGTGGGGGGCTCAGTGATGGAAAAATGGAACTGGGCCCACATGTGGAAAGGCTTGGAGTGAAATGTTGCACTGGGAAATGAGTGTCTTCTGGTTCTAGCCCAGTAGGTTAGCTGGGGAATTCTGGGAGTTGCAGTCCATCCAAGCCGGCTGGGGAATTCTGGGAGTTGGAGTCCATCCAAGCCGGCTGGGGAATTCTGGGAGTTGGAGTCCATCCAAGCCGGCTGGGGAATTCTGGGAGTTGGAGTCCATCCAAGCTGGCTGGGGAATTCTGGGAGTTGAAGACAGAGACTTTTATTCTGAGGGAAAAAATGACTGTGGAATTCTGGGAGATTATCTGAATTAAAGCCTCAAAAAAATGTCCCAGAGGGGTATCAGGGTGTTTGGACCAAGTGGAGGAGAGGGACAGAAGGAGCTGGTTATCCAGCCATGGAGTGAGTGCTATAAATGCAACAGAGGAGAGCAGGGATATTATATTATGAAATATTATGAGATGAGAAACTTCTGAAGCTGTTTCTGTGGGACAAGTGGGGGACCCAGCGATGAAAAAACGGAACTGGACCAGGGGTGAAATCCAGCAGATTCTGACAGATTCTGGAGAACTGGTAGCGAACTTTTTGAGTAGTTCGGACAACCAGCAAATGCCACCTCTGGCTGGCCCCAGGAGTGGGGAGGGAATGGGGATTTTGCAGTATCCTACCCCTGGAGTGGGGTGAGAGTGGAGATTTTGCAGTATCCTTCCCCTGCCATGCCCACCACGCCACGCCCACAGAACTGGTAGTAAAAAAATTTGGATTTCACCACTGAACTGGACCCACATCTTGAAACGCCTGGGGTGAAACGTTGCACTGGGAAACGTCTTCTGATTCTAGCCGAATATGCCGCCTGGGGAAATCTGGGAGTTGAAGTCCATCCATTTTAAAGGGGCCAAGGTTGAGAAATGCTTCTTTTAAATAACCCCAGGTCTCTCACCTAATGTGTTTGTTCACATATGTAGTAGTTTTCATAGCTTCCTTCTGTTGAATGGCGGCGTCGCATCATGTCAGCATTTATTCATTTATTACATTTCTATGCCACCCATCTCCCTTACAAGGTGACTGGAGGCTTGAAAGCATGAAAGAAAGCACTTGGTGAATTTTTAAAGCAAATTTAAGAAATAAACTTTGCTCCACCGAACTTAAGATCTACAGAACAACTTGCACAGAATAGCACTTAGCAGTAGCAGTGGCACTTAGACTTATATACTGCTTCACAGTGCTTTTACAGCCCTCTCTAAGCGGTTTACAGAGTCAGCATCTTGCCCCCAACAATCTGGGTCCTCATTTTACTGACTTCGGAAGGCTGAGTCGACCTGGAGCCGGTCAGGATCGAACTGCAGGCAGTTGGCAGTGAGTGGGTAGGATAGGATAGAATAGCAATAGCCCTTAGACTTATATACCGCTTCACAGTGCTTTTACAGCCCTCTCTAAGCGGTTTACAGAGACAGCCTGTTGCCCCCAACAATCTGGGTGCTCATTTTACTGATCTCAGAAGGATGGAAGGCTGAGTCGACCTGGAGCTGGTCAGGATCGAACTCCTGGCAGCGGGCAGAACCAGCCTGCAATACCGAATTCTAACCACTACGCCACCACAGCTCAGAATCCCAGTCTTAGCATCCCTGAGGGATGATCATCTGACCTCTGCTTAAAGGCTTCCCATGAAGGAAAGTTCAGGCCCTCCTAAGCATTTCAGTAACTCTTAGGAATTTTTCTGCTGTTATCCAACCAAAATCTGCTTCCTTGTCATTTCAGCTAATAGTTTCCTGATTTCTGGAAGAGCTTCAAACAATTCTCTCTGTTCAATCCTTGAAGACGGTTGACACGTCTTCCTGCCTCATGCTCTTCTCCTGACATTCTTTTGCAGAGATCTTGTGTTACATTAATCACATTTCAAAGTAACAGGTCACAAATGTTGACTTTCTTTAGAACTCTATCCCACTGGTTTATAAAAACTGGAATTTCCAGCTCTTTGTGAAGTTTCATGCTATTCAATAAATGCACGGCCCACACACACGGGTATGCGTCCAAGTAACAACACGATGGAAATTTTAAAATCAAGTAATTTAGCTTGAGACCAAATTCTTTCTTTAAAAACAAATACTTTGATGCACAGTCTTCCTTCATTTTTCAGTTTGTTTCAAATGTCATATTTAATTTTGACGAAGAGGTCCAATAATCATAATATATAATACTAATATCCAAAACTGTAATATAGATAGAACATCCATTTTTCCCCTCTGATACTCAGTCTTCTGAGACTGAGGTCTCCAACCTTGGGATCTCCAACCTTGGCAACTTTAAGCCTGGCGGACTTCAGCTCCCAGAATTCCCCAGCTGGCTGGGGAATTCTGGAGTTGAAGTCAGGGGTGGAATGCTCCTGGTTTGGACCGGATTGCCCAATCTGGTAGCGATGGCGGCGGGTGGTTCGGAGAACCGGTAACAAAAATCCCTGCCCCCCCCCACATGCCCAGCTGAGCCACGCGATCATCAGAGGCTTTTTTTTTTTACTTTTAAAACCATTTTTTCTACAACCTCTTCAGCCGAAAAAATGCTTTTAAAAGTAAAAAAAAAAAAAGCCTGTGATGATCGCGCGGGCTCAACTGGGATCGTCAGAGGCTTTTAAAAGCATTTTTTTACAACCTCTTTGGGCGAAGAGGTTGTAGAAAAAATGCTTTAAAAAAAAACCTCTGACGATTAGGCAACTTGGCTAGGATCGTCAGAGGCTTTTAAAAGCATTTTTTTACAACCTCTTCGGCTGAAGAGGTTGTAGAAAAAATGCTTTTAAAAGTAAAAAAAAAAGCCTCTGATGATCGCGCGGCTCAGCTGGACATGTGGGGGGGGGCAGGGATTTTTGCTATTGGTTCTCCGAACCACCCGCTGCCATCAGTACTGGATCGGGTTTTAAAAGTTTTTTTAAAAAAATGTTGGCCACACCCACTCAGTCACATTACCCCCCCCCATCAAGCCACGCCCACAGAACCGGTAGTAACAAATTTTACATTTCACGACTGGTTGAAGTCCTTCCAGGCTTAAAGTTGCCAAGGTTGGAGATGCCTGCTCTAAGGCACCTAAATAATAGAATATTAAGCATATATGTATATTATATCACTATCATATTGAAATAGCATATTTTTAAGAGAACAGGCAAAATAAAAGCTAATATATAAAAGCATATATGAAATATGAAAGATAATACAGAAACAGAAATCTTCCCAGCAGGGTCAAGTCTGGACATAACTAAGGTTCGTAGAACAGGATGGTGCTGAAGATCTCCCCACTTTTTGATGGGGTTTCTCTTCAGCCATAAATTGAAGCTGAGATGCATCTTATCGTCTCTTCAAGGGTGAGGTCCATGTTTAGGCCTAATAAGAGACTGGACCAAAAGAGACACAATTTGCTGCAATTAGGGATGATTTTGCTGCTTCTTTCTGGGTTGAAACACAAGGTTAAGGTACAATGTCTCCTCTGTTTTCTCTTGGATAAGATGGTTCTTCCTTGTTGGTTCAGGAGAAGATGGAATGAAGGCATCCTGGGTACAACTGTATGTGATCTCAACATCTGGGCAAAGTAATGAAATAACACATTACTCCCATATTTAACATACCTCCAGCTCAGGAACCCATTGAGAACAAGACTGATCTGCTAAAGCCTAGATTAGAAAGATGGCCTGCCAATCAAGGAAAAGAAAGATTGACCTTCGGCATCAGATCTGACCCAATCTAATTTCCTCTCTCAAATTCTCGAAGATTTTGAGAAGCTCCTGAAAAACTTACAGGGATCTTCCCCAAAAACTTTGCCTCCAACACTTGATTAGAGAAATCTTTAATGGCTTCTAAGATACTTCGTTTTTTATTTGTTTATTTAAATATTACTTTCTCTCTTTCTGTTTGTTCGGGCTTAAAGTCCGTTTAAGTACTTGGCCGATCCATGATCTGTGAAACTGAAGGCCATAAAGAGAATTATTCATCTCCATTTTTTAAAGAAATATCTAGGGGTACTACAAAGCTTAAATTCTTTGGTTGAAACCAACAAATCAAGAAATTTAGGTGTTCACAGAGATCAAGGCAAATGGACTTGTGGAAGGGAAATCCTTGAATTGAACGGTTAAGAGTTCCAAAAAGTCCTAACGTTACACCTCATGTAATATCTGTCCATTCCTCTCACCTGACTCTTTTTTCTGACCTGACTCTTTTTTCCTGCCTCCCCAGAGAATCTCCAACCACATCAGGACTCCAGATAAGGGAACCCTTGAACCCAAACTCTTCACTTACTGCTTTTCTTCTTCCGGCAATAAAAGGCAAGTGGAACCAGAAGGATTATAAGAGGAATTGACATCCGGGCATAACTCCAAATAAAATCAAAATCTAGGTTCCAAACTGGTTCAACTACAAAAAAAAAGAGAGAAGGATTTTAAAAAGTATTTCTTGGTAGAACATTTTAACCGTGCCCTGTACTTGAAAATTTATATGCTATTTCATGTATAATTGAAATGGATCAGTGGTGAAATGTAAAATTTGTTACTACCGGTTTTGTGGGCATGGCTTGGTGGATGGTTGGTTGGTATAATATGACTGAGTGGGCATGGCCAACTTTTAAAAAAAACTTTTAAAACCATTTTTTCTACAACCTCTTCGGCTGAAGAGGTTGTAAAAAAAATGCTTTTAGAGCCTCTAACGATCCTAGCTGACTTGCCTGATCGGCAGAGGCTTTTTTTCCTTTTAAAAACATTTTTTCTATAACCTCTTCGAAGAGGTTGTAGAAAAAATGCTTTTAAAAGCCTCTGATGATCCAAGCTGAGCCGTGCTTTTTTTTTCACTTTTAAAAGCATTTTTTCAGCCAAAGAGGGCAACGCGGAGGGGGACGGGAGGGATTTTTGCTACTGGTTCTCCGAACCACCTGCCTTCATCGCTACCTGATCGGGCGATCCAGTCCGAACCGGGAGCATTTCACCCCTGAAATGGATTCCTCTTGAATTAGTCCAAGGGTCAGCAACCTGTGGTTCTGGAGTCGCATGTGGCTCTTTCACCTCTCTGCTGTGGCTCCCTGTCACTCAAAATATGTGTCACAACCACCAATGTGCGACACCCACCGGCACATGATTCATTGAGCTTTTCAACCCTCAGTAGGCCAACCATGGATAAATCCAAGAGAAGAAAAAAGTTTCAGAAGAAAACAGAAGGTTTAATTCAACTACATATGCTAGTTTTGTGGCTGCTCAAGAAATAGGGTTTTGTGGCTCCCGGTGTTTTCTTTTCTGTGGGAAACGGGTCCAAATGGCTCTTTGAATGTTTAAGGTTGTAGACCGCTGCCTTAGTCTCACTTCTGTGGTACCTCATAGAAGCCATTTCTATAGGTTTTTCTTTGTCCTTCCTAACCTCTGTGCTCCAGCACAAGGCCAGTTACATAAAGTCAGGGATGAAATGCTCCCGGTTCGGACTGGCGCGAGTAAATAGGTAGCGATGGCGGCGGGCAGTAAAATCCCTGCTCCCGCCCCCCATGCTCAGCTGAGCCGTGCGATCATCAGAGGCTTTTTTTTCTTTGAAATGGCTCTGATGATCCAAGCTCTGACGATCAGGCAACTCAGCTGGGATTGTCAGAGCCTTTTGAAAGCATTTTTTTACATTGTTTTACATGTAAAAATGGTTTCAAAAGTAAAAAAAAATAATTGGCCACGCCCACCCAGTCACATTACATACCCCCCCCCCCAACCAAGCCATGCCCACAGAACCGGTAGTAACAAATTTTAGATTTCACCACTGCATAAAGTGTATAATAAATAGTTAAATCAGGTGTTGCAAAGTGTTCCTTCTGCATTTATTTATTCATTCAATTTATATCCCACCCTTCTCCTAGTGGACTCAGGGTGGTGCACAGCCAGAACTAAAACACATACCAATACAAAATTTAAAATTATTAAAAGAATTATATAACTGTGGCCCCAAAATTTAAAACATTGAAAACTAAAACCCATTTGACAATTTAAAAAGCTAAAAATGACTTAAAAAAAAAAGGGGGGGGGGTTCACGCCAGCCCTGCTTGATGGAAAAGTTTTTAGGGCATGGCGAAAAACCTGGAGATCCGATATCCTTCATATCTCTGGGGGCAAATCGTTCCAGAGGGCAGGAGCTGCCACAGAGAAGGCCCTTCCCCTGGGGGTCGCCAGCCGACATTGCCTGGCTGATGGCACCCTGAGGAGGCCCTCTCTGTGGGAGCGTACTGGTCGGTGGGAGGCTATCGGTGGCAGAAGGCGGTCCCGCAAATACCCAGGTCCCATGCCATGGAGCGCTTTAAAGGTGGTGACCAACACCTTGAAGCGCACCCGGAAGACCACTGGAAGCCAATGCAGCTCACGCAGGAGAGGTGTCACATGGGAGCGCCCCCTTGCTCCCATAATCCCCCACGCGGCCGCATTCTGCACCAGTTGGAGCCTCCGGGTGCTCCTCAAGGGGAGGCCCATGTAGAGAGCATTGCAGTAGTCCAGGCGGGAAGTGACGAGCGCCTGAGTGACTGTGCGTAAGGAGTCCCGATCCAGAAAGGGACGCAACTGGTGAATCAGGAATTTAGGCAGCAGATGCCTCCACCTCCTGAAAAGACCCACCTGTGATATTCAGCGTCTTACTTATTTTTCTTAAATATTTCTTTATATTTGTTCGGGCTTAAAGTCCATTTAATTTCTTGGCCAATGCAGGATTTGTGAAACAAGGCCATAAAGAGAATTATTCATCTCTGTTTTTTAAAGAAATATCTAGGGGTACTACAAAGCTTAAATTCTTTGGCTGAAACCAACAAATCAAGAAATTTAGGTGTTCACAGAGATCAAGGCAAATGGACTTGTGGAAGGGAAATCCTTGAATTGGACGGTTAGAGTTCTGAAAACTCCTAACATTACACCTCATGTAATGTCTGTCCATTCCTCTCAAATCCTGATCTGACTCTTTTTTCCTGCCTCCCCAGAGAATCTCCAACCACATCAGGACTGCAGATAAGGGAACCCTTGAACCCCAACCCTTCACTTACTGCTTTTCTTCTTCCGGTAATAAAAGGCAAGTGGAACCAGCAGAATTATAAGAGGAATCGACATCCGGGCATAACTTCAAATAAAATCGAAATCTAGGTTCCAAACTGGTTCAACTACCAAAAAGAGAGAGAGAGAGAGAGAGAGAGAGAGAGGGAGAGGGAGAGGGAGAGGGAGAGGGAGAGGGAGAGGGAGAGAGAGAGAGAGAGAGAGAGAGAGAGAGAGAGAGAGAGAGAGAGAGAGAGAGAGAGAGAGAGATTTAAAAAAGTATTTCTTGGAAGAACATCTGGAGCTGCATGTGGCTCTTTCACCCCTTTTCTGTGGCTCCCTGTCATTCAAAATATTCGTCAGAACCGCCAATGTGCGACACCCTCTGGCACATGATTCATTGAGCTTTTCAACCCTCAGTAGGCCAACCATGGATAAGTCCAAGAAAAGGACAGTTTCAGAAGAAAACAGGAGATTTAATTTAACTACATATGCTAGTTTTGTGGCTGCTCAAGAAATAGTCAGGCACGGGAAGGGTTTTGTAGCTCCCGGTGTTTTCTTTTCTGTGGGAAATGAGTCCAAATGGCTCTTTGAGTGTTTAAGGTTGCAGATCTCTGCCTTAGTCTCACTTCTAGACTTTCTGCGGGATCTCATAGAAGCCATTTCTATAGGTTTTTCTTTGTCCTTCCTAACCTCTGTGCTCCAGCACAAGGCCAGTTACATAAAGTGTATACTAAATAGTTAAATCAGGTGTTGCAAAGTGTTCCTTCTGCATTTAGTCAGAAGATGCCTCCACCTCCTGAAAAGACCCACCTGTGGCATTCAGCGTCTTGCTCCAAGGAGACATGATCCAGCGCCCATTTATGTTTTCCTCATATCTGCAAGCAAATTGCAGACTTTCGTTATCTTTGGCACATAGAAAAGCTACCGAAATATTTAGAGTAAGAAGCCCAGAGTCTCTGCTGCTCTTCACAGGCTCTTCATTGCTGGAGGTCATCTCCACACCATCCTGGGAGAAGTGGAACCTTTTGGTGTTGTTGCTCTCGCCGGACAAACACAGGATGGACAGGACTTTGCCTTCCTCCAGGGATCCAGAAGGAGGGTGCAGCTCCAACACTGGGGGAGGCAGAGGATCTGGAGAAGAGAAGAAATGGGAATTAGCTTGGAGGTTCTGTGACTCCACTGCCAATCAATCAGAACAGATCTGGAAAGGACCTTGGAGGTCTTCTAGTCCAACCCCTTGCTCAAGCAGGAGACCCCATACGTGGCTGTCTAGTCTATTCTTAAAAACCTCCAGTGATGAAGCCCCTACAATGTCTGGAGGCAAGCTGTTTCACTGTTTAATTGTCCTCGCAATTAGGAAGTTTCTCCTTAATTTCTGGTTGCTTGTCTCCTTGATTCGTTTCCATCCATTGTTTCTTGTCCTGCCTTCTGGTGCTTTGCTAAATAATTTGACCCCCTCTTCTTTGGGGCAGTCCCTCAAATATTGGAAGACTCCTATCATGTCCCCTCTAGTCTTTATAAACTCAATTCTGAATTCCCGCAACCGTTCTTCATATGTTTTAATCTCCAGGCCTTTAATCATTTTAGTTGCTCTTCTCTGCACTTTTTCCAAAGTCTCAACATCTTTTTTTGTAATGTGGTGACCCAAACTGGATGCAGTATTCCAGGTGTGGCCTTACTAAGGCTTTATAAAGCAATACTAATACTTCAAGGGTTTTTAATTTTCTGCCTCTGTTTATACAACCAAGGATTGTATTCACTTTTTGGGCTGCTGCTGCACATGGCTGGCTCCTGTTTAATTGATCGTCCACTAGGACTCCAAGGTCCCCCTCACAGTTCCTGTTTTTGAATCAGGTTTCGCCTCATCTGTACTTGTGCCTTCGGTTTTTCCTGCCTAAGTGTAAAATCTTGCCTCAGGGATTACATCATGGAAGACTTTCATAATCAGGCTCTAGATCAATAAAGCCCCAGTTACAGAAATCCACATTTTCAAAATGAAGGGAAAAAATTCCACACCTCTCACCACAATTGAGACAGGATGACTCCACTTGGAAGAGATGTTTCTCTCATATTTCCATTCTAGGTACCAGCATTTATATAATCCAGAATCTTCCCTTGTGGCTGTGAGGGCCCGGGAGATGTTGCCTTCGTGCCAATCCAGATCTTTTATAGAGGGCTGATCCTCGTTTTGCCTTGTGTGCGAAAACTGGTAGTGTCTCCAGCCTTGAAGAGGGAAGTTGGGAGTTGAGCACCAGAGGGTAATGTTCTCCCCAACCAGATAAAGGGGTTCTGGAGGATCTGGAGAAAGGCTGGGAGCTGGTGGAGGCTCTAGATAGATCCAGAGGGGAAAAAAAAGTGAATATCAAATGTCCTTCAGGCAGTCCCAGTATTATCTTGACTGACACCCATCAACTCATTTAACTTGACTAGAGTTCTTGGTTGGACTTTCCTCCACACAGAAAGGAATTGATGACATTTTCTCTTTTCTCATAATATACTCCTTGGAATTGGGAGGTTGAAGAAATCTAGGCTGGGCAGCTTCACAGCCTGAATAAAATATCCCTGAAATCTCGCCAATATACCTTCACTCTCCAGGGATAGTCTAAGGAGACAGAATCTCCGTGGACCAAAATCTCCCTGCTCCAACATGAAAATTTGCTATATAGGTAGTCCTCGACTTACAACGGTTGCTTTACTGACCATTCAAAGTTACGACAGCACTGAAAAAATGACTTTTTCAGGTACAACCTTTGCAGCATTCCCATGATCATGTGATCAAAATTCAGGCGCTTGGCAACTGACTCGTATTTATGACGGTCGCAGTGTCCCGGGGTCACGTGATCCCTTTTTGTGACCTTCTGACATGCAAAGACAATGGGGAATCCAGATTCACTTAACCACCAGTTTACTAACTTATCAGTTGCAGTGATTCACTTAACCACTGGGGCAAGAAATGTCATAAAATGGGACAAAACTAAAAAAATTCTCAACCACAAAAATTTGGGGCTCAATTGTGGTCGTATGTTGAGGACTACCTGTATCACATTACCTTCAGCTTTCTGGCATAAAACAAATTGGTCTGTTTGAACATCTTGTACTGTCTTTTTTGTTTCATGAACAATTAAATAAATTGGTTTGTTTTGATTTAATGAATGAATGAGCACCGATTGAGTCTCTTTGAAACATTTCGTGTTGTAGGACTCTCTTAGTCATCTTTCTAACAATGTGAACAATATTTCTCAACTCCTTGGAATCAGGAGGTTGAAGAAATCTAGGCTGGGCAGCTTCACAGCCTGAAAAGTGGGGCAGAAAAATCCCTGAAATCTCACCAATATACCTTCACTCCAGGGGTGAAATGTAAAATTTGTTACTACTGGTTCTGTGGGCGTGGCTTGGTGGGGGTGTGTAATGTGACTGGGTGGGCGTGGCCAACTTAAAAAAAAAACAACCTTTCAAAGCATTTTTGTAACCTCTTCGGCTGAAGAAGTTGCAAAAATATGCTTTGAAAAGCCTCTGCCGATCAGGCAACTCAGCTGGGATCGTCAGGCTTTTCAAAGCATTTTTTTACCACCTCTTCGGCTGAAGAGGTTACTTTTAATGCTTTTAAAAGTAAAACAAAAAAGCCTCTGATGATCGTGCGGCTCAGCTGGGCATGGTGGGGGGGACAGGGATTTTTGCTACCAGTTCTCCGAACCACCCGTGGCCATCGCTACCGGATCGGGCGATCCGGTCCATACCAGGAGCATTTCACCCTTGCTTCACTCGTCAGGGATAGCCTAAGGCCGTGATGGAAAGGCCATCTTTCCGGGCACGCGAGCTGTCACCCAACTCACATGCAGATGCTGATGTTCAGGCCTCCAGTGCACCTGCGCGCAATTCAGGGGACCCAACTGATCTTCAGAACTCTCTTGCGAATGCACATGAGTTTGCGCACATGCATTGCCAATGCCAAAACCACACGCATGCGCAAATGGTGCGATTGCACGCAAAGCACACGGGGGAGCCACGCAAAAGCCACATGCATGAGGAGCCCCGCGTCCCTGTTCGGTACTCGGTGAGTAAAAAGTTCGCAACCGCTGGTCTAAGGAGACAGAATCTCGGCGAAGGAGCACCAAAATCTCCCTGCTCCAACATGGTGAAAGTCTGCAATACAGGTACCTTACCTCTCATTTTATTTTGAGATAGCATCGCAGTCTGACACCTCGGACTTATGACAGCTCATTTAGTGACCGTTCAAAGTTACAACAGCACTGCAAAAGTGACTTTTTCACCGTGACAACCTTTGCAGCATTCCCATGATCATGTGATCAAAATTCAAACACTTGGCAACTGACTCGTATTTATGACGGTGGCGGTGTCCCAGGGAGCTGTGATCCCCTTTTGCGACCTTCTAAAAAGCAAAGACAACGGGGAAGCCAGTTTCATTTAGCAACGGAATTACTAACTTATCAATTGCCGTGATTCACTTAACGACTGTGGCAAGAAAGGTTGTAAAATGGGACAAAACTCGCCTAACAAATTCTCACTTAACAACAGATATTTGGGGCTCAATTGTGCTCGTAAATCGAGGACTACCTGTATCACATTTCCTTCAGCTTTCTGGCGTAAAACAAATTGGTCGGTTTGAACATCTTTTACAGTCCCTTTTTTATTTCATGAACAATTAAATATATATATATATATATATATATATATATATATATATATATATATATATATATATATATATATTTGTTTTCTCAGGTTTTCGCGGGTGTTTGTATGTAGGTCTTTGGTTATTCGGGTCTTCTCCCACGTAAAATTGGAAGTGTCTTGGCGACGTTTCGACGAAGTCTCATTCGTCATCTTCAGGCTGGTGTTCTCGGCTTCGTGCTTCCAGGAGCAATGTGAGATCGCAGCTGTCTCTTCCTTTTAACTGCTAGTGGGGGTGTGAGCTGATTGGGTGGGAACTTGGCCGTGTTCTGATTGGGTGGAGGTGTGTTCTGATTGGTTAGGGGCTTGGCTGTGCTCTGATTGGATGGGGGGTTGGTTGTTCTCTGATTGGCTGGGGGTGTGTTCTGTTTGGGTGGGGGCTTGGTTGTGCTCAGCTTAGTCTGAGTTGCAGGGGGATTTGAGCTGGTGAGCTGCGTTGTTGTTGTTTGGCTTCGTGTTTGTGGCCGTGCGAGCTCTTCATGGTGGGTGTCAGTCTGCTTCATGTATGGATTGGAGAGGTTTAAAGTGGCTAATGATGCAGCTGCAGTCTGGCTTCTGGTCCTTGGTCGTGGCTCATTATCAGTGTGGGTTTGAGTCTGCTTTCTGCGTGGATGTGTGGTGGTGACATCCTGTGTGGCTCTCGTGAGTGTGGGTCTGGTGTCATTCGTCGTGTTAGGGACCCGTTTGTCAATAAGGGCGGGTTTCCAAATGGCTGGTAGGCGGGAGGTATCGTCTCGTTTGTTCATGCTGTGTGGGCGTTTTTCTATCTCGATGGCTTCTCTGATTATTCTGTTGTTAAAGTGTTCAGTTTTGGCGATAGTTCTGGTCTTTTTAAAGTCAATATCATGTCCTGTGGCTTTAAGGTGTTGGACCAGGGAAGAAGTTGGTTCTTCTTTTCTGACTGAGTTCTTGTGTTCTTCTATGCGTGCACTTATTCGTCTGTTGGTTTGTCCGATGTATGTGGTGGGGCAGGCGGTGCATGGGATTTCATATACTCCTTGATTTTCTAACTCAATTTTGTCTTTGGGGTTCCTTAGGATGGTGGATATTTTTCGGTTTGTGCAGAATGCTGTCTTGATGTTATGTTTGTGGAGGATTTTGCTTATTCTGTCTGTGGTGCCTTTTATGTATGGGAGGAGGGCTTTGCCGTTTTCTTGTTCTGTGTCTTGGATTTTAGTGGGGGTTTCTTTTTGGATTAGGTTGGTGATCTTATTTCTTTGGAATCCATTGGATGTTAGTACGTTAGTGAGGGTGTGTAGTTCGGTTTTTAGGTGTTGTTCGTCAGCTAAGCGTTTTGTTCTGGAAATGAGTGTCTTGGCTACAGAGTTGATCTGGGCAGGGTGGTGGTGTGAGAGTGCGTGCAGATAGCGGTTTGTGTGTGTTTTCTTCTGGTAGATAGTGTGTCCTAGGGAGCCATTGGATTTTCTGTAGACTAAGACATCCAGGAAGGGAAGTTGGTTGTTCGCTTCTGTTTCCATGGTGAACTGTATTTTGGGGTGTAGGCTGTTGAGGTGTGTGAGGAAGTTGTCCAGTTTTTCTTTCCCATGTGGCTAGATTATGAAGGTGTCGTCCACATATCTGAGCCAGAGTTTGGGTTTATGATCAGATTTTTCTAGAGCTTGGGTTTCAAAGTATTCCATATAGAGGTTGGCAATGACAGGTGAGAGGGGTGATCCCATGGGTGCTCCTTCTGTTTGTTTGTATTTCTGTCCATTATAGATGAAGTATGTGTTGGATAGGCAGTGGTTGGTCAGATCTAAGATGTGCTTGGGGGGGTTATATTTGTTTTGGATAACTGTCAAGGCTTCTTTGATTGGTACTTGGGTGAAGAGGGATATGACATCAAAGCTCACGAGTAGGTCACTGGGCTGTAAGTTTTGTTGCTTTATGATGTCTATGAACTGGAATGAGTTTTTTACGTATGAGGTGATGGATTCTGCATAGGGCTGTAGTTGTTTGGCGAGAAATTTGGCTAGGTTTTGTAGAGGTGAGCCTATGGAGCTGACTATGGGTCTAAGTGGGGTTCCTTCTTTGTGTATCTTGGGGAGACCATAAAGCTTAGGGCATCTGGATGATTTCTCTCTGGGTATGATTCTTTGCTGAATCTCTTCGCTGATGGGGGAGGCTTTTATTTTGGATCTGGTGGTTTTTTCCAGGTAGGTGGTGGGGTCTGTGTTTAGGGGTTTGTATATGGAGTCTTGGAGTAGGTTGTTTAATTTGGTTTGGTAGTCAGATGAGTTCATAACCACCGTGGCATTGCCCTTGTCTGCTGGTAGGATTATTATGCTGGTGTCTTCTTTCAGGTTAAGTAGTGCTGTCTGTTCCTCTTTGGGTAAGTTACTTTTGGGTGGCTTGCTGGTGCAGAGGATGTTGGTGATTTCGAGTCTGATTCTGTTTGCATCGTCGGGGTTGATTTTGGTCAGGCTGGTTTCAACTCCGCATATAATGGTTTCAGTGGGGATGCTTTTGGGATGCTTCCACTCCAACTCTGCAGCCACCAAACGCATTCTGAAAAGAACAGAACTAGCCCTAATCAGAAATGAACTCCACAGAAAAAGATTCCTCCTAGACCGAATCAACAAGGATCTCCTCACACTTCACCTCAAACTCAGCAACAAGATCCACCCCGCACTTTGGGACAAATCCAAACAACTTGCCGTCTGGAGAGCCGAAACACAGACCACCCTCAAGACAGACACACACACCAACAAATTCCGAAGACTACAAGAACGCCAGAAACAATCCCCTCCACCCTCACAGCCACACATGAAACAAACAGTGCATAACATCTCAGATAGGATCCTCACCAAAGCCGAAACCAATGTCCTTTCCAAAGGATTCAACTTTGCAGTCGCTCCCAAAAGCATCCCCACTGAAACCATTATATGCGGAGTTGAAACCAGCCTGACCAAAATCAACCCCGACGATGCAAACAGAATCAGACTCGAAATCACCAACATCCTCTGCACCAGCAAGCCACCCAAAAGTAACTTACCCAAAGAGGAACAGACAGCACTACTTAACCTGAAAGAAGACACCAGCATAATAATCCTACCAGCAGACAAGGGCAATGCCACGGTGGTTATGAACTCATCTGACTACCAAACCAAATTAAACAACCTACTCCAAGACTCCATATACAAACCCCTAAACACAGACCCCACCACCTACCTGGAAAAAACCACCAGATCCAAAATAAAAGCCTCCCCCATCAGCGAAGAGATTCAGCAAAGAATCATACCCAGAGAGAAATCATCCAGATGCCCTAAGCTTTATGGTCTCCCCAAGATACACAAAGAAGGAACCCCACTTAGACCCATAGTCAGCTCCATAGGCTCACCTCTACAAAACCTAGCCAAATTTCTCGCCAAACAACTACAGCCCTATGCAGAATCCATCACCTCATACGTAAAAAACTCATTCCAGTTCATAGACATCATAAAGCAACAAAACTTACAGCCCAGTGACCTACTCGTGAGCTTTGATGTCATATCCCTCTTCACCCAAGTACCAATCAAAGAAGCCTTGACAGTTATCCAAAACAAATATAACCCCCCCAAGCACATCTTAGATCTGACCAACCACTGCCTATCCAACACATACTTCATCTATAATGGACAGAAATACAAACAAACAGAAGGAGCACCCATGGGATCACCCCTCTCACCTGTCATTGCCAACCTCTATATGGAATACTTTGAAACCCAAGCTCTAGAAAAATCTGATCATAAACCCAAACTCTGGCTCAGATATGTGGACGACACCTTCATAATCTAGCCACATGGGAAAGAAAAACTGGACAACTTCCTCACACACCTCAACAGCCTACACCCCAAAATACAGTTCACCATGGAAACAGAAGCGAACAACCAACTTCCCTTCCTGGATGTCTTAGTCTACAGAAAATCCAATGGCTCCCTAGGACACACTATCTACCAGAAGAAAACACACACAAACCGCTATCTGCACGCACTCTCACACCACCACCCTGCCCAGATCAACTCTGTAGCCAAGACACTCATTTCCAGAACAAAACGCTTAGCTGACGAACAACACCTAAAAACCGAACTACACACCCTCACTAACGTACTAACATCCAATGGATTCCAAAGAAATAAGATCACCAACCTAATCCAAAAAGAAACCCCCACTAAAATCCAAGACACAGAACAAGAAAACGGCAAAGCCCTCCTCCCATACATAAAAGGCACCACAGACAGAATAAGCAAAATCCTCCACAAACATAACATCAAGACAGCATTCTGCACAAACCGAAAAATATCCACCATCCTAAGGAACCCCAAAGACAAAATTGAGTTAGAAAATCAAGGAGTATATGAAATCCCATGCACCGCCTGCCCCACCACATACATCGGACAAACCAACAGACGAATAAGTGCACGCATAGAAGAACACAAGAACTCAGTCAGAAAAGAAGAACCAACTTCTTCCCTGGTCCAACACCTTAAAGCCACAGGACATGATATTGACTTTAAAAAGACCAGAACTATCGCCAAAACTGAACACTTTAACAACAGAATAATCAGAGAAGCCATCGAGATAGAAAAACGCCCACACAGCATGAACAAACGAGACGATACCTCCCGCCTACCAGCCATTTGGAAACCCGCCCTTATTGACAAACGGGTCCCTAACACGACGAATGACACCAGACCCACACTCACGAGAGCCACACAGGATGTCACCACCACACATCCACGCAGAAAGCAGACTCAAACCCACACTGATAATGAGCCACGACCAAGGACCAGAAGCCAGACTGCAGCTGCATCATTAGCCACTTTAAACCTCTCCAATCCATACATGAAGCAGACTGACACCCACCATGAAGAGCTCGCACGGCCACAAACACGAAGCCAAACAACAACAACGCAGCTCACCAGCTCAAATCCCCCTGCAACTCAGACTAAGCTGAGCACAACCAAGCCCCCACCCAAACAGAACACACCCCCAGCCAATCAGAGAACAACCAACCCCCCATCCAATCAGAGCACAGCCAAGCCCCTAACCAATCAGAACACACCTCCACCCAATCAGAACACGGCCAAGTTCCCACCCAATCAGCTCACACCCCCACTAGCAGTTAAAAGGAAGAGACAGCTGCGATCTCACATTGCTCCTGGAAGCACGAAGCCGAGAACACCAGCCTGAAGATGACGAATGAGACTTCGTCGAAACGTCGCCAAGACACTTCCAATTTTACGTGGGAGAAGACCCGAATAACCAAAGACCTACATATATATATATATATATATATATATATATATATATATATATATATATATATATATATATATATTAATGAATTAATGAACACAAGTATTGAGTCTCCTTGAAATATTCCGTGTTGTAGGAATCTCTTAGGCATCTTTCTAACAATGTGAACAATATTTCTCAACCTGGAGAAAAAAATTAGTGGACCTTAACTCCCAAAATTCTTCAGCCAGTATATGGAATTCTGGGAGTTGAAGTCCACACAGCTTAAAGTTGTCACGATGGAGAAGCCCTGATGTAAACACTTTATAAATTAGAAGAAAGTTCCTTACCAATGACAGAGAATTCACCCCAATTACTCCTTCGAGACAGAGCTCTTCTGCCTTCCCTGGTTTTCCCCATGTAAGAACAAGAAAATGTTGCTTTTGGAGGCATTCGTAATGCAGGAATCAGCAGAGTATTTCCGGTCTGTTCTTTATATCTTTTCCAGTCACCCTTTTCATTCATGCGATCGAAGAAGTATTTCTCTCCCTCCTGTCCTTCTGGTGGGGAACATATTAATTCGATATATTCTCCTTTGACGAGAATTTGGTGAGAAGGTGACCAGGACAGGGTGGGAACTGCTGGGCCCGGATTCCAAGTAGACCTGGGAAAATCTGAGGAACAAAGGAAATTTGAAAAGAATCCCATAAAAATCCTTGCAAGCTTATAAGCAGAATTGTGTTGCAAGAATCCAAGAGAAACCCACAGGCTACAAGTAAACAGAAACAACCAAATGATCTCTTTATCATCATCATCTTTTAAAAAACCCATAAATCCTTGCCGGGTAGAGTCTGGGTAACTGAATGGAACTGAGTTTACTGGCCAGATGCCTTTCCTGTCGCCAATACAGCGTTTTGTTCAGCAGATATATTCTCATCGTGCGCAGAGAGAGAAATATCCGCCTCTACCTAGGATTGAACTCACGGCCTCCTGATTGTGAGGCGAGAGCTCCACTTCTAGGCCACCGCACCACTTACTGAATGATCTCTTCCCAAATAAAAATCTTTACAGGTCGTCTTTGACTAACGGTCGGTTGTTTAATAAAAGTTCAAAGTTATGACAGACCTCAAAAAAGCAACTTACAACCCAGATTCAAAGTCCCGACAGGCACGCTCCATTATGGTCATGTGAGATTCGTTGTCTAATTTTGAAATAAATAATCACCAGTCAAAACTTCCAAGAGAAAACAATGGTAATTTTATTTACTACTTTGCAAAGAGGGTGCCCCCACGCACACGCAGGTACAGTGGATACACCTTAAATCATCAATATGTTTGCCTTATATTCTCTATTGCAAATTTACCTCTCACCTTTTCTTCTTTGGGTTACTACTCATGTCGTAACTACCTATCCGAAGCATCTAAAGCAGTGGTGAAATCCAATTTTTTTTATTACCGGTTCTGTGGGCATGGCTTGGTGGGGGTGGTGTGGCTTGATGGGTGTGGCTTGGTGGGCATGGCAGGGGAAGGATACTGCAAAATCTCCATTCCCTCCCTACTCTGGGGCCAGACAGAGGTGGTATTTGCCGGTTCTCCAAACTACTCAAAATTTCCGTTACCGGTTCTCCAGAACCTGTCAGAACCTCCTGGATTTCACCCCTGGTCTAAAATGAATACATTATCTCCCACCCCTGATTATACTTCCCACTACTCTAATTCTATCACCCCCTGCCCTTATTTACGAGTTACCTTTTATAGTCCTAGTTCCTAGGGGTTGTCTCTAGAGTAATTATCATATCAGTAAATTCTGACTCAGACCAGTTTCTAGCATAGCAGAGGCCTCTGATCCTAGCTCCTACGTACAATTTCAAGTGTCAGCCTAGCTCATGAGATTAGAAATGTCACGGTATGACATGCTGCCCTTATTCCGTTGCATCAGCTTCCAGTTGCCTCTGCTTACAACCTCTCATCAGCTTACAGCTCTTAAATTTTCATACCCTGACAAGAAATATAATTAATGTATTTTCTCCACAGGCTAGCAAGTCTTACAATTCTGAAAAAACAATAGGCCTGGTTTCCCATAGTCATTAAACCGACGTGTATGTGTACATCTGACGTCTAGAGAGTAGACCATTACTTTCAACATCTCTACCAACCACAATGAACAATTCTTTAACGGAGATTCAGACAAGTCAACGCAGACCTATTGAAAGCTAAGGATGGACCAAATGTGTCTTTCTGCATGTATCCCTGGACTACAATTCCCATCATCCCTTAGCAGTGGCCATATTGGACAGGGCTCATGATAGCTGGGATTCTGTAACATCTGGAGGGTCTCATACTGCTGACAAACAGGGACCCTCAGCCTAAATTCAGCAGAAGAGAGATCAGGGCTGGTATTCACTTACTTTCCCTACCGTTCTGCAAATGTGAGCGAGTGCATGCTCCTGGCCTTCCACGCATGCGCCCTGCCTCAAAAACGTGCCTAAATAGGATGGCATAGAGTCGGGGCAGGTGGGCAAGCCCAACCACGATTTCTGCTACCAGTTCTGGCAAACCGATCTGAACCGTCTGAATCCCACCTCTGAGAGAGATCCTTTATTCTGCCTGCAGATTCACGTCTCTGGTCTGGCCTATTATTTTATCTATTAAAGGGCTTTTGCAAGAGTGCCGTGAATTAGCCTCAGCCAGAGCTGAATCCATCTGAATCATTTTGTCGATGCTTTTGCTTGACGGAGCCATTGTTACATTAGGAACTTGGTTAACTTCTACTTGATACTTGCCACATGAAGTTAAAGAGGCTGAGCACAAATGTCGAAGTCACAGGAAATGCTAGTGAAGACTGGCGATTGTGACTTTGTGACAGTGCTAAAGAATTTGGCAAAATGGGCCTATTATCCTGGACCAAGGAAAGGGGACGTGCACTTTGCTTAATCTATGGTCAAGAATCTCCAGCCTCAATGTGGTTTCGCTCCTGCCCCGGCTCTTTGCCATCCTATTTAGGCACGTTTTTGAGGCCGGGCACATACGTGGAAGGTATGTGCAACTGCAAAGCACATGCGTGGAAGGCCAGGAGCATGCAAGCAGTCACATTTGCAAAACGGTAGGGAAAGTAAGTGAATACCAGCCCTGATCTCTCTTCTGCTGAATTTAGGTAGAGGGTTCCTGTTTGTCAGCAGTATGAGACCCTCCAGATGTTACAGAATCCCAGCTATCATAAACCCTGTCCAATATGGCCACTGCTAAGGGGTGATGGGAATTGTAGTCCAGGGATACATGCAGAAAGAAACATTTGGTCCATCCTTAGCTCTCAACAGGCATGCATTGACTTATCTGGATCTCCGTTAAAGAATTAATTGTGGTTGGTAGAGATGTTGAGAGTAATGGTCTACTACTCTCTAGTCATCGGATGTATACGTAATCCACAGCCTAATGACCATAATGCAGCCTGCTGTCAGAATATCGTATCTGGGTTGTAAGTTTTTTTTTTTTTTTGAGGTCTGTCGTAACTTCGAAGGTTTACTAAGCAGCCAGGAAAAAGGGAGATTTTTTCAGTGTATACCACAGTGATAGCTCTTTTATCTATTCTTCTGATATTAACCACAAATTCCTAAGCGTTATAGGGAGGATTTATTCCCCTCTACCTCTTGGGAGAGAAATCTTCCGCTCCGGATCCTTCCTCCCATTTTATCTCAGAAAATGGAAAAAGTAGAAGCGAAGAAATGAAGTTTACCTTGGGCGGTTGATTCACACAGAAGGATCTGGAGAAAAACTGGAAGAAATAAGAAGCGAGCCACACAATTTATGGTGGGAACAAGAGAAGCTGAAGAAGGCCAAGCGAAGCGATAAACTTTCAACCGATCCTTCCAGGGGTGGCTTCCGTTCTCCAGGAAATGGTCCATTTGTGGAGCTGAGGTCTTCTCAGCCCCACCGCTGCTCTGCTTCTGAACTGGGGGTCATAACCTGGCCTTTTTTCTTGACAGCAAGCAGCAAGAAAGGAAGCACGTCATCAACACTTCTCTACCACCCTCCTCTTCATGTAGCAGGCCCAGCGATCAGCTCTGAAGCCTTCTTGACCACAGAAAACCTTTTCTGCAATCTCACAAGGGCATCTCACCACCTCCGGTCCTAGGCGTGCCATTGTCAAGTCCTCTGCGCAACCACGGAACTTAAGAAGAGCCAGAAATAATATAATGTATCTGGAACTGACAAAACTTAGAGCAAAATGCCAAATTTCCTTTACATGATGCTTTTACTCTCGGCTTCAAAGCTTCTCCCCAGCTCCCCAGCTTTACTTCTGATCCAGAAGCTCCTTCATCTCCAGCTCCGCCAATCCATAGCGTAGCATCTTTGCCATATCTTCTAAATTAATTACCAGGTTCCCAAGTGTTGCTCAGAAACCTAACCGCTATTGAACTGTTCATCAGAAGTAGTTGAACACGGAGTGGAAAAGATGGCCAAGTGGTCATCTCTGGAAGGGATAAGGCCCATCATTACTTCCAAAATCTTCTTCTCACCCAAAACCACAAAGGATAGGATGAATTCAGGAGAAGAAGAAAGAGGCCCCTATAAGTCAGAACCCTATTTATTTAATTTTATGTCTGATGATGCAGTTCCTCCCTTGGTCGTTGCGTTGGGGGACTGACTCAAGGGAAGTTGCAGCTCTTCTCAGAGCCTTTTGTGAGTCTGCTGGCTGAGAAATATTGGGAAAGAAAAATCACACGATGCATCTCTTTTTTGGCTTTTATTTTGCTTTTTCTCTGACATTTAAGCTCACAGAAGAACATGCAGCTTTTCCTATGGCTTCAGACAAACATGAACAGGAACAGAGCCAAGAAGGAAAAAAAAAACTTGACCTTCCCTCTCACACTTGAGGGTCAGATGTAAAACCCCCAAAGTATGAAGGTTCACCTATGAGCTGGCAGATCCAAAGGATATTTCAGTGTGGAAAAGGGCCTCTCAACTAGATTTCACGGCAGTTGTTTGATGCATCAAGTCTATCTCTCTATCCAAATCAAGGTTTCTTTTTTTAACCTCTTATTACGGCCAAAACATGGCCAAGGTTGGAGCTGAAAGACCAAAATCCAGTCAAACCAATCAACCCAGATCCACTGGAGCATACATGCCCTTCAAGATTTGCTTTCTCCAATATATTAAAGTGCCAATTCTGAAGAAGAAAACCCCCCGAAAAGGTGCATTACAAGCCCAACAAGTCAAATCTTCCCAGCAGGCTCAAGTCTAGTTAGTTATCTCTAAACTAAGACTCGTAGAATAGGATGGTGTTGAAGTCTTCTCCGTTTTTTTTTTTGTTTTTTTTTGGATGGGCTTTCTCTTCTGCCATATGTTGAAGCTGAGCTGCATCTCATCATTTCAGAATACAGAATAACCAAGTCGGAAGGAACCTCGGAGGTCTTCTAGTCCAACCCCCTGCTCAGGCAGGAAACCTTATTCCATTTCAGAATAATGGTCGTCCAATCTCTTCATAAAAACTTCCAGTGTTGGAGCCTTCACAACTTCTGGAGGCAAGTTGTTCCAGTGATTAATTATTCTAACTGTTAGGAAATTTCTCCTTAGTTCTAGGTTGCTTCTCAGGTCCTGCAACCGTTTTTCATATGTTTTAGCCTCCACTCCCCTAAATATCTTTGTTGTTGTGAGAGAAAAATTCCCTCCCAGTTGCTGTGCCTATTAATGACCTTTGGCTTCGATAATTGAATAAGCCAATCAGAGCGCAGCTCCTAGCTTTGAATCTCCCGGGCTTTTCTAACTGCCACTGAGACAGTATATAAAGAGCTGCTAGCCTGAAGGCAACTGAGTTCGGGGTCAGAGGCAAAACTGAAGTCACTAAAGTCTCCTCCTTTTGAGGAAGAAAGACCCGGACTCCAATCGCACAGAGCGATGGCAGAAAGAGCTGACCGGACACTGCAAAAGGAAACTGACTACCGATGTTCTTTTAATAGACTTTGTTTTATTTATGTAAATAAAAACAGCTTAGTTTAAACTCCTCTGAGACTCGTCTGTTTGGTGAATTGTAAGGAGAGAAGGTTGCGGTCTACCAACCCTCCATAACAGTTGTTCTTCTCTGCACTCTCTCTAGACTCTCGACACCTTTTTTGTACCGTGGTGACCAAAACCGGATGTCTTACCAAAGCAATATAGAGCAAAGTATATGTAAAGCAGTATAAAATAAAGCTGGATATTGTGTTGATCTAGCAGGCAGAGGATCTGATGTCCATCAAGAAAGGGAAGAAGGAATCTTTATTTCTTGATCCAAGCCTCATTCACCCCTTCTGAAAAATAGCAGCATTTTTGTTATTCTTTTTACTCCAAGCCTAACCCTAACCCAATGTTTTTTCCGCTGATCCAGAAAAGAAACTTCTCAGATTACTTAGCATAAATTGGACAGCCCGATACCATTTTCACCAGCCAAATTCTGTCTACAGATACTGGGCCATGAATTAGCTTCTAGTTAAAGGAAGGAAGGAACCAAGAACTCTTCATTTCCTGAAGGTTGATGTCCATATTTACACCTAATAATGAGAGACTAAACCAAGAGATACATTTTGCTGCAATCAGGGATGGTTTTGCTGCTTATGTTGGGATTGAAACACGGAGTTATAGTAGAATATCTCCTCCTCTTCCTCTTGTCTAAGATGGTTCTTCATTTTTGGACCAGGAGGAGACGAAGTGGAGAAGTTCTGGATGTTGCTGTAGATGATTTCAGGTTCTGGGGAAAGAGGGACATTGCTCACTCATTCAATCTGCCTTCAGCTTGAGGAACGTCTTGAGAACAAGGGATTTCTCCATCATTGTACAGCATTTTTAGAAATAAATAAGGCTGGCTCATCTGCTACAGCCCAAAAAGATTGCCAGCCCATCAAGGAAAATATGAATGGATTTGTGGCATCAGATCTGATCCAGTCTAGATTCCTGTCTCCGATTCCTGATGGTGATGAGGAGAATCCCATGGGACCCTTCTCTTAAAACTTTGGCCCCAACACTTGATTAGAGAAATCTTTAATGGTTTCTAAGATACTTATTTTTCTTAAATATTTCTTTATATTTGTTCGGGCTTAAAGTCCATTTAATTTCTTGGCCAACGCAGGATTTGTGAAACAAGGCCATAAAGAGAATTATTCATCTCTGTTTTTTAAAGAAATATCTAGGGGTACTACAAAGCTTAAATTCTTTGGCTGAAACCAACAAATCAAGAAATTTAGGTGTTCACAGAGATCAAGGCAAATGGACTTGTGGAAGGGAAATCCTTGAATTGGACGGTTAGAGTTCTGAAAACTCCTAACATTACACCTCATGTAATGTCTGTCCATTCCTCTCAAATCCTGATCTGACTCTTTTTTCCTGCCTCCCCAGAGAATCTCCAACCACATCAGGACTGCAGATAAGGGAACCCTTGAACCCCAACCCTTCACTTACTGCTTTTCTTCTTCCGGTAATAAAAGGCAAGTGGAACCAGCAGAATTATAAGAGGAATCGACATCCGGGCATAACTTCAAATAAAATCGAAATCTAGGTTCCAAACTGGTTCAACTACCAAAAAGAGAGAGAGAGAGAGAGAGAGAGGGAGAGGGAGAGGGAGAGGGAGAGGGAGAGGGAGAGGGAGAGGGAGAGAGAGAGAGAGAGAGAGAGAGAGAGAGAGAGAGAGAGAGAGAGATTTAAAAAAGTATTTCTTGGAAGAACATCTGGAGCTGCATGTGGCTCTTTCACCCCTTTTCTGTGGCTCCCTGTCATTCAAAATATTCGTCAGAACCGCCAATGTGCGACACCCGCTGGCACATGATTCATTGAGCTTTTCAACCCTCAGTAGGCCAACCATGGATAAGTCCAAGAAAAGGACAGTTTCAGAAGAAAACAGGAGATTTAATTTAACTACATATGCTAGTTTTGTGGCTGCTCAAGAAATAGTCAGGCACGGGAAGGGTTTTGTAGCTCCCGGTGTTTTCTTTTCTGTGGGAAATGAGTCCAAATGGCTCTTTGAGTGTTTAAGGTTGCAGATCTCTGCCTTAGTCTCACTTCTAGACTTTCTGCGGGATCTCATAGAAGCCATTTCTATAGGTTTTTCTTTGTCCTTCCTAACCTCTGTGCTCCAGCACAAGGCCAGTTACATAAAGTGTATACTAAATAGTTAAATCAGGTGTTGCAAAGTGTTCCTTCTGCATTTAGTCAGAAGATGCCTCCACCTCCTGAAAAGACCCACCTGTGGCATTCAGCGTCTTGCTCCAAGGAGACATGATCCAGCGCCCATTTATGTTTTCCTCATATCTGCAAGCAAATTGCAGACTTTCGTTATCTTTGGCACATAGAAAAGCTACCGAAATATTTAGAGTAAGAAGCCCAGAGTCTCTGCTGCTCTTCACAGGCTCTTCATTGCTGGAGGTCATCTCCACACCATCCTGGGAGAAGTGGAACCTTTTGGTGTTGTTGCTCTCGCCGGACAAACACAGGATGGACAGGACTTTGCCTTCCTCCAGGGATCCAGAAGGAGGGTGCAGCTCCAACACTGGGGGAGGCAGAGGATCTGGAGAAAAGAAGAAATGGGAATTAGCTTGGAGGTTCTGTGACTCCACTGCCAATCAATCAGTGCAGATCTGGAAGGGACCTTGGAGGTCTTCTAGTCCAACCCCTTGCTCAAGCAGGAGACCCCATACGTGGCTGTCTAGTCTATTCTTAAAAACCTCCAGTGATGAAGACCCTACAACTTCTGGTGGCAAGCTGTTCCACTGATTAATTGTCCTCGCTATTAAGAAGTTTCTCCTTAATTCCAGGTTGCTTCTGTCCTTGATTAGTTTCCACCCATTGTTTCTTGCCCTGCCTTCAGGTGCTTTGCTAAATAATTTGACCCCCTCTTCTTTGGGGCAGCCCCTCAAATACTGGAAGACTCCTATCATGTCCCCTCTAGTCTTTATAACCTCAATTCTCAATTCCCGCAACCGTTCTTCATATGTTTTAATCTCCAGGCCTTTAATCATCTTAGTTGCTCTTCTCTGCACTTTTTCTAAAGTCTCAACATCTTTTTTGTAATGTGATGACCAAAACTGGATGTAGGATTCCGGGTGTGGCTTTAATAAGGCTTTATAAAGCAATACTAATACTTCAAGTGTTTTTGATTCTCCGCCTCTGTTTATACAACCAAGGATTGTATTCGCTTTTTTGGCTGGCTCCTGTTTAATTGATCGTCCACTAGGACTCCAAAGTCCCCCTCACAGTTCCTGTTTTTGAATCAGGTTTCACCTCATCTGTACTTGTGCCTTCGGTTTTTCCTGCCTAAGTGTAAAATCTTGCTTCAGGAGAAGACTTTCATAATCAGGCTCTAAATCAATAAAGCCCCAGTTATAGAAATCCACATTTTCAAAATGAAGGAAAAAGATTCCACACCTCTCACCACAATTGAGACAGGATGACTCCACTCGGAAGAAATTTTTCTCTCATATTTCCATTCTAGGTACCGGCATTTATATAATCCAGAATCTTCCCTTGTGGCTGTGAGGGCCCGGGAGATGTTGCCTTTGTGCCAATCCAGATCTTTTATAGAGGGCTCGTCCTCGTTTTGCCTTCTGTGGGAAAACTCATAGTGTCTCCAGCCTTGAAGAGGGAGGTTGGGAGTTGAGCACCAGAGGACAATGTTCTCCCCAACCAGATACAGGGGTTCTGGAGGATCTGGAGAAAGGCTGGGAGCTGGTGGAGGCTCTAGATAGATCCAGAGGGGGAAAAAAAGTGAATATCAAATGTCCTTCAGGCAGTCCCAGGATTATCTTGACTGACACCCATCAACTCGTTTAACTTGACTAGAGTTCTTGGTTGGACTTTCCTCCACACAGAAAGGAATTGATGACATGTTCTCTTTCCTCATAATATACTCCTTGGAATTAGGAGGTTGAAGAAATCTAGGCTGGGCAGCTTCACAGACTGAAAAGTGGGGCAGAAATATCGCTGAAATCTCACCAATATACCTTCACTCGTCAGGGATAGCCTAAGGCCGTGACGGCAAACCTATGGCAGGCATACCCAAGGTGGCACACAGAGCCATCTTTCCATGCACGCGAGCTGTCACCTTTTCAACTCTGAGCATTCCTATTTATACCTATGCAGATGCTGATGTTCAGGTGCGACCTTCTAAAAAGCAAAGACAACGGGGAAGCCAGTTTCATTTAGCAACGGAATTACTAACTTATCAATTGCCGTGATTCACTTAACGACTGTGGCAAGAAAGGTTGTAAAATGGGACAAAACTCGCCTAACAAATTCTCACTTAACAACAGATATTTGGGGCTCAATTGTGCTCGTAAGTCGAGGACTACCTGTATCACATTTCCTTCAGCTTTCTGGCGTAAAACAAATTGGTCGGTTTGAACATCTTTTACGGTCCCTTTTTTATTTCATGAACAATTAAATAAATATATATATATATTTAATTTAATGAATTAATGAACACAAGTATTGAGTCTCCTTGAAACATTCCGTGTTGTAGGAATCTCTTAGGCATCTTTTTAACAAGGTGAACAATACTTCTCAACCTGGAGAACAAAATTAGTGGACCTTAACTCCCAAAATTCTTCAGCCAGCATATGAAATTCTGGGAGTTGAAGTCCACACAGCTTAAAGTTGTCACGATGGAGAAGCCCTGATGTAAACACTTTATAAATTAGAAGAAAGTTCCTTACCGATGACAGAGAATTCACCCCAATTACTCTTTTGAGACAGAGCTCTTCTGCCTTCCCTGTTTCTCCCCTTGTAAGAACAAGAAAATGTTGCTTTTGGAGCCATTCGCAATGCAGGAATCAGCAGAGTATTTCCGGTCTGTTCTTTATATCTTTTCCAGTCACCCTTTTCATTCATGCGATCGAAGAAGTATTTCTCTCCCTCCTGTCCTTCTGGTGGGGAACATATTAATTCGATATATTCTCCTTTGACGAGAATTTGGTGAGAAGGTGACCAGGACAGGGTGGGAGCTGCTGGGGCCAAATTCCTCTGAAAATCTGAAAAACAAAGGAAATTTGAAAAGAATCCCATAAAACTTCTTGCAAGTTTATAAGCAGAATTGCATTGCAAGAATCCAAGAGAAACCCACAGGCTAGAAGTAGACAGAAATAACCAAATTATCTCCTCTCAAATAAAAGCCTTTACAGGTAGTCCTTGACTTACAACTGGCTGCTTAGTAAACCTTCGAAGTTACGACAGACCTCAAAAAAAACAAAACAAAAAAACTTACAACCCAGATATGATATTCCGACAGCAGGCTGCATTATGGTCATTAGGCTGTGGATTACGTATACATCCGATGACTGGAGAGTAGTAGAGCATTACTCTCAACATCTCTACCAACCACAATTAATTCTTTAACGGAGATCCAGACAAGTCAATGCATGCCTGTTGAGAGCTAAGGATGGACCAAATGTGTCTTTCTGCATGTATCCCTGGACTACAATTCCCATCACCCCTTAGCAGTGGCCATATTGGACAGGGCTTACGATAGCTGGGATTCTGTAACATCTGGAGAGTCTCATACTGCTGACAAACAGGGAACCTCTACTAAATTCAGCAGAAGAGAGATCAGGGCTGGTATTCACTTACTTTCCCTACCGTTTTGAAAATGTGAGTGCGTGCTTGCCCCCGCCTTCCGCGCATGTACTTTGCTGGTGTGCATAGCTTCCACGTATGTGCCCGGCCTCAAAAACGTGCCTAAATAGGATGGCAAAGAGCCAGGGCAGGTGGCTGAGCCCAACTGCAATTTCCGCCACCAGTTCGGGCGAACCGATCCGAACCGGCTGAATCCCATCTCTGCCTGCAGATTCATGTCTATGGCCTGGCCTATTAATTTAATCTATTAAAGATCTTTTGCAAGAGAGCCATGAATTAGCCTCAGCAAGATCTGAATCCATCTGAATCATTTTGTCGATGCTTTTGCTTGACGGAGCCATTGTTACAATCGGAACTTGGTTAACTTCTATTTGACACTTGCCACATGAAGCTAAAGAGGCTGACCACAAATGTCGAAGTCACAGGAAATGCTAGTGAAGACTGGTGATTGTGACTTTGTGACTGTGATAAAGAATTTGGCAAAATGGGCCTATTTTACTGGACCAAGGAAAGGGGACGTGCAGTTTGCTTAATCTATGGTCAAGAATCTCCCAGTGAAAAATCCTGAGGTAAAACGTTCATTGTTAGCATGTTGACTGACTTGAGCATTGAACCCTGGACAGCAAGATGGAAGAAATGTAAGGTTTTACACTCAGGGAAGAAAAAAAAAACAAGTGCACAGGTATAGAATAAGTGGCACCTGGCTCAACTGCAGTAATTGTGAGAGGAACTTGGAGTCCTAGTGGACTCTCACTTAAATATGAGCCAGCAGTGTGTGGCAGCTGCCAAAGAAGCCATATTAGTCCTAGGCTGCACCAACAGAGGCAGAGTTTCAAGGTGCAATGGATGGAAACTCATCAAGGAGAGAAGCAACCTAGAAATAAGGAGAAATTTCCTGACAGTTAGAACAAATAATCAGTGGAACGACTTGCCTCCAGAAATTGTGAATGCTCCAAAATTGGAAGTTTTTAAGAAGAGATTGGACATCCATTTGTCTGAAGTGGTGTAGGGTTTCCTGCCTGAGGAGGGGGTTGGATTAGAAGACCTCCAAGGTCCCTTCCGACTCTGTTATTCTATTTTATCACGAGAAGTGATAGGACTGCTTTATTCTGTCCTGGTGAAGCCACACCTGGAATACTGAGTCCAGTTTTGCTTACCATGATATGAAAAAGATGTTGAGGCTCTAAAAAGAGTGCAGAAGAGAGCAAGAAAGATGATTAGGGGACTGGAAGCTGAACCGGAGGCTCCAACCTGAACTCGGAGGCTCCAACTGCTCCAGAATGCGGCCGCGCGGTTGGTTACGGGCGCACCTCATTACGCCCATGTAACACCTCTCCTGCGTGAGCTACACTGGCTCCCAGTGGTCTTCCGAGTGCAATTCAAGGTGTTGGTTACCACCTTTAAAGCTCTCCATGGCATAGGTCCAGGATATCTACGGGACCGCCTTCTGCCACCAACAGCCTCCCACCGACCAGTTCGCTCCCTCAGAGAGGGACTCCTCAGGGTGCCATTGGTGACACCCAGGAGGAGAGCCTTCTCTGTCAGAGCCCCTGCCCTTTGGAATGAATTGCCCCCGGATATTCGTAACATCTCTGATCTCTGGGTCTTTCACCCTCAAGACCCTACTGTTTCGACAGGCGGGGCTGTCTAATTGAATGATTTTAAATTGGGTTTTAACTTTGGGTTTTAAAATTCGGCCAAAACTATTTAATGATTTTAATTAATTTTAACTATGATATTGTATATTTATGTTTTTAATTTTGGCTGTACACCGCCCCAAGTCCTTCGGGAGGAGGGCGGTATATAAATAAAATTATTATTATTATTATTATTATTATTATTATTATTATTATTATTATTATTATTATTATTATTATTAACCATACGATGAACGATTGAGGGGATTTGTCTAGTCTAACAAAGAGAAGGATTAGGGGAGATACGACGGCATCTCCCAATACTTGAAGAGCTTTCACAGGAAAGAACATTTGAAATTTCTAAAATTTCAGTGAGAAAAACGAACGTTTCTAAGAAGCAAAATCTCATTATTTATTCTGTTCATCAAATACAAACGGCTGTCTTTCTCTTTTGAGTCTTTTCGCTATTTTGCCACTTAAAAAACAATTCCTGGATAGGGATTTTCTTTTTCAGAAAGAAGACAAAAAAAAAAAAATCGTTCCTCAGAAATAAGAAAAAGGAAAATAGGAAGAAGGGAGATTTTTCAGTGTATACCACAGTGATAGCTCTTTTATCTATTTTTCTGATATCAACTACACATTCCCAAGCGTGATAGGGAGGATTTATTCCCCTCTACCTCTTGGGAGAGAAATCTTCAGCTCCGGATCCTTCCTCCCATTTTATCTCAGAAAATGGAAAAAGTAGAAGCGAAGAAATGAAGTTTACCTTGGGCGGTCGATTCACACAGAAGGACCTGGAGAAAAACTGGAAGAAATAAGAAGCGAGCCACACAATTTATGGTGGGAACAAGAGAAGCTGAAGAAGGCCAAGCGAAGCGATAAACTTTCAACCGATCCTTCCAGGGATGACTTCCGTTCTCCAGGAAACGGTCCATTTTGTGGAGCTGAGGTCTTCTCAGCACCACCGCTGCTCTGCTTCTGAACTGGGGCTGATAACCTGGCCTTTTTTCTTGACAGCGAACAGCAAGAAAGGAAGCACGTCATCAACACTTCTCTACCACCCTCCTCTTCACGTTGCAGGCCCAGCAAGATGAACCCAGCTCACTGCTCAGCTCCGAAGCCTTCGTGACCACAGCAAACCTTTTCTGCAATCTCACAAAGGCATCTCACCGCCTCCGGTCCTAGGCATGCCTTTGTCAAGTCCTCTGTGCAACCACGGAACTTAAGAAGAGCCAGAAATAATATAATTGGTGTGAACTGAAAAAACTCGGAAAAAAACGCCACATTTCCTTTCAAACCCTCCTTTACCTCCAACCCAGAAGCTGCTTCATTCCCCCGATACACCAATCCATAGCGTAGCATCTTTGCTGCATCTTCAAAGTTAGCTACCAGGATCCACAGTGTTGCTCAGAAACTTAACCACCATTAAACGGATGTAGAAGGTTATCAGAATTAGTTGAACTCGCAGTGGAAAAGATGGCTAACTGGTCATCCCTGGGAGGGATAAGACCAGGGGTGGGTGGGCTTCAAAAATTTTAGCAATGGGTTCTCTGTCCAGTTGCTGGGTGGGCTTGGCCATGGTGGGCATGGCTTAGTCGGCTTCTTGCACCACAGTGGGGGTGGGCATTTTTGCTCTCCCCGGGCTCCGGAGGCTTTCCTTGAGCCCCTGGGAGGGTGAAAACAGCCTTCCCAGGCTCTGGAGGCCTTCTGGAGGTTTTCGTGATGCCCTCCCCTCCCCACTCCTGGCAAGCGATGGCCCAGTAGGCCCATTTTTCTTTCTCACCTGGCTCCAGATCCTCTCTATGCATCTGAGGAGGGCGAAAACAGCCTCCCCAATCCCTCTGGAGGCCCGAAATGGCCCATTTTCCGACTTCTGGTTGGACAGGAAGTGACGTTTTTTTGTTGTCAACAGCCTCCAGAGACTACTAGAGAGGCTGAGCTGGCGTGCCAGTTGACACGGCTCTGCGTGCCACCTGTGGCACGTGTGCCATAGGTTTGCCATCACGGCTCTTTGCCTTTTATTAGGCAAGATCTCCTCATCATGAGTTTCAACTCCTGGTGACCAATTTGACTCTGTAGTTTATTTTGACCATAGTACAAACACCATTGGCCCTTGTCTTCATCCAAGATGATTTTCCAATATTTCCGTTCTGGATTTCTTGAAGAAACCAGGAGGAAGAAGATACTTTAAGAAGTATCCAGACCTCTTCAAGCTTTTGTTTCTGAGACCAACCAAAGGTCAGCCTGGCCTTTTCCAGATGTGGAGAGGATTTTTCACACCAAAGATTAAAACGAAAACTATTTCCAGCTGGAATGGAAGAAGATACTATTAAGTCCCAGAAATGGCCATTGGAAAATATCCACGCAAGAAGGGTATTTTAATGCATAGAGGCAGATATTTACTTCACTGAGTATTTATAGAGGGTCCGCTCGATTGAAGCAAAAAGTCAAACCAGATTATTCCCTCAGAGATATTTGGGAACCCCCAGGAGCTGATTATCACACTTAAAAATATATTTGTATGGTTTATAGAGAGCTCTTCTCCCCTTCAATTTATTTTTAATGCTGGGGAGAGGTAAAAAGGAGAGATATTTAGGAATTTAGAGGGGGCAAGACCAATTTCATGATGGAACATCAACAATCATAGATCAAAGACTAATTTTTGTGTCTTCTTCTGTCCTCAAGGCCAATCTTTTTTCTCTCTCTTCCTTAATTTCTTCCAATCTTGGAGTCTCTTTGTTTGTTATCACCATTCATGCTAAGAATTCCCAGCTGTGTCCACCTTCTCATCTTTCACATTTGGGGACCTTCGTTAGATGGTTCTTGAGATCACCATCAGTTTTATGGTTTCCTTCAGCCAAAATTCAACGTGGCATCTCTGCTTCCCTTTTCCTCAGAAATACCTCTCAAACATCTGGCTTTCCAGCACAAAAGGCCTCTCCTTGATGTCTAGGTTCTTCAGGTTGGTTTGAAGAGACCTTCAGTTGAGGAGGGGAATAATCCCAAAAGATCAGGGAGTGATGATGTCTTGGATGGACCTTCATCAAAGCCAATAGCTGGAAGACCATAAGGCCAATCAGAGATGCTATTAAGAGGGGACTGATAAAATTGAAAGGCAACATTCTGATGTTTGAGACACAGCCAATGTGTTTAAGAGCCGTTTCAGTGGAACCTACTGCTCTTTGACGATATTATCAGTTGAAGTGTTTCTTTGTTGTTAATTGCGAAGTGATGTCCGATCCATCATGACCCCATGGACAACTTTCCTCCAGGACTTTCTGTCCTCTACCATCCCCCGGAATCCATTTAAGCTCACACCAACTGCTTCAGTGACCCCATCCAGCCATCTCGTTCTCTGCTGTCCCCTTCTTCTTTTGCCCTCAATTGTTCCCAGCATTAGGGTCTTCTCCAGTGAGTCCTTCTTTCTCATTAAGTGGCCAAAGTATTTGAGTTTCTCCTTCAGGATCTGGCCTTCTAAAGAGCAATCAGGGTTGATCTCCTCTAGGACCAACCGGTTTGCTCGCCTAGCAGTCCAAAGAATTTGCAGGAGTCTTCTCCAGCACCATAGTTCAAAGGCCTCAATCCTTTGACGTGTTTCTTTATTAAGGCTTTATTATTCTTTTTATTGCATGGATTTATGGCTCCACTTTGGAAATGCATGGCTTAGGAGAAGAAGTGGAACTAATCAGGTCAGAGACACAGGGCTGACATTTAGGTCTTGCAAAAAGCAGAATGTCTTGGCTTCGTGCCATTCACACCTCTTACCTCACTGGATGGCTATTTTTAATTTAAATTCTCTTTGGGTGCAAGAGAGGCCAGGAGGATGGCGTCGGTGAGCTGCTTCATAGAGAAAGGCTTTGGTAACATGAAGAAGGTGTAGGAGTTGAGCTGTGTTAGACGGATGACGCAGTTCCTCCCTTGGGCGTTGAGTTGGAGGACTGGCTCAAGACAAGTTGCAGCTCTGAATCTCTCTGAGGAAATAAGAAGAGAGTGGTGGATCTCAAGGCTGGCTACCCAGGAATCCTGAAAAGAAGATGGAGACCATCCCTTGGATGATAGGTTTGAGACCTCCTTCCTCTTCTACTTCCCATCTCAAACTGACTCTTCTCCTGCCCAAAGAGATTATTACTTTACTCTCACATTCTTCTCTTATTCTAGATCTTTCTCAGCAAACAATAATTTTCTTGTTTCTTAGTTTGGCATAATTTAAACAACGGGGGCACTTATCTGCCTTCCCTCAATTGTGTCACCAGTTCTCTTGATTTACGGTCATTTCAACTAAAGGAGATTTGGGGAGAGGGTGCAGAGCAGTCTCTTTTCCTCCCACCAGAAACACCCAGAAGAAAACCCCAAATGCCAGCTTCAAAGTCAATTAAAGAGATAGGAAGTTGGAGTACTGGATGAGCCAAGAAAGGGGTCCTTCTGTGGGTCACAGAGAAGGGCGTGTTGAGTATAAGGAGCCTCCCTTTTCTCCTTCCTGCTCCTCTCAAACAACTGAGAACTGAAGACATCAGAATAGATGAATTTTGGAGTGAAAATACTCCTGTGCCCCCAATAGTCTCCCTTTTTGTTCTTCAAGCTAATCCCAAACATGATAAGGATGGTTTGGGGATTCTTATGACCTCAAAGGCCAGAATATGGGTGGGAGAAGAGAGACTCCCCTTTCCTTCATTTCATCTGCTGCATCCATCCATTCAGAGAAGATGAATCAGTTGAAGATGGTGGGGATGGAAGTCTTGCACAGCCTTAAATCATCTTCTCTTAACTCCACCTTCCCTTCTTCTCTCTTTCAGTCCTTTCAAGGATCCTCTTAGGAGTAGGTAAGAAATCCTCATTCAGACGTTATTTGTGTTCACAAAAATGTAGGCTGTGATTGTTGCATCTGGATGGTTTTCTTGCATTACCAGGTCCCATGCTTAATGCTGGTTCTTGAGGCACACTAGCTTGCTGTGCCAGCTCGGATCTGATTCTGCAATGCAAGAAAACCAAGTTCCAACCCTGATGTGATTTCCAAGCTTTCATTGGTTCAAAGGTTGGTTGGAGGCTGTTCTCAGTGACTTCATCAGGAAGACCTCCGACTTAGAGGAGGAAGAAGGGGAACTGAGCTCCAGAATTGTTCTCACCTGGAGAAGAGAGAATCAGTTGGTCAAGGATCCCCAGAGCTGTTTGTAGATGGGAGCCATTCTGGGAATCGGGGGTGGATGTTCTGGTGTAGAGATTTGGTTCCAGGAAGAGATCAGAAGGAAGGACTCAATGGCATCTCTTTCTTTTCTTTGGTTCATGGACAGATTCATCTCTTCCAGCCCCCAGCCTGTCCTCGTCTCTTCCATACACCATCATTATTAAAGGAGAGGAGATTCCTTTGAAATGTTCCCTCCCTGGGGGATCTTCTGCAGAATTGTTCTTGTTCTACTGCATGGATCATTCAGACGTGCCAATCAAACATGCAGATCTCCATAAACATACCTTCATTCTGAAGACTGTGGATCTGTATTCAAACCAAACACAGATAGTATGTACATGCATGTTCCGGGAAACATTTGGAGGAAGCCAATTTTCTCCCACCAGTAACCGGCTGGTCTTCTCAATCATTGGTAAGATGAATATTTATTGCAGAGAAATACTTACATCGCAGGCAGTGGTGAAATCCTCTGAAGTCTGCTACCGGTTCTGTGAGTCTGCTACTGAATGTTTGCTTCGGCTGAGGCACGCCCGCCCAGAACTAAAAAAGGAACATTTTGAAGCCTTCCGAGTCTGCAAAGATAAGTAGAACAGCGAGGGAAGGGGGAATCCGCTGTGACACGCGATTTAGATTAGCTAGAAAGCAGGAAATCCGACGATTCTAGCTAATATAAATTGTGCGTCACAGCTGATTGTCACCCAGCTGATCGTCGGAAATACCGGTTCGCCTGAACTGGTAGAATTTTTTTACTACCAGTTTGGGAGAACCGGTCCTAACCGGTAGCATTTCACCCCTGGTGCCAATGCTCAACCTATGAAAACCTACATTAAACCATTCGGAAAGTAATCCAATGAACAAAAAAGCAAAGAAGCAAATTCACAGTTATACAAATAATGTCCTCTGTAAGAAAATGTTTAGGCGGACTGTCTTTTTATGGGGAAAAGATCTTCCCGATGGGATATTATGGTAGTGAGAATATTGTGAGAGCAGTTACAGAAACAAGGGTGATTCTTCCACTCTTAAACACTTCATAGCTATGTACCTATCTTCTGTACTGCATATTATAGAAGTTTGCATTTCTTTTATTTGAAGAGTTTAAAAAAAGTCAGATGATGGATAGATGTTTATTTGTTTATTTATTTAGTTTGTCAAACATGTACGAGATAACAGATATAAGTATATGGATATAAACACAGGAAATGGGTACGAATAAATAGGGGCAGTAGGACAGGAATGGTAGGCACGCTGGTGCACTTATGCACGCCCTTACAGACATCTTAGGAATGGGGTGAGGTCCACAGTAGACAGTTTAAGATTAAAGTTATGGGGGGTTGAGGATGTAACAACAGAGTCAGGTAGTGCATTCCAGGCATTGACCACTCTGTTGCTGAAGTTGTATTTTCTGCAATCGAGTTTGGAGCGGTTTACCTTGAGTTTGTATCTATTGTTTGCCCGTGTATTATTGCGGTTGAAGCAGAAGTAGTCATTGACAGGGAGGACGTTGTAGCAGATAATTTTGTGTACTACGCTTAGGTCAGACCGTCGGTGGCTAGGTTGTCCAAGCCCAAAATTTCACGTCTGGTGGCATAAGGGATTCTATTGTGAGCAGAGGAGTGGAGGACTCTTCTCGTGAAATACCGCTGGACTCGCTCAATTGTATTAATGTCCGATATACAGTGTGGATTCCAGGTAGATGAGCTGTATTCGAGAAATGGTTTAGCAAAGGTTTTGTATGCCCTAGTTAGCAGTACAATGTTACCGGAGAAGAAGCTTCACAAGATTAGGTTAACAACTCTTAATGCCTTTTTGGCAATGCTGTTACAGTGAGCTCTGGTGCTTAGATCGTTTGAGATGAGGACTCCAAGATCCTTAACAGAGTGAGGGTCGTCTACGAGGTCATATCCGCCCAGCTTGTATTTGGTGTTCCGGTTTTTGTAACCAATGTGTAAGACAGAGCATTTATTGGTTGAGATTTGGAGTTGCCAATTGTTTGACCATTCTGACACATAGTCAGGGTCCCTTTGTAGGGCAGCAGCATTGTCAGTGGTGTTGAATAGTTTTACGTCGTCAGCGAAGAGGACGCAGCTGCTTAGAATATGTTTGCAAAGGTCATTTATGTAAAGTAGAAAGAGTGCTCTGAGAAAATGACTGTCACTTATAACTCGTGACAGTCACACGACTTCTTGTTAAGTGAGGCATGGCGTATTGTATCTATGTATTCTGGTGACCTTTCTGATTCCCACCAATCAAGTGGTTTCCAAAGTTTAATTGCATCAAAAGTGGGAAGCAGTTATCACTGGGTCCATCAGGAAGGGCCCTGATGGAGGCTACAAAGGAGAAGATAGTGTGATGGACTACTGTGAAGCAGCAGTTTTCCAGGAAAGAGGGTTACATTGTGGTAACCAAAACTGAATGCAATATTCCAAATGTGGTCTTACCAAGGCGTTATAAAGTAGTATCAACACTTCATGTGATCTTGATTCTATCCCTCTGTTAGGTTGGTTGATTCTGTGTCATTCGTGGGTTGGGCCTGACAGCTTGTCTTCTTAATTTTGGCCTCATAGAATGGTTTTTATCTCTTTTGAAAACACGTTTTCTGCACAGGAGAGGTCAGGAAGGGGTTGTGGGTGCATGAACTGCGGTACTGAAAAAGAGCTTTGATGTGAAGAAGGAGGCCGAGGACAGAGCTGTGGAAATATGGGTATGGATGTCCTTGGTGAAGATGAGCCAGTTATTTTTTCTTGCCAGGGTTAGAGGACAGAATTATGGGTAGGTGCAAACTTTCAGCTGCATGGCTCTGCATGTCCAGTTCTGCTGCCTTCCAAATTCTCTACTCACAAGAAAGGGTGCTAAGTGATGCCAGACCACCGTGGACTGGTTTAATCCAAGAAAATTCTGGAAATATTCCATTTTACAGATTTCAGTCCAGAAGGTGTAATTATGGAAGGAAGAACTCTACGATTTTGCTTTCGTTCCATGAGGTGACCAAAAGATTCATCCCTTATAGTTTTATCCTTGCTAGTTCTCCAAGAAGTCACCTAGTGGCCTTTTCTGGTTGTCGTTGGGACGAGACATCCTTGTCGCATAGAAATCAGTGACAAGGACAGCTGTCTTCCTGTTAAAACAATATTTATTTATTTATTGTATGGCTTATTTACCTCACGTTTTGATACCTCACGTTATTTACCTCACGTTTTGATACCTCACGTTATTTACCTCACATTTTGATAAATAAGGGACCACCTTTGGTGGGAAGGTAAGAGCATTCCATGCGCCTTTGGCATTTAGTCATGCCGGCCACATGACCACGGAGACGTCTTCGGACAGCTCTGGCTCTTCGGCTTTGAAACTGAGATGAGCACCACCCCCTAGAGTCAGGAATGACTAGCACATATGTGCGAGGGGAACCTTTAGCTTTACCTTGATAAATAAAACAAGAGATAAAAATACAAAATGTGAAATAGAAAGTCTAAAATATTATAAACATATGTCTAGATTGCAGGTATAATTTTCTGTTTCGTTTGCCACAGCCAGGACCTCAACAAAATCTCCATTCTAGGCTCTAATTTGGCACTCTTGTCACTAGATGCTGGAGAGTTCAAACAAAGAAAATTCACAACAAACTTTTTTTTAACCAAAAATGAAACTGTCATAAACAAAGCTGAGTCCTGTGGCTTTTTTAGTCGCTGAAATATAGCAAGAGGGAGAAGTGAGGAATTTTTGTTTCTTGATCTGAGACGAGGGTTTTTTTTTAAGCAAGAAAAGGTTTATTGTAATTTCCTCTCTTAAGTTAAAGTAAAATTTATTTTCCCCTCTTGTTTTCCATGTTAAAATTTCGTTTTACAAAGTATCACTGCTTTGCTTCGTACAAATGGTACTTTAGTTCAAGGAAGCACTGTGTGGATGATTTGAGGAAACTTCTCTGCTTCAAAGGAGACATTAATATTTCCCTTGTGAACATTTTGTGCAGATGTCCTCCCTTCCCCAGTGCTGAGAGTGGATCCGTTGTCCCAGAGGGTGAAGGAAGGTGACCCCTTGGTCTTCCTCTGCTTAACGGAAAGAGACAACCCAGAGAAAAAGTTCCATTTCTACAAGGATGGGGTGGAGATCACCTCCAGTGAAGAAAGCCTTCTGGAACTTTCCAGTGAACCCACAAATCCTCTTCAAAATGCCTCTCTGAGGATCCTACATGCCACATTCAACCACACTGGGGAATTTGCTTGCAGTTATGAAGAAAATATAAATGGACGCTGGATCATGACTTCTTGGAGTCAGGGAGCGAAGGTCACAGGTGAGCCCGTTGGGGGAAGGATGGATGGGATGAATTTTGGGATGTGAGGCCATCGGGAAGTCCCATCACCCACAGGCTACACTAGGAAGGACAAAGAAAGACCTGGAGAAAGGCAAATGGCTTCTGTGGGGTTGCTGAGAAAATTCCCTGGAGAGATCCATGAAAAATCCAGAGTTTGCTATAAGAAATGGTTATTTCAATTATAGATTTAATATGATCCAAACCTTGAAGAACAGGACACGTCTAAGATGTACTGACCTAGGCTTCCTGAGACAGTAAAAAGTACACGCTTACTCCCTCTTTTTATTTCAATGGCTATGAATTCTGTTCATTCAGAGCCCGTAATGAGTCCCAAGCAGTTTGTGAATGGTCAGACAGAAGTCTGCCACAGTCTTTCGGGATAAGGCTGATAAGCACCTACCTTTATCTCCCTTGACACCCTGCCAAAGACCTAATTGCCAATTAGCTTTGCAAGGCCACACGGAGCACAGAGTCAAAACGGAGCTTCAGAGTTTAAACCGACCAGAATGAACAAAGTTGCTTCCTGCAAAGGGTCATGTCCCTTGGCTCCACCGTTATGTCTTATGGGAGGGGCCAATCATCTCCAAGCCTTACTCCCAAGTTGCCCCTTTTGTATTAACTGTTCTTGCCTTCTGGCAGCTCTGCGCATGTGCACAGTAGGAACAGGCTCCTCCTGTTCCTCTGCCTCTCTGATGTCAGACTCTGGAGGCTCCGGAAGTAGCACATAACTCCCAGATGGCCCTGGCCCCATCTCTTGCCTCCAACACAGAGCCCTTGTCCAAGCCTTCCCCAGACTCCAGGACTGGCCGATGTTCCTCCCCAGCCTCCTCATTGTCCGACGCTGCTGCCAGATCCGCAGGCTGCCCGCAGACCACAACAATACTAAATCATCCTTCTCCTTTATTGGTCAAACCAGTTTGGACCCAAGATTCAGACACTATATGGCGATATTCCTGGGCGGCGATTCCTCTTATAATCCTGCTGGTTCCATTTGCCTTTTATTGCTGGAAGAAGAAGAGCAGTAAGTGAAGTGGTTTGGGTTCAAGGGTTCCCTTACCTGGAGTCGTAGGTGGCTCCTGATGTGGTTGGAGATATTGACTGAGAGATTCTCTGGGGAGGCAGGAAAGGAGAGCCAGGCCTGAGAATATGAGAGGTCTGGGAAGATAATATGTGAGGATGGTAGAAAGTAATAGTTTCATCCTTATTTTTATTTTTGTTATTCTCTTGGAAGAATCTCCATCCCAGGGACAATCTCAGAAAGAGGAAATAAATGATGGAGTGATGGAGCCTCAAGCAGGAAGAGCAGCTATACCCTCCCTTGTCAAGGTAGGTGGTGGGATTCATGTTGTTGTTATTACTTGTGTCCAACCCATCGCGACCCAATGGACCACATTCCTCCAGGCCTTCCTGTCCTCTACCATCCTCTGGAGTCCATTTAAGCTCCCGCCGACTGCTTCAGTGACTCCATCCAGCCACCTCGTTCTCTGTTGTCCCCTTCTTCTTTTGCCCTCAATCTTTCCCAGGATTAGGCTCTTCTCCAGTGAGACCTTCCTTCTCATTAGGTAGCCAAAGTATTTGACTTTCATCTTCAGGATCTGGCCTTCTAAAGAGCAGTCAGGATTTATCTCCTCTAGGACCGACTGGTTGGATCGCCTTGCAGTCCAAGGGACTCGCAGGAGTCTTCTCCAGCACCAGAGTTGAAAGACCTCAATTCTTTGGACTCTCAGCCTTTCTTATGGTCCAACTTTCACAACCATACATTGCAACTGGGAAAACCATAGGGCAGGGATGAAATCTTCTTACCTTCCCTACCTGTTCGGAAGTGCGCATGTGAGCGTCACATGCGATTTTGGACGCTCTGTGCATATGCAAAGCCTGCGCATGCACAGAGGGTCAAAACCAGGTTACTTCCTGATTAAAACCAGGAAGTAACGACGTCTGGGCGGTTGGGGGGAGCCTCACACTGCCGTCGCTACCAGTTCTCCGAACCACCTGCCGCCGCTACCAGTTCGTCAGAACTGGTGCGAACCAGTAGCATTTCACCCCTGACATAGGAGTGGGATTCATAGGTGATTTTAATCAGGGTCTGCAGGGAAGGGTCTTGTTTATACTGATGAGTGAAGCCAGGTTCATGAGATCCCCACTGACGGTCTCCTCTGGAGCCCCCCAACTGCCTTTGTGTAGAGACAAGGGTGCAGATGGGCTTTAGAGTGCCTGAACCACATTGTTGTAATCTTAGTATAACTGAACCCTGAAATTCAACCAGGATTTACCTTCTTTAGGACCGCTTGTCTTGATCTTTCTGAACATCAGCCCTCAGTATCTTCACCTGATGGTTTGGGAATCTTTCTTGGCTGTAGCAGATCAGTCAACCTTATTTATTTCTAAAAATGCTGTAAATTGATGGAGAAGCCCCTTGTTCTCAATAGGTTCCTCAGCTGCAGGAGATTGAATGTGTGAACAATGCCTGTTCTTTCACTAAATTTCCCCAAAACTCTGAGGTCGCCTACAGCTGCATCTGAGACTCCTTCGCTCCGTCTCCTCTTGGACCAACAAGGAAGAACCGTCTTACACAACAGGAAAAAGAGGGGATATTGTACAGTGACGTTGTGTTCCAACCCAAAAGGAGGCAGCAAAGTCATCTCTGATAGCAGCAAAACGTGTCTCTCTTGGTCCAGTCTCTTATTAGGCCTAGATGTGGACATCACCCTTGAAGAGATGATGAGGTGCAGCTGAGCTTCAACTTATGGCTGAGGAGAAAACCCATCAAAAAGTGGGGAGATCTTCAGCGCCATCCTGTTCTATGAGTCGTAGTGATGTCCAGACTTGACCTTTCTGGGAAGATTTCTGCTATTGAACAAATTGTTCTCCTTATAATGTACGTTTTGGTTTTGCCTTCTTCAGAATTGCCACTTTAATACATTGGGGAAGGCTGGAAGAAATGATACAACAACATATTGAATTTTTTTTTTTAATTTGATTTATATGCCGCCCTTCTCCGAAGACTCAGGGCGGCTTACAATGTGCTCAGCAATAGCCTTCATCCTTTTGTATATTTATACAAAGTCAGCTTATTGCCCCCACAACTGGGTCCTCATTTCACCTACCTTAGAAAGGATGGAAGGCTGAGTCAACCTTGAGCCTTGGCGAGATTCGAACCCTGCAGTAATTGCAGGCAGCTGGTCTTAATAACCAGCTTAATAACAGGGTGCCTTAAACCCCTGTACCACCAAGAATTTAAACCAGAGTTGTTCTTACTGGGTATCTTTCCAGAAAAAAATTAGTAAGGAAAATGCATATTTGATTATACATGTAATAACAGCTGCAAGAATTGTGTATGCTCAAAATTGGAAATCCGAGAAAATACCTTTGGAAGAAGAAGTAATAAAAAAATTTTTAGACTGTGCAGAAATGAATAGATTAACTTTGATGATTAAAGATAAGGAGGAATCAGAATATTTTAAAACATGGAACTATTTTTATAGTTGGTTGGAAAAGAGATACAAATGATTGATACTATAATTATGTACAAATGATGATTATAATATTGAATTTAGAAATGAACTGTTAGAATGGTTTGGATGGATATGAAGATAGAAGAAACTTATGGAAGATGGAAAAGAAGCCTAGAAGATAACACCGAGATGTCACAGGGAAGGGAGGATTGATGTATTATGCGAGACCGCCTTCTGCCGCCAATAGCCTCCCACCGACAGGTTCGCTCGCACAGAGAGGGCCTCTTCAGGGTGCCGTTGGCCAGACAGTGCCAGCTGGCGACCCCCAGGGGGAGAGCCTTCTCTGTGGCGGCACCCACCCTCTGGAACGACCTACCCCCAGAGATAAACACGATATCAGACCTCCGGACTTTTCATCGGGCCCTGAAAACACACTTATTCCATCTGGCCGGGCTGGCTTGATCCCATCCTCTCAGTTTTAATTGAATTCGGTTTTAATTGGGTTGTTTTAAATTTTGGGCCAAAATTATTTAATTATTTTTTAAACTGTTTTTAAATTTTATATGCTATATTTTATCTTGCCTGTACACCGCCCTGAGTCCCGCAGGAGAAGGGCGATATAAAAGTAAAATAAAATAAATAAAAAGTAAAATAAAATGAATAAAAAATAAAATAAAATAAATAAAAAATAAAATAAATAAATGTTTGTCTGTCTTAAAAAATAAAAAAAAAACTTTATTTGGAAAAAAAATATGTTGGGGAAAAGTAAATTTTTAGGATGGAGGTCTGGTCCTATGGAGCCTGTTTAATTGGTTTGTCTTGATCTTATTTGTTGAGGCGTTCCTGATCTAATCTCGACTATGTTCCATCCACAAAACCTTTAATAGAAGCCAAAGAATGAGAACTTGATGTGGGGAGAGAGAGAGAGAGGGAGGGAGAGAGGGAGAGAGAGGGAGAGAGACACTTGATGCATCAAATTGAAATGAGGCCTAGTTTAGAGGCCCTATTTTACACTGAAACATCTCTTGAACCTCCCAGCTCATAAGAGATCCTTCATCCTTTTGAGGTTTCACATCTGACTCTATCAAGGTGAAGAGAAGATCCAGGACTCTTTCCTTGGTGGGCTGTTTCTCTCCATGTTTGTTTGATTATCAGCAGAATATGGAAGATGGTGCCCATCCTTTAGGGCATTTTCCTTTGAATACTAGTTGGGTCTCCTAACGGATGACCTCTCCCCACTGTCACATTTCCACAGAGATTTGAGATTTCTTTTTTCTTAGGTCCACTATTATTTTTGTTCTGCTTCAGTATTTCGATGGACGGATGGTGCGTGGAGATCCCAATTCTGGGATCTTCAGTAAAGAGTAATGTCAGAGAAAGGGCAAAATAAAAGCTAAAAAATAGACGCACTTTGTGATTTTTCTACTGCAATATTTCTCAGGCATCAGAATCGCAAAAGCTTCTGGGCTGTGCACAATGTCAAATGCAATTCAGCAACATAAAATAAAGTAATACAAATAAAACAATTCAACAAGAATAATCAAAGTATCTCTGATTGGACTATAACAAAACAGGTTGCAGAAATAATATGATTTAAATAGTGGGTTGAATCGCTTTGTCATATAATTGTACATTTGGGGGTTCAATTCAAGAGAAAAATCAGAGTTAATCAAAGAATGTTTTGAAGAATTCCACATTTATTTTATCTTGAATATCAAGCCAAAATAAACCTTGTGCCAGATATTTTGCAGGGAGGTTGGCTGTGAATTTACAAGTCCAGGATATTCTTTGTCCTAATTTCAAATTCTGGAAGATTTATAATATTTATCTTAGGACAAATTTTAACTCTTTTTCAAAATAGATCATGGTTTGAGTGTCCTTCAGGCACGTCACAGTAAGGTAATCATTCTGATGCTTGGATTCAAACAGCAATGTCCAGAACTGTTTTAGCAGATCATACTGCTCTAAACTTTTCATAATTCATAGTTTTATCATTTGTTTTTATTCTACGTGTCTATAGCTCCACTATAGAAATCTGTGTGGAGCCGATCATGTCAGATGGCATTTAGGTCTTGCTGCAGAGTAAACTTATTTGGGTATTTTGCTTTTTAACCTCACACTTCACTAGATGGTTATTGTTTTCTTCAATTCTCTTGGAGCACAAGAGAGACCAGGAGGATGCGAGCAGTTCTCTGCTGCAGAGAGAAAGGCTTTGGTGTGGTGAAGAAGGCCGGGGGAGACAAACTGCGTCCTGGGCTGGGTGGATGACGCAGTTCCTCCCTTGGCTGTTGAGTTGGAGGACTGACTCAAGAGAAGTTGCATCTCTGGGGAAGGAAGACGAGAGTGACGGAGACCAAGTCCAGCTTCCCAGGAATCCTGAAGAGAAGATGGAGACCATCATTCGGATGACAGGTTTGAGACCTCCTTCCTCTTCTACTTCCCATCTCAATCTGACTCTTCTCCTCCCCGAAGGGATGATTGCTTTACTCCCACGTTCTTTTCTTATTCTAGATCTTTCTCAGGAAATCTGAGTTTTCTTCTTCCTTGGTGAGGAATCATTTGAGCAGTGGGGCACTTTCCTGCGTCTCCTCCCCATTTTGTCTGCCCCCAAGTCTCATGATTCAGAGCCCATCTCAACTAAAGGGGGTTTGGGAGGAAGCAGAGCAGTCTCTCTCTTCCCTCCTTCAGAGGCACCCAGAAGAAGATCAGAAACTGCAGTTTCACAGTCAGTACAAGAGATAGGAAGTTGGGGGAATGGATGAGCAAAGAAAGGGGAAATTCTGTGGGTCGCAGTGAAGGATGTTGAGTATAAGGAGCCTCCCTTTTCTCCCTCCTGCTCCTCTCAAATGACTTGAGAACTGAGAACATTATAACAGCTGAACTTTGGAGAAAAAAATGTGTCTGGGTCCCTGAAGGTCTCCATATCTGCTCTTAATTACAGCCATAATAAGGTTTGGGGACTCTTATGATCCACCTCCCTCAATAGCCAGAACATGAGTGGGAGAAGTCCACTTCCTCCTCCCCCTTCAGGGCAGCATCTCATTCTGCTGCATCCATTCAAGGAAGAAGATTCAGTTGAGGATGGAAGTTTTGCCCAGCCTGGGATCATCTCTCTTTCTCTTAACTCCACCTGCCTTCTTTCTTTCAGTCCTTTCCTGGATCCTCCTGGGAGCAGGTAAGAGACCTTCCTGCAGAGTGGGCTTGTCTTCTGATTGTTGCGGCCTCTGAAGGAGGGAGAAGGTCAAATGAAAGCGAAAGCCCGAAGAGTGATTCAGAAGGAGAAAAGTCCATCTCTGTGGGTGCAGTTGCTCTGCTCTTCTTTTCCACTTGGGTTAATGCAATGGGCGAATTTAATCCTTGTTTCTTCTTCAGGAGGCATCTGCAGATGGCCACAATCCTCCCTGTTGAGGTGCCTCCCTTCATTTAGTTGCTCTGATGTTCTTTTCCGCTTGGGTTAGCGCAGGGGTGAAATCCAGCAGGTTCTGACAGGTTCTGGAGAACCGGTAGTGGAAATTTTGAGTAGTTCAGGGAACTGGCAAATACCACCTTTGGCTGGCCCCAGAGTGGGGTGGGAATGGAGATTTTGCAGTATCCTTCTCCTGTCATGCCCACCAAGCCATGCCCACCAAGCTACACCACACCCACCAAGCCACGCCCACAGAACCAGTAGTAACAAAATTTGGATTTCACCACTGGGTTAGTGCAATGGGCGAATCCAATCCTTGTTGCTTCTGCAAGAGGCATCTTCAGATGGCCATGATCTACCCTGTTGAGGTGCCTCCCTTCATGGAGACACATCACTGAGTCTCTCTGAAGAGCCAACGCAAGATCATTTAATCTTTGATTTGGTAAACTTTGCCAAACTGAAGAATTTACAGCTGTTTTTACCAGATAACTCTGAAAATCCTTCTGTCCATGTCCCTGGTGAGTCTAAGATGGACCCTTCTAAAAAAAATGTCCACTTCAACTTCTTCTTCTCCCAATATAAAATGAAGAAGGGTCTGTGAAGCAAGGAGAGCAGGAAGGAAGATGGTTCTAAAAGATCAGGAAGGATTGAATTCTTGGATGCACCTTCATGCAAGCTATGGTATCAAGGATATGAGAATCTTTCATTTGCAGTGTTGGTCCCTTTTTGTCCAACTTCTATCCTTGTAAGAGGAAGCAATGGATCCTCAGAGCAGATCAAGGATCCTCAGAGCAGATTATGGATGGGAGCCTTTCTAGGAACCGGGGTGGATTTTCTGGTGTAGAGATTTAGTTCCAGGAGAAGATCAGAAGGAAGGACTCAATGGCTTCTCTTTTTTTCCTCAGGTTCACAGACAGATTCATCTCTACCAGCCCCCAGGTTGTCCTCGTCTCTTCCAAATAACGTTATTATCAAAGGAGAAGAGATTCCCTTGAATTGCTCCCTAGCCAAGGGAATCAAGTCAGGGAATCCTGAGGGATTTCATATAGGAAGGTTCTTTTTCTACTGTAGGGATCAATCCTCGTTTCCAATTGGAGATCAAATTCTCCCTAACAATACCTTCAACGTCAGGACTGAAAATCTGAGCTCTGACCCAATAAAGATAGTATGTATATGCAAGATCATGGAAACATCTGGGGGATGGCTTTATTCTCCAGAAAGTAATCAGCTGGTCTTCTCAGTGGTTGGTAAGATGAATATATATTACCCCAAAATATTCATACCAGAGGGTAACACAGTGCTCAAGCTATGAAAAGGCACAATAGACCTTTCAAAAATAAATCCAGTAAACTCATCGCTAAATAAATAACACCTCCTGTAAGAAAGTGGTTAGCAGGACCTTCTTTCCATGGGAAAAATATCTCCCCAATGGGAACTTATGGTTAGGACAACATTGTGAGAACAATTACAGAAACAATGAATCCTTTTCTACTCTTGTATGCTTCATACCTACCTACTTATACATTTTGTGTACTGTGCCACATATTACAGAAATTTGCTTTTCTTCAATTGGAAGATTCAGTTGATGCGAAGATAGAAGTCATGATTCCTTAGTCCAGTCACTCTTGTGTGAAAAGGGGTAGCTTTGTGTTATTTTCGCCCTAAGCTAAAGTCAAATTCGTTCTCCTTCATTAACCTCCATTATCTGAAATATCACTGCTTTGCCTCATAGAAATGGTACCTTAGATTCAAGGAGAAGCTCTAGATGATTTGAGGAAACTCCCCTGCTTCAAAGGAGACAATAACTCATGTTCTTTGTGAACCTGTCTTGCAGAGGGCCTCTCTTCCCCAGTGCTGAAGATGGATCCGTTGTCCCGGAGGGTGAAGGAAGGGGACCCCTTGCTCTTCCTCTGCTCAACGGAAGGAGGCAACGCAGAGAAGAAGTTCCATTTCTACAAGGATGGGGTGGAGATCACCTCCAGTGAAGAAGGCCTTCTGGAACCCCCCAGTGAACCCACAAATCCTCTTCAAAGGGCCTCTATGAGAATCCCTCATGCCTCGTTCAACCACAGCGGGGAATTTGCTTGCAGTTATGAAGAGAAGAGAAGCAACCGATGGGTCAGGTCTCCTTTGAGTCAGGGGACCAACGTCACAGTTGACAGAGGTAGGAGGAGATTTGGATGTGGTTAAATCTTGTGACCACCATGAAAGGCTAAACTAGCAGAAGTGGGATTTTACCAATTCAGACTGATTCGGCAGGACCGGTTCGGTTGAACCGGTAGTACCCACTTCCGGCTGAGAGCGAACTGGTTCTCTGTTGCTGTGAAAGTGGACCCACCGCCTGCCCCCCAGTTATACTGACCTTTATTTCTGCTTCTGAAGCCCAGCTGATTGGGGCGCCAGATTGAATTGGCCCTCATCAGCTGTTTTCCTTGCTCCTTTCCTTGTTTGCAATGCAGAAGTTCAATTTTATAGCAACTGTGCAGGCGCGCGCAGCGAACCGGATCCACCCCCTGTAAGCTAGGGAGGGCAAAGAAAGTCCTGGAGAAAGGCAAACAGCTTTTGTGGGATTGTTAACTCGCTCCACAGAGACGTCCATGAAAAATCCAGAACTGAGCTTGATACAGAAAGAAAAAAAAAAGGGGGGGGGGCTGTTTCATTTATGGATTTAATAGAATCTAAACCTTCAAAAACAGGCAAAGTAAAAATGTTCTGTCAAGAAATACTAAATCTTCTGTCTTGTTTGTTGCTCAAACCAGTTGGTTACTCAAACCAAGATTCAGATCCTATTTGGAGATATTCCTGGATGGCGATTCCTCTTATAGTCCTTATAATCCTGCTGGTTTCATTTGCCTTTTATTGCTGGAAGAAGAAGAGCAGTAAGTGAAGCTGTTTGGGTTCAAGGGTTCCCTCACCTGAAGTCCTAGATGGCTCCTGAGGTGGTTGGAGATGTTGACGGAGAGATTCTCTGGGAAGGCAGGAAAGGAGAGCCAGACGTGAGAGAGAAGGGCAAAGAATATGTGAGAATGGTGGAAAGAACCCGTTTTATCTTTCTTTTTATATTATTATTTCTCCCTTGGAAGCATCAGCATCCCAGGAACAATTTCAGCTCATGGAAAAGAAAGAGGAAAGAAATGCTCTTGCGGTGATGGAGCCTCAAGCAGCAACGGCTTCTCCTTCCTCACCTGTCAAGGTAGCTGGTGGGATTCATGGATGACACTTTCATCAGGGTCTGCCGGAAATTTTATGTTTAAATGTCTGTTTACATTGGAGAGTGAAACCAAGTTTTATCCCCACTATTGATGGCGTCCTCTGGAGTCACCCAACTGTTGTGAAGAAACAGGAATGATGCGGATAATAGTTAGAGCTTCTGAACTTTAACTCTTGCATTTAAACAGGACTTACCTTCCATAAGACCATTTGTCTTGGGCTCTCTGAACATCTGCTCTAATTTTCTTGACATACTTGGTGGTTTCAACCAAATAATTTACGAATTTTGGAAGTACCAGATCTTTCTTTAAAAGCGGGGAAGCAGAATAATTGTCTTTATGGCCTCCACTCTAACAAATCATATGTTGGCCAAGAAATCGAATGGCCTTGAAGCCCACACAAACAGAAAGGGATATTTCAAAAGCCAAGTATCTGAGAAGCCATGAAAGATTCCTCTAATCAAGTGTTGGGGGAAAATTTTAGGGGATTGTCCCAGGGGTGAAATCTAAAAATTTTCGCTACCGGTTCTGAGGGCGTGGCTTAATTACTGGGCGGGGCTTGGTGGTAAGGTGACTGGGTGGGCGTGGCCAAGTCAATGTCACTTCTTTGCCCTTTTTTAACCTACAAAACACAACACAACACAACTGGCTCACCCACAATGTAAAAGCAGCTGTGCTAGACCCAAAATGGCCCCTGGAACTAGCAGGAACCTCACACAGCCACAAAAAGCCCCCCCAAAAAACAACTTTCACACTTTACACACACACAGCACAACACAACACAACTGGCTCACCCACAATATAAAAGCAGCTGTGCTAGACCCAAAATTATTTATTTATTTATTTATTTTTTAATTTTATTTTTTAAATTTCTATACCGCCCTTCTCCCGAAGGACTCAGGGCAGTGAACAGCCAGAAGATAAAACACAGAGATACAAAAATTTAAAATAGATTAAAAAAAAAAAAAGGTTCCTGCAACAAGCAGGAACCTCACACAGCCACAAAAAGCCCCCAAAAAAACAACTTTCACATTTTACACACACAAAATTCCATATACAGTTTGTGAGATTTTGTCTGTTTGTGTAGTTAGAGTGAAACACTACAGAAACACACAAAATCTCAGAAAGCTGCACAAATATTATTTTATTTTATTTTTATTTTTATATAAAAGCAGTTACATTTAAAACTTCCTAAACTTTAAATGGCTAAGTCTAAGAAAAGAACAACTAAAGAAAACCCCAATTAACTATTTTTTTTAAAGCTCCCAAAGGGGGAAAAAACTTACAGGCAGGCAGGCAGAAAGAGGTCCTCACCGATGAGCTTGATTGCAGGCAGGGAGATTCAGTTGCTTGATGATGCAATGGACTGCAGGGATTATAGCAAGTGAAGCAAGGCAGGTGTGCGAAGGTAAGCAAGCTGGGGGGCGGGGGGGGGGGCAGGGATTTTTGCTACCGGTTCTCCGAACTGCCCGCCGCCATTGCTGCCTACTTGCCCGAGCCGGTCCGAACCGGGAGCATTTCACCCCTGGATTGTCCCTGTGGGTTTCTCAGGAGCATCTCAAAACCCTCGGGAATTGGAGACAGGAAAATAATCTGGGTCAGGTCTGATACTGAAGGTCAATCCTTCTCTTTTGATGGGCTGGCAATCTTTCTAGGCCGTAGCAGACGTGTCAAGCTTATTTATTCTAAAAATGCAGCAAATTGATGGAGGAATCCCATGTTCTCAGTGGGTTCCTTGCCTGCAGGCAGAATGAGCAATGGCTTCTCGTAAGAGGAGTCAAGACAGTCACTTCTCTGAAATAGTACAGGTTCTCCTGTTTGAGCAGGGGGCTGGACTAGAAGGCCTCCAAAGTCCCTTTCAGCTTATTCATTCTATTCCCTCACTTTCCCCAGGACTCTGAGGTCATTTACAGATGCATCCGGGACTCCTTCACTTCGTCTCCTCCTGGATCAACAAGGAAGAACCGTCTTACACAACGGGAAGAAGAGGGGATATTGTACAGTGACATTGTGTTCCAACCCAAAAGGAGAAAGCAAAGTCATCCCTGATTGCGGCAAAATGTGTTTCTCTTGGTCCTGTCTCTATTTAGGTAAGGTGACCAGACGTCCCGCTTTTGGCGGGACAGTCCCGCTTTTGAGCAATTTGTCCCGCGTCCCGCGGCGTTTTAAAAAAGTCCCGATTTTTCATTCTGCCTCCTGGTTCCCGGCTGCCTCCTGAATCCCCGCTGATGGCTAGAGGGAAAAAACCTGTTTAAACTCTTGCGGCGGGGCTTCAAAGGGCCGCCCTACGTTAATTAGCTCGGCTTCCCCCTCTCAGCTGATTTGCACAGGGCTCTGCTCTTGCTAAATTGCTCAGTTTTTTTTTCCTCTTTGTGCAAACCAAGCTCAAAACGAAACTGAAAGTAAAACAGGCTGTTGGCTTTGCGGTTTGCTTGCAACGTTGGAAAATTAGGCAGCAGATTTATTTTCCTTTTCCTCACCAAAAAAGGTAAGTGCAAACAATGGAAAATTATTTAGGGCAAAAGAGGAGATTTTAAAACACAAAAGAAAAAAAAGCTCTTTTTAACTAGGGAATTGTAATAATTGAGATATTATTAATTGTATACTGTGTTGAAAGCAGAAATGGTTAAGTTGTGGTTTGGAGGAATCTATGGGGGAAATTATTTGGTTTATTATTATTGGTAAGTATAATTAATTGATTTGTAAGAAATTGGATTGCATGGAAATAATTGGAATATTCATGTTCATATTGATTAATATACAAAAAAGATAGTTATATAACTAATTGATTTATATTAAAATGTTGAATTTGTATTAAACAACTGTATTACATAATTACATAATTAACCAATGTGAGGATGGATATAAAAATAGATGACAATGGGAAGGGGTATAAAATAGAATAGAAGGGAAAAATTGAATTTGATTAAGATTAGAGATGAGGATGAAGGGTAAAATTGTTTTTTTAAAAAAATAGATGAGGAATAAATATGGCAAAAAGGAAATATAGAAATTGTAAATTTAATTGAAATGACTAAACACTGTTTAAATTTGTGAACCAGCCAAATATTCTGTTCAAAGAAAATACATTGTATGTATGTGTGTTTCTAATTATTGCTATTTATTCATATTTGTTCTCTTTTATTCTTTAAAGTTTAACAATTCATTCTTTATCTTAATATCTTTATATTTGTTTGGGGTTGGCTTTCTTCCCTTTCATCTTTTTTATTGTACAGCAATCTTTCTCCTCAAACCTACCACCTCTCTTTTCTTTCCTTCTTACTTTCTCTTCCCCCCCTCTTCTTCTCCTCCCTACTTCCTCTTCCTTTCTCCTTCTCCTCCTCTCTTCCTCCCTCTCTTAACTGTCACTCCTACTCTAATTTCCCTTCCCTTCCTTCATCCCTCTCTATTACTGTATCCTTTTGTGCATATGGACTACTCAGAGGGCTGAAAAAGTTATTTTTGACTGGTCCTCGCACTTTTGACCAGTCCTCGAACTTACGACTGTCCTCACATTTTACATTTTTGCCCTATCTTGTCATCATGGTGAAGAGAAGCAGTTGTGAAATGAGTGACATGGTTGTTAAGAATGCTGCACGGGCATAAATGTGAGGATGGTCATAAGTGTGAGGACCAGTCAAAAGTGTGAGGACCTGTCAGAAATGACTTTTCAGCCCTCTGAGTAGTCCCTATACACACAGCCATGGCAACCCGGTCACATGACCAGCTAGCCACGCCCACCCAGTCACATGGCCTCCAAGCCACGCCCACACAATAAGCCACGCCCACAATGGTGTCCCTCTTACCAATGTTAAAATCTGTTCACCTTACCCTATACACATAGCCATGGCCACCCGGTCACATGACCAGCTAGCCACGCCCACCCAGTCACATGACCAGCTAGCCACGCCCACAAAATAAGCCACGCCCACAATGTCCCTCTTTACCAATGTTAAAATCTGGTCACCTTAATTTAGGCCTAGATAAGGACGTCACCCTTGAAGAGACGATGAGGTGCAGCTGAGCTTCAACATATGGCAGAAGAGAAAACACATCAAGTACGGAAAAATCCTGGATGTAACATTATTCTATGACTCTGTCAGGAAACTTCGCAGCTGGGGTCCAAATGGAGTCAGAGACACTGACAAAAACTTGTATTTTTATATAAATAAATATATTTTATAACTACAGGTAGCAGTTGTCTTACATCAGTTTGTTTAGTGACCGTTTGAAGTAACAATGGCATTGAAAAAAGGGACTTATGACCATTTCCCGCACTTATGACTGTTGCAGCACTCCCATGGTCACACAATCAAAATTCAGACGCTTGGGAACTGACTCATACTTATGACGGTTGCAGTGTCCTGGAGTCATGTCATCCCCTTTTGCGACCTTTTGACAAGCAAAGTCAATGGGGAAGCCAGATTCACTTAACAACCCTGTCACTAAATTAACAACTGAAGCCATTCGCTTAACAAATATGGTAAGAAAGGTGGTAAAATGGGGCAAAATTCCCTTTACAGATGTCTCACTTAGCAACAGAAATTTTGGGCTCAATTGTGGTCGAAAGTTGAGGACTCCCTGAATATATAGAGCAAAAAACATAGTTGGGCTCAACAGGAACATCGTGAGGTAAATCACAGAGCCCACAGAAGAAAAAGGCGGGAAAAAAGGGAACCTCCCGCTCCACAGCCACAGCAACCAATCACAGCGCAGATTGCCTCATGCAGGTGCCAGCACTCCTCAACCAATCAGCTATAACGGTGTTTTCTGTTTCACTGCACAACCCCACAACTTCAAATTTAATTCTCTTAACAGAATCTCAGTTATATCTCAGTATAGAGTTGACCCTCAATTTCAAAATTCTTGGAGATATATCACATACATCCTATTAACACATTTTAATTCTTTATTTGCAAAGAGTCGAGGGTTTGGGTGCCCTTCAAACATATGACGACGAATTTTTACGTGTTAAAAAATAAAAAATCACAATGAAGATAATCATTCTGATATTTTAGACCTAACTAGCAATTTTCAGAACTGATTTAGCAGAGCGTACTGCTCTTTTGCAAATCTATTTTCCCCCCCATAATTAACGCTTTATCATTTGTTTTATTCCACGTGTCTCTTTAGGATAAGAAGAGGAGTTGATCAAGTCATACAGACAGATAAAGGCCTTGCAAAAGACCAGGAAGAGTTGGGGTTTTTTGCTATTTCCCATCGCACCGGATGGCTATTTTCATTTTTAATTCCATTTGGGTGCAAGAGAGGCCAGGAGGATGCAAGCAGGTCTCCGCTGCAGAGAGAAAGGCTTTGGTGTGGTGAAGAAGGCCGGGGAGTTGAGCGGCATTGGGGGATGACGCAGTTCCTCCCTTGGTCATTGCATTGGGGGAACTGACTCAAGAGAAGTTGCAGCTGTTTGACTCTCTGGGGAAGGAAGAAGAGAGTGACGGAGGCCGAGACCAGCTTCCCAGGAGTCCTGAAGTGGAGATGGAGATCATCCCTTGGATGATAGGTTTGGGACCTCCGTCTACTTCCTCCCATCTACATCTGGCTCTTTTCCTCAATGAAGAGCTGATTGCTTTACTCCCAACTCCTTTTCTTCTAGATCCTTCTCAGGAAACCTGGGCTTTCTTCTTTCTTGGTTGGGAATTGTGCTTTTTTTCTCCCTAGATCCTTCTCAGGAAATTCTTCTTCCCTGGTTCTGTTAAGTGGAATAACAGGGATACTTTCCTGCCTCCACCCCCACCCCCAATCCATTGTATCTCCAGTTTCTCTTCATCCTGAAGATGGAGATCATCCCTTGGTTGATAGGTTTGGAACTTCCTTCTTCTTTCTTCTTTTTCTCCCTCTCAAATGATTGAGAATTGGGGACATCAGAACAGCTGAACGTCAGAGAGAGAACCCTCCTGGACCCCATTTCTGTTCTTAATGGTAATTCCAACCATGATAAGGATGGTTGGGTGGGTCTTCTCCCACCCAATGGCCAGAACATGGATGGGAGAAGACACCTTCCTCCTCCTCCTTCAGGGCAGCTTCTCATCTGATGCATCCATTCAGGGAAGAAGATTCAGTTGAGATGGTAGGGTCTTGCAGAGCCTGGGATCATCTCTCCTTCTCTTAACTCCACCTTCTCTGCTTCTCTCTTTCAGTCTTTTCAAGGATCCTCCTGGGAGCAGGTAAGAGACCCTCATGCAGACTTTGCTTCTATTTCCAAAATAAGTAGACTGGGATTGTTGCCGTCTCTGGAGGGAGAAGGTCAAATGAAACCGAAAGCCCATAGAGAGATGCTGAAGGAGAAAAACCCATCTCTGTAGCATGGAGTTGATTGGCCATTCTGTTCCACTTGGGTTGGGGCAAAGGGTGAATCCAGTCCTCGTTGCTTCTTCAGGAGGCATCTGCAGATGGCCACGATCCTGGTGAATCTAAGAAGTTTCCTTGTGAAAAATGTCCACCTCAAGTTTTTCTTCTCCCCAACATAACGTGGAGCATGGTCTGGCAACCTTGGAGAGCATACAGGAAGTTAGTCCTGAAAGATCAGGGATGGACCTGTTCTGTCCCCGTACCCCACACGCACCCCCACAGACGGCCCAGAGTTAATAAGCCACACGACAAAACTCTTTGAAGATAAAGCTGGCAGCAACCCAGTGGCTAGCTGCCAATTCAGACTTTACTCACACAAAACAAAGATTAGACTGCAAGCATTCCGATAAAACAGGCAGAGTGTCAACAATACAAGGATTAATCCAAATGCAGTCCGATAAAGCAGGCAAAGTCCAGTAACGCAGAGATCATGGAGTATTTCTAGTTTTTGCTCGTCACAAACTGAACCGGCCACCACACCCACATTTATACCCTTTGAGGTGTGGTCCAGTGACTCAGCTAATCTTTGGCACACCTTCCCTTCTGCTGTGCACGCTTCTCCCTGCGCCTCTGTCGCGGGTCCAGCCAGCACTTATCTTCTTCGTCGCTGTCCACCTGTGGCTGTGGGGACGTGCTTGGCTCTGGGCCTATCTCTTGGCCTTCGGTGTCCTCCGGAGGCATTGCCAGAGAGGAGGGTCCTGGAGAGGGAGGCCTTGCCAACTCCTCTCCCTCACTCTCAGAGTCTGCATCTGTCGATAGCCCAGGCTCAGGCAATGGAGACACAACAGGACCTTCATCCAAGCCAGCAGCTGGAAGCCCAAGACAACAAGGCCTAAACAAAGATGCTACTAAGAAGGGACTGGTCAGTTTAAGGTCTAATTTCTTAGAGGGTTCAGAAGAGGGTGAACATTTGTTGGAAAGATGGATGAGCTCTCCCAGAAGACTAGCAGGCTGTTTCTTGAGGAGAAACAGTAGAGATTGCAGCTCTTTCTAGGAAGCTCAAAGTGTGAAGCATGGGATTTTCCAATCTGAACACTGAGGATCTTTAATAAACCACTGCAGAGAGATGAGTTTAATTGGGACATTGTGTCAGTTGTAAGTTGTGACTGTTGTAAAAGAGGTCGGTCACAGGACTGAGCCACTTTTAAGACCTACTTGCAGCAGTCGTTAAGTGAAGCAACAGTTCTCTGTGGACTCAGTTTCGCTAAAAACAGGAAGTCAGTGCTGGGTTTTGGCACAACCGTTGTAAAATGTGGCCATGTGACTGTGGGACACTGGAAACAACAGTGTTGTCTAGTCCCTGAAGTTTGGTCATGTGACCATGAGGGAGGGGTTCACCGTTGGCATTTTGAATCTGGGTCGTAAATAACCCCAAAGTAGCTCTGAAGCTAAGCAATTGGTCATAAGTCAAGGACTACCTGTACTTCACACAATTATATATTTCATCTTTTGTGCTCAGTATTACAGTGATTTGTTCTTCTTTTATTTGAAGATTTGAAGGCTAAAAACGTTGGTAATGATTGCTTGGACCCCTCTTTTATTAGTTCCTGATAATTGGGACATAGGAGAAATATTCTACCTACATTTTTCTCTGGCCCTTCTGATTCCAGCCAGTCTAGTGGTTTTCAGACTTTCAGTGGGTCAGAGATGGGAGGCCATTCTAAGTGAGTCCATCAGGAAGACTTCTGGCTTAGAGTGGGAAGGGGAACTGAGTCACAGAAAAGTCCTCACCTGGCTAGTAGATGTCCAAAGAGGGCAGAATGACACGGGTGCTCGGCTTTCTCACCTCATCTTCACACGATGGTTTCTTCCATGTTTAATACCCTTGGGTGATTAAGTGAAGGCAGGAGTCCTTAAGGGAATAGAGACCAAGGGCAAGAACCAAATCCTGGGCCGAGGCCAAGTGTGTATATAGGTCCACGGTGAAGATCAAACAGGTCTCCTTATCGTTGATGCCATTATAGGGCCAAGTCAAAGGTAGAGAACCTTTTCATTTGCTGTATTGGTCCCCTTTTCCTCCGTTTTTGGTCCTTGCAAGGAGTAGCAGTGGGTCAAGGGTTTCCAGAGCAGTTAATGGACGGGACCTTTATTGGGAACTAGCTGATAACCCGGCGTTGCCCGGGTATTTATAGATGTCGAAGCCTTTGTCTGACAGGGAGCCATTGAGCGGGGCCTTTCTTCCCCCTACTCTCATGCCCATCATCCCTGCCCTCTCCCTTCCCCCTTCCATGTGCTCCTCTTTCCTGCCCTGTCTACAATCCTGGCACTTTGCCCCAAATCCATCAGGTGCTTCCCCATTGCTCCAGTGGAAGGCGAACGTCACGGCTGCCTTTCCAGAGGAAGCTGTGAAGGAACTGACATCACAAACAATTGCCGCTCTAGGACGCCGCACTCACTCTCCTTAACGGCCCAGGCGTTCCACAGTTATGCTGAAACACAGACACACAGACACACACACAGACACACACACACACACACACACCAGGGGTGTCTTACCCCCACAGTATTTGTTTCTAGATAGTAAGTCATCTGTGTACCAAGTTTGGGTGAAATTGCCCCAGGTGTTCCAGAGTTATGCTGGAACATACATACGTACATAAAGCCTTTTGTATATTGACAGATAAACATACATACATACATACATAGAGCCTTTTTTATATAGAGAGATGGGGGGTAAGGATGTTCTCATGTAGAGGTTCCAGAAGATCAGAAGAACTCAATTGCTTCTTTTTCTTTCCTCATGTTCATGGACAGATTCAAGGCTGCCAGGGCCTGGGTTATCTTCATCTCTTCCACATACCATTGTTGTTAAAGGAGAAGAGATCCCCTTGAAGTGCTCCCCACCAGGAGGATATTTGGCCAAATCTTTCATTTTCTACTGCAAGGATCAATCCGATTCAACAATCACATATGAATCTCTGCGTATAAATACCTTCAACCTCAGGACTGCAGAGCTGAACTCAGATCAAATCAAGATAAAATGTATATGTTGGTTCCTGGATTCACATAAAGGATGGCGCCTTTTTCCTGAAAGTAATCAGCTGGCTTTCTCTGTCATTGGTAAGATGAACATTTATTGCCTAGAAACATTCACATCCAAGCAGCGCTAATTCTCAACCTGTGAAAATGTGCAATGAACTGTTCAGAAATTAATCCAGCGAACAAAACTCCAAAAAGCAAATCCATAGTTATACAAATAATGTTTCTTCTAAAGTGTGGGTTGATGGGTAAATAGAGGTAATGCAAGATTCATTCTCGCTCTTCTTTTCTATTTTAAACTCCAAAATATTTCTAATATCACTATTTTGTGTCATAGAAATGGTACCGGGTAAATTTATTGGATTAAATAACTCTTTGTAACATATAGGTCTTTGTGTCATTCACAGTGAGGTCACTCAGATGTTTTCCATATGGCGGTCCTTTCGTGACATCTAGGGCTCAGAAGATATATTACCACTTAATGGGGTTTAACTGTTTGTTAATGTAATTTCCAACAAGCACTTTCCTCTCTTATAATAATGTGAATAGAGAGGTTCTCTCAAAATTCATGTATCTGACTCTGTATGATTCCTTTCTTTTATTCACATTATTTCTTTTATCTACATTACATCAAGCCACGCCCACCAAGCGACACCCAGAGAACTGGTAGTAAAAAATTTTGAAACCCACCACTGGTGTAATGTTAGCAGACAGATGAACTCTAACTCTTCAATTCAAGCAGAATTTAGTTTCCGAAGGTCCACGTGTCTCGATCTCTGTGAACTTCTACTCTTTGTTTCTTTGCTTATTTGGTTTCAGCCAAAGAATTTAGGCAGTGTAGGACCCTAGGCCTAGATATTTCTTTCAAAAATGGGGAAGGATAATTCTCTTTTTTTGTCTTCAATTTAACAAACCATGTGTTGCCCGAGATACGTTATTATAGTTGAAGTCCACACAAACATACAACATAAAAGATATACTGTACTTTTCGGACTATAAGACACACTCCCCCTCCCACACCCAAAAGAGGGTAGAAATGTTGGTGCTGTTAAGGAATTCGCAGAGTAACCCTTGAGTAGCAAGGGTGTGCACATGAAAGCGATTGAGAGTAGTTACGAATAAACACAGCCAACACACAGATACACTGAGTTGTGTTTACGTTCAGGAAATAGTAAGACACAGTCCAATAAACAGTCCAGGTCATACACATATAAAGCAGGAGATAGCAAAACGACAGTCCAGGGATAATCCAACAACAAAGTCTTCTTACCAGTCGTTGTAGTCATTCACATTAACAGTTCATCTGGATTTGCAAACAGTAGCATACAGTGATATCAGAGAGCAAAAACAGCAATGAGTAGTAAAGAGAAACAAACCATGTTTCTAGCTCCCTCTTAAGGAGTTTGGCTACAGAGCTAACCAATCAGGACACAGTAAGATGCAATACAGCAGTCTTAAAGCTATATCAAGGGTTTATATATTGCCAACCCAACAAGGTAGGTAATAATCATTTCCTAACAGGTGCATTTTATACACTGAATACAGCCATTTTTGGCCTCCCGAAACCCTGCCCAGCACGTCTCATTTTTGCCAAAACAAGGCCCATTTTTCATGAAAATGGGACACTCAGAGGGTTTGGGAGGCCTGCAAAATGCTCCTGGTGGGTTGGGGAGGGCAAAAATGCCCCTGTTTTGCAAAAAAAAACAAAACAAAAACCACACGTCACATTTTTGCCCTCCCCAGCCCCCAGGAGCACTATGCAGGCCGCCCAAAATCTCTGCGCATCCTGTTTTTCCTCAAATGGGCCCGTTTTTCCTCAAAAACAGGACACACAGATGGTTTGGGAGGCCTGGAGAATGCTCCTGGAGGCCGGGGAGGGCAAAAACTTTTTTTTCTTATTTTCCTCTTCAAAATCTTGGTGTGTCTTATACTCTGATGCATTTTATAATCCAAAAAATATGGGTATTTAAGAAAACTTCGTAGCCAATAAAAATTCCTCTAATTGCTGGAGACACAATTAGGGACAGTTCCTGTGAGTTTCTTCTTAGGAGCACCTCATCACCCTCAGGAATCTGAGAATTTGGCTTGGTCAAATCTGATGCCGAAGGTCAATCCTTCTTTTCCTTGATGGGCTGGTGATCTTTCTAGGCCGCAGCAGACCAGTCAAACTTACTGATTTCTAAAAATGTTGCAAAACGATGGAGAAATCCCTTGTTCTCAAGAAGTTCCTGAATTGAAGGCAGATTGAATGTTTGAACAATGTCTTCTCCATTCCCTCACTTTCCCCAGGACTCTGAGGTCACTTCCAGATGCAGCCGGGACTCCTTCACTCCGTCTCCTGCTGGACCAACAAGGAAGAACCATTTTACACAATGGGAAGAAGAGGGGATATTGTACGATGACGTTCTGTTCTAATCCTAGGGTGGGAGTTTGGTCCAAAGGATCTGGGTTGATTGCTTTGTCTGGATCTAGATTGGTGAGGTCTTCCATATGAAACCTTGGCTATATTCCATATGGAAAGCCCTTAAGAGAGGCCAAAGAAAGAATCCTTGATTCGGACAGAAGGAGAGAGACAGATCTGATACATTGGACAACTGCAATGAGGCCTAACCTGTTCTGTCCCCCTTCCTCAGACAGGCAATCGTAATACCAAGCACGCCTGCCAATATTTTATTATGTAAACAGATTAGAATTCTTGGCAGACCAAGGTTTTGGCAGCAAACTGCCGAATGCCTGCCAAGACCGTTTTCACTCCCATAAAGCAGAAGAGGACTTATCTTCAGTGCGTTCCAGGAGCAACAAATTATCCACGAGACAAGAGTTTAGTCAATGTTCAGTCCAAAATATATCCAAGCCGAATTTCAGAGATCACGATGTGACTTTCAGGGTTTAACTTTGTCCGTCACAAAGCCTGAAGAGCAATCCCACCCACTTTTATTCCTGGTGGGGCGTGGCTCCGTGACTCAGCTCAATCTCTGGCCCTCCCACGCCTCTTCCGTTGCTGCGCACGCTTCTCCCTCCGACGTTGCCTGGGATCAAGCCAGGATTCATCATCCTCGCTCCCTATCAATTGGTGCTCTGATATGCCTTCCTCCTGGCACATCTCAGGCCTTCGGATGGAACCTGAGGCATTGCCAGAAAGGAGGGTCCTGGAGAGGGAGGCCTTGTCAGTTCCTCCCCATCACCTTCTGAGTCCTCTTCCTCTGTTAGGACAGACTCGGGAGTCGCGGTCACAACATAACCAGAGACTTTTATTCCACATTGAAACATCTACAGAATCTTTCAGCTTATAGGAGATCCTTCATCCTTTTGAGGTTTCAAATCTGACCCTCTCAGGGTGAAGAGAAGATCCAGGAGTCTTTCCTAGTTGGACTGTTTCTGTCCATATTTGTTTGAATATGGGCAGAAAATGGAAAAAGGTACCCTTCCTTTAGGATGTTTTCCTTTGAATACTTGCTGCGTCTCCTAACGGATAACCTCTCCTCACTGTCACATTTTCACAGAGTTTTGAACTTTCCTTTTTCTTAGGTCCACTGTTATTTTTGTTCTGCTTCAGTATTTTGATGGATGGATGGTGCGTGGAGATCCCGATTCTGGGATCTTCAGTAAAGTTTAATGTCAGAGAAAAGGCAAAATAAAAAGCTAAAAAATTAGACGCACTTTGTGATTTTTCTACAGCAATATTTCTCAGGCACAAGCTTCTGGGCCAGGCACAAGAAGGATACCCATGTCAATGCAATTCAGCAATACAAGTAAAACAGTGGTGAAATGTAAAATTTGTTACTACCGGTTCTGTGGGCGTGGCTTGGTGGTGGTGGGGTAATATGACTAAGTGGGCGTGGCCAACTTTTTTTTTTAAAACTTTTAAAACCATTTTTTCTACAACCTCTTCGGCTGAAGAGGTTGTAAAAAAAATGCTTTTAAAGCCTCTGACGATCCCAGTTGACTTGCCTGATCGGCAGAAGCTTTTTTTTTTTAAAGCCTCTGACGATCCCAGTTGACTTGCCTGATCGGCAGAAGCTTTTTTTTTTTTTTAAAGCCTCTGACGATCCCAGCTGATTTGCCTGATCGGCAGAGGCTTATTTTTCCCTTTTAAAAACATTTTTTCTATAACCTCTTCGGCTGAAGAGGTTGTAGAAAAAATGCTTTTAAAAGCCTCTGATGATCCCAGCTGAGCTGCGCGATCATCAGAGGCTTTTTCTTTTTACTTTTAAAAGCAGTTTTTCGGCCAAAGAGGTTGTAGAAAAAATGCTTTTAAAAATAAAAAAAAAGCCTCTGATGATTGCGCGGCTCAGATGGGCATGGGGGGGGGCAGGGATTTTTGCTACCGGTTCTCCGAACCACCCGCCTCCATCGCTACCGGATCGGGCGATCCGGTCTGAACTGGGTGCATTTCACCCCTGAAGTAAAACCACAATTCAACAAGAATCAGCAAAGCATCTCGGATTCGACTAGAACAAAACAGGGTGCTGAAATAATATGCTTTTAATAGTGGAATGAATCCCTTCTTCATATCATTGTAATTTTGGGGGTGCAGTTCAAGAGTAAAATCATAAATTTAATCAAAAAATGGTTTTGGGGGAACGCCACATTCATTTTACGTTGAATATCAAGCCAAATAAAACTTTGTACCTGATATTTTGCCGGAAACTATTGGCTGTTAATGTACAAGTCCAGGGTATTTTTTGCCCTAATCTCAAATTCTGGAAGAATTCATCCATCCATCCATCCATCCATTCATCCATTCATTCATTTATTCATTCTTTATTGAAATGAGATCATGGTTTGAGTCCTCTTCAGGCAATTCCCAGTAAGGATAATCATTCTGATGCTTGGATTCAAACAGCAATTTCCAGAACTGTTTTAGCAGAACATACTGCTCTAAACTTTTCATAATTCATAGTTTATTATTTGTTTTATTTTACGTGTCTATAGCTCCACTATAGAAATCTGTGGCTCAGGGTTAGAAGTGGAGCCGAAAATGTCAGGTGGCGTTTAGGCCTTGCTGCAGAGTAAATTTAATTGGGTATTTTGTTGTATTTTTTACTTCACACTTCACTAGATGGTTATTGTTTTCTTCAATTCTCTTGGGGCACAAGAGAGGCCAGGAGGATGCGGGCAGTTCTCTGTTGCAGAGAGAAAGGCTTTGGTGTGGTGAAGAAGGCCGGGGAGCCAAGCTCTGTCCTGGGCTGGGGGGCGTGGGTGTGATGTCCTCACAGGGGATGACGCAGTTCCTTCCTTGGCTGTTGAGTTGGAGGACTGACTCAAGAGAAGCTGCATCTCTGGGGAAGGAAGACGAGAGTGACGGAACCCAAGATCGGCTTCCCACGAATCCTGAAGAGAAGATGGAGACCATCACTTGGATGACAGGTTTGAGACCTCCTTCCTCTTCTACTTCCCATCTCAATCTGACTCTTCTCCTCCCGAAGAGATGGTTGCTTTACTCCCACATTCTTTTCTTATTCTAGATCTTTCTCAGGAAATCTGAGTTTTCTTCTTCCTCGGTGAGGAATCCTTTGAGCAATGGGACACTTTCCTGCCTCTCCTCCCCATTTTGTTTGCTTCTAGATCTCATGATTCAGAGCCATCTCAACTAAAGAGGGTTTGTGGGGGGATGTAGAGCAGTCTCAATTCCTCCCGTCAGAAATACCCAGAAAGTGACCCAAAAGTGCAGCTTCTCGGTCAATTAGATAGATAGGGAGTTGGGGCAATGGATGAACAAAGAAATGGATCATTCTGTGGGTTGCAGTGAAGGACGTTGAGTATAAGGAGGCTCCCTTTTCTCCTTCCTGCTCCTCTCAAATGACTGAGAACTAAGGATATCAAAACAGCTGAACTTTGAGAGAAAACCCTCTTCGGCCCCTGAAGGTCTCCATATATGCTCTTAATTCCAGCCATAATAAAGTTTGGGGACTCTTATGATCCAACCCAACAATAGCTACCAGTAGAACATGGGTGGAAAAAGACCCTTTCCTCCTCGTCCTTCAGGGCAGCATCTCATCTGCTGCATCCAATCAGGGAAGAAGAAGAAGATGGTGGGGATGAAAGTTTTGCCCAGCCTGGGACCATCTCTCCTTCTCTTAACTCCACCTTCCCTCCTTCTCTCTTTCAGTCCTTTCCTGGATTCTCCTGGGAGCAGGTAAGAGACCTTCAGGCAGACTGTGCTTGTCTTCGCAAAAACGTAGACTGTGATTGTTGTGGCCTCTGAAGGAGGGAGAAGGTCAAATGAAACCGAAAGCTCGAAGAGTGATTCAGAAGGAGAAAAGTCCATCTCTGTGGGTGCAGTTGCTCTGCTCTTCTTTTCCAGTTGGGTTAGCGCAGGGGTAAAATCCAGCAGGTTCTAACAGGTTCTGGAGAACCGGTAGTGGAAATTTTGAGTAGTTCAAAGAACTGGCAAATACCACCTCTGGCTGGCCCCAGAGTGGGGTGGGAATGGAGATTTTGCAGTATCCTTCTCCTGCCATGCCCCCAAGCCACACCACACCCACCAAGCCAAGCCCACAGAACCGGTAGTAACAAAATTTGGATTTCACCACTGGGTTAGTGCAATGGGCGAATCCAGTCCTTGTTGCTTGTGCAGGAGGCATCTTCAGATGGCCATGATCCACCTTGTTGAGATGTCTCCCTTCATGGAGACACATCACTGAGTCTCTTTGAAGAGCCAACGCAAGATCATTTAATGTTTGCTTTGGTAAATGTTTTCTCTAAATTTGCCAAACGGAAGAATGAATAGCTGTTTTTACCAGATAGCCCTGAAAATCCTTCTGTTCATATCCCTGTTCATGAGTCTAAGATGGACCCTTCTAAAGAAAGTTCACCTCAACTTCTTCTCCCAATATAAAATGAAGAAGGGTCTAAGAAGCAAAGAGAACAGAAAGGATGGTCCTAAAAGATTACGGAAGGATGAAATCTTGTGTAGGAAGAAAAATCCATGTGCTTCAGTTCCAATCTGGGAGAAAAGTGCTGGAAATAAAATGGAAGCTGATTGGAAAGGAGGATTCTCTTTATTGATGAGCAGACCCAGCATGTGGTTCTGGAACAGCTGACAAAATAGCTTGATGAGGGCAAGGATTTTTGTACATTTCTGAGATGTTGCCGGGGGCTGTGCGATGTCTGAAATGCCCCTAGGGAGTTGTGCAATGGAGTGAGCTCTGTGTCTTTTGCTATTCTAATGGTGTTGGGTTAATCCTATTATGTCCTAAAGGTCATGTCCTGTCCTTCTTAATCCCATCACTCTGGAGTTGAAGATGTTTTGTTTATGAATAGATCGGTCTGGATTTCTTAATGGGCACAAAATCTCCATCTCTAAAGACTTCAGGCATCTGCTGGAGGCTGTTTTACTATGCAGGAGGACTGGGGCTGCTTTCTGCCTTTAAGAAAATGTTTTCTCCATTTCTCCTTTGGGGAAATATAATATTCTACCTCTTTTAATATCCCCCAATATACTGTGTTTCCCCGAAAAGAAGACTGGGTCTTATATTAATTTTTGCTCCAAAAGACACATTAGGGCTTATTTTCTGGTTAGATCTTATTTTTGGGGAAATATGGTACTAAATGCATCCATCTAACTGGATTTTGGGGGGTAGGGCTTATATTACGTGCATTGTGAAAAATCGTGCTAGGTCTTATTTTCCAGTTGGGCCTTATTTTGGGGAAAACAGGGTATTTCATTCTCTAGAAGGGGAGGGGGGTTCCCACACTTGGAAGGACCTTCATGCAAGCCATCAAGGGGAGAAGAACTTTTCATTTGCAGCGTTGGTCTCTTTTTGTCCCACTTCTGCCCTGGCAAGAGGAAGCAATGGGTCAAGGATCCTCACAAAAGATTATGGATGGGAGCCTTTCTGGGAATTGGGGTGGATTTTTTGGTGTAGAGATTTGGTTCCAGGGGGAGATCAGAAGGAAGGACTCAATGGCTTCTCTTTCTTTCCTCAGGTTCACAGACAGATTCATCTCTACCAGCCCCCAGGTTGTCCTCGTCTCTTCCAAATAACGTTATTATCAAAGGAGAAGAGATTCCCTTGAATTGCTCCCTAGCCAAGGGTATCAAGTCAGGGAATCCTGAGGGATTTCATATAGGAAGGTTCTTTTTCTACTGTAGGGATCAATCCTCGTTTCCAATTGGAGATCAAATTCTCCCTAACAATACCTTCAACGTCAGGACAGAAAACCTGAGCTCTGGCCAAATAAAGATAATATGTATATGCAAGATCATGGAAACATCTGGGGGATGGCCTTATTCTCCCGAAAGTAATCAGCTGGTCTTCTCAGTGGTTGGTAAGATGAATATATATTACCCCAAAATATTCATACCAGAGGGTAACACAATGCTCAAGCTATGAAAATGCATGATAGATCTCTCAAAAATGAATCCAGTAAACCCATCACTAAATAAATAACACCTCCTGTAAGAAAGTGGTTAGCAGGACCTTCTTTCCATGGGAAAAATATCTCCCCAATGGTATATTATGGTGATGACAACATTGTGAGAACAGTTACAGAAACAACGAATCCTTTTCTACTCTTGTATGCTTCATACCTACCTACTTATACACTTTGTGTACCGTACTGCATATTACAGAAATTTGCTTTTCTTCAGTTGGAAGATTCAGTTGATGGGAAGGTAGAGGTCATGATTTCTTGGTCTAGACTCTCTTGTGTGTTATTTTCACACTAAAGCAACAGTCAAATTTATTCTCCCTCCTTATTTTCCATCTCAACCTCCATTATCTCAAATATCACTGCTTTTCCTTATAGAAATGGTACCTTAGATTCAAGGAGGTGCTCTGGATGATTTGAGGAAACTCCTCTCCTTCAAAGTAGACACTAATATATCTCCCTTATAAACATTTTGTACAGATGGCCTTCCTTCCCCAGTGCTGAAGGTGGATCCGTTGTCCAAGAGGGTGAAGGAAGGTGACCCCTTGCTCTTCTTCTGCTCAACGGAAGGAGGCAACGCAGAGAAGAAGTTCCATTTCTACAAGGATGGGGTGGAGATCACCTCCAGTGAAGAAGGCCTTCTGGAACCCCCCAGTGAACACACAAATCCTCTTCAAAGGGCCTCTCTGAGAATCCCTCATGCCTCGTTCAACCACGATGGGGAATTTGCTTGCAGTTATGAAGAGAAGAGAAGCAACCGATGGGTCACGTCTCCTTTGAGTCAGGGGACAAACATCACAGTTGAGAGAGGTAGGAGGACATTGGATGTGGTTAAATCCTGAGACCACCATGAGAGGCTAAACTAGGTAGGACAAAGAAAGTCCTGGAGAAAGGCAAGTGCCTTTTGTGGAATTTTTAAGTAGCTCCACAGAGACGTCCATGAAAAAGCCAGAATTGAGTAGATTAAAAAAGGGGGGTGTCAGGTGTTACTTGGAACCCTCACATTGGGTCTGTTTCATTTGTAGATTTAATAGCATTTAAACCTATTAGAATAGGTAGAACAGGGAGAGTAAAAATGTTCTCTAAGAAACACTAAATCATCTTTCTCCTTTGTTGCTCAAACCAGTTGGTACCCAAGATTCAGATCCTATATGGAGATATTCCTGGGCGGCGATTCCTCTTATGATCCTATTGGTTCCACTTGCCATTTATTGCTGGAAGAAGAAGAGCAGTAAGTGAAGCTGTTTGGGTTCAAGGGTTCCCTCACCTGAAGTCCTAGATGGCTCCTGAGGTGGTTGGAGATGTTGACTGAGAGATTCTCTGGGGAGGCAGAAAGGAGAGCCAGACGTGAGAGAGAAGGGCAAATAATATGTGAGAATGGTGGAAATAAGCCGTTTTATCTTTCTTTTTTTAATCATTATTTCTCCCTTGGAAGCATCAGCATCCCAGGAGCAATTTCAGCTCATGGAAAAGAAAGAGGAAAGAAATGATCTTGCAGTGATGGAGCCTCAAGCAGGAACGGCTTCTCCTTCCTCACCTGTCAAGGTAGCTGGTGGGATTCATGGGTGACTTTAATGAGTGTCTGCAGGGAGGTTTATGTTTAAATATCTGTTTACATTGGAGACTTAGACCAAGTTTTATCCCCACTATTGATGGTGTCCTCTGGACACCCAACTGTTGGGAAGAAACAGGAATGATGTGGATAAGGTTTAGAGCTTCTGAAGTTTAACTCTTGCATTTAAACAGGACTTACCTTCCATAAGACCATTTGTCTTGAACTCTCTGAATATCTGCTCTAATTTTCTTGACATACTTGGTGGTTTCAACCAAAGAATTTTGGAATTTTGGAAGTACCAGATCTTTCTTTAAAAGTGGGGAAGCAGAATAATTGTGTTTATGGCTGTCAGTTTCATAAATCATGTGTTAGCCAAGAAATCAAATGGCCTTGAAGTCCACACAAACAGAAAGGGATATTTCAAAAGCCAAGTATCTGAGAAGCCATGAAAGATTCCTATAATCAAGTGTTGGGGACAAAGTTTTAGGGGATTGTCCCTGTGGGTTTCTCAGGAGCATCTCAAAACCTTCAGGAATTTGAGATTGGAAACTAGACCGGGTCAGATCTGATGCCAAAAATCAATCCTTCTTTTCCTTGATGGGCTGGTCATCTTTCTAGGCCATAGGAAACCTGCTAAGCTAAATTATTTCTAAAAGAGATGCAAAATGATGGTGAAATCCCATGTTCTCAATGGATTCTTCAGCTGCAGGCAGATTGAACAATGTCTTCTCATTCCCCTAATTTTTCCCAGGACTCGGAGGTCACCTACAGCTGCATCCAGGGCTCCTTCACGCCATCTCTTCCTGGACCAACAAGGAAGAACCGTCTTACACAACGGGAAGAAGAGGGGATATTGTACAGTGATATTGTGTTTCCACCCAAAAGGAGGCAGAAAAATCACCCCTGATTGCAGCAAAATGTCTCTCTCTTGGTCCTTATTAGGCCTAGACATGGACATCACTCTTGAAGAAATGATGCTGCAGCTCAATTTCAGTTAAAGGCAGAAGAGAAAACCCATTAAATAGGGGAAAATCCTGGGCATAAGCTTATTCTAGGAGTCTGTCAGGGAATTGCGTAGCTGGTGTCCAAATGGAGTCAGAGACACTGACAAAAACTTGTATTTTTATATCAATAAATACATTTGAAATTACAACGCCACTGAAAAGAGTGACTTATGACCGTTTACCACACTTATGACCATTGCAGCACTCCCATGGTCATACGATCAACATTCGGGCGCTTGGCAACTGACTCATAATTATGACGGTCACAGTGTCGCGGGGGTCACGTGATCCCCTTTTCAGACCTTCTGACGAGCAAAGTCGACGGGGAAGCCAGATTCACTTAACAACCCTGCCACTAAATGAACAACTGAAGCCATTCACCTAACAAATGAGGCAAGACATGTCATAAAACAGGGCAAAATTCCCTTAACAAAAGTCTCACTTAGCAACGGAAAATTTTGGGCTCCTTTGTGGTCAAACATTAAGGACTCCCTGAATCTATTCAGTTAAATAAATAAATAAATAAATAAATAAATAAATAAATAAATAAATAAATAAATAAGTAAGTAAGTAAGTAAGTAAGTAAGTAGCGACGGAAATTTTGGGCTCTATTGTGGTCGAAAGTTGAGGACTCCTTGAATATATACAGCAAACGAAAAACAAAAAACAGTCAGGTTCAACAGGAGCATTGTGAGGTAAATCACTGAGCACAGAGAGCTCACAGAAGAAAAGGACTGGAAAAAAGGGAACCTCCCCCTCCACACCCTAGGAACCAATCACAGCGCAGATTGCCTCACACAGCCGTCATCCCTCTCCACTCAATCAGCTATAACGGTATGTTCTGGCTGACTGCACAAATCTTCTCTGCTCCAGCTATGAAAATTAAATATTTTCACAGAATCGCAGTTCTCTCTCAATATAGACTTGAGCCTGCTGGGAAGATTTCCATTATAATGTCTTCTTTTCATAAGATACTTTTTAAAAATCTTCTTCATAATTGGTATTTTAATCTATAGGGGCAATCTAATTATTCCCCTATGTGGTGCAATGGATCTTGATTGATTGGTTTGTGCGGATCTCGACTGTTGAAATCTTTCAGTTCCATCCTTGTTTCAGCCAAAAACCCCTAATAGAAGATAAAGACAAACCATGGTTTTGTCTTCTTCAGAACTGATACTTTAATACATTGGGGAAAAGTAATCTCGACTTCTTTGTCTGTGTCGGCTGCCATCTTATCCTTATGCTTCACTACTTTGCGGTGGCAAACTGCCATGAAGTGTGAAGAGGGGGGAACCAAGGGGGAATACTTGGGGAAATGAAAGTAAGCGCCGAATCTCCTCAAGACACCGCCTGAAGGCAGTGGTGGGTTCCTCCTGGTTCCGCCCAGTTCTGCCGAGCCGGTAGCGGTGACGATATGATGTCACCGAACCGGTTTTGCCCCCCCCGAACCCCGACCCCTCCCCATGTTATTCTTACTTTTTATTTGGCCCCACCCCCAATCTATTGCTGCCTCCTGAGTCCCAGCTGATGGGCTATAAGGAAAAAAACTCTTTAAACTCTTGCGGTGGGGCTTCAAAGGGCCGCCCTACAGTTGATCAGTGGTAAAAGGCAGTTTGGTGGTAGACTGGTGCCTGCAAAAATACATGAGTAAACCAGTGCCTGCAAAAATAAATGGGTAGACCAGTGCCTGCAAAAATACATGAGTAGACCAGTGCCTGCAAAAATAAATGGGTAGACCAGTATAGCTCTGCAAGCAGTTTGTTGTGGCTCCGTTGCCTGAGCCTGGGCTATTGACAGATGCAGACTCTGAGAGTGAGGGAGAGGAGTTGGCAAGGCCTTCCTCTCCAGGACCCTCCTCTCTGGCAATGCCTCCGGAGGACACCGAAGGCCAAACGATAGGTCCAGAGCCAAGCATGTCCCCGCAGCCACAGGTGGACAGCGACGAAAGAGATAAGTGCTGGCTGGACCCTCGGCAGAGGCGCAGGGAGAAGCGTGCGCAGCAGAGGGGAAGGCGTGCCAGAGATTAGCTGAGTCACTGGACCACACCCCACAGGGTATAAATGTGGGTGTGGTGGCCAGTTCAGTTTGTGACGAGCAAAAACTAGAAATAATCCATGATCTCTGCATTACTGGACTTCTGCCTGCCTTGTCGGACTGCAGATGGACTAATCCTTGTATTGCGGAAACTTTGCCTGCTTTATCGGAATGCTTGCAGTCTAATCTTTGTTTTGTGTGAGTAAAGTCTGAATTGGCAGCTAGCCACTGGGTTGCTGCCAGCTTTATCTTCAAAGATTTTGTCGTGTGGCTTATTAACTCCGGGCCATCTGTGGGGGTGCGTGTGTGGGACTGGGACAGAACACAGTTAAAAACCTAGTAGACCAGTACCTCTGCTAAATCCTAAAGAATTGTCACATGACCATCAAGCCATGCCCACAAAATAAGCCACGCCCACAGAACCAGTAGTAAAAAAATTTAGAACCCACCCCTGGTCAAGTCTATACCGAGATAGAACTGAGATTCTGGTAAAATATTTAAATTTAGTAGCTGGAGCATTGAAGGTTTGTGCAGAGAGCAAAAACACACTTTTATAGTTGATTGATTGAAGAGAGCTTGCTCCTGGGTGAGGCAATCTGCGCTGTGATTGGTTCCTAGGATGCGGAGGGGGAGTTTCCCTTTTTTCCCGCCTTTTTCTTCTGTGTGCTCTGTGATTTACCTCACGAAGCTCCTGTTGAGCCTGACTAACTTTTTTTTTTGCTCTACATATTCAGGGAGTCCTCAACTTTCAACCACAGTTGAACCCAAAATTTCCATTGCTAAGTGAGACAGTTGTTAAGTGACTTTTGCCCCGTTTTACGACCTTCATTTGTTAAGTGAAGGGCTTCAATTGTTCATTTAGTGACAGGATTGTTAAATAAATCTAGCTTCCCCATTGACTTTGCTTGTCAGAAGGTCGCAAAGGGGATCACATGACCTCGGGACCCTGCAACCGTCATAAGTATGAGTCGGTTGCCAAGCTTTTGAATTTTGATCAGGTGCCCATGGGAATGCTGCAATGGACATTAAATAAACTGATGTAAGACAAGTACCACCTGTAGTTATAAAATATATTTATTTATAAAAAACTGCAAGTTTGTGTCAGCATCTCTGACTCCACTTGGAACACCGGCTGCGCAATTCCCTGACAGACTCTTAGAATAAGATTATGCCCAGGATTTTTCCCTATTTGATGGGTTTTCTCTTCTGCCGTAAACTGAAGCTCAGTTGCACCTCATCAGCTCTTCAAGGGTGATGTCCATGTTTAGGCCTAATAAGGGACTGGACCAAGAGACACACAATTTGCTGCATCAGGGATGATTTTGCTCCTTCTTTGTGAGTTGAGACACATTAAGGTTATAGTACAATGTCTCCCCTGTTTTCTCTTGAGTAAGAAGATTCTTCCTTCCTGGTCCAGGAGAAGACGGAGTGAAGAAGTCCAGGATGTTGCAGTAGGTGGCCTCAGAGTCCTGGGGAAAATGAGGGAAAGAGAAGACATTGTTCAATCTGCCAGCAGATGAGGAAGAAATTGAAAACATGGGATTTCTCCATCATTTTGCAGCATTTTTAGAAATACATAAGCTTGATATATCTGCTAGGGCCTAGAAATATGGCCAACCCATCAAGGAAAAGAAGCATTGACCTTCGGCATCAGGCCTGATCCAGTCTAGCTTCTTCTCTCAGATTGCTGATGGTGTTAAGATGCTCTTGCCAAACCCACAAGCACATTCCCCTAAAAATCCCCCCCCCCATATTAGAAGAATCTTTAACGTCTTCTAAGATGCTTAGTGGTCTTAAATATATCTTTCCATTTGTACTGTATTTTTCTGTGGGCTTCAAGACCATTTAATTTTATGGCCAACGTATAATTTGCACTACAAGGTCCTACAATGCCTTAATTCTTTGCTTGCAATCAAACAAGTCAAGAAACTAAGACCAGATATTCACAGATATCAAGAGAGTTGAACATGGAAAGTGCTTGAAATTGTTAAAATCCAGCTATCTACCAACATTACAACAGCATCGTTCAGGCACTGTAAAGCCCATCTGTGTCTGTCTCGTCTCTACACAATGACGGTCGGATGACTCTAAGTCATTGGTGGGGATTGAAGGGACATAACTCAACTCTCCGTTGTGAAGAGACCTTTCCTCCGGACAGGGTTTAAGTCTCTCATTAATCCCACCAGCTACCTTGACAGGGGAAGGTGTAGCTGCTCTTGCTGCTGGAGGCTCCATCATTCCAAGGTCACCTCCTTTCTCTTTCTTTTCTGCAAGCTGAGATTGTTCCTTGGGTGGAGATGCTTCCAAAGCAGCAATAAAAATAAAGAGAAACATGAAATGGTTTATTTCCATCTTCCTCGTGTATTGTCTGCCTGTCTCTCTCAAATCCAGGCCTGGTTCTCCTTTCCTGCTTCCCTTCTCAGTCAACATCTCCAACCACATCAGGAGCCACCTAGGACTCCAGGTGAGGGAACCCTTGAACCCAAAGCCTTCACTTACTGCTCCTCTTCTTCCAGCAATAAAAGGCAAGTGGAACCAGCAGGAATATAATAGTAATCGTTATCCGGGAATATCTCCATATAGGATCTAAATCTTGGGTACCAACTGGTTTGACTAAGAAACAAAAAGGATGATTTAGTATTTCTTGGCAGAGTATCTTAGTCTGCTCTTTTCTTTAAGGTTTAAATTCTATTAAATCTTCAAATGAAAAAGCCCCCCTCCCTTTTATTTTTAATCAAGTTCAGCTCTGGATTTTTCATGGACGTCTCTGTGGAGTACCTTAACAATCCCACAAAAGCCATTTGCCTTTCTCCAGGACTTTCTTTGCCCTTCCTAATTTAGCCTTTTAAGACTTAACCAAATCCAAATCTCCACCTACCTCTCTCAACTATGACATTTGTCCCCTGACTCAAAGGAGACGTGACCCATTGGTTGCTTCTCTTCTCTTCATAACTGCAAGCAAATTCCCCATCGTGGTTGAACGAGGCACGAGGGATTCTCAGAGAGGCCCTTTGAAGAGGATTTGTGGGTTCACTGGAGAGTTCCAGAAGGCCTTCTTTGATGGAGGTGATCTCCACCCCATCCTTGTAGAAATGGAACTTCTTCTCTGCCTTGTCTCTTTCCGTTGAGCAGAGGAAGAGCAAGGGATCACCTTCCTTCGCCCTCAAGGACAACGGTTTCACTTTCAGCACTGGGGACGGGAGGCCATCTGCAAGACAGGTTCACAAGAGAGATATATTAATGTCTAGTTTGAAGGAGAGGAGTTTGCTGAAATCTGTTGTGACCCCGACTCCCGAGCCTGTCCTAACAGAGGAAGAGGACTCAGAAGGTGATGGGGAGGAACTGATAAGGCCTCCCTCTCCAGGACCCTCCTCTCTGGCAATGCCTCAGGTTCCATCCGAAGGCCAAGAAGAACAGCCTGGGATATGCCAGGAGGAAAGCATATCAGAACAACAACAGATAGGGAACGAGGATGATGAATCCTGGCTTGATCCCAGGCAGCGTCAGAGGGAGAAGCATGCGCAGAAATGAAAGAGGCGTGGGAGGGCCAGCGATTGAGCTGAGTCACTGAGCCACACCCCACAAGGAATAAAAGTGGGTGTGATTGCTCTTCAGGCTTTGTGACGGTCAAAGTTAAAAACCTGAGTCACATCGCATTACCTGAAACCTGGCCTGTGCATATTTGGATTGGACCTTGGCTAACTCTTGCTTCGTGGATAACTTTTTGCTACTGAACCGGACTGAGGATAAACTCTCTCTTGCTTATTGTGAGTGAAAACTGACTTGGCAGGCATTTCGCAGATTACTGCCAAAACTCTTCTCTGCAAGGGTTTCTGATTGCTTAATAAAATCTTGGCAGGCGTGCCTGGTTGTGTGTTTTCCTGTGTGGGGAAGGGGAACAGAACAAAATCATCCAAGCACCTCCTTGAATCGAAGGTACCATTTCCATGAGGCAAAGCAGTGATATTTCAGATAATGGAGGTTAAAATGCAAAATAAGGAAGGAGAATGAATTTTACTGTAGCTTAGGGTGAAAATAACACAAAGTCTACTAAGGATGGAGCAAGGAATCATAACCTCTATCTTCCCATCAACTGAATCTTCCAATTGAAGAAAAGCTAATTTCTATAATATGCAGTACAGTACACAAAATGTATAAGTAGGTAGGTATGAAGCATACAAGAGTAGAAAAGGATTCGTTGTTTCTGTAATTGTTCTCACAATGTTGTCATAACCATAAGTTCCCATTGGGGAGATATTTTACCTAGGAAAGAACTTCCTGCTAACCATTTTCTTACAGGAGGTTATTTATTTAGCGATGGGTTTGGCTGTTTTGTGTTTTCTTTACTGGATTCATTTTTGAAAGGTCTATCATGCATTTTCATAGCTTGAGCATTGTGATAGCCTTTGCTATGAATATTTTGGGGTAATAAATATTCATCTTACCAACCACTGAGAAGACTAGCTGGTTACTTTCGGGAGAATAAGACCATCCCCCAGATGTTTCCTTAATCTTGCATTTACATATTAATTTTATTCGGTCAGAGTTCAGATTTTCAGTCCTGACATTGAAGGTATTGTTAAGGAGAACTTCATCTTCAATTATTGAGGAGGATTGATCCTTACAGTAGAAAAGGAACTTTATTCTATGAGATCCCTCAGGACTTCCTGACTTGATACCCTTGGGGAGAGAGCAATTCAAGGGAATCTCTTCTCCTTTAATAACGAAGTTTCTTGGGAGAGACGAGGACAGTCTGGGGGCTGGTAGAGATGAATCTGTCTGTGAACCTGAGGAAAGAAAGAGAAGCCATTGAGTCCTTCCTTCTGATCTCCCCCTGGAACCAAATCTCTACACCAAAAAATCCACCCCGATTCCCAGAAAGGCTCCCATCCATAATCTTTTGTGAGGATCCTTGACCCATTGCTTCCTCTTGCCAGGGCAGAAGTGGGACAAAAAGAGACCAACGCTGCAAATGAAAAGTTCTTCTCCCCTTGATGGCTTGCATGAAGGTCCTTCCAAGTGTGGGAAGCCCCCCCTCCCCTTCTAGAGAATGAAACACCCTGTTTTCCCCAAAATAAGACCCAACTGGAAAATAAGACCTAGCATGATTTTTCACAATGCACGTAATATAAGCCCTACCCCTCAAAATAAGCCCCAGTTAGATGGATGCATTTAGTACCGTATTTCCCCCAAAATAAGATCTAACCAGAAAATAAGCCCTAATGTGTCTTTTGGAGCAAAAATTAATATAAGACCCAGTCTTCTTTTTGGGGAAACACAGTATATTGGGGGATATTAAAAGAGGTAGAATATTATATTTCCACAAAAGAGAAATGAAGAAAACATTTTCTTAAAGGCAGAAAGCAGCCCCAGTCCTCCTGCATAGTAAAACAGCCTCCAGCAGATGCCTGAAATCTTTAGAGATGGAGATTTTGTGCTCATTAAGAAATCCGGGTCAATCTATTCATAAACAAAACATCTGCAACTCCAGAGTGATGGGATTAAGAAGGACAGGACATGACCTTTAAGACATAATAGGATTAACCCACCACCATTAGAACAGCAAAAGACACAGAGCTCACTCCATTGCACAACTCCCTAGGGGCATTTCAGACATCGCACAACCCCCGGCAACATCTCAGAAATGTACAAAAATCCTTGCCCTCATCAAGCTATTTTGTCAGCTGTCCCAGAACCACATGCTGGGTCTGCTCATCAATAAAGAGAATCCTCCTTTCCAATCAGCTTCCATTTTATTTCCACCACCTTTCTCCCGGATTGGAACTGAACCAGAAGGATTTTTCTTCCTACACAAGATTTCATCCCTCCCTGATCTTTTAGGACCATCTTCCTTTCTGATCTCCTTGCTTTGCAGACCCTTCTTCATTTTACATTGGGAGAAGAAGAAGTTGAGGTGGACGTTCTTTAGAAGGGTCCATCTGAGACTCACCAGGGACATGAACAGAAGGATTTTCAGGGCTATCTGGTAAAAACAGCTATTCATTCTAGCTGGAATGAGCTAGAAAAGCAGAGCAACTGCACCCACAGAAATGGACTTTTCTCCTTCTGAATCACTCTTCGGGCTTTCGGTTTCATTTAATCTTCTCCCTCCTTCAGCGGCCGCAACAATCAGAAGACAAGCATACTCTGCATGAAGGTCTCTTACCTGCTCCCAGGAGGATCCAGGAAAGGACTGAAAGAGAGAAGGAGGGAAGGTGGAGTCAAGAGAAGGAGAGATGATCCCAGGCTGGGCAAAACTTTCATTCCCACCATCTTCTTCTTCTTCCCTGAATGGGTGCAGCAGGTGAGATTCTGCCCTGAAGGTGGAGGAGGAAGGGATCTTTTCCCACCCATGTTCTGGCTATTGAGGGAGGTGGGACATAAGAGTCCCCAAACCTTATTATGGCTGGAATTACGAGCAGATATGGAGAACTTCGGGGACCCAGACACATTTTTTCTCCAAAGTTCAGCTGTTCTGATGTCCTCCATTCTCAGTCATTTGAGAGGAGCAGGAAGGAGAAAAGGGAGCCTCCTTATACTCAACGCCCTTCACTGCAACCCACAGAATTTCCCCTTTCTTTGTTCATCCATTGCCCCAACTTCCTACCTATCTAATTGACCGTGAAGCTGCACTTTTGGGTCGCCTTCTGGGTGTTTCTGACGGGAGGAATTGAGACTGCTCTGCATCCCCCCCCAAATCCCCTTTAGTTGAGATGGCTCTGAATCATGAGATCTCCCAGATGTTTCATGACCCAAACTAGGTACCATCATAAACAAAAGCACTCAAGATGTTACCTATTTTGGGTCATGAAACATCTGCAAGGAAAAAACCAAGCTCAGACCATCCAGTCCGAACTGAAGAAACTTCTTGGATGAGAAGCAAAACATCTTCAAAGGAAAAAAAAAAACCCCAAGAAAGTCCAGTTGCCTCCTGAAAAAGCACCTTTCGGACAACCATGATCTGGATGATGGAGAATCTCTACAAGAGAGCATCAAGGACCCCTCATTTCAATCCTGAGCTACAAATATTCTCCTTTATAGACAGAATTCAGTTTCATCTAACAGGAGGAAAAAGGAAACCAGACCACCAAAAAACCCACAATGGCTTGGACACCATCACAGCATAGAACATCTCAAAGAAACAGAGCAAGATCAAAAGACGTGGAGAGACCTGGTCCATAAAATCGCCAAAAGTCGGACACGACTGAATGGATCACATCATCAACATCATCATCATAAGAGAAAGCTACAGAAGGTTATCATCAAGATAACTTTGCTTGCTTGCAGAAAAACTGCATCTAACCATACTTTCCCATGGGACATTTTGTGACTTCTACCTAAGAGGAGATTGATCCAAGCAAGAACTCTGAAGGGAGAAGGAAGTGCTGAATTTTTGAGAAGCATCTAGAAGAAGAGAAGGATGCGAGTGTCGAGTGATCTTGGGCACAGGAAAGAAGAATTAGATTTAGATGTGAGTGTGGAGGAGGAAGAAGGAGGCCCCAAACCTGTCATCCAAGGGATGGTCCCCATCTTCACTTCAGGATTCCTGGGAAGCCAGTCTTGGCCTCCGTCACTCTCGTCTTCCTTCCCCAGAGAGACGAAGAACTGCAGCTTCTCTTGAGTCAGTCCTTCTACTCAACGGGCCAAAGGAGGAACTGCGTCATCCCCACCAAGGACATCACACCCACGCCCATCAGCTCAAGACGCAGCTCGGCTCCCCGGCCTTCTTCACCACACCAAAGCCTTTCTCTCTGCTGCAGCTCAGTGGGCCCATCTTCCTAACCTCTCTTGTACCCAAAGAGAATGAAAAATAAAATTAAACAAAAATAGCCATCCGGTGAGGTGGGAGGTGTGAAAGCCAAGAAGCCATGTTGTTCTTTCCTTTTGCAAGGCCCAAACCCCTCCCTGGGGGCCTGACCTCCTCAGCTGCGTTGCTCCTCCTAAACCACCCATTTCCATCGTGGAGCCACAGACACATAGAATAAAGCGAAGGATAATCGATCACTTATGAAAAATTTAATTCTGTGGGAAAAAGATCAACGAGTTCTGCTAAAACAGTTCTGAAAATCACTGGTTGTGCCTCAAACACCAGACTGATTCTCCTAATTGTGATGGGTTTGAAGGGTACCCAACCATCATCTCATTTCAATTAAGAGTTAAAATTTGTTCCTATGATCTTATATTATGTATCTTGGAATCGGGGGACAACAATATCCTGGACTAGTAAATAAAAACCAAATAATCTTTAAAATGCGACATTATCCTGGGACACATATATTCGCCTTCATTCGTGAGTCTCTAAAATGATTTTAGTTTGAGTAATGTGGTAATCCCAAACCATTCTTGATTAAATCCACGAATCCACTCTTGAATTAAGGTGTGGATTTATAATAATATGAAGAAAGGACCCAATACACCCTTCATTTGAGCAGGATACAGGTAGTCCTCATTGAAGGACCGTGATTGGATCAGCTGTTGAGCAAGACTGTCACTAAGTGAAAATGTGACTGTGTTTAAGATGTAACTTCTGCTTTGCTTTGCTTTGTGGAAGGTTTTAAATGGGAGGATTGGTTCCTCACCATCGTAAGTGTGAATAGTTGCTGTATGACTCAGGTGCTAAGCGAAGACTACCTGTATATTATTGCTGGAAGCCACTCTGTTCCTCCAGAGTAACCAATCCAATTCAGGCAAGTTGTTTTTCTAATGGATAATTCAAGCGTAATTTGTGTTGTCACCCAGTCTTTCTTCCAACAGGGTGACCTTCAGGAAGGGGTGGGTTCTAATTTTTTTTACTACTGGTTCTGTGGGCGTGGCTTATTTTGTGGGCATGGCTTGATGGTCATGTGACAATTATTTAGGTTTTAGCAGAGGTACTGGTCTACCAGGCTTTTAACTGCTTGCAGAGCTATACCAATCTACTCATGTATTTTTGCAGGCACTGATCTACTCATGTATTTTTGCAGGCACTGGTCTACCCATTTATTTTTTGCAGGCACTGGTCTACTCATTTATTTTTTGCAGGCACTGGTCTACCCATTTATTTTTTGCAGGCACTGATCTACTCATGTATTTTTTCAGGCACTGGTCTACCCATTTATTTTTTGCAGGCACTGGTCTACCCATTTATTTTTTGCAGGCACTGATCTACTCATGTATTTTTTCAGGCACTGGTCTACCCATTTATTTTTTGCAGGCACTGGTCTACCCATTTATTTTTTGCAGGCACTGGTCTACTCATTTATTTTTTGCAGGCACTGATCTACTCATGTATTTTTTCAGGCACTGGTCTACCCATTTATTTTTTGCAGGCACTGGTCTACCCATTTATTTTTTGCAGGCACTGATCTACTCATGTATTTTTTCAGACACTGGTCTACCCATTTATTTTTTGCAGGCACTGATCTACTCATGTATTTTTTCAGGCACTGGTCTACCCATTTACTTTTTGCAGGCACTGATCTACTCATGTATTTTTTCAGGCACTGGTCTACCCATTTATTTTTTCAGGCACCGGTCTACTTATTTTTTTTCTTTTAACACTGATCAGCTGTAGGGCGGCCCTTTGAAGCCCCGCGGCAAGAGTTTAAACAGTTTTTTTTTCCCTCTAGCAATCAGCTGGGACTCAGGAGGCAGCAATAGATTGGGGGTGGGGCCAAATAAAAGGTAAGAATAATGCGGGGGGCTAGGGTGGGTGGGGGGTGGGCAGAACCGGTTCGGTGATGTCATATCGTCACCGCTACCGGCTCGGCCGAACTGGGAGGAACCTGGGTGGGGTCCCTTCTTTGAATCATTGTAAAATCCAGAATGTAATTCAAGAGCAGATTCGGAGGTTTTATCAAGAACGGTTTCTGGATTCCTACATTCACTCTACTCTGGATAAAATCATTTTTAAAAACAATTATTCTTTTGATTTACTAGTCTAGGATATTTTGTGCCTCAATTCCAAAGTTCTTGGAGATATATCCTAGGAACAAATTTTAACTCTTTACTGAAATGAGATGATAGTTTTAGTGTGCTTCAAATCCATCACAAAGAAGATAGTAATTCTGGTGTTTTAGACACAAACAACAATTTCAAAAAAAAAATCTGCAGAACAAATTGCTTTTTGCAAATTTATTTTGTTCATAATTAATGCGTTTATCATATGTTTTATTCTATCTGTCTGTGGATCCACTATGCATGGCTTAGGACAAGAAGTGGAGCTGATCAAACCGGAAAGACAGAGATGGCGTTTAGTCCTTGCAAAAGAGCAGAACAATTTTTATTTCAAATTCTCTTTGGGTGCAAGAGAGGCCAGGAGGATGGGGACAGAGAGTAGCTGCACAGAGGAAGGCTTTGGTGTGGTGAAGAGGGCCGGGGCGTTGAGATGGGCTGGTGGAATGACGCAGTTCCTGCCTTGGTCCTTGAGTTGGAGGACTGACTCAAGAGAAGTTGCAGGTTTGAATCACTCTGGAGAAAGAAGAAGAGAGTGACGGAGAGGCCAAGACCAGCTGTCCAGAAATTCTGAAGTGAAGATGGAGACCATCCCTTGGATGATAGGTTTGGGACTTCCTACTTCTTCCTCCATCTAAGTCTGACTCTTAGCCTCACCGAAGAGCTGATTGCTTTATTCCCAACTCCTTTTCTTCTTCTAGATCCTTCTCAGGAAAATCGAGCTTTCTTGGTGGGGAATAATATGAGCAATGGGGTATTTTCTTGCCTCTCCTCCCATCAATTGTATCCCCAGTTCTCTTGATTCACAACCATCTCAACTAAGGGGCATTGGAGGAGGGGATGAAGAGCAATCTCTCTTCGTCCCACCAAAAAAAAAAACCCAGAAGAAGGCCCAAAACTGCAGCTTCATTTTCAATAGAAGAGAAAGGAAGTTGGGGAAATGAAAGTGGGTCATTCTGTGGGTCGCAGTGAAGGGTGTTGAGTATGAGGAGCGTCCCTTTTCTCCCACCTGCTCTTCTCAAATGATTGAGAACTGAAGACATCAGAACAGCTGAACTTCAAAGAGAAAGTCCTCCTGGACCCCATTTCTGTTCTTAACGGTAATTCCAACTATGATAAGGATGGTTTGGGAACTCTTACCATCCCCCCAATGGCCAGAACATGGGTGGGAGAAGGCACCTTCTTCCTCCTCCTTCATCTCGTCTGCTGAATCTATTCAGGGAAGAAGATTCGGGTGAGATGGTAGGGATGAAAGTCTTGCAGAGCCTGGAATCATCTCTCCTTCTCTTTTTTTTTTTTTTTTTTGAAGGACACAGTGTTTATTGAAAAAGTTTTCAAATACAAGTTTTTCCCCCTTTTTCCCCCCCCTCTTCCCTAACCCACCCTTTCCACCCAACCCCCCCTGTGACTTCTTCACAACAATAAGCTATTTCATAACTAGTTACATACATAATATCTTCCCTTTCCCTTAATCCCTTCTCGGAATACTGACCCTTAACTTGTTAATCTTATAACTCCCATTTTTACGGTAATCTGCCCTTTTTCTCCTCCCCTAAACTTATTGAGTATTATTACAAATTAACCTTTAATCTTTTATATATATTAATATAACATTTTAAATCGGCCTTCTCCCTGCAACCAAATTTATTCAATTCTGTCCACTTCCTCCACTCCTCTAAATATATGACTTGAAATCAGACAATACAATTCTAAATATAATCCACTACCCACTTTACTAGAATATACACATATCTATATATGCATCCCATTTTATAACAGTCAGTAAACTAACCTCTTTCAGCCCTTCAATTCCTACAAAATCATGCAATACGATTCTAAATATAATCAACTGCCCACTTTACTAAGATATACACATATCTATATATGCATTTCATTATGTAAAAAGAGAAAAGACAATAACTTTAAGTTTATGATCCATATAATATCTTCTTTGATGTCTTTCCACTAGATTGTTAAATCCATCACCCATAATAGGGTAAAATAACATGCTGGTGCAACAGTTTGTTCAAAGTCTTCAGTCATCTTCTGCCCCCATCAGTAGTAAATATCCTCACACCTGTATAAAAGTAAAAACAACCACCCGAGTGACATTATAATTATGAATATATCCGTATGGTTATAGTTGTGGTATTCATCAGGATTGTTAATTCCCGTCATCCTACTGAGTAACATCCAGATCTTCTGCATGCCCCAGAAAAACTCTCCTGCCTTATAACTCAAAGTAGTTATAATATATTTCCAAGAGAAAAAAAAAGTAAATAAGAAAAAATTAGATGATTCAAATCCAACAAAGTGAGGCTCTTTCCACTTCCCAAAGTCATGGCCTTGCAGAGATCTGCCACAATCCTCAGGATAGTATCAGACAATTGTTCGCCACCACTGTCTTTTCTAATATTCATTCATTTTTTAAAGCGCCTGGCTTCACTGTTGCTTAGTTTGGAAATTGCTGTTTCTATAAGATCTGTTTCTTTTCTTTTTCTTTTTTGGGTTGAATTTCCATCCTCTTTTCTTGCTTACCAATTGTATATCTGCTGGTTGATTTTCATTCTGCTTTGTGGATTGTTCTTGTTGGGTTAATTTTATCATCTCATCTTTCTTCTCCATCACTTGTATATCAACTGATTGCTTTGCGCACTTGTCTGTGACTTGATGATTCATCACCTTGGGTTCGGATGACACTGCTCTCTTATTTATAAACAGTCCAGCTGGGGTCTCCAAGGAGTCCAAAGACAATTTATCCATCACAGCCTCTGTAATTTGATGTTTTCCTTTTATTTCCAACTCCTTTTGCTTATCCTGTATTATGCCTAAAGGTGTTAAATTCATTTTTAGAATTTTTTGATAAAAATCTTCCGCTTTTTCAACAGTGTGCAATTGATATCTTACGCCTTGATATCTCAATATTAAACCAACTGGGATGTCCCACCTGAATAGGATATTTCTTTTTTTTAATTCAGTCACTAAAAAGCCAAATTTCTTCCTCTCCATTAACATCTTGGGCGGGAGCTCCTTGAAAATCCAAATCTTTCTTCCATGAAATTGCAAATTGGAATTAAAAGAGTTCTGCACAATATTATTCCTAATTTCTTTATCTGTAAAATAGATCACCACATCTCTAGGCAGTTGCCTTTGCTTTGCCCACCAGGAGTTTATTCTATAAATTCTATCAATCCTGCAATACACTTCATCAGGTTGAACCTTTAAGATCCCAGCCAGAATTTCAGAAGATACTTTCCTTAAATCATCTCTATTATTTTCCTGCAGACCTCTCAATCTAATTGCATATTCTGTAAAATTATATTGAATCATTAAAACTTCTCTTTCAATCCTCTGTTGTACATTTTCCTCATTACCAATCTTTTGGTCAGTCTCCATTTTAGATTTGTCTTCCAAGCTATTATCCTGAATGTTTATCAAATCCTTTTTAATTTTTTGAGTCATGTCATCCAAATTCTCCTCGACTTCCTTCATTTTAGTCTCTAATAATTCAGTCTTTGCCTCCATCCGAATCAGAAAGCCTGATAAACCATTAGCAACTTTTGAAATCTTTTTATTCAAGAAGTCAGACTCTGATTTCACCAATTCACCAATTTCTTTAATTTCCTGCTTAAATTTTTCAAGTTGCTGATTCACAATCTCATCCCTTCTTACAATCTCTTCAAGGATAAATTCTAATATATTAAAATCGGGTTTCTGACGCTGAAGAGTTGAAATTTGTTGGCGCAATTTCTTAAGGGGGGAAATTCCCCCCCCCCTGTTTGTCCAGCTGTATAAGTCCTGATGCCATTTCCCACACAGACAAGATTTAGCAAAAATAAGAGAAGAAATAGAAAACAAAAAGACTTTCCCTCATTAAAAAAAACTTCTGAGCAGCACAGGAGCGAGGTTTCTCTAGAAATGTAGCCAATGATATTTATTCCGCTACATTGTAATAATGAAAAACGGAAGGACTTTCCCTTTTAGCCCTTCTCCAGCCACAGCAGACGCCATTTTAGAAGGCTCTTTTTCCCTCTTTTCCTCTGCTCTTTTCTTTTAAATAGTTTTTGAAAGGGTAAGATACTTGCGGTTCAGTATTAAGGGTCCAGTTCTTCATTTCTTTAATTATTCTTTTAGATTCAGAGGCTTGCTCTTGACGCCTGGCTCTGCATAGGCAGAGGTCTCCCAAAGCCCGGAGCAGCGGCAGGGGATATGGGGCTTCTCATCCGCTCCGTCCCAAAAGTTAAAAAAAAAACTTTTGGGACTCTGCGGGGAGTTCTACCCACCCCTGCCGGCTCTCTCTCCGTTTCCTCTTGGAAACGGAGTTTTTTCAAGCCGCCATCCGCTGTAACGGCGGCTCTATACAGGCAGAGGGAGCTGACGATCCCAGAGGAACGTCTGGCGGCGGCCAGCAGCAAACCGGAAGTCCATCTCTCCTTCTCTTAACTCCACCTTCCCTCCTTCTCTCTTTCAGTCTTTTCAAGGATCCTCCTGGGAGCAGGTAAGAGACTTTCATGCAAACTTTGCTTCTATTTCTAATAAGTAGACTGCCATTGTTGCCGTCAGGAGAAGATCAAATGAAACCGAAAGCCCAAAGAGAGATGCTGAAGGAGAAAAAAAAAATCCATCTCTGTGTACGTAGCTGACTGGCTGTTCTTTTCCACTTGGGTTGGTGCAAAGGGTGGATCCAGCCTCTTCAGGAGGCATCTGTAGGTGGCCATGATCCTGATGAATCTAAGTAGTTTCCTTGTAAAAAATGTTCCCCTCAAGTTCTTCTTCTCCCAATATAACGTGGAGCGTGGTCTGCCAAGTCCAGAGAAGATACAGGAAATTAATCCTGAAGCCCAAGACAACAAGGCCAGTCAGAGATGCTATTAAGTGGGCACTGATAAATTTGCGGTTTAGTGTTTTAGAGGGTTCAGAAGAGGATGAACATTTGATTGAAAGATGGACATTGCAGGATGTTTCTTGAGGAGAAGCTCTAGAGCAGGAGTCAGCAACCTGCGGCTCTGGAGCCGCATTGGGGCTCTTTGGTACCTCTGCTGTGGCTCCCTGTCAGGAGATTCCACCACTGGCTGGCCTTGCCACTCGCCCTCCCCTCCCAGTCACTCCTCGCCTGATGTTGTGGCCCATCAGAACACCTGGCCTAAAAAGGTAAGGGTGACGGTGGGGGATGGAGAAGCAGCCAGGGCAGAGACTGGGAGATACAGAGAGAGGGGGAGAGAGAGAGAGAGACATAGAGAGATACAGAGAGAGGGGGGAGAGAGAGAGACATAGAGAGATACAGAGAGTGGGGGATAGAGAAAGAGACATAGAGAGATACAGAGAGAGAGGGAGAGAGGGAGAGACATAGAGAGATACAGAGAGAGGGGGAGAGAGAAAGAGACATAGAGAGATACAGAGAGAGAGGGAGAGAGAGAGACATAGAGAGATACAGAGAGAGAGGGAGGGAGAGAGAGAGAGACATAGAGAGATACAGAGGGGGGAGAGAGAGACATAGAGAGATACAGAGAGAGAGGGAGAGAGAGAGACATAGAGAGATACAGAGAGGGGGGGAGAGAGAGAGACATAGAGAGATACAGAGAGAGGGGGGAGAGAGAGAGACATAGAGAGATACAGAGAGAGAGGGAGGGAGAGAGAGACATAGAGAGATACAGAGGGGGGGAGAGAGAGACATAGAGAGATACAGAGAGAGAGGGAGAGAGAGAGACATAGAGAGATACAGAGAGGGGGGAGAGAGAGAGAGACATAGAGAGATACAGAGAGAGGGGGAGAGAGAGAGACATAGAGAGATACAGAGAGAGGGGGAGAGAGAAAGAGACATAGAGAGATACAGAGAGAGAGGGAGAGAGAGAGAGACATAGAGAGATACAGAGAGAGAGGGAGAGAGAGAGAGACATAGAGAGATACAGAGAGAGGGGGGAGAGAGAGAGACATAGAGAGATACAGAGAGTGGGGGATAGAGAAAGAGACATAGAGAGATACAGAGAGAGAGGGAGAGAGGGAGAGACATAGAGAGATACAGAGAGAGGGGGAGAGAGAAAGAGACATAGAGAGATACAGAGAGAGAGGGAGAGAGAGAGAGACATAGAGAGATACAGAGAGAGAGGGAGGGAGAGAGAGAGAGACATAGAGAGATACAGAGGGGGGGAGAGAGAGACATAGAGAGATACAGAGAGAGAGGGAGAGAGAGAGAGAGACATAGAGAGATACAGAGAGGGGGGGAGAGAGAGAGAGACATAGAGAGATACAGAGAGAGGGGGGAGAGAGAGAGACATAGAGAGATACAGAGAGAGGGGGAGAGAGAAAGAGACATAGAGAGATACAGAGAGAGAGGGAGAGAGAGAGAGACATAGAGAGATACAGAGAGAGGGAGAGAGAGAGAGACATAGAGAGATACAGAGAGAGGGGGGAGAGAGAGAGACATAGAGAGATACAGAGAGTGGGGGATAGAGAAAGAGACATAGAGAGATACAGAGAGAGAGGGAGAGAGGGAGAGACATAGAGAGATACAGAGAGGGAGGGAGGGGGAGAGACGGAGGGAGGGGAGAAAGAGAGATGTCAAAAGGATTTTGTGGTTCCCAGTGTTTTTTAACAACTGATTCTCTGTCCTAATGACCGGCTGGGTAGGCGTGACTAGGGGCGGGGGGGTCATGTGACTGGTGGAAGTGAGTGACATCGAGCTGGCCACGCCCATCCAGGTTTTGTGGCTCCTGGTGTTTTCTTTTCTGTGGGAAACGGGTCCAAATGGCTCTTTGACTATTTAAGGTTGCAGACCCTTGCTCTAGAGATCACAGCTCTTGTAGGAAGTTCCACTCTGAGGAGAAAAGAATCTGACCTCCAAGGAGCTTGAAGAAGCCATTTGGGTGAGATGAGATAAATTGGAATGGCATAATTGGACATGACACAGAAGGAGCCCTAATGAATCTGGATGTACTGAATGTTGCAATTGCAGAGAAAATGTATTGCTGAATTGAGGAATTCCCGGAGCAGATTAGGGATCATGGGAGCCATTCTGGGAATAGGGTTGGATGTTCTCATGTAGAGATTTGGTTTCCAGGAGGAGATCAGAAGGACTCAATGGCTTCTCTTTCTTTCCTTTGGTTGACGGACAGATTCATCTTTACCAACCCCCAGGCTGTCCACAACTCTTCCGCACACCGCCATTATTTTTTTTTTTTTTTTATTGAAAAAGTTTTAAAACAAACACAATTTCCCCACAACCCTCCCTTCCAACCCCCTCCCCCTCCCCGACTTCCCAGAGCAGAACACAAGGTATTTCTATTAACCTTTAACAATGAACTAAATTGCATAACCATTCATCAAACTAACACCCCCTAAAAAAAAATTCTTAACCCCCCATATATAAAATCTTATTTCTTAAACATAATACTTCTAATATCACTTATATAGCGCTTATACAAATAAAAGAAATCATTCATAAGCTATTTGATATTTTTTGGTCTGATACTTATTTTGTATATAATCAATCCATCTTCTCCAGTCCTGTATATACCTTTCTTGTGTGTGATCCTTCAGATATGCTGAAATTTTAGCCATTTCAGCTAAATTAGTTACTTTCAATATCCAATCATCAATAGTAGGCAAATAGTCCTTCTTCCAGTGTTGTGCTACCAACAATCTTGCTGCTGTTATCAAGTTCAAAATCAATTTAGTCTCTGCAACTGTACAGTCCGTAGTTATACCCATTAAGAACAACTGTGGAGTAAATTTCAGTCTCTTTTTAAAAATATTCTGCATCACCCACCAAATCTTTATCCAAAATGCTTTGATTTTTCTACAAGTCCACCATATATGATAATAAGTTGCATCATCACAATCACATCTCCAACATTTAGCTTGCACATTAGGATACATACATGATAATTTTTTGGGATCTAAGTGCCATCTATAGAACATTTTATAAAAATTTTCTCTTAAATTTTGTGCTTGTGTAAATTTCACATTTCTAATCCAAATCTTTTCCCAAGTCTCCATCATTACTGGCTCTTGAAAATTTTGTGCCCATTTAATCATACAATCTTTAACCAATTCCGTCTCAGAATCTATTTCCAATAAAGCATTATACAACCTTTTAATATGCATTTGTTTTTGATCTCTAATTTGTTTTACCAAATTCTCCTCATTTTGCACAAAGCCAGTTTTTTGATCTTCCTTCCATCTAGCTTGAAGTTGACCGTACTGAAACCATGTGTAAATTATACCTTCTTCTCTCAGTGTATCTAAAGATTTCAAATACATTACCCCCCTTTCAATAATAAGAAGCTCTTTATAGTTAATCACCTCCTGTTTTTGTTCTATACTTATATTTTCTATTGCATGTCTAGGATTTGCCCATACAGGTATCTTATAACTTAACTTATATTGATATTTTTTCCAAACCCTCAACAAAGCATTTCTTAATATATGAGCCTTAAATACTTTATCCACTTTTTTGTCATATAACAAATAGGCATGCCATCCATATAACAAATCATGACCTTCTAAATTCAAAATTCTCCCCTCAGTTAAATTAAACCAATCACTAATTTGTGATAAAACCGCTGCTTCATAATATAATCTTAAATTAGGCATTTTGAGACCCCCTCTTTCACGTGTATCTTGCATAATTTTCATTTTTATTCTGGGTTTTTTCCCAGCCCAAATAAAAGTATTAACACCTTTCTGCCATTCTCTCAAATTCTCATCTTTCTTAAGCACAGGTAACATTTGGAACAAAAATAAAAATCTAGGTAAGACATTCATTTTAATTGCTGCAATTCTTCCCAATAAAGACAACTGTAATTTTTTCCAATTTTCCATATCCTTCTGTACCTTCTGCCAAAGGACCTCATAATTGTTTTTGTATAATTTTGTATTTGAAGCTGCTATGTATACCCCTAGATATTTAACCTTTTTAACTATTTCAAAATCTGTTAATCTCGCCAGTTTATCTCTTTCCAGTATAGTCATATTTTTAACTATCATCTTTGTCTTATGTGGGTTAACTTTAAATCCTGATACTTTCCCGTATTGATCGATTATATCCAATATATATGGAACCGACTCTATAGGTTGGGATAAGGTAATAACCAAATCATCTGCAAATGCTCTTAATCTATAATCTTGTTGTCTAATTACAATACCCTTCAGTTTTTCTGAGTCCCGTATCTTGTTCAATAATACCTCCAAAGTCAAAATAAATAATAGTGGGGACAGAGGACACCCCTGCCTTGTTCCTCTCTCAATTTTAAAAGCCTCTGTTAAACCTCCATTAACTATAATTTGTGCTGTTTGCTGCTGATATATCGCTCTAATTGATTGTGTAAAATATTCCCCAAAATGCATTTTCTCTATTATTTTAAACAAAAATTGCCAGTTCAAACGATCAAATGCCTTCTCTGCATCCAAAAATATAAACGCTGCAGGGACTTGATTATTTTTTTCCAAGTATTCCAGTAAGTTTACGATTTGTCTAACATTATATCTCATTTGTCTCCCTTTTATAAACCCTGATTGATCATTATGAATTATTTGTTGCATAACTGGCATTAATCTATTAGCCAATATCTTAGCAAAAATCTTATAATCAGTATTCAGAAGTGAAATTGGCCTGAAGTTCTCAGGTTTAATGGAGTTTTGGTCCTCTTTTGGAATTAGTGAGACAAAAGCTGTTTTCCAGGAAGGTGGTACTCCTCCTCCTACTTGTATTTTATTAAATAAGATTTTGAGTGGTTCTAACATTTCAGATTGTAAATGTTTATAATAGACAGCTGTTAATCCATCTGTTCCTGGAGCCTTACCTATTTTTAATTGTTTAATTGCCCCAACAATTTCCTCGGACGTTATTGGCTGATTCAATCTCTCTCTCTGTTCCAATGTTAATTCAGGAATCTCCATCTTTAAATATCTATCAATATCAACATCTTGAATCACATCTTTAGCATATAACTTTGTATAAAACTCCAAAAAAGCCTTTTTTATTAAATTCTGTTGATAAATTTCTTTACCTCTAAATTCTATCTTATCTATAACACGTGATTTTTGTTTTTTCCTCATCGTATAAGCCAACCATCTCCCAGGTTTATTAGCATTACAAAATGTATTATGTCTGGCATATTGTATGCTAGTTGCTACTTGCCCAGCCAATAACATATTAAATTGCTCTCTTAAAATATTAATCATATCTTTTGCCTTTTTATCTCCCGGGTTAGTTATAAGCGATTGTTCTTTCTTTTTAATTTCCTCCTCTATCTCTTTCCGTCTGTTTTGTTGTTTTAGTCTATATTTATTGTTCAAAAAAATTAATGTTCCTCTCATATATGCCTTACTCGCATCCCATACCATCTCCATCGAGGTTCCTTTATTCATATTGTTAACAAAAAATTCTTTCATTTGTTTTTTAAGCTCAGACAAGTTATCTTCATATCTAAATAAATTCTCATTTAACCTCCAAGACCTCCTTTCCCCTCTTTCCTGCTCTAATTCCACCCAAACCGGGCTATGATCAGTTAAAGATCTTGGACATATCTTCGTGTTCTTCACCCTAGAAAAAAGATCATTTGTAGTTAATATAAAATCAATCCTAGAGAAAGATTGATGCCTATCTGAAAAAAAAGTAAAATCACTTTCTGATACATTCCTTTCTCTCCAAATATCTCTGAGCTCCATATCCTCCAGAATATCAAAAAAAGATTTAGGCAACTTAGCACGCATGGATATCTTAGATAGACTTTTTTTATCTTTCTGGGTATTTATTACCCCATTCCAATCACCCATTAGAAGTAAAGATCTATAATCCCATTGTAATATTTTAGTATGTAAAAATTTATAAAATTTATCTTGTTGTTGATTAGGTGCGTATACTCCAATTACAAGCAGCTTCCCATTCTGTGTTGTTAATTCAATTGCAATATATCTACCTTGAGTATCAGCCTCAATTAAATTAGCCACTAAACCTCTTTTAATGTATATAACTAGGCCATTTTTCTTCTCTGGTGCTGATGCCACAAAATGTGTACCTAATTTCGAATTTATCAAATACTTTTGATCTGAAGATTTAATATGCGTTTCTTGCAAACAAATAACATCATTCTGAAATTGCTTCAAGTAGTGAAATATTCTCTTTCTTTTTTGTGGAGAATTTAAACCATTGACATTCCAAGATAAGAATTTATTTGCCATCTCTTGGCGCCCCAAGCTTTGAGAGCATCAGCTGAACCTCCTCCGCCATATTATACTTCGGCCTAGCTCCTCCCACTGCTTGTGTTTTTTGAACTTGTTGGGTTGAATCTTGAGGCTGTCGTGCCAGATGTTGTTTGTAAGTAGCTCTTGTCAGTCGTTGATCTTTTGGCAGCTGTATCATCGTTAATGACTCAAGGGTTGGTGGTGGACCCCCACTCAGCAGTAAATCTTCTTCCAAATTGGCTCCTCCAGCTAGAGCTTGAGCGTAAGTTTGTGGTTGCCCTCCATCTTTCTCTTGTTGTGTCGTTTCCAATTGCTTTCTAGCGCCCCCTGGTGAGGGTGGCCTTCCAGCCTTTAAAACATTGACATAAAAATCTTTTGCCTTGCCAACTGTGTTTAAACGATGTCTTTGCCCAGCATATGTCACTATTATCCCAAAGGGGACATCCCATCTGTACTGGAGCTGCTGATTTCTTAGTTCATTCACCAAAAAACCAAACTGCTTTCTATCTCTTAACATTTTAGGAGGAAGCTCTTTCAGGACCACCAGCTCTTGTCCATCCACTTTAATCTTGTTTCTATAAGAAGCTTGCAGAATGTCATTTCTAATTCTCCTTGTTGTGAAATAAATCACCACATCTCTTGGTAGCTGCTTTTGTTTTGCCAGCCAGGAATTAACCCTATAAATTTTATCCATTTGAAATGCCACGTCTTCTGGCCTTTCTGAAATCAACTCTGCTAAAGCATTGGAACAAACATCTTTTAAATTTTCACCAGTCTTTTCTTTCAAACCTCTCATCCTGAGGGCAAATTCCATTGATCTGTATTGTAACAAAACCATTTCATCATCCACTTTCTCTGTTTGTATCATAACCTCTCCTACTTTAGTTGCAAGCTCCAAGTTAGCATCATCAATTTCCCGTACTCTCTCCTCAATCTTTAACATATGAGTGGCCAGTCCTGAAACTGCATAAACAATGTCATCTCTTATTTCATCATGTTTTTCCTCCACCACACTTTTAATTTTCTTTAACTCCTCTGAAAATTGTTTCATCATTTCTGTCTGATTGTTCAGGGCACCCATTATAAATTCTTTAAGGTCTTGTGACTGTGTATCAGCAGGAAGTTGTTGTTTTTGAGTCACTACAGGGGAACCTCCTCCCCCTTTTGAAGTTGGTGGCTTTAATTGTTTAGCAGCCATTTTATTTTAAAAAGAGTTTTTTCCTTTTGCAGCCACAAAATCTTGTAAACAGTCTTACAAAGTATGTTTCAAAGTTTTTTTCAAAATAAACAATCCTCTCTTCAAGCTATACTCAGTCCCCAACAGTTTTCTCTTCAGGCAGAGGGCTCTTAACAAGCAGTTTCCTTTTAACTTTCACTTTCCCTTCCGCCCATAACAAAGGCTTCCTCTGAAGCCTCCAGCTCAAGAGAGCTCCGTTTGCAACAATGTATTCACGGAGTTAAGTTCTGTTTCTTTTAAAAAGCTTGCACTCTTGCTTCAGCTCTGTCTGCCTTGTTAAAAAATCATTAGAACTCACTGTTTGCCGGCAGAGTTGGACGCAGACGTCTTGCTCTGTTAAACAGAGGCACCAGCGATCCGGAGCAATGGGAGGGGTGAACTGGGGAGCTCTCACCCTCCTAGTCGCTGGAATTAATCCAGTGACTTTCGGGGAGCTCTACCCACCCCCTCCGACTCTCCTCTCCTTCTTTGCCCGAAGGAGAGTTTTTTCAAACCGCTGGACAGCAGTTTAACGCTGTCAGGGCGGTTTTAACAGATCGGGTGGCTGGCGGTCTATGGAGACCGTCCTCGTCGTCAGCGGAGCCAGCGGAAGTCCCCTGTTGGTTACCACCTTTAAAGCTCTCCATGGCATAGGTCCAGGATATCTACGGGACCGCCTTCTGCCACCAACAGCCTCCCATCGACCAGTTCGCTCCCTCAGAGAGGGACTCCTCAGGGTGCCATTGGTGACACCCAGGAGGAGAGCCTTCTCTGTCAGAGCCCCTGCCCTTTGGAATGAATTGCCCCCGGATATTCGTAACATCTCTGATCTCCGGGTCTTTCACCCTCAAGACCCTACTGTTTCGACAGGCGGGGCTGTCTAATTGAATGATTTTAAATTGGGTTTTAACTTTGGGTTTTAAAATTCGGCCAAAACTATTTAATGATTTTAATTAATTTTAACTATGATATTGTATATTTATGTTTTTAATTTTGGCTGTACACCGCCCCAAGTCCTTCGGGAGGAGGGCGGTATATAAATAAAATTATTATTATTATTATTATTATTATTATTATTATTATTATTATTATTATTATTAACCGTACGATGAACGATTGAGGGGATTTGTCTAGTCTAACAAAGAGAAGGATTAGGGGAGATACGACGGCATCTCCCAATACTTGAAGAGCTTTCACAGGAAAGAACATTTGAAATTTCTAAAATTTCAGTGAGAAAAACGAACGTTTCTAAGAAGCAAAATCTCATTATTTATTCTGTTCATCAAATACAAACGGCTGTCTTTCTCTTTTGAGTCTTTTCGCTATTTTGCCACTTAAAAAACAATTCCTGGATAGGGATTTTCTTTTTCAGAAAGAAGACAAAAAAAAAAAAAATCGTTCCTCAGAAATAAGAAAAAGGAAAATAGGAAGAAGGGAGATTTTTCAGTGTATACCACAGAGATAGCTCTTTTATCTATTTTTCTGATATCAACTACACATTCCCAAGCGTGATAGGGAGGATTTATTCCCCTCTACCTCTTGGGAGAGAAATCTTCAGCTCCGGATCCTTCCTCCCATTTTATCTCAGAAAATGGAAAAAGTAGAAGCGAAGAAATGAAGTTTACCTTGGGCGGTCGATTCACACAGAAGGACCTGGAGAAAAACTGGAAGAAATAAGAAGCGAGCCACACAATTTATGGTGGGAACAAGAGAAGCTGAAGAAGGCCAAGCGAAGCGATAAACTTTCAACCGATCCTTCCAGGGATGACTTCCGTTCTCCAGGAAACGGTCCATTTTGTGGAGCTGAGGTCTTCTCAGCACCACCGCTGCTCTGCTTCTGAACTGGGGCTGATAACCTGGCCTTTTTTCTTGACAGCGAACAGCAAGAAAGGAAGCACGTCATCAACACTTCTCTACCACCCTCCTCTTCACGTTGCAGGCCCAGCAAGATGAACCCAGCTCACTGCTCAGCTCCGAAGCCTTCGTGACCACAGCAAACCTTTTCTGCAATCTCACAAAGGCAGCTCACCACCTCCGGTCCTAGGCATGCCTTTGTCAAGTCCTCTGTGCAACCACGGAACTTAAGAAGAGCCAGAAATAATATAATTGGTGTGAACTGAAAAAACTCGGAAAAAAACGCCACATTTCCTTTCAAACCCTCCTTTACCTCCAACCCAGAAGCTGCTTCATTCCCCCGATACACCAATCCATAGCATAGCATCTTTGCTGCATCTTCAAAGTTAGCTACCAGGATCCACAGTGTTGCTCAGAAACTTAACCACCATTAAACGGATGTAGAAGGTTATCAGAATTAGTTGAACTCGCAGTGGAAAAGATGGCTAACTGGTCATCCCTGGGAGGGATAAGACCAGGGGTGGGTGGGCTTCAAAAATTTTAGCAATGGGTTCTCTGTCCAGTTGCTGGGTGGGCTTGGCCATGGTGGGCATGGCTTAGTCGGCCTCTTGCACCACAGTGGGGGTGGGCATTTTTGCTCTCCCCGGGCTCCGGAGGCTTTCCTTGAGCCCCTGGGAGGGTGAAAACAGCCTTCCCAGGCTCTGGAGGCCTTCTGGAGGTTTTCGTGATGCCCTCCCCTCCCCACTCCTGGCAAGCGATGGCCCAGTAGGCCCATTTTTCTTTCTCACCTGGCTCCAGATCCTCTCTATGCATCTGAGGAGGGCGAAAACAGCCTCCCCAATCCCTCTGGAGGCCCGAAATGGCCCATTTTCCGACTTCTGGTTGGACAGGAAGTGACGTTTTTTTGTTGTCAACAGCCTCCAGAGACTACTAGAGAGGCTGAGCTGGCGTGCCAGTTGACACGGCTCTGCGTGCCACCTGTGGCACGTGTGCCATAGGTTTGCCATCACGGCTCTATGCCTTTTATTAGGCAAGATCTCCTCATCATGAGTTTCAACTCCTGGTGACCAATTTGACTCTGTAGTTTATTTTGACCATAGTACAAACACCATTGGCCCTTGTCTTCATCCAAGATGATTTTCCAATATTTCCGTTCTGGATTTCTTGAAGAAACCAGGAGGAAGAAGATACTTTAAGAAGTATCCAGACCTCTTCAAGCTTTTGTTTCTGAGACCAACCAAAGGTCAGCCTGGCCTTTTCCAGATGTGGAGAGGATTTTTCACACCAAAGATTAAAACGAAAACTATTTCCAGCTGGAATGGAAGAAGATACTATTAAGTCCCAGAAATGGCCATTGGAAAATATCCACGCAAGAAGGGTATTTTAATGCATAGAGGCAGATATTTACTTCACTGAGTATTTATAGAGGGTCCGCTCGGTTGAAGCAAAAAGTCAAACCAGATTATTCCCTCAGAGATATTTGGGAACCCCCAGGAGCTGATTATCACACTTAAAAATATATTTGTATGGTTTATAGAGAGCTCTTCTCCCCTTCAATTTATTTTTAATGCTGGGGAGAGGTAAAAAGGAGAGATATTTAGGAATTTAGAGGGGGCAAGACCAATTTCATGATGGAACATCAACAATCATAGATCAAAGACTAATTTTTGTGTCTTCTTCTGTCCTCAAGGCCAATCTTTTTTCTCTCTCTTCCTTAATTTCTTCCAATCTTGGAGTCTCTTTGTTTGTTATCACCATTCATGCTAAGAATTCCCAGCTGTGTCCACCTTCTCATCTTTCACATTTGGGGACCTTCGTTAGATGGTTCTTGAGATCACCATCAGTTTTATGGTTTCCTTCAGCCAAAATTCAACGTGGCATCTCTGCTTCCCTTTTCCTCAGAAATACCTCTCAAACATCTGGCTTTCCAGCACAAAAGGCCTCTCCTTGATGTCTAGGTTCTTCAGGTTGGTTTGAAGAGACCTTCAGTTGAGGAGGGGAATAATCCCAAAAGATCAGGGAGTGATGATGTCTTGGATGGACCTTCATCAAAGCCAATAGCTGGAAGACCATAAGGCCAATCAGAGATGCTATTAAGAGGGGACTGATAAAATTGAAAGGCAACATTCTGATGTTTGAGACACAGCCAATGTGTTTAAGAGCCGTTTCAGTGGAACCTACTGCTCTTTGACGATATTATCAGTTGAAGTGTTTCTTTGTTGTTAATTGCGAAGTGATGTCCGATCCATCATGACCCCATGGACAACTTTCCTCCAGGACTTTCTGTCCTCTACCATCCCCCGGAATCCATTTAAGCTCACACCAACTGCTTCAGTGACCCCATCCAGCCATCTCGTTCTCTGCTGTCCCCTTCTTCTTTTGCCCTCAATTGTTCCCAGCATTAGGGTCTTCTCCAGTGAGTCCTTCTTTCTCATTAAGTGGCCAAAGTATTTGAGTTTCTCCTTCAGGATCTGGCCTTCTAAAGAGCAATCAGGGTTGATCTCCTCTAGGACCAACCGGTTTGCTCGCCTAGCAGTCCAAAGAATTTGCAGGAGTCTTCTCCAGCACCATAGTTCAAAGGCCTCAATCCTTTGACGTGTTTCTTTATTAAGGCTTTATTATTCTTTTTATTGCATGGATTTATGGCTCCACTTTGGAAATGCATGGCTTAGGAGAAGAAGTGGAACTAATCAGGTCAGAGACACAGGGCTGACATTTAGGTCTTGCAAAAAGCAGAATGTCTTGGCTTCGTGCCATTCACACCTCTTACCTCACTGGATGGCTATTTTTAATTTAAATTCTCTTTGGGTGCAAGAGAGGCCAGGAGGATGGCGTCGGTGAGCTGCTTCATAGAGAAAGGCTTTGGTAACATGAAGAAGGTGTAGGAGTTGAGCTGTGTTAGACGGATGACGCAGTTCCTCCCTTGGGCGTTGAGTTGGAGGACTGGCTCAAGACAAGTTGCAGCTCTGAATCTCTCTGAGGAAATAAGAAGAGAGTGGTGGATCTCAAGGCTGGCTACCCAGGAATCCTGAAAAGAAGATGGAGACCATCCCTTGGATGATAGGTTTGAGACCTCCTTCCTCTTCTACTTCCCATCTCAAACTGACTCTTCTCCTGCCCAAAGAGATTATTACTTTACTCTCACATTCTTCTCTTATTCTAGATCTTTCTCAGCAAACAATAATTTTCTTGTTTCTTAGTTTGGCATAATTTAAACAACGGGGGCACTTATCTGCCTTCCCTCAATTGTGTCACCAGTTCTCTTGATTTACGGTCATTTCAACTAAAGGAGATTTGGGGAGAGGGTGCAGAGCAGTCTCTTTTCCTCCCACCAGAAACACCCAGAAGAAAACCCCAAATGCCAGCTTCAAAGTCAATTAAAGAGATAGGAAGTTGGAGTACTGGATGAGCCAAGAAAGGGGTCCTTCTGTGGGTCACAGAGAAGGGCGTGTTGAGTATAAGGAGCCTCCCTTTTCTCCTTCCTGCTCCTCTCAAACAACTGAGAACTGAAGACATCAGAATAGATGAATTTTGGAGTGAAAATACTCCTGTGCCCCCGATAGTCTCCCTTTTTGTTCTTCAAGCTAATCCCAGACATGATAAGGATGGTTTGGGGATTCTTATGACCTCAAAGGCCAGAATATGGGTGGGAGAAGAGAGACCCCCCTTTCCTTCATTTCATCTGCTGCATCCATCCATTCAGAGAAGATGAATCAGTTGAAGATGGTGGGGATGGAAGTCTTGCACAGCCTTAAATCATCTTCTCTTAACTCCACCTTCCCTTCTTCTCTCTTTCAGTCCTTTCAAGGATCCTCTTAGGAGTAGGTAAGAAATCCTCATTCAGACATTATTTGTGTTCACAAAAATGTAGGCTGTGATTGTTGCATCTGGATGGTTTTCTTGCATTACCAGGTCCCATGCTTAATGCTGGTTCTTGAGGCACACTAGCTTGCTGTGCCAGCTCGGATCTGATTCTGCAATGCAAGAAAACCAAGTTCCAACCCTGATGTGATTTCCAAGCTTTCATTGGTTCAAAGGTTGGTTGGAGGCTGTTCTCAGTGACTTCATCAGGAAGACCTCCGACTTAGAGGAGGAAGAAGGGGAACTGAGCTCCAGAATTGTTCTCACCTGGAGAAGAGAGAATCAGTTGGTCAAGGATCCCCAGAGCTGTTTGTAGATGGGAGCCATTCTGGGAATCGGGGGTGGATGTTCTGGTGTAGAGATTTGGTTCCAGGAAGAGATCAGAAGGAAGGACTCAATGGCATCTCTTTCTTTTCTTTGGTTCATGGACAGATTCATCTCTTCCAGCCCCCAGCCTGTCCTCGTCTCTTCCATACACCATCATTATTAAAGGAGAGGAGATTCCTTTGAAATGTTCCCTCCCTGGGGGATCTTCTGCAGAATTGTTCTTGTTCTACTGCATGGATCATTCAGACGTGCCAATCAAACATGCAGATCTCCATAAACATACCTTCATTCTGAAGACTGTGGATCTGTATTCAAACCAAACACAGATAGTATGTACATGCATGTTCCGGGAAACATTTGGAGGAAGCCAATTTTCTCCCACCAGTAACCGGCTGGTCTTCTCAATCATTGGTAAGATGAATATTTATTGCAGAGAAATACTTACATCGCAGGCAGTGGTGAAATCCTCTGAAGTCTGCTACCGGTTCTGTGAGTCTGCTACTGAATGTTTGCTTCGGCTGAGGCACGCCCGCCCAGAACTAAAAAAGGAACATTTTGAAGCCTTCCGAGTCTGCAAAGATAAGTAGAACAGCGAGGGAAGGGGGAATCCGCTGTGACACGCGATTTAGATTAGCTAGAAAGCAGGAAATCCGACGATTCTAGCTAATATAAATTGTGCGTCACAGCTGATTGTCACCCAGCTGATCGTCGGAAATACCGGTTCGCCTGAACTGGTAGAATTTTTTTACTACCAGTTTGGGAGAACCGGTCCTAACCGGTAGCATTTCACCCCTGGTGCCAATGCTCAACCTATGAAAACCTACATTAAACCATTCGGAAAGTAATCCAATGAACAAAAAAGCAAAGAAGCAAATTCACAGTTATACAAATAATGTCCTCTGTAAGAAAATGTTTAGGCGGACTGTCTTTTTATGGGGAAAAGATCTTCCCGATGGGATATTATGGTAGTGAGAATATTGTGAGAGCAGTTACAGAAACAAGGGTGATTCTTCCACTCTTAAACACTTCATAGCTATGTACCTATCTTCTGTACTGCATATTATAGAAGTTTGCATTTCTTTTATTTGAAGAGTTTAAAAAAAGTCAGATGATGGATAGATGTTTATTTGTTTATTTATTTAGTTTGTCAAACATGTACGAGATAACAGATATAAGTATATGGATATAAACACAGGAAATGGGTACGAATAAATAGGGGCAGTAGGACAGGAATGGTAGGCACGCTGGTGCACTTATGCACGCCCTTACAGACATCTTAGGAATGGGGTGAGGTCCACAGTAGACAGTTTAAGATTAAAGTTATGGGGGGTTGAGGATGTAACAACAGAGTCAGGTAGTGCATTCCAGGCATTGACCACTCTGTTGCTGAAGTTGTATTTTCTGCAATCGAGTTTGGAGCGGTTTACCTTGAGTTTGTATCTATTGTTTGCCCGTGTATTATTGCGGTTGAAGCAGAAGTAGTCATTGACAGGGAGGACGTTGTAGCAGATAATTTTGTGTACTACGCTTAGGTCAGACCGTCGGTGGCTAGGTTGTCCAAGCCCAAAATTTCATGTCTGGTGGCATAAGGGATTCTATTGTGAGCAGAGGAGTGGAGGACTCTTCTCGTGAAATACCGCTGGACTCGCTCAATTGTATTAATGTCCGATATACAGTGTGGATTCCAGGTAGATGAGCTGTATTCGAGAAATGGTTTAGCAAAGGTTTTGTATGCCCTAGTTAGCAGTACAATGTTACCGGAGAAGAAGCTTCACAAGATTAGGTTAACAACTCTTAATGCCTTTTTGGCAATGCTGTTACAGTGAGCTCTGGTGCTTAGATCGTTTGAGATGAGGACTCCAAGATCCTTAACAGAGTGAGGGTCGTCTACGAGGTCATATCCGCCCAGCTTGTATTTGGTGTTCCGGTTTTTGTAACCAATGTGTAAGACAGAGCATTTATTGGTTGAGATTTGGAGTTGCCAATTGTTTGACCATTCTGACACATAGTCAGGGTCCCTTTGTAGGGCAGCAGCATTGTCAGTGGTGTTGAATAGTTTTACGTCGTCAGCGAAGAGGACGCAGCTGCTTAGAATATGTTTGCAAAGGTCATTTATGTAAAGTAGAAAGAGTGCTCTGAGAAAATGACTGTCACTTATAACTCGTGACAGTCACACGACTTCTTGTTAAGTGAGGCATGGCGTATTGTATCTATGTATTCTGGTGACCTTTCTGATTCCCACCAATCAAGTGGTTTCCAAAGTTTAATTGCATCAAAAGTGGGAAGCAGTTATCACTGGGTCCATCAGGAAGGGCCCTGATGGAGGCTACAAAGGAGAAGATAGTGTGATGGACTACTGTGAAGCAGCAGTTTTCCAGGAAAGAGGGTTACATTGTGGTAACCAAAACTGAATGCAATATTCCAAATGTGGTCTTACCAAGGCGTTATAAAGTAGTATCAACACTTCATGTGATCTTGATTCTATCCCTCTGTTAGGTTGGTTGATTCTGTGTCATTCGTGGGTTGGGCCTGACAGCTAGCCTTCTTAATTTTGGCCTCATAGAATGGTTTTTATCTCTTTTGAAAACACGTTTTCTGCACAGGAGAGGTCAGGAAGGGGTTGTGGGTGCATGAACTGCGGTACTGAAAAAGAGCTTTGATGTGAAGAAGGAGGCCGAGGACAGAGCTGTGGAAATATGGGTATGGATGTCCTTGGTGAAAATGAGCCAGTTATTTTTTCTTGCCAAGGTTAGAGGACAGAATTACGGGTAGGTGCAAACTTTCAGCTGCATGGCTCTGCATGTCCAGTCCTGCTGTCTTCCAAATTCTCCACTCACAAGGAAGTGAGAGTACTAAGTACTAAGTGACGCCAGACCACCGTGGACTGGTTTAATCCGAGAAAATTCTGGAAATATTCCATCTTACAGATTTCAGTCCAGAAGGTGTAATTATGGAAGGAAGAACTCTACAATTTTGCTTTCGTTCCATGAGGTGACCAAAAGATTCATCCCTTATAGTTTTATCCTTGCTAGTTCTCCAAGAAGTCACCTAGTGGCCTTTTCTGGTTGTCGTTGGGACGAGACATCCTTGTCGCATAGAAATCAGTGACAAGGACAGCTGTCTTCCTGTTAAAACAATATTTATTTATTTATTGTATGGCTTATTTACCTCACGTTTTGATACCTCACGTTATTTACCTCACATTTTGATAAATAAGGGACCACCTTTGGTGGGAAGGTAAGAGCATTCCATGCGCCTTTGGCATTTAGTCATGCCGGCCACATGACCACGGAGACGTCTTCGGACAGCTCTGGCTCTTCGGCTTTGAAACGGAGATGAGCACCACCCCCTAGAGTCAGGAACGACTAGCACATATGTGCGAGGGGAACCTTTAGCTTTACCTTGATAAATAAAACAAGAGATAAAAATACAAAATGTGAAATAGAAAGTCTAAAATATTATAAACATATGTCTAGATTGCAGGTATAATTTTCTGTTTCGTTTGCCACAGCCAGGACCTCAACAAAATCTCCATTCTAGGCTCTAATTTGGCACTCTTGTCACTAGATGCTGGAGAGTTCAAACAAAGAAAATTCACAACAAACTTTTTTTTTAACCAAAAATGAAACTGTCATAAACAAAGCTGAGTCCTGTGGCTTTTTTAGTCGCTGAAATATAGCAAGAGGGAGAAGTGGGGAATTTTTGTTTCTTGATCTGAGACGAGGGGTTTTTTTTAAGCAAGAAAAGGTTTATTGTAATTTCCTCTCTTAAGTTAAAGTAAAATTTATTTTCCCCTCTTGTTTTCCATTTTAAAATTTCATTTTACAAAGTATCACTGCTTTGCTTCATACAAATGGTACTTTAGTTCAAGGAAGCACTGTGTGGATGATTTGAGGAAACTTCTCTGCTTCAAAGGAGACATTAATATTTCCCTTGTGAACATTTTGTGCAGATGTCCTCCCTTCCCCAGTGCTGAGAGTGGATCCGTTGTCCCAGAGGGTGAAGGAAGGTGACCCCTTGGTCTTCCTCTGCTTAACGGAAAGAGACAACCCAGAGAAAAAGTTCCATTTCTACAAGGATGGGGTGGAGATCACCTCCAGTGAAGAAAGCCTTCTGGAACTTTCCAGTGAACCCACAAATCCTCTTCAAAATGCCTCTCTGAGGATCCTACATGCCACATTCAACCACACTGGGGAATTTGCTTGCAGTTATGAAGAAAATATAAATGGACGCTGGATCATGACTTCTTGGAGTCAGGGAGCGAAGGTCACAGGTGAGCCCGTTGGGGGAAGGATGGATGGGATGAATTTTGGGATGTGAGGCCATCGGGAAGTCCCATCACCCACAGGCTACACTAGGAAGGACAAAGAAAGACCTGGAGAAAGGCAAATGGCTTCTGTGGGGTTGCTGAGAAAATTCCCTGGAGAGATCCATGAAAAATCCAGAGTTTGCTATAAGAAATGGTTATTTCAATTATAGATTTAATATGATCCAAACCTTGAAGAACAGGACACGTCTAAGATGTACTGACCTAGGCTTCCTGAGACAGTAAAAAGTACACGCTTACTCCCTCTTTTTATTTCAATGGCTATGAATTCTGTTCATTCAGAGCCCGTAATGAGTCCCAAGCAGTTTGTGAATGGTCAGACAGAAGTCTGCCACAGTCTTTCGGGATAAGGCTGATAAGCACCTACCTTTATCTCCCTTGACACCCTGCCAAAGACCTAATTGCCAATTAGCTTTGCAAGGCCACACGGAGCACAGAGTCAAAACGGAGCTTCAGAGTTTAAACCGACCAGAATGAACAAAGTTGCTTCCTGCAAAGGGTCATGTCCCTTGGCTCCACCGTTATGTCTTATGGGAGGGGCCAATCATCTCCAAGCCTTACTCCCAAGTTGCCCCTTTTGTATTAACTGTTCTTGCCTTCTGGCAGCTCTGCGCATGTGCACAGTAGGAACAGGCTCCTCCTGTTCCTCTGCCTCTCTGATGTCAGACTCTGGAGGCTCCGGAAGTAGCACATAACTCCCAGATGGCCCTGGCCCCATCTCTTGCCTCCAACACAGAGCCCTTGTCCAAGCCTTCCCCAGACTCCAGGACTGGCCGATGTTCCTCCCCAGCCTCCTCATTGTCCGACGCTGCTGCCAGATCCGCAGGCTGCCCGCAGACCACAACAATACTAAATCATCCTTCTCCTTTATTGGTCAAACCAGTTTGGACCCAAGATTCAGACACTATATGGCGATATTCCTGGGCGGCGATTCCTCTTATAATCCTGCTGGTTCCATTTGCCTTTTATTGCTGGAAGAAGAAGAGCAGTAAGTGAAGTGGTTTGGGTTCAAGGGTTCCCTTACCTGGAGTCGTAGGTGGCTCCTGATGTGGTTGGAGATATTGACTGAGAGATTCTCTGGGGAGGCAGGAAAGGAGAGCCAGGCCTGAGAATATGAGAGGTCTGGGAAGATAATATGTGAGGATGGTAGAAAGTAATAGTTTCATCCTTATTTTTATTTTTGTTATTCTCTTGGAAGAATCTCCATCCCAGGGACAATCTCAGAAAGAGGAAATAAATGATGGAGTGATGGAGCCTCAAGCAGGAAGAGCAGCTATACCCTCCCTTGTCAAGGTAGGTGGTGGGATTCATGTTGTTGTTATTACTTGTGTCCAACCCATCGCGACCCAATGGACCACATTCCTCCAGGCCTTCCTGTCCTCTACCATCCTCTGGAGTCCATTTAAGCTCCCGCCGACTGCTTCAGTGACTCCATCCAGCCACCTCGTTCTCTGTTGTCCCCTTCTTCTTTTGCCCTCAATCTTTCCCAGGATTAGGCTCTTCTCCAGTGAGACCTTCCTTCTCATTAGGTGGCCAAAGTATTTGACTTTCATCTTCAGGATCTGGCCTTCTAAAGAGCAGTCAGGATTTATCTCCTCTAGGACCGACTGGTTGGATCGCCTTGCAGTCCAAGGGACTCGCAGGAGTCTTCTCCAGCACCAGAGTTGAAAGACCTCAATTCTTTGGACTCTCAGCCTTTCTTATGGTCCAACTTTCACAACCATACATTGCAACTGGGAAAACCATAGGGCAGGGATGAAATCTTCTTACCTTCCCTACCTGTTCGGAAGTGCGCATGTGAGCGTCACATGCGATTTTGGACGCTCTGTGCATATGCAAAGCCTGCGCATGCACAGAGGGTCAAAACCAGGTTACTTCCTGATTAAAACCAGGAAGTAACGACGTCTGGGCGGTTGGGGGGAGCCTCACACTGCCGTCGCTACCAGTTCTCCGAACCACCTGCCGCCGCTACCAGTTTGTCAGAACTGGTGCGAACCAGTAGCATTTCACCCCTGACATAGGAGTGGGATTCATAGGTGATTTTAATCAGGGTCTGCAGGGAAGGGTCTTGTTTATACTGATGAGTGAAGCCAGGTTCATGAGATCCCCACTGACGGTCTCCTCTGGAGCCCCCCAACTGCCTTTGTGTAGAGACAAGGGTGCAGATGGGCTTTAGAGTGCCTGAACCACATTGTTGTAATCTTAGTATAACTGAACCCTGAAATTCAACCAGGATTTACCTTCTTTAGGACCGCTTGTCTTGATCTTTCTGAACATCAGCCCTCAGTATCTTCACCTAATGGTTTGGGAATCTTTCTTGGCTGTAGCAGATCAGTCAACCTTATTTATTTCTAAAAATGCTGTAAATTGATGGAGAAGCCCCTTGTTCTCAATAGGTTCCTCAGCTGCAGGAGATTGAATGTGTGAACAATGCCTGTTCTTTCACTAAATTTCCCCAAAACTCTGAAGTCGCCTACAGCTGCATCCGAGACTCCTTCGCTCCGTCTCCTCTTGGACCAACAAGGAAGAACCGTCTTACACAACAGGAAAAAGAGGGGATATTGTACAGTGACGTTGTTTTCCAACCCAAAAGGAGGCAGCAAAGTCATCTCTGATAGCAGCAAAACATGTCTCTCTTGGTCCAGTCTCTTATTAGGCCTAGATGTGGACATCACCCTTGAAGAGATGATGAGGTGCAGCTGAGCTTCAACTTATGGCTGAGGAGAAAACCCATCAAAAAGTGGGGAGATCTTCAGCGCCATCCTGTTCTATGAGTCGTAGTGATGTCCAGACTTGACCTTTCTGAGAAGATTTCTGCTATTGAACAAATTGTTCTCCTTATAATGTACGTTTTGGTTTTGCCTTCTTCAGAATTGCCACTTTAATACATTGGGGAAGGCTGGAAGAAATGATACAACAACATATTGAATTTTTTTTTTTTTAATTTGATTTATATGCCGCCCTTCTCCGAAGACTCAGGGCGGCTTACAATGTGCTCAGCAATAGCCTTCATCCTTTTGTATATTTATACAAAGTCAGCTTATTGCCCCCACAACTGGGTCCTCATTTCACCTACCTTAGAAAGGATGGAAGGCTGAGTCAACCTTGAGCCTTGGCGAGATTCGAACCCTGCAGTAATTGCAGGCAGCTGGTCTTAATAACCAGCTTAATAACAGGGTGCCTTAAACCCCTGTACCACCAAGAATTTAAACCAGAGTTGTTCCTACTGGGTATCTTTCCAGAAAAAAATTAGTAAGGAAAATGCATATTTGATTATACATGTAATAACAGCTGCAAGAATTGTGTATGCTCAAAATTGGAAATCCGAGAAAATACCTTTGGAAGAAGAAGTAATAAAAAAATTTTTAGACTGTGCAGAAATGAATAGATTAACTTTGATGATTAAAGATAAGGAGGAATCAGAATATTTTAAAACATGGAACTATTTTTATAGTTGGTTGGAAAAGAGATACAAATGATTGATACTATAATTATGTACAAATGATGATTATAATATTGAATTTAGAAATGAACTGTTAGAATGGTTTGGATGGATATGAAGATAGAAGAAACTTATGGAAGATGGAAAAGAAGCCTAGAAGATAACACCAAGACGTCACAGGGAAGGGAGGATTGATGTATTATGCGAGACCGCCTTCTGCCGCCAATAGCCTCCCACCGACAGGTTCGCTCGCACAGAGAGGGCCTCTTCAGGGTGCCGTCGGCCAGACAGTGCCAGCTGGCGACCCCCAGGGGGAGAGCCTTCTCTGTGGCGGCACCCACCCTCTGGAACGACCTACCCCCAGAGATAAACACGATATCAGACCTCCGGACTTTTCATCGGGCCCTGAAAACACACTTATTCCATCTGGCCGGGCTGGCTTGATCCCATCCTCTCAGTTTTAATTGAATTCGGTTTTAATTGGGTTGTTTTAAATTTTGGGCCAAAATTATTTAATTATTTTTTAAACTGTTTTTAAATTTTATATGCTATATTTTATCTTGCCTGTACACCGCCCTGAGTCCCGCAGGAGAAGGGCGATATAAAAGTAAAATAAAATAAATAAAAAGTAAAATAAAATGAATATAAAATAAAATAAATAAAAAATAAAATAAATAAATGTTTGTCTGTCTTAAAAAATAAAAAAAAAACTTTATTTGGAAAAAAAAATATGTTGGGGAAAAGTAAATTTTTAGGATGGAGGTCTGGTCCTATGGAGCCTGTTTAATTGGTTTGTCTTGATCTTATTTGTTGAGGCGTTCCTGATCTAATCTCGACTATGTTCCATCCACAAAACCTTTAATAGAAGCCAAAGAATGAGAACTTGATGTGGGGAGAGAGAGAGAGAGGGAGGGAGAGAGGGAGAGAGAGGGAGAGAGACACTTGATGCATCAAATTGAAATGAGGCCTAGTTTAGAGGCCCTATTTTACACTGAAACATCTCTTGAACCTCCCAGCTCATAAGAGATCCTTCATCCTTTTGAGGTTTCACATCTGACTCTATCAAGGTGAAGAGAAGATCCAGGACTCTTTCCTTGGTGGGCTGTTTCTCTCCATGTTTGTTTGATTATCAGCAGAATATGGAAGATGGTGCCCATCCTTTAGGGCATTTTCCTTTGAATACTAGTTGGGTCTCCTAACGGATGACCTCTCCCCACTGTCACATTTCCACAGAGATTTGAGATTTCTTTTTTCTTAGGTCCACTATTATTTTTGTTCTGCTTCAGTATTTCGATGGACGGATGGTGCGTGGAGATCCCAATTCTGGGATCTTCAGTAAAGAGTAATGTCAGAGAAAGGGCAAAATAAAAGCTAAAAAATAGACGCACTTTGTGATTTTTCTACTGCAATATTTCTCAGGCATCAGAATCGCAAAAGCTTCTGGGCTGTGCACAATGTCAAATGCAATTCAGCAACATAAAATAAAGTAATACAAATAAAACAATTCAACAAGAATAATCAAAGTATCTCTGATTGGACTATAACAAAACAGGTTGCAGAAATAATATGATTTAAATAGTGGGTTGAATCGCTTTGTCATATAATTGTACATTTGGGGGTTCAATTCAAGAGAAAAATCAGAGTTAATCAAAGAATGTTTTGAAGAATTCCACATTTATTTTATCTTGAATATCAAGCCAAAATAAACCTTGTGCCAGATATTTTGCAGGGAGGTTGGCTGTGAATTTACAAGTCCAGGATATTCTTTGTCCTAATTTCAAATTCTGGAAGATTTATAATATTTATCTTAGGACAAATTTTAACTCTTTTTCAAAATAGATCATGGTTTGAGTGTCCTTCAGGCACGTCACAGTAAGGTAATCATTCTGATGCTTGGATTCAAACAGCAATGTCCAGAACTGTTTTAGCAGATCATACTGCTCTAAACTTTTCATAATTCATAGTTTTATCATTTGTTTTTATTCTACGTGTCTATAGCTCCACTATAGAAATCTGTGTGGAGCCGATCATGTCAGATGGCATTTAGGTCTTGCTGCAGAGTAAACTTATTTGGGTATTTTGCTTTTTAACCTCACACTTCACTAGATGGTTATTGTTTTCTTCAATTCTCTTGGAGCACAAGAGAGACCAGGAGGATGCGGGCAGTTCTCTGCTGCAGAGAGAAAGGCTTTGGTGTGGTGAAGAAGGCCGGGGGAGACAAACTGCGTCCTGGGCTGGGTGGATGACGCAGTTCCTCCCTTGGCTGTTGAGTTGGAGGACTGACTCAAGAGAAGTTGCATCTCTGGGGAAGGAAGACGAGAGTGACGGAGACCAAGTCCAGCTTCCCAGGAATCCTGAAGAGAAGATGGAGACCATCATTCGGATGACAGGTTTGAGACCTCCTTCCTCTTCTACTTCCCATCTCAATCTGACTCTTCTCCTCCCCGAAGGGATGATTGCTTTACTCCCATGTTCTTTTCTTATTCTAGATCTTTCTCAGGAAATCTGAGTTTTCTTCTTCCTTGGTGAGGAATCATTTGAGCAGTGGGGCACTTTCCTGCGTCTCCTCCCCATTTTGTCTGCCCCCAAGTCTCATGATTCAGAGCCCATCTCAACTAAAGGGGGTTTGGGAGGATGCAGAGCAGTCTCTCTCTTCCCTCCTTCAGAGGCACCCAGAAGAAGATCAGAAACTGCAGTTTCACAGTCAGTACAAGAGATAGGAAGTTGGGGGAATGGATGAGCAAAGAAAGGGGAAATTCTGTGGGTCGCAGTGAAGGATGTTGAGTATAAGGAGCCTCCCTTTTCTCCCTCCTGCTCCTCTCAAATGACTTGAGAACTGAGAACATTATAACAGCTGAACTTTGGAGAAAAAAATGTGTCTGGGTCCCTGAAGGTCTCCATATCTGCTCTTAATTACAGCCATAATAAGGTTTGGGGACTCTTATGATCCACCTCCCTCAATAGCCAGAACATGAGTGGGAGAAGTCCACTTCCTCCTCCCCCTTCAGGGCAGCATCTCATTCTGCTGCATCCATTCAAGGAAGAAGATTCAGTTGAGGATGGAAGTTTTGCCCAGCCTGGGATCATCTCTCTTTCTCTTAACTCCACCTGCCTTCTTTCTTTCAGTCCTTTCCTGGATCCTCCTGGGAGCAGGTAAGAGACCTTCCTGCAGAGTGGGCTTGTCTTCTGATTGTTGCGGCCTCTGAAGGAGGGAGAAGGTCAAATGAAAGCGAAAGCCCGAAGAGTGATTCAGAAGGAGAAAAGTCCATCTCTGTGGGTGCAGTTGCTCTGCTCTTCTTTTCCACTTGGGTTAGTGCAATGGGCGAATTTAATCCTTGTTTCTTCTTCAGGAGGCATCTGCAGATGGCCACAATCCTCCCTGTTGAGGTGCCTCCCTTCATTTAGTTGCTCTGATGTTCTTTTCCGCTTGGGTTAGCGCAGGGGTGAAATCCAGCAGGTTCTGACAGGTTCTGGAGAACCGGTAGTGGAAATTTTGAGTAGTTCAGGGAACTGGCAAATACCACCTTTGGCTGGCCCCAGAGTGGGGTGGGAATGGAGATTTTGCAGTATCCTTCTCCTGTCATGCCCACCAAGCCATGCCCACCAAGCTACACCACACCCACCAAGCCACGCCCACAGAACCAGTAGTAACAAAATTTGGATTTCACCACTGGGTTAGTGCAATGGGCGAATCCAATCCTTGTTGCTTCTGCAAGAGGCATCTTCAGATGGCCATGATCTACCCTGTTGAGGTGCCTCCCTTCATGGAGACACATCACTGAGTCTCTCTGAAGAGCCAACGCAAGATCATTTAATCTTTGATTTGGTAAACTTTGCCAAACTGAAGAATTTACAGCTGTTTTTACCAGATAACTCTGAAAATCCTTCTGTCCATGTCCCTGGTGAGTCTAAGATGGACCCTTCTAAAAAAAATGTCCACTTCAACTTCTTCTTCTCCCAATATAAAATGAAGAAGGGTCTGTGAAGCAAGGAGAGCAGGAAGGAAGATGGTTCTAAAAGATCAGGAAGGATTGAATTCTTGGATGCACCTTCATGCAAGCTATGGTATCAAGGATATGAGAATCTTTCATTTGCAGTGTTGGTCCCTTTTTGTCCAACTTCTATCCTTGTAAGAGGAAGCAATGGATCCTCAGAGCAGATCAAGGATCCTCAGAGCAGATTATGGATGGGAGCCTTTCTAGGAACCGGGGTGGATTTTCTGGTGTAGAGATTTAGTTCCAGGAGAAGATCAGAAGGAAGGACTCAATGGCTTCTCTTTTTTTCCTCAGGTTCACAGACAGATTCATCTCTACCAGCCCCCAGGTTGTCCTCGTCTCTTCCAAATAACGTTATTATCAAAGGAGAAGAGATTCCCTTGAATTGCTCCCTAGCCAAGGGAATCAAGTCAGGGAATCCTGAGGGATTTCATATAGGAAGGTTCTTTTTCTACTGTAGGGATCAATCCTCGTTTCCAATTGGAGATCAAATTCTCCCTAACAATACCTTCAACGTCAGGACTGAAAATCTGAGCTCTGACCCAATAAAGATAGTATGTATATGCAAGATCATGGAAACATCTGGGGGATGGCTTTATTCTCCAGAAAGTAATCAGCTGGTCTTCTCAGTGGTTGGTAAGATGAATATATATTACCCCAAAATATTCATACCAGAGGGTAACACAGTGCTCAAGCTATGAAAAGGCACAATAGACCTTTCAAAAATAAATCCAGTAAACTCATCGCTAAATAAATAACACCTCCTGTAAGAAAGTGGTTAGCAGGACCTTCTTTCCATGGGAAAAATATCTCCCCAATGGGAACTTATGGTTAGGACAACATTGTGAGAACAATTACAGAAACAATGAATCCTTTTCTACTCTTGTATGCTTCATACCTACCTACTTATACATTTTGTGTACTGTGCCACATATTACAGAAATTTGCTTTTCTTCAATTGGAAGATTCAGTTGATGCGAAGATAGAAGTCATGATTCCTTGGTCCAGTCACTCTTGTGTGAAAAGGGGTAGCTTTGTGTTATTTTCGCCCTAAGCTAAGGTCAAATTCGTTCTCCTTCATTAACCTCCATTATCTGAAATATCACTGCTTTGCCTCATAGAAATGGTACCTTAGATTCAAGGAGAAGCTCTAGATGATTTGAGGAAACTCCCCTGCTTCAAAGGACACAATAACTCATGTTCTTTGTGAACCTGTCTTGCAGAGGGCCTCTCTTCCCCAGTGCTGAGGATGGATCCGTTGTCCCGGAGGGTGAAGGAAGGGGACCCCTTGCTCTTCCTCTGCTCAACGGAAGGAGGCAACGCAGAGAAGAAGTTCCATTTCTACAAGGATGGGGTGGAGATCACCTCCAGTGAAGAAGTTCTTCTGGAACCCCCCAGTGAACCCACAAATCCTTTTCAAAGGGCCTCTATGAAAATCCCTCATGCCTCGTTCAACCACAGCGGGGAATTTGCTTGCAGTTATGAAGAGAAGAGAAGCAACCGATGGGTCAGGTCTCCTTTGAGTCAGGGGACCAACGTCACAGTTGACAGAGGTAGGAGGAGATTTGGATGTGGTTAAATCTTGTGACCACCATGAAAGGCTAAACTAGCAGAAGTGGGATTTTACCAATTCAGACTGATTCGGCAGGACCGGTTCGGTTGAACCGGTAGTACCCACTTCCAGCTGAGAGCGAACTGGTTCTCTGTTGCTGTGAAAGTGGACCCACCGCCTGCCCCCCAGTTATACTGACCTTTATTTCTGCTTCTGAAGCCCAGCTGATTGGGGCGCCAGATTGAATTGGCCCTCATCAGCTGTTTTCCTTGCTCCTTTCCTTGTTTGCAATGCAGAAGTTCAATTTTATAGCAACTGTGCAGGCGCGCGCAGCGAACCGGATCCACCCCCTGTAAGCTAGGGAGGGCAAAGAAAGTCCTGGAGAAAGGCAAACAGCTTTTGTGGGATTGTTAACTCGCTCCACAGAGACGTCCATGAAAAATCCAGAACTGAGCTTGATACAGAAAGAAAAAAAAAAGGGGGGGGGGCTGTTTCATTTATGGATTTAATAGAATCTAAACCTTCAAAAACAGGCAAAGTAAAAATGTTCTGTCAAGAAATACTAAATCTTCTGTCTTGTTTGTTGCTCAAACCAGTTGGTTACTCAAACCAAGATTCAGATCCTATTTGGAGATATTCCTGGATGGCGATTCCTCTTATAGTCCTTATAATCCTGCTGGTTTCATTTGCCTTTTATTGCTGGAAGAAGAAGAGCAGTAAGTGAAGGTGTTTGGGTTCAAGGGTTCCCTCACCTGAAGTCCTAGATGGCTCCTGAGGTGGTTGGAGATGTTGACGGAGAGATTCTCTGGGAAGGCAGGAAAGGAGAGCCAGACGTGAGAGAGAAGGGCAAAGAATATGTGAGAATGGTGGAAAGAACCCGTTTTATCTTTCTTTTTATATTATTATTTCTCCCTTGGAAGCATCAGCATCCCAGGAACAATTTCAGCTCATGGAAAAGAAAGAGGAAAGAAATGCTCTTGCAGTGATGGAGCCTCAAGCAGCAACGGCTTCTCCTTCCTCACCTGTCAAGGTAGCTGGTGGGATTCATGGATGACACTTTCATCAGGGTCTACCGGAAATTTTATGTTTAAATGTCTGTTTACATTGGAGAGTGAAACCAAGTTTTATCCCCACTATTGATGGCGTCCTCTGGAGTCACCCAACTGTTGTGAAGAAACAGGAATGATGCGGATAATAGTTAGAGCTTCTGAACTTTAACTCTTGCATTTAAACAGGACTTACCTTCCATAAGACCATTTGTCTTGGGCTCTCTGAACATCTGCTCTAATTTTCTTGACATACTTGGTGGTTTCAACCAAATAATTTACGAATTTTGGAAGTACCAGATCTTTCTTTAAAAGCGGGGAAGCAGAATAATTGTCTTTATGGCCTCCACTCTAACAAATCATATGTTGGCCAAGAAATCGAATGGCCTTGAAGCCCACACAAACAGAAAGGGATATTTCAAAAGCCAAGTATCTGAGAAGCCATGAAAGATTCCTCTAATCAAGTGTTGGGGGAAAATTTTAGGGGATTGTCCCAGGGGTGAAATCTAAAAATTTTCGCTACCGGTTCTGAGGGCGTGGCTTAATTACTGGGCGTGGCTTGGTGGTAAGGTGACTGGGTGGGCGTGGCCAAGTCAATGTCACTTCTTTGCCCTTTTTTAACCTACAAAACACAACACAACACAACTGGCTCACCCACAATGTAAAAGCAGCTGTGCTAGACCCAAAATGGCCCCTGGAACTAGCAGGAACCTCACACAGCCACAAAAAGCCCCCCCAAAAAACAACTTTCACACTTTACACACACACAGCACAACACAACACAACTGGCTCACCCACAATATAAAAGCAGCTGTGCTAGACCCAAAATTATTTATTTATTTATTTATTTTTTAATTTTATTTTTTAAATTTCTATACCGCCCTTCTCCCGAAGGACTCAGGGCAGTGAACAGCCAGAAGATAAAACACAGAGATACAAAAATTTAAAATAGATTAAAAAAAAAAAAAAGGTTCCTGCAACAAGCAGGAACCTCACACAGCCACAAAAAGCCCCCCAAAAAACAACTTTCACATTTTACACACACAAAATTCCATATACAGTTTGTGAGATTTTGTCTGTTTGTGTAGTTAGAGTGAAACACTACAGAAACACACAAAATCTCAGAAAGCTGCACAAATATTATTTTATTTTATTTTTATTTTTATATAAAAGCAGTTACATTTAAAACTTCCTAAACTTTAAATGGCTAAGTCTAAGAAAAGAACAACTAAAGAAAACCCCAATTAACTATTTTTTTTAAAGCTCCCAAAGGGGGAAAAAACTTACAGGCAGGCAGGCAGAAAGAGGTCCTCACCGATGAGCTTGATTGCAGGCAGGGAGATTCAGTTGCTTGCTGATGCAATCGACTGCAGGGATTATAGCAAGTGAAGCAAGGCAGGTGTGCGAAGGTAAGCAAGCTGGAGGCTGGGGGGCGGGGGGGGGGCAGGAATTTTTGCTACCGGTTCTCCGAACTGCCCACCGCCATTGCTGCCTACTTGCCCGAGCCGGTCCGAACTGGGAGCATTTCACCCCTGGATTGTCCCTGTGGGTTTCTCAGGAGCATCTCAAAACCCTCGGGAATTGGAGACAGGAAAATAATCTGGGTCAGGTCTGATACTGAAGGTCAATTCTTCTCTTTTGATGGGCTGGCAATCTTTCTAGGCCGTAGCAGACGTGTCAAGCTTATTTATTCTAAAAATGCAGCAAATTGATGGAGGAATCCCATGTTCTCAGTGGGTTCCTTGCCTGCAGGCAGAATGAGCAATGGCTTCTCGTAAGAGGAGTCAAGACAGTCACTTCTCTGAAATAGTACAGGTTCTCCTGTTTGAGCAGGGGGCTGGACTAGAAGGCCTCCAAAGTCCCTTTCAGCTTATTCATTCTATTCCCTCACTTTCCCCAGGACTCTGAGGTCATTTACAGATGCATCCGGGACTCCTTCACTTCGTCTCCTCCTGGATCAACAAGGAAGAACCGTCTTACACAACGGGAAGAAGAGGGGATATTGTACAGTGACATTGTGTTCCAACCCAAAAGGAGAAAGCAAAGTCATCCCTGATTGCAGCAAAATGTGTTTCTCTTGGTCCTGTCTCTATTTTAGGCCTAGATAAGGACGTCACCCTTGAAGAGACGATGAGGTGCAGCTGAGCTTCAACATATGGCAGAAGAGAAAACACATCAAGTACGGAAAAATCCTGGATGTAACATTATTCTATGACTCTGTCAGGAAACTTCGCAGCTGGGGTCCAAATGGAGTCAGAGACACTGACAAAAACTTGTATTTTTATATAAATAAATATATTTTATAACTACAGGTAGCAGTTGTCTTACATCAGTTTGTTTAGTGACCGTTTGAAGTAACAATGGCATTGAAAAAAGGGACTTATGACCATTTCCCGCACTTATGACTGTTGCAGCACTCCCATGGTCACACAATCAAAATTCAGACGCTTGGGAACTGACTCATACTTATGACGGTTGCAGTGTCCTGGAGTCATGTCATCCCCTTTTGCGACCTTTTGACAAGCAAAGTCAATGGGGAAGCCAGATTCACTTAACAACCCTGTCACTAAATTAACAACTGAAGCCATTCGCTTAACAAATATGGTAAGAAAGGTGGTAAAATGGGGCAAAATTCCCTTTACAGATGTCTCACTTAGCAACAGAAATTTTGGGCTCAATTGTGGTCGAAAGTTGAGGACTCCCTGAATATATAGAGCAAAAAACATAGTTGGGCTCAACAGGAACATCATGAGGTAAATCACAGAGCCCACAGAAGAAAAAGGCGGGAAAAAAGGGAACCTCCCGCTCCACAGCCACAGCAACCAATCACAGTGCAGATTGCCTCATGCAGGTGCCAGCACTCCTCAACCAATCAGCTATAACGGTGTTTTCTGTTTCACTGCACAACCCCACAACTTCAAATTTAATTCTCTTAACAGAATCTCAGTTATATCTCAGTATAGAGTTGACCCTCAATTTCAAAATTCTTGGAGATATATCACATACATCCTATTAACACATTTTAATTCTTTATTTGCAAAGAGTCGAGGGTTTGGGTGCCCTTCAAACATATGACGACGAATTTTTACGTGTTAAAAAATAAAAAATCACAATGAAGATAATCATTCTGATATTTTAGACCTAACTAGCAATTTTCAGAACTGATTTAGCAGAGCGTACTGCTCTTTTGCAAATCTATTTTCCCCCCCATAATTAACGCTTTATCATTTGTTTTATTCCACGTGTCTCTTTAGGATAAGAAGAGGAGTTGATCAAGTCATACAGACAGATAAAGGCCTTGCAAAAGACCAGGAAGAGTTGGGGTTTTTTGCTATTTCCCATCGCACCGGATGGCTATTTTCATTTTTAATTCTATTTGGGTGCAAGAGAGGCCAGGAGGATGCAAGCAGGTCTCCGCTGCAGAGAGAAAGGCTTTGGTGTGGTGAAGAAGGCCGGGGAGTTGAGCGGCATTGGGGGATGACGCAGTTCCTCCCTTGGTCATTGCATTGGGGGAACTGACTCAAGAGAAGTTGCAGCTGTTTGACTCTCTGGGGAAGGAAGAAGAGAGTGACGGAGGCCGAGACCAGCTTCCCAGGAGTCCTGAAGTGGAGATGGAGATCATCCCTTGGATGATAGGTTTGGGACCTCCGTCTACTTCCTCCCATCTACATCTGGCTCTTTTCCTCAATGAAGAGCTGATTGCTTTACTCCCAACTCCTTTTCTTCTAGATCCTTCTCAGGAAACCTGGGCTTTCTTCTTTCTTGGTTGGGAATTGTGCTTTTTTTCTCCCTAGATCCTTCTCAGGAAATTCTTCTTCCCTGGTTCTGTTAAGTGGAATAACAGGGGTACTTTCCTGCCTCCACCCCCACCCCCAATCCATTGTATCTCCAGTTTCTCTTCATCCTGAAGATGGAGATCATCCCTTGGTTGATAGGTTTGGAACTTCCTTCTTCTTTCTTCTTTTTCTCCCTCTCAAATGATTGAGAATTGGGGACATCAGAACAGCTGAACGTCAGAGAGAGAACCCTCCTGGACCCCATTTCTGTTCTTAATGGTAATTCCAACCATGATAAGGATGGTTGGGTGGGTCTTCTCCCACCCAATGGCCAGAACATGGATGGGAGAAGACACCTTCCTCCTCCTCCTTCAGGGCAGCTTCTCATCTGATGCATCCATTCAGGGAAGAAGATTCAGTTGAGATGGTAGGGTCTTGCAGAGCCTGGGATCATCTCTCCTTCTCTTAACTCCACCTTCTCTGCTTCTCTCTTTCAGTCTTTTCAAGGATCCTCCTGGGAGCAGGTAAGAGACCCTCATGCAGACTTTGCTTCTATTTCCAAAATAAGTAGACTGGGATTGTTGCCGTCTCTGGAGGGAGAAGGTCAAATGAAACCGAAAGCCCATAGAGAGATGCTGAAGGAGAAAAACCCATCTCTGTAGCATGGAGTTGATTGGCCATTCTGTTCCACTTGGGTTGGGGCAAAGGGTGAATCCAGTCCTTGTTGCTTCTTCAGGAGGCATCTGCAGATGGCCATGATCCTGGTGAATCTAAGAAGTTTCCTTGTGAAAAATGTCCACCTCAAGTTTTTCTTCTCCCCAACATAACGTGGAGCATGGTCTGGCATCCTTGGAGAGCATACAGGAAGTTAGTCCTGAAAGATCAGGGATGGACCTGTTCTGTCCCCGTACCCCACACGCACCCCCACAGACGGCCCAGAGTTAATAAGCCACACGACAAAACTCTTTGAAGATAAAGCTGGCAGCAACCCAGTGGCTAGCTGCCAATTCAGACTTTACTCACACAAAACAAAGATTAGACTGCAAGCATTCCGATAAAACAGGCAGAGTGTCAACAATACAAGGATTAATCCAAATGCAGTCCGATAAAGCAGGCAAAGTCCAGTAACGCAGAGATCATGGAGTATTTCTAGTTTTTGCTCGTCACAAACTGAACCGGCCACCACACCCACATTTATACCCTTTGAGGTGTGGTCCAGTGACTCAGCTAATCTTTGGCACACCTTCCCTTCTGCTGTGCACGCTTCTCCCTGCGCCTCTGTCGCGGGTCCAGCCAGCACTTATCTTCTTCGTCGCTGTCCACCTGTGGCTGTGGGGACGTGCTTGGCTCTGGGCCTATCTCTTGGCCTTCGGTGTCCTCCGGAGGCATTGCCAGAGAGGAGGGTCCTGGAGAGGGAGGCCTTGCCAACTCCTCTCCCTCACTCTCAGAGTCTGCATCTGTCGATAGCCCAGGCTCAGGCAATGGAGACACAACAGGACCTTCATCCAAGCCAGCAGCTGGAAGCCCAAGACAACAAGGCCTAAACAAAGATGCTACTAAGAAGGGACTGGTCAGTTTAAGGTCTAATTTCTTAGAGGGTTCAGAAGAGGGTGAACATTTGTTGGAAAGATGGATGAGCTCTCCCAGAAGACTAGCAGGCTGTTTCTTGAGGAGAAACAGTAGAGATTGCAGCTCTTTCTAGGAAGCTCAAAGTGTGAAGCATGGGATTTTCCAATCTGAACACTGAGGATCTTTAATAAACCACTGCAGAGAGATGAGTTTAATTGGGACATTGTGTCAGTTGTAAGTTGTGACTGTTGTAAAAGAGGTCGGTCACAGGACTGAGCCACTTTTAAGACCTACTTGCAGCAGTCGTTAAGTGAAGCAACAGTTCTCTGTGGACTCAGTTTCGCTAAAAACAGGAAGTCAGTGCTGGGTTTTGGCACAACCGTTGTAAAATGTGGCCATGTGACTGTGGGACACTGGAAACAACAGTGTTGTCTAGTCCCTGAAGTTTGGTCATGTGACCATGAGGGAGGGGTTCACCATTGGCATTTTGAATCTGGGTCGTAAATAACCCCAAAGTAGCTCTGAAGCTAAGCAATTGGTCATAAGTCAAGGACTACCTGTACTTCACACAATTATATATTTCATCTTTTGTGCTCAGTATTACAGTGATTTGTTCTTTTATTTGAAGATTTGAAGGCTAAAAACGTTGGTAATGATTGCTTGGACCCCTCTTTTATTAGTTCCTGATAATTGGGACATAGGAGAAATATTCTACCTACATTTTTCTCTGGCCCTTCTGATTCCAGCCAGTCTAGTGGTTTTCAGACTTTCAGTGGGTCAGAGATGGGAGGCCATTCTAAGTGAGTCCATCAGGAAGACTTCTGGCTTAGAGTGGGAAGGGGAACTGAGTCACAGAAAAGTCCTCACTTGGCTAGTAGATGTCCAAAGAGGGCAGAATGACACGGGTGCTCGGCTTTCTCACCTCATCTTCACACGATGGTTTCTTCCATGTTTAATACCCTTGGGTGATTAAGTGAAGGCAGGAGTCCTTAAGGGAATAGAGACCAAGGGCAAGAACCAAATCCTGGGCCGAGGCCAAGTGTGTATATAGGTCCACGGTGAAGATCAAACAGGTCTCCTTATCGTTGATGCCATTATAGGGCCAAGTCAAAGGTAGAGAACCTTTTCATTTGCTGTATTGGTCCCCTTTTCCTCCGTTTTTGGTCCTTGCAAGGAGTAGCAGTGGGTCAAGGGTTTCCAGAGCAGTTAATGGACGGGACCTTTATTGGGAACTAGCTGATAACCCGGCGTTGCCCGGGTATTTATAAATGTCGAAGCCTTTGTCTGACAGGGAGCCATTGAGCGGGGCCTTTCTTCCCCCTACTCTCATGCCCATCATCCCTGCCCTCTCCCTTCCCCCTTCCATGTGCTCCTCTTTCCTGCCCTGTCTACAATCCTGGCACTTTGCCCCAAATCCATCAGGTGCTTCCCCATTGCTCCAGTGGAAGGCGAACGTCACGGCTGCCTTTCCAGAGGAAGCTGTGAAGGAACTGACATCACAAACAATTGCCGCTCTAGGACGCCGCACTCACTCTCCTTAACGGCCCAGGCGTTCCAGTTATGCTGAAACACAGACACACAGACACACACACACACACACACACACACCAGGGGTGTCTTACCCCCACAGTATTTGTTTCTAGATAGTAAGTCATCTGTGTACCAAGTTTGGGTGAAATTGCCCCAGGCGTTCCAGAGTTATGCTGGAACATACATACGTACATAAAGCCTTTTGTATATTGACAGATAAACATACATACATACATACATAGAGCCTTTTTTATATAGATAGATGGGGGGTAAGGATGTTCTCATGTAGAGGTTCCAGAAGATCAGAAGAACTCAATTGCTTCTTTTTCTTTCCTCATGTTCATGGACAGATTCAAGGCTGCCAGGGCCTGGGTTATCTTCATCTCTTCCACATACCATTGTTGTTAAAGGAGAAGAGATCCCCTTGAAGTGCTCCCCACCAGGAGGATATTTGGCCAAATCTTTCATTTTCTACTGCAAGGATCAATCCGATTCAACAATCACATATGAATCTCTGCGTATAAATACCTTCAACCTCAGGACTGCAGAGCTGAACTCAGATCAAATCAAGATAAAATGTATATGTTGGTTCCTGGATTCACATAAAGGATGGCGCCTTTTTCCTGAAAGTAATCAGCTGGCTTTCTCTGTCATTGGTAAGATGAACATTTATTGCCTAGAAACATTCACATCCAAGCAGCGCTAATTCTCAACCTGTGAAAATGTGCAATGAACTGTTCAGAAATTAATCCAGTGAACAAAACTCCAAAAGGCAAATCCATAGTTATACAAATAATGTTTCTTCTAAAGTGTGGGTTGATGGGTAGATAGAGGTAATGCAAGATTCATTCTCGCTCTTCTTTTCTATTTTAAACTCCAAAATATTTCTAATATCACTATTTTGTGTCATAGAAATGGTACCGTAGATTGAAGGAGGTACTGTGGATGGTTTGAGGGAACTTCTCTGCTTCAAAGGAGACAATAATACTGTCCCTTGGAAACCTGTCTTGCAGAGGTCCCCCCTTCCCCACTGCTGAGAGTGGATCCGTTGTCCCAGAGGGTGAAGGAAGGTGACGCCCTGGTCTTCTTCTGCTCAGCGGAAGGACGCAACGCAGAGAAGTTCCATTTCTACAAGGATGGGGTGCAGATTACCTCCAGCGAAGGAGGCCTTCTGGAACCCTCCAGTGAACCTCTTCAAAATGGCTCTCTGAGAATCCTGCCTGCCACGTTCTACCACAGTGGGGAATTTGCTTGTAGTTATGAGGAAAAAATAAATGGGCGCTGGATCCTGTCTTCTTTGAGCCAGGGGGCGAATGTCACAGGTGAGCCAACTGGAGGAAGGTTGGATGTGGTTCATTCTTGGGCTTGAAACCACCATGAGAGTCTAGACTAGGAAGGACAAAGAAAATCTTGGAGAAACGCAGATTGCTTTTCTGGGATTCTTAAGTAAACGCCACAGAGACACTCAGGAAAAATCCTTAACTGAACCTGATGGAAAAGAGGTTTGTTGCATTTATAGATTTATATAGTAGTGGAATCTAAACCTTGAAGAAGAGGCCCCTGTAAGAGTTGATCCTGCTGGGAAGATTTCCATTACAACGTCTTCTCTTCATAACATACTTTTTGGTTTGTCTTCTTCAGAACTGGTATTTTAATCTATAAGGGAAATCTAATTATTCCCTTATGCCAGTGATGGCTAACCTTTTTGCCATCGCGTGCCAAAAGCAGGGGAGTGTGGGGGGGGGACATGTGCCCACACCCATAATTCTATGTTCCCCAAACCCCTGAGCATGATGCGCGACCCGCGTTCCCCCAGTTTTTGGCACGTGATGGCCCGGTGGGCCCATTTTGTGCCCTCTCCAGGGTCCAGAGGCTTTCTAGGAGCCTGGGGAGGGCAAAAACAGCCTTCCTCACACCCCTGGAGGCCCTCCGGAGGCCAGAAACGGCCCATTGGCCAACTTCCGGTGGGATTGGAAGGCCCAAAAATCAGTTGCCCAGTGCACACATGCTTGCTGGGGCTTAGCTCGCGTGCCCACCGATATGGCTCCGCCTGCCACCTGTGGCACATGTGCCATAGGTTCACCATCACGGCCCTATGCGGTCCAATGGATCTTGATTGATTGGTTGACTGCAGTGTGGACAAGACTAGGGACCATATTCTACATTGAAGCATCTCTTGAAGGTGGGAGCTCAAAGGACAGCCTTCCTCCTTTGGAGGTTTCACATCTGACTCTCTCAGTATGGAGGGAAGATCAAAGCTCTTTGCTTGTGGGGTGTTTCTCTCTGGGTCTCCTAACTGATGACCCCTCCTCACCATCACAATTCCTTTTATGAAGTCCACGGTCCTTTTTTTTTTTCTCCTTCAGTTTTTTTGATGACTCCATGTTGAATGGAGTTGGCATCTCCAGTGAATCTTAATGTCAGAGAAAAAAGCAAAATAAAAGCCAAAGTAGTGATGCACTGTGGGAAAGCCGCCATTTCTGAATCTGAACCCCTGAGGAACGTGACTAAACTGTTCCAGAGAGATGAGATTAATTGGGAGGTAAAACTGGAAATGACGTGAAAGAAGCACAGGTGAATTTGGATATATTTAATATCATGATTGCAGAGACACAATGGCTCAGAGGTTAAGGACCCTGGGCTTGTCAGCTTTACAACTGACAGCCCGGGTTTGAGACCTGAGCTCCACGCAATGGGGTGAGTTCCCGTTCCTTGCTCCAGTTCCTGCCAACCCAGCAATTCGAAAGCATGCAAAAGCGAGTAGATCAATAGGTACCACTTTGGTGGGAAAGATAACAGTGTTCCACATTTTGCTGCACACTCTGCTTTGCAGCATGTTGCCATGCTGGCCAGATGACTGCAGAAAGGTCTTCAGACAACATGGGCTCCCTTGACTAAGAAACAAAGTTGAGTACAGTCCCCTAGAGTAGGATACGACTGGATGGGTAAATTTACCTTTACCTTAATGTCACAATTACAGAGAAAACATGTAACTCAATGAGAGAGTTGAATTATTGGTTTGGTCGATGTTCTCCAAGCTTGATGGTTTTCTTGCATTACCAGGCTAGGTCCCACCATCAGTGCTGGTTCTTGAGGCATAGCAACTTGACATGCCACTTCTGATTTAATCCTGAAATGCAAGAAAACCATGCACTTCTGAGAACATTGACCACCCAACCGTCAAGTGGCTATCAAAAAAGAGAACATGTCCTGGTTCCAGGAATATTTGAGGAGGATTTCCGTACTCCCCATCTTGATTGTCATGATACCAACCTTCCAAATTGTGGCCACCACTCAGGCTAACGGGGAGGGAATGTTTCAGTCAATGTTTCCTCAGTCTATGAGGAAAAACTTTCTATTGAACAATATCCAGCTCAACCTGAACCTATGGAAGATGATTGGCAGGATAATAACCAGTTTCCAATGTCTTCCTTGGGGGTCTGGGTAACCAACATACCAGAAGTGGTTCGACCAGTTCTGGAGAACCGGTAGCGGAAATTTTGAGTAGTTTGGAGAACTGGTAAATACCACCTCTGACTGGCCTGGCCCCCATCTATTCTCTGCCTCCCGAGTCCCAGATGATCGGAAGGAAAGGGGGATTTTGCTGTAGCCTCCACTGGAGTGGGGAGGAAATGGAGATTTTACAGTATCCTTCCCTTGCCACGCCCATCAAGCCACGCCCACCAAAGCCCCGCCCTGCCCACCAAGCAAAGCCCACAGAACCGGTAGTAAAAATTTTGGAAACCCACCACTGCAACATACATATTTGGAATGTTGAAACCTGGGTGAAATCATTAAATGTCTTTTTCCAGGTTCATAGAAAGATTCAAGTCTAACATCTTCCAGGCTGTTCTGGTCTCTTCCACGCATTGTCATTATTAAAGGAGAAGGGATTCCTTTGAAATGCTCCCTCCCTGACGGATCTCAGGCAGAAACCTCCTTTTTCTCCTGTGAGGATCAATCGGATTTAGCAATTTGTTCAAAAATTAATCCAGCGAACCAAACGCTGAAGAAGCAAATCCATAATTATACAAATAATGTTTCCTCTATGAAAATGGTTAGCGGGACGTTCTTTCGATGGGAAAAATGTCTCCTCAATTGGGATGTTGAGGTGGTGACAACATTATGAGGGCAGTTACAGAAACAGCGATACCTTCTCTATTCTTATTTATTTCATGCCTATGTCAGACTTCGATAAATGAATTTCCAAACTGCCAATCTTTAAGGAAATCTTTTCTTTAATTGAGCACAGCAACCGGATCATGACTCGATGTGGACAAGACTGACCTTTTGCCCCCCAATCCCTCCCTTTCCGATCCCCAAATCTCTGCTTCTCATTGGCTATCTTCCAAGTCATTCTCCAGACTTCTTGTCTCGTCATTTCCCAGGAATGTCTCCCCCCGTCATTTCCACGACAACCCGGCTTCAAAGGGATTTAGCAAGCAAAAGTTCAGAGCTTATCTCTCTCCTCTCTATGCCAGCGCTGAGGCGCTGACAGCCTATATATTTGCATATTTCAACTTTCGCACTGCGTATTACAGAGATTTACTTCTCCTTACTTTTGATCACTTTAAAAAAATATTGGTTGACGGGTAGATAGAGGTCATGATTGCTCGGTCCAGTGTCTCTTGGATGGAAACAGGAAGGGTGTTTTGTGCTATTTTCGCTTCAAACTAAAACAAGATTCATTCTCGCTCTTGTTTTCCATTTTAAACTCCAAAATATTTCTAATATTGAGCGATGTTTCTAAAATATCACTATTTTGTGTCATAGAAATGGTACCGTAGATTGAAGGAGGTACTGTAGATGGTTTGAGGGAACTTCTCTGCTTGAAAGGAGACAATAATACTGTCCCTTGGGAATCTGTCTTGCAGAGGTCCCCCCTTCTCCATTGCTGAGAGTGGATCCGTTGTCCCAGAGGGTGAAGGAAGGTGACGCCTTGGTCTTCCTCTGCTCAGCGGAAGGACGCAACGCAGAGAAGAAGTTCCATTTCTACAAGGATGGGGTGGAGATCACCTCCAGCGAAGGAGGCCTTCTGGAACCTTCCAGAGAACCTTCAGATCCTCTTCAAAATGGCTCTCTGAGAATCCTGCATGCCGCGTACAACCACAATGGGGAATTTGCTTGCAGTTATGAGGAAAATATAAACGGGGGCTGGCTTCTGTCTTCTTTGAGCTAGGGGGCGAATGTCACAGGTGAGTCAACTGGAAGAAGGTTGGATGTGGTTCATTCTTGGGTTCGGGAATCACCATGAGAGTCTAGACTAGGAAGGACGAAGAAAGTTCTAGAGAAAGAAAAATGGCTTTTCTGGGATTCCTTTTTTTTTTTTTGAAAAACGGTTTTTTATTTTTATTTTTCATCAACATGTTTAAATGTATAGTCTTCTATCCATCCTTATCCATTCTTCGTTCATCTTCTTCTTTAACTCCCATGAGGTAATTAATTAATTATTTGTTCGGGTCTGCTCTTTTACCATTTCCTTCTTTCGTTTTACTACAACCTTTCCTTTTTTTCCCTTCCCTTCTTTCTCCTCCTTTCTTTCTTCTTTCCTCATTCCTCCTCTCCTTTCCTTTCCTACTTCCTTTCCTTCCCCCCTCTCCTCTCTTCTTCCTCCCCTTCTTACCCTCTCTCCTGCTCTTCTTTCCCCTTCTTTCTTCTTCTCCTTTTCCCATTCTTTTTTCTCTTCTTCTCACCTCCCAACACCCCTACTTTCCCCTCTCTACTCCTCCTCTCTTTTCCATTCCTTTGTTGTTTCCTTTTTTAATTCAATCTGAGATGAATATTCGAGCAGCCCCGATTTCTATTTACATACGTCTTCGTTTCCAATTTCATTTTTTACTTTACTATTATTCCTCTAGTATTCCTGTACATTTTTAAATCAATCCATGTATCAACTGGGTATAACATTTGTGCTATCATCTTCAAAGTCTACCATTATTTCTTAAAATATATATTTATCTTTCCTTCTTTCATTTAATTTTAATATACTACAACATATTTATCTCAAAGTCCTTGTCTTTATCCTGTTTATTATCTATATTCACTTTCTATCCATTGATAAAATTTCCCCCAAATGTTTTCCCTTTAATTGCCAATGTCAACCTATTCATTTCTGCACATTCCAATATTTTCTTAATTACCTCTCCTTTTGTAGGGATTTTTTTCTATTTTCCACTTTTGTGCAAATATCATTCTTCTTTTCTGGGATTCTTAAGCAAACTCCACAGAGAGATCCAGGTAAAATCCTTAACTGAACCTGATAAAAAGGGAGTCTGATACATTTATAGATTTAGTAGAATCTAAACCTTGAAGAAAAGCCATGGTAAAAATATTCCACCAAGAAATACTAACAAATCCCGTACTAACAATCCCGCCTGGACTACTGCAACGCTCTCTACATGGGGGTCCCCTTGAGGAGCATCCGGAGGCTCCAACTGGCTCAGAGTGCGGCCGCGCAGGTAGTTATGGGAGCAACATGGCACTCCCGTGTGACACCTCTCCTGCGCGAGCTGCACTGGCTTCCGGTGGTCTTCCGGGTGCGCTTCAAGGTTTTGGTTACCACCTTTAGAGTGCTCCATGGCTTAGGACCTGGTTATTTACGGGACCGCCTACTACTACAAGCAGCCTCCCACCGGCCGGTACGCTCTCATAGAGAGGGGCTCCTCTGGGTGCTGTCAGCTAAACAATGTCGACTGGCGGCCCCCAGGGGGAGGGCCTTTTCTGTGGGGGCACCCACTATCTGGAATGAGCTCCCCCCAGAGATACAGAGGATCCCGAATCTACACACTTTCCGCCGTGCTCTTAAGATTCTCCTATTCTAGCAAGCCGGCCTGGCCTAATTTTCTCCCCTGTTTTAAAATTCTTTTAAATCGAAATTTTAATCTGTTTTAAATTATTGGGATTTTTTAATTGTCTCGGGCTAAATTATTTAATCTGGTTTTAATTATGTCTTTTAACTTTTGTATCTATGTATTTTATTCTGTGCCTGTTCACCGCCCTGAGTCCTTTGGGAGTAGGGCGGTATATAAATCTAATAAAAAAAGAAACAAAAAAACAAAAAACAAAAATCCTTCTTTTGTAGTTGAACCAGTTTGGACCCAAAATTCAGATCTTACGTGGACCTATGGATGGATGGCGATTCCTCTTATAATCCTGCTGGTGCTTCCATTTTCCTTTTATTGCTGGAAGAGGAAGAGCAGTAAGTGGAGGGCTTGAGTTCAAGGATTCCCTTACCTGGAATCAGAGATGGCTCCTTGTGGTTGGAGATGTTGACTGAGAGACCCTCAGCAAAAGTGAGACAGAACTGGATTTGAGAGGGATGGGCAGACAATATGTGAGAATGGTGATATGAAGCTAACTTCATCCTTCTTTTTATTTTTATTGCTGTCCTGGAAGCATCTCCACCCCACGAGCAATTTCAACACATGGAAAAGAAAGAGGAAGGAGATGTTCTTGGAAGGATGGAACCTCCAGCAACAGCAGCTACAGTACATCTTCATCTGTCAAGGTTGCTGGTGGGTGTCTTTGATCAGTGTCTGCATGGAAATTCTGTTTCATGAACCAGGTTCATGAAATCCCCTCTAATGGCTTTTGGTGTCCTCTGGAGTCATCCAACTGGGGTTGTGTAGAGACAAGTGTGATGCAGCTGGGCTTTAGAGTGCCTGAAACGTATTGGTGTAATTCAGAGGTGGGTTTCAGCAGGTTCTGACCAGTTCTGGTGAACCGGTAGCGGAAATTTTGAGTAGTTCGGAGAACCAGTAAATACCACCTCTGACTGGCCCCACCCCCGTCTATTCTCTGCTTCCCGAGTCCCAGCTGATTGGGAGGAAATGTAGATTTTGCAGTAAGTTTCCCCTGGAGTGGGGAGGAAATTGAGATTTTACAGTATCCTTCCCCTGGAGTGGGGAGAGAATGGAGATTTTACAGTATCCTTCCCCTGCCACGCCCATCTGTTGTGGAATGATGAGGACCAAGCAACATTCCTGGGTTAGCCAGAGACAGTTTTATTGCACAAGGTTCAGAGCCAGTTTTGTACTTGAAGCTTTGAACAAGGAGAGAACTCTGATACAATGGTTTTATACATTTCTAAGACAAAGGATTCAGTGAGATCATACATTTTCCATATATGGTTAATATGAGATCATACATCCGATTTTCCCTATATGGTTACATACATTGGATAATATGTTCATCTAATTACTTCTTAGTTTATAAAATTATCTTAGCCACACAACTTTTCCTTAAGTGCTCGGAGTTGCTAATGGGAGATTTACTACTGTCCTTGGGTAAATTTATTGGATTAAATAACTCTTTGTAACATATAGGTCTTTGTGTCATTCACAGTGAGGTCACTCAGATGTTTTCCATATGGCGGTCCTTTCGTGACATCTAGGGCTCAGAAGATATATTACCACTTAATGGGGTTTAACTGTTTGTTAATGTAATTTCCAACAAGCACTTTCCTCTCTTATAATAATGTGAATAGAGAGGTTCTCTCAAAATTCATGTATCTGACTCTGTATGATTCCTTTCTTTTATTCACATTATTTCTTTTATCTACATTACATCAAGCCACGCCCACCAAGCGACACCCAGAGAACTGGTAGTAAAAAATTTTGAAACCCACCACTGGTGTAATGTTAGCAGACAGATGAACTCTAACTCTTCAATTCAAGCAGAATTTAGTTTCCGAAGGTCCACGTGTCTCGATCTCTGTGAACTTCTACTCTTTGTTTCTTTGCTTATTTGGTTTCAGCCAAAGAATTTAGGCAGTGTAGGACCCTAGGCCTAGATATTTCTTTCAAAAATGGGGAAGGATAATTCTCTTTTTTTGTCTTCAATTTAACAAACCATGTGTTGCCCGAGATACGTTATTATAGTTGAAGTCCACACAAACATACAACATAAAAGATATACTGTACTTTTCGGACTATAAGACACACTCCCCCTCCCACACCCAAAAGAGGGTAGAAATGTTGGTGCTGTTAAGGAATTCGCAGAGTAACCCTTGAGTAGCAAGGGTGTGCACATGAAAGCGATTGAGAGTAGTTACGAATAAACACAGCCAACACACAGATACACTGAGTTGTGTTTACGTTCAGGAAATAGTAAGACACAGTCCAATAAACAGTCCAGGTCATACACATATAAAGCAGGAGATAGCAAAACGACAGTCCAGGGATAATCCAACAACAAAGTCTTCTTACCAGTCGTTGTAGTCATTCACATTAACAGTTCATCTGGATTTGCAAACAGTAGCATACAGTGATATCAGAGAGCAAAAACAGCAATGAGTAGTAAAGAGAAACAAACCATGTTTCTAGCTCCCTCTTAAGGAGTTTGGCTACAGAGCTAACCAATCAGGACACAGTAAGATGCAATACAGCAGTCTTAAAGCTATATCAAGGGTTTATATATTGCCAACCCAACAAGGTAGGTAATAATCATTTCCTAACAGGTGCATTTTATACACTGAATACAGCCATTTTTGGCCTCCCGAAACCCTGCCCAGCACGTCTCAGTTTTGCCAAAACAAGGCCCATTTTTCATGAAAATGGGACACTCAGAGGGTTTGGGAGGCCTGCAAAATGCTCCTGGTGGGTTGGGGAGGGCAAAAATGCCCCTGTTTTGCAAAAAAAAACAAAACAAAAACCACACGTCACATTTTTGCCCTCCCCAGCCCCCAGGAGCACTATGCAGGCCGCCCAAAATCTCTGCGCATCCTGTTTTTCCTCAAATGGGCCCGTTTTTCCTCAAAAACAGGACACACAGATGGTTTGGGAGGCCTGGAGAATGCTCCTGGAGGCCGGGGAGGGCAAAAACTTTTTTTTCTTATTTTCCTCTTCAAAATCTTGGTGTGTCTTATACTCTGGTGCATTTTATAATCCAAAAAATATGGGTATTTAAGAAAACTTCGTAGCCAATAAAAATTCCTCTAATTGCTGGAGACACAATTAGGGACAGTTCCTGTGAGTTTCTTCTTAGGAGCACCTCATCACCCTCAGGAATCTGAGAATTTGGCTTGGTCAAATCTGATGCCGAAGGTCAATCCTTCTTTTCCTTGATGGGCTGGTGATCTTTCTAGGCCGCAGCAGACCAGTCAAACTTACTGATTTCTAAAAATGTTGCAAAACGATGGAGAAATCCCTTGTTCTCAAGAAGTTCCTGAATTGAAGGCAGATTGAATGTTTGAACAATGTCTTCTCCATTCCCTCACTTTCCCCAGGACTCTGAGGTCACTTCCAGATGCAGCCGGGACTCCTTCACTCCGTCTCCTGCTGGACCAACAAGGAAGAACCATTTTACACAATGGGAAGAAGAGGGGATATTGTACGATGACGTTCTGTTCTAATCCTAGGGTGGGAGTTTGGTCCAAAGGATCTGGGTTGATTGCTTTGTCTGGATCTAGATTGGTGAGGTCTTCCATATGAAACCTTGGCTATATTCCATATGGAAAGCCCTTAAGAGAGGCCAAAGAAAGAATCCTTGATTCGGACAGAAGGAGAGAGACAGATCTGATACATTGGACAACTGCAATGAGGCCTAACCTGTTCTGTCCCCCTTCCTCAGACAGGCAATCGTAATACCAAGCACGCCTGCCAATATTTTATTATGTAAACAGATTAGAATTCTTGGCAGACCAAGGTTTTGGCAGCAAACTGCCGAATGCCTGCCAAGACCGTTTTCACTCCCATAAAGCAGAAGAGGACTTATCTTCAGTGCGTTCCAGGAGCAACAAATTATCCACGAGACAAGAGTTTAGTCAATGTTCAGTCCAAAATATATCCAAGCCGAATTTCAGAGATCACGATGTGACTTTCAGGGTTTAACTTTGTCCGTCACAAAGCCTGAAGAGCAATCCCACCCACTTTTATTCCTGGTGGGGCGTGGCTCCGTGACTCAGCTCAATCTCTGGCCCTCCCACGCCTCTTCCGTTGCTGCGCACGCTTCTCCCTCCGACGTTGCCTGGGATCAAGCCAGGATTCATCATCCTCGCTCCCTATCAATTGGTGCTCTGATATGCCTTCCTCCTGGCACATCTCAGGCCTTCGGATGGAACCTGAGGCATTGCCAGAAAGGAGGGTCCTGGAGAGGGAGGCCTTGTCAATTCCTCCCCATCACCTTCTGAGTCCTCTTCCTCTGTTAGGACAGACTCGGGAGTCGCGGTCACAACATAACCAGAGACTTTTATTCCACATTGAAACATCTACAGAATCTTTCAGCTTATAGGAGATCCTTCATCCTTTTGAGGTTTCAAATCTGACCCTCTCAGGGTGAAGAGAAGATCCAGGAGTCTTTCCTAGTTGGACTGTTTCTGTCCATATTTGTTTGAATATGGGCAGAAAATGGAAAAAGTTACCCTTCCTTTAGGATGTTTTCCTTTGAATACTTGCTGCGTCTCCTAACGGATAACCTCTCCTCACTGTCACATTTTCACAGAGTTTTGAACTTTCCTTTTTCTTAGGTCCACTGTTATTTTTGTTCTGCTTCAGTATTTTGATGGATGGATGGTGCGTGGAGATCCCGATTCTGGGATCTTCAGTAAAGTTTAATGTCAGAGAAAAGGCAAAATAAAAAGCTAAAAAATTAGACGCACTTTGTGATTTTTCTACAGCAATATTTCTCAGGCACAAGCTTCTGGGCCAGGCACAAGAAGGACACCCATGTCAATGCAATTCAGCAATACAAGTAAAACAGTGGTGAAATGTAAAATTTGTTACTACCGGTTCTGTGGGCGTGGCTTGGTGGTGGTGGGGTAATATGACTAAGTGGGCGTGGCCAACTTTTTTTTTTAAAACTTTTAAAACCATTTTTTCTACAACCTCTTCGGCTGAAGAGGTTGTAAAAAAAATGCTTTTAAAGCCTCTGACGATCCCAGCTGACTTGCCTGATCGGCAGAAGCTTTTTTTTTTTTAAAGCCTCTGACGATCCCAGTTGACTTGCCTGATCGGCAGAAGCTTTTTTTTTTTTTTAAAGCCTCTGACGATCCCAGCTGATTTGCCTGATCGGCAGAGGCTTATTTTTCCCTTTTAAAAACATTTTTTCTATAACCTCTTCGGCTGAAGAGGTTGTAGAAAAAATGCTTTTAAAAGCCTCTGATGATCCCAGCTGAGCTGCGCGATCATCAGAGGCTTTTTCTTTTTACTTTTAAAAGCAGTTTTTCGGCCAAAGAGGTTGTAGAAAAAATGCTTTTAAAAATAAAAAAAAAGCCTCTGATGATTGCGCGGCTCAGATGGGCATGGGGGGGGGGCAGGGATTTTTGCTACCGGTTCTCCGAACCACCCGCCTCCATCGCTACCGGATTGGGCGATCCGGTCTGAACTGGGTGCATTTCACCCCTGAAGTAAAACCACAATTCAACAAGAATCAGCAAAGCATCTCGGATTCGACTAGAACAAAACAGGGTGCTGAAATAATATGCTTTTAATAGTGGAATGAATCCCTTCTTCATATCATTGTAATTTTGGGGGTGCAGTTCAAGAGTAAAATCATAAATTTAATCAAAAAATGGTTTTGGGGGAACGCCACATTCATTTTACGTTGAATATCAAGCCAAATAAAACTTTGTACCTGATATTTTGCCGGAAACTATTGGCTGTTAATGTACAAGTCCAGGGTATTTTTTGCCCTAATCTCAAATTCTGGAAGAATTCATCCATCCATCCATCCATCCATCCATTCATCCATTCATTCATTTATTCATTCTTTATTGAAATGAGATCATGGTTTGAGTCCTCTTCAGGCAATTCCCAGTAAGGATAATCATTCTGATGCTTGGATTCAAACAGCAATTTCCAGAACTGTTTTAGCAGAACATACTGCTCTAAACTTTTCATAATTCATAGTTTATTATTTGTTTTATTTTACGTGTCTATAGCTCCACTATAGAAATCTGTGGCTCAGGGTTAGAAGTGGAGCCGAAAATGTCAGGTGGCGTTTAGGCCTTGCTGCAGAGTAAATTTAATTGGGTATTTTGTTGTATTTTTTACTTCACACTTCACTAGATGGTTATTGTTTTCTTCAATTCTCTTGGGGCACAAGAGAGGCCAGGAGGATGCGGGCAGTTCTCTGTTGCAGAGAGAAAGGCTTTGGTGTGGTGAAGAAGGCCGGGGAGCCAAGCTCTGTCCTGGGCTGGGGGGGCGTGGGTGTGATGTCCTCACAGGGGATGACGCAGTTCCTTCCTTGGCTGTTGAGTTGGAGGACTGACTCAAGAGAAGCTGCATCTCTGGGGAAGGAAGACGAGAGTGACGGAACCCAAGATCGGCTTCCCACGAATCCTGAAGAGAAGATGGAGACCATCACTTGGATGACAGGTTTGAGACCTCCTTCCTCTTCTACTTCCCATCTCAATCTGACTCTTCTCCTCCCGAAGAGATGGTTGCTTTACTCCCACATTCTTTTCTTATTCTAGATCTTTCTCAGGAAATCTGAGTTTTCTTCTTCCTCGGTGAGGAATCCTTTGAGCAATGGGACACTTTCCTGCCTCTCCTCCCCATTTTGTTTGCTTCTAGATCTCATGATTCAGAGCCATCTCAACTAAAGAGGGTTTGTGGGGGGATGTAGAGCAGTCTCAATTCCTCCCGTCAGAAATACCCAGAAAGTGACCCAAAAGTGCAGCTTCTCGGTCAATTAGATAGATAGGGAGTTGGGGCAATGGATGAACAAAGAAATGGATCATTCTGTGGGTTGCAGTGAAGGACGTTGAGTATAAGGAGGCTCCCTTTTCTCCTTCCTGCTCCTCTCAAATGACTGAGAACTAAGGATATCAAAACAGCTGAACTTTGAGAGAAAACCCTCTTCGGCCCCTGAAGGTCTCCATATATGCTCTTAATTCCAGCCATAATAAAGTTTGGGGACTCTTATGATCCAACCCAACAATAGCTACCAGTAGAACATGGGTGGGAAAAGACCCTTTCCTCCTCGTCCTTCAGGGCAGCATCTCATCTGCTGCATCCAATCAGGGAAGAAGAAGAAGATGGTGGGGATGAAAGTTTTGCCCAGCCTGGGACCATCTCTCCTTCTCTTAACTCCACCTTCCCTCCTTCTCTCTTTCAGTCCTTTCCTGGATCCTCCTGGGAGCAGGTAAGAGACCTTCAGGCAGACTGTGCTTGTCTTCACAAAAACGTAGACTGTGATTGTTGTGGCCTCTGAAGGAGGGAGAAGGTCAAATGAAACCGAAAGCTCGAAGAGTGATTCAGAAGGAGAAAAGTCCATCTCTGTGGGTGCAGTTGCTCTGCTCTTCTTTTCCAGTTGGGTTAGCGCAGGGGTAAAATCCAGCAGGTTCTAACAGGTTCTGGAGAACCGGTAGTGGAAATTTTGAGTAGTTCAAAGAACTGGCAAATACCACCTCTGGCTGGCCCCAGAGTGGGGTGGGAATGGAGATTTTGCAGTATCCTTCTCCTGCCATGCCCCCAAGCCACACCACACCCACCAAGCCAAGCCCACAGAACCGGTAGTAACAAAATTTGGATTTCACCACTGGGTTAGTGCAATGGGCGAATCCAGTCCTTGTTGCTTGTGCAGGAGGCATCTTCAGATGGCCATGATCCACCTTGTTGAGATGTCTCCCTTCATGGAGACACATCACTGAGTCTCTTTGAAGAGCCAACGCAAGATCATTTAATGTTTGCTTTGGTAAATGTTTTCTCTAAATTTGCCAAACGGAAGAATGAATAGCTGTTTTTACCAGATAGCCCTGAAAATCCTTCTGTTCATATCCCTGTTCATGAGTCTAAGATGGACCCTTCTAAAGAAAGTTCACCTCAACTTCTTCTCCCAATATAAAATGAAGAAGGGTCTAAGAAGCAAAGAGAACAGAAAGGATGGTCCTAAAAGATTACGGAAGGATGAAATCTTGTGTAGGAAGAAAAATCCATGTGCTTCAGTTCCAATCTGGGAGAAAAGTGCTGGAAATAAAATGGAAGCTGATTGGAAAGGAGGATTCTCTTTATTGATGAGCAGACCCAGCATGTGGTTCTGGAACAGCTGACAAAATAGCTTGATGAGGGCAAGGATTTTTGTACATTTCTGAGATGTTGCCGGGGGCTGTGCGATGTCTGAAATGCCCCTAGGGAGTTGTGCAATGGAGTGAGCTCTGTGTCTTTTGCTATTCTAATGGTGTTGGGTTAATCCTATTATGTCCTAAAGGTCATGTCCTGTCCTTCTTAATCCCATCACTCTGGAGTTGAAGATGTTTTGTTTATGAATAGATCGGTCTGGATTTCTTAATGGGCACAAAATCTCCATCTCTAAAGACTTCAGGCATCTGCTGGAGGCTGTTTTACTATGCAGGAGGACTGGGGCTGCTTTCTGCCTTTAAGAAAATGTTTTCTCCATTTCTCCTTTGGGGAAATATAATATTCTACCTCTTTTAATATCCCCCAATATACTGTGTTTCCCCGAAAAGAAGACTGGGTCTTATATTAATTTTTGCTCCAAAAGACACATTAGGGCTTATTTTCTGGTTAGATCTTATTTTTGGGGAAATATGGTACTAAATGCATCCATCTAACTGGATTTTGGGGGGTAGGGCTTATATTACGTGCATTGTGAAAAATCGTGCTAGGTCTTATTTTCCAGTTGGGCCTTATTTTGGGGAAAACAGGGTATTTCATTCTCTAGAAGGGGAGGGGGGTTCCCACACTTGGAAGGACCTTCATGCAAGCCATCAAGGGGAGAAGAACTTTTCATTTGCAGCGTTGGTCTCTTTTTGTCCCACTTCTGCCCTGGCAAGAGGAAGCAATGGGTCAAGGATCCTCACAAAAGATTATGGATGGGAGCCTTTCTGGGAATTGGGGTGGATTTTTTGGTGTAGAGATTTGGTTCCAGGGGGAGATCAGAAGGAAGGACTCAATGGCTTCTCTTTTTTTCCTCAGGTTCACAGACAGATTCATCTCTACCAGCCCCCAGGCTGTCCTCGTCTCTTCCAAATAACGTTATTATCAAAGGAGAAGAGATTCCCTTGAATTGCTCCCTAGCCAAGGGTATCAAGTCAGGGAATCCTGAGGGATTTCATATAGGAAGGTTCTTTTTCTACTGTAGGGATCAATCCTCGTTTCCAATTGGAGATCAAATTCTCCCTAACAATACCTTCAACGTCAGGACAGAAAACCTGAGCTCTGGCCAAATAAAGATAATATGTATATGCAAGATCATGGAGGGATGGCCTTATTCTTCCGAAAGTAATCAGCTGGTCTTCTCAGTGGTTGGTAAGATGAATATATATTACCCCAAAATATTCATACCAGAGGGTAACACAGTGCTCAAGCTATGAAAATGCACAATAGACCTTTCAAAAATAAATCCAGTAAACTCATCGCTAAATAAATAACACCTCCTGTAAGAAAGTGGTTAGCAGGACCTTCTTTCCATGGGAAAAATATCTCCCCAATGGGAACTTATGGTTATGACAACATTGTGAGAACAATTACAGAAACAACGAATCCTTTTCTACTCTTGTATGCTTCATACCTACCTACTTATACATTTTGGGTACTGTGCCGCATATTACAGAAATTTGCTTTTCTTCAATTGGAAGATTCAGTTGATGGGAAGATAGAGGTTATGATTCCTTGCTCCATCCTTAGTAGACTTTGTGTTATTTTCACCCTAAGCTACTGTAAAATTCATTCTCCTTCCTTATTTTGCATTTTAACCTCCATTATCTGAAATATCACTGCTTTGCCTCATGGAAATGGTACCTTCGATTCAAGGAGGTGCTTGGATGATTTTGTTCTGTTCCCCTTCCCCACACAGGAAAACACACAACCAGGCACACCTGCCAAGATTTTATTAAGCAATCAGAAACCCTTGCAGAGAAGAGTTTTGGCAGTAATCTGTGAAATGCCTGCCAAGTCAGTTTTCACTCACAATAAGCAAGAGAGAGTTTATCCTCAGTCCGGTTCAGTAGCAAAAAGTTATCCACGAAGCAAGAGTTAGCCAAGGTCCAATCCAAATATGCACAGGCCAGGTTTCAGGTAATGCGATGTGACTCAGGTTTTTAACTTTGACCGTCACAAAGCCTGAAGAGCAATCACACCCACTTTTATTCCTTGTGGGGTGTGGCTCAGTGACTCAGCTCAATCACTGGCCCTCCCACGCCTCTTTCATTGCTGCGCATGCTTCTCCCTCTGACGCTGCCTGGGATCAAGCCAGGATTCATCATCCTTGTTCCCTATCTGCTGTTGTTCTGATACGCTTTTCTCCTGGCATATCCCAGGCTGTTCTTCTTGGCCTTCGGATGGAACCTGAGGCATTGCCAGAGAGGAGGGTCCTGGAGAGGGAGGCCTTATCAGTTCCTCCCCATCACCTTCTGAGTCCTCTTCCTCTGTTAGGACAGGCTCGGGAGTCGGGGTCACAACAGATTTCAGCAAACTCCTCTCCTTCAAAGTAGACATTAATATATCTCCCTTGTGAACCTGTCTTGCAGATGGCCTCCCGTCCCCAGTGCTGAAAGTGAAACCGTTGTCCTTGAGGGCGAAGGAAGGTGATCCCTTGCTCTTCCTCTGCTCAACGGAAAGAGACAAGGCAGAGAAGAAGTTCCATTTCTACAAGGATGGGGTGGAAATCACCTCCATCAAAGAACGCCTTCTGGAACCCTCCAGTGAACCCACAAATCCTCTTCAAAGGGCCTCTCTGAGAATCCCTCGTGCCTCGTTCAACCACGATGGGGAATTTGCTTGCAGTTATGAAGAGAAGAGAAGCAACCGATGGGTCACGTCTCCTTTGAGTCAGGGGATGAACATCACAGTTGAGAGAGGTAGGAGGAGATTTGGATGTGGTTAAATCTTGAGACCATCATGAGAGGCTAAACTAGGAAGGACAAAGAAAGTCCTGGAGAAAGGCAAGTGGCTTTTGTGGGATTGTTAAGTAGCTTCACAGAGACGTCCATGAAAAAAACAGAACTGAGTTTGATTAAAAAGAAAAAAATAAAAATAAAAAAAGGGGGGGGGGCTTTTTCATTTGTAGATTTAATAGAATTTAAACCTTAAAGAAAAGAGCAGACTAAGATACTCTGCCAAAAAATACTAAATCATCCTTTTTGTTTCTTAGTCAAACCAGTTGGTACCCAAGATTTAGATCCTATATGGAGATATTCCCGGATAACGATTACTATTATAATCCTGCTGGTTCCATTTGCCTTTTATTGCTGGAAGAAGAAGAGCAGTAAGTGAAGGCTTTGGGTTCAAGGGTTCCCTCACCTGGAGTCCTAGGGGGCTTCTGATGTGGTTGGAGATGTTGACTGAGAAGGGAAGCAGGAAAGGAGAACCAGGCCTGGATTTGAGAGAGACAGGCAGACAATACACGAGGAAGATGGAAATAAACCATTTCATGTTTCTCTTTATTTTTATTGCTGCTTTGGAAGCATCTCCACCCAAGGAACAATCTCAGCTTGCAGAAAAGAAAGAGAAAGGAGGTGACCTTGGAATGATGGAGCCTCCAGCAGCAAGAGCAGCTACACCTTCCCCTGTCAAGGTAGCTGGTGGGATTAATGAGAGACTTAAACCCTGTCTGGAGGAAAGGTCTCTTCACAACGGAGAGTTGAGTTATGTCCCTTCAATCCCCACCAATGACTTAGAGTCATCCGACCGTCATTGTGTAGAGACGAGACAGACACAGATGGGCTTTACAGTGCCTGAACGATGCTGTTGTAATGTTGGTAGATAGCTGGATTTTAACAATTTCAAGCACTTTCCATGTTCAACTCTCTTGATATCTGTGAATATCTGGTCTTAGTTTCTTGACTTGTTTGATTGCAAGCAAAGAATTAAGGCATTGTAGGACCTTGTAGTGCAAATTATACGTTGGCCATAAAATTAAATGGTCTTGAAGCCCACAGAAAAATACAGTACAAACGGAAAGATATATTTAAGACCACTAAGCATCTTAGAAGACGTTAAAGATTCTTCTAATATGGGGGGGGGATTTTTAGGGGAATGTGCTTGTGGGTTTGCCAAGAGCATCTTAACACCATCAGCAATCTGAGATAAGAAACTAGACTGGGTCAGGCCTGATGCCGAAGATCAATCCTTCTTTTCCTTGATGGGCAGGCCATCTTTCTAGGCCCTAGCAGATATATCAAGCTTATGTATTTCTAAAAATGCTGCAAAATGATGGAGAAATCCCATGTTTTCAATTTCTTCCTCATCTGCTGGCAGATTGAACAATGTCTTCTCTTTCCCTCATTTTCCCCAGGACTCTGAGGCCACCTACTGCAACATCCTGGACTTCTTCACTCCGTCTTCTCCTGGACCAGGAAGGAAGAATCTTCTTACTCAAGAGAAAACAGGGGAGACATTGTACTATAACCTTAATGTGTCTCAACTCACAAAGAAGGAGCAAAATCATCCCTGATGCAGCAAATTGTGTGTCTCTTGGTCCAGTCCCTTATTAGGCCTAAACATGGACATCACCCTTGAAGAGCTGATGAGGTGCAACTGAGCTTCAGTTTACGGCAGAAGAGAAAACCCATCAAATAGGGAAAAATCCTGGGCATAATCTTATTCTAAGAGTCTGTCAGGGAATTGCGCAGCCGGTGTTCCAAGTGGAGTCAGAGATGCTGACACAAACTTGCAGTTTTTTATAAATAAATATATTTTATAACTACAGGTGGTACTTGTCTTACATCAGTTTATTTAATGTCCATTGCAGCATTCCCATGGTCACCTGATCAAAATTCAAAAGCTTGGCAACCGACTCATACTTATGACGGTTGCAGGGTCCCGAGGTCATGTGATCCCCTTTGCGACCTTCTGACAAGCAAAGTCAATGGGGAAGCTAGATTTATTTAACAATCCTGTCACTAAATGAACAATTGAAGCCCTTCACTTAACAAATGAAGGTCGTAAAACGGGGCAAAAGTCACTTAACAACTGTCTCACTTAGCAATGGAAATTTTGGGTTCAACTGTGGTTGAAAGTTGAGGACTCCCTGAATATGTAGAGCAAAAAAAAAAGTTAGTCAGGCTCAACAGGAGCTTCGTGAGGTAAATCACAGAGCACACAGAAGAAAAAGGCGGGAAAAAAGGGAAACTCCCCCTCTGCATCCTAGGAACCAATCACAGCGCAGATTGCCTCACCCAGGAGCAAGCTCTCTTCAATCAATCAACTATAAAAGTGTGTTTTTGCTCTCTGCACAAACCTTCAATGCTCCAGCTACTAAATTTAAATATTTTACCAGAATCTCAGTTCTATCTCGGTATAGACTTGACCAGGGGTGGGTTCTAAATTTTTTTACTACTGGTTCTGTGGGCGTGGCTTATTTTGTGGGCATGGCTTGATGGTCATGTGACAATTCTTTAGGATTTAGCAGAGGTACTGGTCTACTAGGTTTTTAACTGTGTTCTGTCCCAGTTCCACACACGCACCCCCACAGATGGCCCGGAGTTAATAAGCCACGCGACAAAATCTTTGAAGATAAAGCTGGCAGCAACCCAGTGGCTAGCTGCCAATTCAGACTTTACTCACACAAAACAAAGATTAGACTGCAAGCATTCCGATAAAGCAGGCAAAGTTTCCGCAATACAAGGATTAGTCCATCTGCAGTCCGACAAGGCAGGCAGAAGTCCAGTAATGCAGAGATCATGGATTATTTCCAGTTTTTGCTCGTCACAAACTGAACTGGCCACCACACCCACATTTATACCCTGTGGGGTGTGGTCCAGTGACTCAGCTAATCTCTGGCACGCCTTCCCCTCTGCTGCGCACGCTTCTCCCTGCGCCTCTGCCGAGGGTCCAGCCAGCACTTATCTCTTTCGTCGCTGTCCACCTGTGGCTGCGGGGACATGCTTGGCTCTGGGCCTATCTTTGGCCTTCGGTGTCCTCCGGAGGCATTGCCAGAGAGGAGGGTCCTGGAGAGGAAGGCCTTGCCAACTCCTCTCCCTCACTCTCAGAGTCTGCATCTGTCAATAGCCCAGGCTCAGGCAACGGAGCCACAACAAACTGCTTGCAGAGCTATACTGGTCTACCCATTTATTTTTGCAGGCACTGGTCTACCCATGTATTTTTGCAGGCACTGGTTTACTCATGTATTTTTGCAGGCACCAGTCTACCACCAAACTGCCTTTTACCACTGATCAACTGTAGGGCGGCCCTTTGAAGCCCCACCACAAGAGTTTAAAGAGTTTTTTTCCTTATAGCCCATCAGCTGGGACTCAGGAGGCAGCAATAGATTGGGGGTGGGGCCAAATAAAAAGTAAGAATAACATGGGGAGGGGTCGGGGGTCAGGGGGGGCAAAACCGGTTCGGTGACATCATATCGTCACCGCTACCGGCTCGGCAGAACTGGGCGGAACCAGGAGGAACCCACCACTGCCTTCAGGCGGTGTCTTGAGGAGATTCGGCGCTTACTTTCATTTCCCCAAGTATTCCCCCTTGGTTCCCCCCTCTTCACACTTCATGGCAGTTTGCCACCGCAAAGTAGTGAAGCATAAGGATAAGATGGCAGCCGACACAGACAAAGGAGTCGAGATTACTTTTCCCCAATGTATTAAAGTATCAGTTCTGAAGAAGACAAAACCATGGTTTGTCTTTATCTTCTATTAGGGGTTTTTGGCTGAAACAAGGATGGAACTGAAAGATTTCAACAGTCGAGATCCGCACAAACCAATCAATCAAGATCCATTGCACCACATAGGGGAATAATTAGATTGCCCCTATAGATTAAAATACCAATTATGAAGAAGATTTTTAAAAAGTATCTTATGAAAAGAAGACATTATAATGGAAATCTTCCCAGCAGGCTCAAGTCTATATTGAGAGAGAACTGCGATTCTGTGAAAATATTTAATTTTCGTAGCTGGAGCAGAGAAGATTTGTGCAGTCAGCCAGAACATACCGTTATAGCTGATTGAGTGGAGAGGGATGACGGCTGTGTGAGGCAATCTGCGCTGTGATTGGTTCCTAGGGTGTGGAGGGGGAGGTTCCCTTTTTTCCCGTCCTTTTCTTCTGTGAGCTCTCTGTGCTCAGTGATTTACCTCACAATGCTCCTGTTGAACCTGACTGTTTTTTGTTTTTCGTTTGCTGTATATATTCAAGGAGTCCTCAACTTTCGACCACAATAGAGCCCAAAATTTCCGTCGCTACTTACTTACTTATTTATTTATTTATTTATTTATTTGTTTATTTATTTATTTAACTGAATAGATTCAGGGAGTCCTTAATGTTTGACCACAAAGGAGCCCAAAATTTTCCGTTGCTAAGTGAGACTTTTGTTAAGGGAATTTTGCCCTGTTTTATGACATGTCTTGCCTCATTTGTTAGGTGAATGGCTTCAGTTGTTCATTTAGTGGCAGGGTTGTTAAGTGAATCTGGCTTCCCCGTCGACTTTGCTCGTCAGAAGGTCTGAAAAGGGGATCACGTGACCCCCGCGACACTGTGACCGTCATAATTATGAGTCAGTTGCCAAGCGCCCGAATGTTGATCGTATGACCATGGGAGTGCTGCAATGGTCATAAGTGTGGTAAACGGTCATAAGTCACTCTTTTCAGTGGCGTTGTAATTTCAAATGTATTTATTGATATAAAAATACAAGTTTTTGTCAGTGTCTCTGACTCCATTTGGACACCAGCTACGCAATTCCCTGACAGACTCCTAGAATAAGCTTATGCCCAGGATTTTCCCCTATTTAATGGGTTTTCTCTTCTGCCTTTAACTGAAATTGAGCTGCAGCATCATTTCTTCAAGAGTGATGTCCATGTCTAGGCCTAATAAGGACCAAGAGAGAGACATTTTGCTGCAATCAGGGGTGATTTTTCTGCCTCCTTTTGGGTGGAAACACAATATCACTGTACAATATCCCCTCTTCTTCCCGTTGTGTAAGACGGTTCTTCCTTGTTGGTCCAGGAAGAGATGGCGTGAAGGAGCCCTGGATGCAGCTGTAGGTGACCTCCGAGTCCTGGGAAAAATTAGGGGAATGAGAAGACATTGTTCAATCTGCCTGCAGCTGAAGAATCCATTGAGAACATGGGATTTCACCATCATTTTGCATCTCTTTTAGAAATAATTTAGCTTAGCAGGTTTCCTATGGCCTAGAAAGATGACCAGCCCATCAAGGAAAAGAAGGATTGATTTTTGGCATCAGATCTGACCCGGTCTAGTTTCCAATCTCAAATTCCTGAAGGTTTTGAGATGCTCCTGAGAAACCCACAGGGACAATCCCCTAAAACTTTGTCCCCAACACTTGATTATAGGAATCTTTCATGGCTTCTCAGATACTTGGCTTTTGAAATATCCCTTTCTGTTTGTGTGGACTTCAAGGCCATTTGATTTCTTGGCTAACACATGATTTATGAAACTGACAGCCATAAACACAATTATTCTGCTTCCCCACTTTTAAAGAAAGATCTGGTACTTCCAAAATTCCAAAATTCTTTGGTTGAAACCACCAAGTATGTCAAGAAAATTAGAGCAGATATTCAGAGAGTTCAAGACAAATGGTCTTATGGAAGGTAAGTCCTGTTTAAATGCAAGAGTTAAAGTTCAGAAGCTCTAAACCTTATCCACATCATTCCTGTTTCTTCCCAACAGTTGGGTGACTCCAGAGGACACCATCAATAGTGGGGATAAAACTTGGTTTCACTCTCCAATGTAAACAGACATTTAAACATAAACCTCCCTGCAGACCCTGATGAAAGTGTCATCCATGAATCCCACCAGCTACCTTGACAGGTGAGGAAGGAGAAGCCGTTGCTGCTTGAGGCTCCATCACTGCAAGATCATTTCTTTCCTCTTTCTTTTCCATGAGCTGAAATTGTTCCTGGGATGCTGATGCTTCCAAGGGGGAAATAATGATTAAAAAAAGAAAGATAAAACGGCTTATTTCCACCATTCTCACATATTCTTTGCCCTTCTCTCCCAGGCCTGGCTCTCCTTTCCTGCCTCCCCAGAGAATCTCTCAGTCAACATCTCCAACCACCTCAGGAGCCATCTAGGACTCCAGGTGAGGAAACCCTTGAACCCGAACAGCTTCACTTACTGCTCTTCTTCTTCCAGCAATAAAAGGCAAATGAAACCAGCAGGATTATAAGGACTATAAGAGGAATCGCCATCCAGGAATATCTCCAAATAGGATCTGAATCTTGGGTACCAACTGGTTTGAGCAACAAACAAGAAAGATGATTTAGTGTTTCTTGATAGAACGTTTTTACTCTCCCTGTTCTACCTATTCTAATTAAATCTACAAATGAAACAGACCCAATGTCAGAGTTCCAAGTAACACCTGACACCCCCATTTTTTAATCCACCTCAGTTCTGGCTTTTTCATGGACGTCTCTGTGGAGCTACTTAACAATCCCACAACAAACCACTTGCCTTTCTCCAGGACTTTCTTTGTCCTTCCTAGTTTAGCCTCTCATGGTGGTCTCAAGATTTAACCACATCCAAATCTCCTCCTACCTCTCTCAACGGTGATGTTTGTCCCCTGACTCCAAGAAGACGTAACCCATCGGTTGCTTCTCTTCTCTTCATAACTGCAAGCAAATTCCCCGCTGTGGCTGAACAAGGCATGAGGGATTCTCAGAGAGGCCCTTTGAAGAGGATTTGTGGGTTCACTGGAGGGTTCCAGAAGACCTTTTTCACTGGAGGTGATCTCCACCCCATCCTTGTAGAAATGGAACTTCTTCTCTGGGTTGCCTCCTTCCGTTGAGCAGAGGAAGAGCAAGGGGTCACCTTCCTTCACTCTCCGGGACAACGGATCCACTTTCAGCCCTGGGGAAGGGAGGCCATCTGCAAGACAGGTTCACAAGGAATACATTAATGTCTACTTTGGGTTTTTTTTATTAACGTTTTTTATTTAAAAAAAAAAACAAGGAGAAAACATTCCATCTTTCCTTATGCAGTGTGTCGTCTCAGTACAAACATCTCTGTGCTTCATCGTTCCTCCGTTATCATATCTTTCACATTCACCTTAACATTAATATTGTAATATATTAAATATATTAAACATTTTAATATTGTAAAACTCCATTTTCCTGTTAATATCTTTTAGCAATAATACCATCTTGACATCAAATATCATTATTCTCTTCATACATATACTAACAATTTTCATCTTATTTATATCTCTATCTTAATATATTTTCTACTTATGTTTGGTCTCCTTCATTTCCAAACTCCATTTTTATTTTCCAACCTTTGATAAAATACTTCCCATATCATATAATATTCAGTTTGCTCTTTCTCATTAATTGCTAACGTTAATTTATTCATTTCTGCACATTCTAATATTTTCCTTATCACCTTCTTTTCAATGGGGATCTCTTCACTTTTCCAATGCTGTGCAAATACAATTCTAGCTGCAGTTAATACATGAATAATTAAATATTTTATTTATTTATTTATTTATTTATTTATTTATTTATTTATTTATTTATTTATTTATTTATTTTAATTAGCTTATATGCCACCCTATCTCCAACGGACTCAGGATGGCTCACAACAATAAAATCCACAATAACCATTGTACAAAATTAAAATACCTAATTAACCAGATAAAAGTTTAAAAAACCATATAAAACCCATATAGAGTGTAAAATATGCATTCTCTTTATTATAATTTTCTGGTAAAAGTCCTAACAGAAATATTTCTGGTTTCAACTCAATACGTTGTTGTATCATCTCTTCCAACCAGGTCTTAATTTTTGTCCAATAACTTCTTTGCTTCTTCACATGTCCATCACATATGATAATAAGATCCAGGTAGTTGGTGACACTTCCAACATTTAGCCAATTTATCTTTAAACATCTTTGACAACCTTGCCGGTGGAAAATGCCATCTGTAAAACATCTTATACAAATTCTCTTTATATGCAGTTGACATAGTTAATTTATAATTCCTATCCTACAATTTCTGCCATTTATCAAATTCTATCGTATAACCAAAATTTGTAGCCCGTGCTATCATTGTCTCTTTTACTTGTTCCTATTCAAATTTTATACCCAATAGAGAATTATACAATTTCTTTATTGCCCTCTCTTTTGTTCCTGTTAAGATTTTATCTAATTTCGTTAATTCTTTGTAAAAGCCCTGTAATTTTACATCTTTCTCGTATCTAGACTGTATCTGCACATGTGAATACCACATTATATCGATCCCTTGCTCGCTCATTTCTTCTTTCGTTTTAAGTCCCCCATCTTCATTTAAAATATCTTTGTATCTAAGAATATTTCCTATATTAATATTTCGGTGAATCAATACTTCCATCGTTGAAAGCCAAACTGGTATCCTCAAATAATGTTGTTCTTTAATTTTCTCCCACACCAATAATAATGCATATCTTATATAGTGTCTCTGAAAGTATCCATGTATTTTGTTTTTCCCATACCATAAAAATGCATGCCACCCCAGTTCTAAATCATGTCCTTCCAAAGTCAATAATCTTATATTCCTCAATACAATCCACTCTTTCATCCATGCTAAAACTGCAGCCTGATAGTACAAGACAGGTTCACAAGGAATATATTAATGTCTACTTTGAAGGAGAGGAGTTTCCTCAAATCATCCAGAGCACCTCCTTGAATCTAAGGTATAATTTCTATGAGGCAACACAGTGATATTTCAGATAATGGAAGTTAAAATGCAAAATAAGGAAGGAGAACAAATTTGACTTTAGGTTAGGGTGAAAATATCACAAATCTACCAAGTATGGACCAAGGAATCATAACCTCTATCTTCCCATCAACTGAATCTGCCAATTGAAGAAAAGCAAATTCTCTGTAATATGCAGTACAGTACACAAAATATATAAATAGGAGGTATGAAGTATACAAGAGTGAAAAAAGATTCGTTGTTTCTGTAACTGCTCTTACAATGTTGTCATAACCATAAGATCCCGTTGGGGAGATATTTTTCCTAGTAAAGAACTTCCTGCTAACCATTTTCTTAGAGGAGGTCTTTTTTATTTAGCGATGGGTTTGCTTGTTTCATGTTTTGTTTACTGGATTTATTTTTGAAAGGTCTATTGTGCATTTTCATACCTTGAGCATTGTGATAGCCTTTGCTATGAATATTTTGGGGTAATAAATATTTGTCTTACCAACCACTGAGAAGACCAGCAGGTTACTTTCGGGAGAATAAGACCATCCCCCAAATGTTTCCCTAATCCAGCATTTACATATTATCTTTATTTGTTCAGAGCTCAGATTTTCAGTCCTAAGGTTGAAGGTATTTTCAAGAAGAACTTTATCTTCAATTGATGAGTAGGATTGATCCCTACAGGAGAACAAGAACTTCATTCTATGAGATCCCTCAGGACTTCCTGACTTGATTCCCTTGGGGAGATAGCAATTCAAGGGAATCTCTTCTCCTTTAATAATAAAGTTGTTTGGGAGAGAGGAGGACAGCCTGGGGGCTGGTAGAGATGAATCTGTCTGTGAACCTGAGGAAAGAAAGAGAAGCCATTGAGTCCTTCCTTCTGATCTCTCCCTGGAACCAAATCTCTACACCAAAAAATCCACCCCGATTCCCGGAAAGGCTCCCATCCATAATCTTTTGTGAGGATCCTTGACCCATTGCTTCCTCTTGCCAGGGCAGAAGTGGGACAAAAAGGGACCAACGCTGCAAATGAAAAGTTCTTCTCCCCTTGATGGCTTGCATGAAGGTCCTTCCAAGTGTGGGAACCCCCCTCCCCTTCTAGAGAATGAAATACCCTGTTTTCCCCAAAATAAGGCCCAACTGGAAAGTAAGACCTAGCATGATTTTTCAGGATGCATGTAATGTAAGCCCTACCCCCAAAATAAGCCCCAGTTAGAGGGTGCATTTAGTACTGTGTTTTCCCCCAAAATAAGACCTAACCAGAAAATAAGTCTTAATGCGTCTTTTGGAGCAAAAATGAATATAAGACCTGGTCTTCTTTTTGGGGAAACATAGTATTTTGGGGGATATTAAAATAGGTCAAATATTATATTTCCTCAAAGGAGAAATGGAGAAAACATTTTCTTAAAGGCAGAAAGCAGCCCCAGTCTTCCTGCATAGTAAAACAGCCTCCAGCAGATGCCTGAAGTCTTTAGAGATGGAGTTTTGTGCTCATTAAGAAATCCGGGTCAATCTATTCATAAACAAAACATCTTCAACTCCAGAGTGATGGGATTAAGAAGGACAGGACATGACCTTTAGTACATAATAGGATTAACCCACCACCATTAGAACAGCAAAAGACACAGAGCTCACTCCATTGCACAACTCCCTAGGGGCATTTCAGACATCGCACAACCCCCAGCAACATCTCAGAAATGTACAAAAATCCTTGCCCTCATCAAGCTATTTTGTCAGCTGTCCCAGAACCACATGCTGGGTCTGCTCATCAATAAAGAGAATCCTCCTTTCCAATCAGCT